>CM035845.1:200144022-200859645 GCA_020510985.1 Pholidichthys leucotaenia | reverse complement strand
AATTGTGGTCTTCTTCCATCTCAGGTGTGTTTTGAGATCCGAAATATGCGCGCAGGAGTCGCTGGTAGTATGCCTGTGGGGGATCTAAGCAACCCTGTTTCACAGCTAGGGCTGTCGCTAGCCCTGACTGTAAGCAGTCGTCGGAAAACTCTCTTTCGATGGCTTCATAGAGCTTTCGGTGGTTCATCTTGATGTCAAATGGTTGCCGATCTATAAATTTTGATACCAACCTGTTGGATGTCAACTTGATCAAATAAATGCAGTCGTCAACCGTAGCATCAGGGTATTTACGCAAGTAGTAGTCGATGTCTTGCAAATAAGCCCTGGTATCAGGTGACCCACTGGTTGAGGGGTCAAATTTCGTGACGTGGCGAGCGATCTTATTGAGATCTCCATCGGATGGAATTTGCACACGTCTTTCACGTTGCCGTTCGGGTCTGAACGGGTCAGGTGAGTGTGAGCCGGGGGAGTCCCCATCCCATGAGGGGATGCTCCCCTTTGTCGAGGGAACCGGCCTGTTCATGAATTCTGATCTCAGATCCCTTTGTTTGCGGTGGTCTTCCAGCTCTTCTTGGACGTCCTGAAGACCTTGTTGTGCTTCTCGTAGGAGCAGTTTGCATTTCCCATAATCGGAGCTTGTTTCGTCCAATTGACCTTCAACTTCCTTGAGTTGATTCTCTTTGTAAAGCAGGGCGGTTCTCAATTCCTCGTTTTCTTGCTGAAGTGAGGTATTGTTGTCTTCTAGTCGTTGCTTTTCTTCCTCTGCTTGTTCCAGATTTAGCAACGTCTGATCAAGCGTAGCTTGGGTGTCTGTTTTCTCTATGCGAGCTTGTTCCTGCTTTTTCACAAGGGATTTGTTCTCTTCCTGAAGAGAAAGGATGGTTGTTTGTCGTTTCACCAGTTCCTTTTCGGCGTAGAGTACTTGGGTTTCAGCTTGTTTTAGCCTTGCAACTAATGCTAGTGCAAACTTTCCTAACACACCGGGGATTTCCTTTGCTTTCGGTGGGTTAGCTTCGCATTCATCCGAAAGTTTTTCCGTGATTTGCTTCAAATCTTTTGGTGGAGTATCCCGAACTTGTTTGGAGAAACCGGGTATAAAGTCGGAAGCCAACTCTTCCAATATTACTTGAAGGTCATTTAATTCGTCAAGTGGATTCGACATGCTTGACCGTTTGTGTAACGCTTAGCTTGAAATCAATTTGTTGATTATAGCTAAAGTTGTGCGTCAAGAGTTAACCTTGAGTGTTGTTTTACAGTGAGGGTAATTACAAGCTTCCTTTTGGAGTTTGTCTCAACTTCCAGGCTTGTAAGAAGGAAAGCAAATATTTTGGAATTCTTTAGAAATGTGGAATAGGTGTTAGTTTATTTGTTGACACTGTATTTTGATTTGTATTTCACAAGACAAAAGCAAAAAAAAATTTTTGTGTTGATTGACTTCTTTCAGTTCAGTTATCAAAGTGTAGTTTTGGAATAGTCCTCAACTAGGTTATGAATTTTTTGTTGAATCTCACTTGAAAGTAATGATTTTATTTACAAAAGAAAAAGAAAGCAACAATAATTAGAAAAGGTTAAATGCTTTAAGGCTTTAGGGTTACAGTATAAGTCTTCACTTTGTTTTAAAGTTAGAACTGGCTTGGTTCTATTTGTTAAAGCTTATCTTCATTTAAAGCCTTTCAATGTTTTAATATTTACAAGTTAGGAAACAAATGAATTGTCTTTGCGTATTGTCACTAAGGCTTCCTTAGGATTAAAGTTAATGATTATTTAAAAAGAGAAGAAGAGGGAAAAAAATGTTTTACAGACTAGTCAAAGTTTTCACCTTTTGACTTATTTCAAATCCTGGTGAGAAATAGTGAGTTGGTTAAATGTCTTCCTTCTCCTGGGGAGGAAACATGAATCAAAACAACACTGACTGTAAATAAGCTAAAGCTTTCAAGTGTTAATTGCTGGATGTGGTTTCCTAATTTTGGAGAATTTTGTTTAAATATTTAGTAAATCACTAAATCCTTTACCAACATGCACAGGAGTAACATTAACTTGAGTTTAAATGAACATTGTCATTTATTTGAGTCCCTAAGTTGAATGGCTTCCTGTGAAAGAAATCGCACAAAGTGATATTTAAAACAAAACACATATATATAGCTTAAAAAGTTTGCAGACTTTTAGCATAAGATGTGTGAATATATGCTTTTAACTAAAAAGATTAAAATATGTGGTTAACATATGTGAGTAAATACAAAGTCTATGCTTCTATGTTCTTTCAGTGTGTATGTATGCAGTCAAAAGCTCTTCCACCAATGAGAACAAACTTCAAACCCACAAGTTTCCTTTTCCTTTTTGTTCTTGGGATAAAACTTTGAATTGGGTTTAAATTTAGGTTGTTCCGGATAATTCGGATTGATTTAAAGTCAATTTGGAAGCTCTGTTTGATTATAAATCAGCTTAATAGATTTGCTCTGTTTTAATCCGAGTGTGCATTCATGCAAGAAATGCAACTCCTATAGTTGACCACACGATGGAGGCAGTTGTCTCTGTCCTCCCAGGGGGAAGAGACACTGGTGACGTCGCTCTGGGAGGGTCTACCGGTCTCACTCAAAATGGCGGCTAGAGAGACTCCCTCTTAGCGCCTTCAAAATGGCGTCTGCACGCTTACTCTGCTCATGCGCAGTTTTTCGTGCACGCCTTTCGGTCACGCGCGCGACTGTGCGCGTTCACGTGACACGTGATGCGGGCGCGAGTCTCAGCGACAACGCCACGCCTTGCTTTTCAAAATGAGAGTTTAATCTCCAACTTTCACAAATAATGTAACCCCTTTAATTCCGGGTATCTTTTAGCGCTATTTTCCCCAGCGGTTTATTCAGTGACCAGATCAAACCGCGTCCAGCTTAATCTGACGTCACCACGCTTGGGTAATTAAATTACAGAACTGGCCAGTTTAATTACTCCTTTCGGGATAATTGCCGAAAGGTTAAACTGGCGAGAGACAGGACGGTTTTCTTCGCGTTTCTGTCGCTCTAGGCCTCTGTTTCTTAATCCAGCATATAATAATACTGCTTAAACTTTGCATGCATCAAAAACTGTTGACTTTAGTGGGGGAATCACTCACCCCCCCTTTGCTATCAATCAGCCTTCTCAGCGGGAGTTTAGGTAAACAACACAGCAGACACACACAGGCAGGAGGAGACACAGCCTCTCCCCAACAACACACAGGCTCCTGAATAAAGTGGATCAATATTTGCAGGAAAAAAAATTATGATTTCAATGAATTTTCCTTTTGCATATACGTTTCCCAATTACAGAGGCCTCACAGCGGGGCACCATTAAGCTGTAGGATAAAGTGCCTATAAAAATATTTGTCATAAGGTACAGGAATTATTTATTTTATTTAATAGTGGGTGTGAAAGGGGGCGGAGTTGAACCATCACTTCTACACTCGCTAAATTAAATAAAAGCACTCGTAAAAGGGGCACCAGTCCTAACGGACAATAAAATTAACTTTAATTTTATTTAATTTTATACCTTAAATTACTTAATGAATCAGTCTCAAAGTTTCAGTGAGTTTTTGTCCTGCCGTGATTAGGAAACCTGTATATGCGAAAGGAAAACGCTTCTACTGCTCTTATTCACTCTTTTATTAAAATCATTCAGGTTACATGGCATGGCGTTCAAATGATGCATAAACAGATTCAGATGATGACAGCGTAAAATATCACATCAACTGATAGTGGGTTCCTGAACATAAAATCCAGCTTTACACCTCTGCAGAACCAAGGAGAAACTAGACTTATGTTTCAACGGTAAATGAGGCTGGAATGTTTTAACAAAACATCGCAATTTTATGGGGAAAATTCATAAGCTAATTATCTAAAAATGACTCCTGAATTAATCTACAAAATTTAAGGGCAGTTACTTAAAAATGACTGAAAGTTTTCGTTCAGTTTACAATTCCATCCTGCGGCTGAGAGACTAATTGAGCCCTGAAATACGGGCCATATTCAATTGTAATTTAATTGTTAGGACATCACGTTTTAACCCAGGAAATAGGAGAAATAAAAGTTTCACTCACACACGGCCGTAGGTCCAAGTTTCTGCGGGTCAGTACCGCTGGGTTTTGAAGTTAGGACGTCGGAGGAAGCTGCTGCTGCGATGCCTCCTCACAGCCGTTGTAGTGTAAACTCAGCTGGGGGCTCTCCAGACAATGGCAGCAGTGGGTGGTCTATCACAGAGCGGCGTGACAAGTCCTTTGAAAAAAAAAGAGTCCAAATTTGGGATCTCTTGTAGCGGGATCGACCCAAAAGCTGAAGGAAAATCTTCTCAGTCTCTGTTCACTTTAAACTAGGCAAATTAAAGGTCCACTTTAATGGCGTGAAAAGTCAAAAAAAAAAAATTATTCGAAAAACATTTACTAGGATAAGAATGGCTTCTGAGGTGAAGGAAACAGTTTGAGAATTTGATTCTCTAAAAGGGACGAGCTCTAAAGAAAAAATGGTTTCTCCTCAGTTTCCAGAATATAAGAAAAGATTTGACAAACACACAGAGAATAAAATAAAACTTCACAGGGCCTTGAAACGGTGGAATAAAATCTTCTTCTGAGATCTAGATTACTATTCTGCTTTTTTAATCTTAATTTAGTTCCTAATCTTTCTCAAAATCTCTTTCTTTCTTCTTTCTGTGTTTCTAATTCTTAATTCTATTACCGCTTTGCTGTTCTAATCTTCCTGCCTGTTCCCTTCTTCTACTGTGATGATCTCTTTTTCTAACTCTCCAACTCTGCTGATCTCTCACTTTTTCTTTTCTCTTCACTAAACTCAAATCTAACTCCTCTCTTTTAAAGTTACCTCGCCGGGTCGTAAAACTGATGATGTAGTCGCAAGACTGACCAATCGGCTTTTTCAGAAGCAGTTTGAAATGGCTGCTATCCAATGTGAGAACACTTCTTTGTTTGAGAGCAGCCAATCAAATGAAGACACCATCCCATGAAATTTCAGAGGGAAAATCAACACTCAGTCAGTTCTTATGAGATAAATGCTCAATATAAAATCTAACTAAATTAAATGACTTGGCTAATATATGGTGATCATGCATTTATACCATTACTCCAATAACACTCATGAATATAACATTTCTTATACATAATTATAATACATGCATTCACATTTAGATCAAGATTAGAACAGCAGAACATGCAGCAAACCATGGTTGGTGATAAGAGGGATGATTTTCAGTGTCCTTAGGATCCAGAGGATAAGCTGAAAGAAACTTAATATTTAGAACAAATTAAAAGTCATCCTACGTACTGAAAACACATTCCGTAGGTATCCGCTAGGAGGTACTGTTGAGCTGCAGATGATTTCCTTTAGTATCTGGCGAAGGTACCTGGACAGCATAGGCTATAAAACCGTCAGATTAAGTGGTTTATGACTCTTTTAAAAACATTGGTTTCCTGTGAAAAGGTACGTTATCAAATGCAGTGTTCATGTTGAGAGGTCTGGTCTCCTGAGTTTTATGTTCCTTTGAGCCTTTAAAAGCAAACTCTGATCCTTACAATCTCTGCAAGCGGCAACTGTTTACATTGGGGTCCTGGGAAAGCAAGCATCTTTGGTCAGGCCTGGAAGAAGCCTGCATGAGTCGACATAAAAGCCAGTGATATTCCTGAGAAGGCAGAAAGGTGATATTCCTGTGTAATGAATAAAATGAAATTCCTGTAAACTGGAGAGAAGTGATCTTCTGTCTCGGTTTTGAGGAGGACGATGATGCTACACTTAGCTTAGCTTAGTTTTCTTTTTTTTTCTCTCAGTCACACTTTGTCTTAGCTTTGTTTTAAATTGTAATCACTCTTGTCTTGTTTACTCTTTTTTCTCTTTTGAATTCTTGGATGGAATATGGGTGGGCAATATAAGCTGCAGCTTCAGCCATCACCCATTTCGGATAACTCACGTGGAATTGTTTAGTAGAAGGAGTCTTTGTCTAATTTGACCTTGTTGTTATATTATACAGTTTCTTTTAACCTGTACTGTATTATCCGAAATAAAATTCAAATTCATTCATTCATTCATTCATTCATTCAACTTTTGTTATTGACCAAATACTTATTTTACCGAGGAATTTACCAATTAATTCATTAAAAATCCTTCAATGTGATTTTCTGGATTTTTTTTCCTCATTTTGTCTCTCATAGTTGAGGTATACCTATGATGAAAATTGGAGACCTCTCTCATCTTTTAAGTGGGAGAACTTGCACAATTGGTGGCTGACTAAATACTTTTTTCCCCACTGTAACTGAAAGGGGTGGGAACCTGAACGGGCAGGAGAAGGCAATAATATTCAATCAATTAGGATCAGCTGGCCAGTGAGAGGGAGGCAAACCAGAATCCGACAGCTGATAGGGTACGCCCACACGAAGCTTCACACCCCCTGACAGCTGTCAAAAGAAAAAGGACAAAACTAGAGATATAAAGGAATAAAATATCATACCACAGTATAATTATAAATAAATACAGAAAATAAAAATATAACACAAGCAGAAAAATGACAAGCAGAACATAAATACATGAACCCAAAGGCAAAAAATACAATGGGTGAGTGACAAACAGGAAAAAAAGCCATGAAACCAAGTCTGGTAGAACTCTCCAGCCCTCTGTTCATGACACGAAATGCGAGATGATCTCAGGCACATCACTGAGGATGTGTCCCAGAGCATCCTAGGATATATCTTTCAGTCATTTATTCTTTCTGTTCTTTTTTTCTGATGAAAAAAGGGTAGTGTCGATTTAGGTTAAATCCATCAGTAATTACTAATGACGTAGGGCAGGCTGAGAGGGTGTCCCAATTTATAGGGGGCATTTTCAGCCCTAAAGGGCCACAGGGTAGGGGTAGGCAAAGGGGAAGGGGTACAAATGAGAACTGGGACATGTCATGTATTTTGGTTTACTGCGGCACCCGTCGTAGTGCCTTTGCTGAAATGCATTATGGGTAATGTAGTGTATGTAGTGTATGTTGAGTGTGTTGTCGTTGGCTGTGTGCTATGAGTGGCTGCTCGCCAATAAACCGTTAACGATACGTCGTATGGTCCGAGTTATTATTTGTTATATCGAGTAACGTAACGGGTGAAAGATACAACAAAAAGTGGCGACGAGGACGTCTGGACCGACGCTGCAGTCCGCGACGGAGGAGAGTTTTTTTTGTCGTGTTTTTCCCGCCGCTACTTCGTGCTGACAGGGTGATACACCGCGCCACTGTGCTGAGGTGGATGCTGCGGGCTGTCTGCTAAGCGGGGAGGAGCGGAGCAGTGGAAATCGTAAGGACAAAAAAAAAAAAAAAGGAAAAAAACAAAACTCCGTGAGTAACGCCGGAGGGAAGCAACGACGTTACAGAAAGGAGCTGCGAGGGAAAGAGCGACATTCAACCGGGAGTGTTAAAATGGCTGGAGTCATTGGCTCTATCGGGCCCTTTGATGAGAGCGCGGAACAATGGAGCTCCTATACTGAGCGCTTTAACTATTTCGTCGCGGCCAATGGAATAACGGATGAAAAGTTAGTGCCCACTTTTCTGAGTGTGATGGGTCCCAAGACATTTAACCTACTACGTAACCTCCTACAGCCAGTAAAGCCAGGCTCTAAAACCTACAAAGAACTGGTGGACACACTGACCCACCACTTCTCACCCAAGCCTCTAGTGATTGCAGAAAGATACAGGTTTCACAGACGTAACCAAGAAGAGGGTGAGTCTGTTAACATGTTTGTTGCAGCGCTACGCAAGTTAGCCGAACACTGTGAATTTAAAGATGTTTTAAATGACACATTAAGAGACAGGCTTGTATGTGGACTACGGAATGAAGCAGCACAGAAGAAGTTACTCACAGAAAGTGATTTGACGCTTGAAAGAGCCATTAACATTAGTGTGATGATGGAGATGGCTTCCAAAGAAGCACACCAACTGCATGCTACAGGCAGAGTACATAAGCTCAACAGTGGTAAAACCAATGCAACAGGTCCATGTTTCCGCTGTGGCAAGGTGGGACACCTTCCTAATGACTGTTGGTACAAAGAGATGGACTGTAACAACTGTGGAAAAAAAGGCCAAGTGCAGCGGGCATGTAGAAGCAAAAGGAACAAAGACAAAGGCCCAAAGACAAGGAATAAAAGTGACATGGTAAAACACAAAAAGAAAAGAAATGTTCACACAGTTAAACATGGCGAGGACAGAGTGAGCGACTCCTCAGAGGAAGAGGTGTCAACTGCAATAAATACTGTCCGGATTATGAATGTGAATGAAGGCTCAGAAGGCTTTTGGACTAAACCAAAAGTGGAGGGACATTTTATTAAAATGCAGATAGACACCGGATCAAAGGCATCACTTGTGTCGCATGGCATTTACAAGAAGTTTCTGAAACATCTTCCACTCCGACCTTCAGACACCGTCTTCAGGGCGTATACTGGACACCGAGTGCCCATGAAAGGGATGACAGAGGTAACTGTTCAGTATAATGGCCAAACTGCTGAGCTTCCAGTTTATGTTACCAAGAACAACTGTCCAGCTATAATGGGGTGTGTGTGGCTAAAGAAAATCCAACTTGACTGGCAAGAAGTAAGGAAGCTGTCACACAGTTCCACTCAGCTGCAGGCCATACTAGAAAAGCACAAAAAAGTTTTTCGTGATGAACTAGGCAGTATGAAAAAGATTATAGTGAAGCTGTATGTCAAACCTGACAGTAAACCAGTGTTCATGAAAGCCAGACCAGTGCCGTACGCCATCAGACCAAAGGTAGAGGCTGACTTGGATGCTCTGGTCAAGAATGGAGTTCTGGAGCCTGTGACAACCAGTGAGTGGGCCACGCCCATAGTTCCAGTACCCAAAAAGGACGGAGGAATCCGAACCTGTGGAGACTTTAAGGTAACAGTAAACCCTGTACTAACAGCAGAGCAGTATCCCCTTCCACTGATTGATGACTTATTTGCGGGGCTGAGTGGGGGACAAAAGTTCAGCAAAATAGACCTCAACCAAGCTTATTTACAAATGCATGTAGACGAGCAGTCACGTGAAATGCTGACTATCAACACCCATAAAGGACTCTTCAGATACAGGCGACTGCCTTTTGGCATCACATCTGCTCCAGCACTTTTTCAGCGAGCTATGGATCAAATCCTGAGTGGATTACCAGGAGTGCAGTGCTACCTGGATGATATCCTGTGTACAGGAGCAGATGATGAAGAGCATCTGCGCAACTTGGATGCAACTCTCAAGAGACTGGAGGAGTATGGATTGAGAATCCGCAAGGATAAATGCGAGTTTTTCCAGTCATCCGTGGAATACTTAGGTCATGTGATCGATGCTAAGGGACTACAGACTGCACCATCGAAAATCACAGCCATTGTGGATGCACCTCCACCCCAAAATGTCAGTCAGCTGAAGTCTTTCTTGGGACTGCTGAACTATTATGGACGTTTCATACCAAACTTGGCATCACTATTAAAACCACTGCATAACCTGCTGCGCAAAGAGGAAGCATGGAGGTGGACATCAAGCTGTCAGGAAGCTTTTCAGAAGGCAAAGGATGCGCTGACTGCATCAGAGGTTCTGACCCACTTCAACCCATCACTTCCGATCCAGCTTGCCTGTGACGCCTCTCCTTATGGCGTAGGGGCGGTGATTTCCCACGTAATGCCAGACGGTGAGGAAAAGCCAATCGCTTTTGCGTCAAGGACATTAAACAAGGCAGAAGCTAACTATGCTCAACTAGAAAGAGAGGCTCTGAGCATTGTGTTTGGTGTCAGAAAGTTCCACCAGTACTTGTATGGACGGAAGTTTACACTTTTTACTGACCACCGACCTCTCACAACCATCCTTGGACCATACACAGGAATACCATCTCTTGCAGCGTCCCGACTGCAGAGGTGGGCGTTGCTGTTGTCAGGACACTCCTATGACATCAGGTATCGAAAGTCAGACTGTCATGGTAATGCAGATGGGTTATCCAGATTACCACTTCCTGTCATGATCATCTTCATGTCATCAACATCTTCTACTTCACAGAGGTAGAAAACGCACCTGTTTCAGCTGTGCAGGTGAAAAAGGGGACTAGAAATGACCCTGTGTTGTCTGCAGTCATGGACTTGGTCATTAAAGGACAACCTGCGGGTGATGATGCAACCTTAAAGCCCTTCCTTGGGAAGTGGACAGAATTGTCTGTTCAGTCGGGTTGTTTGCTGTGGGGGAGGAGAGTGATTATTCCCCTGTCATGTCGAACAAAAGTGTTACAGCAACTTCACGCAGGACATAGTGGAATCGTGAGAATGAAAGAAATAGCGAGAAGCTATTTTTGGTGGCCAAACATTGACAAGCAGATTGAAGAAATAGCCAAAAGCTGTTCATCTTGTCACAAGGTACGGAACAACCCACCATTGGCTCCTCTCCATCCCTGGGAGTTCCCACAGGAGCCATGGCATCGTGTGCACATTGACTTTGCAGGTCCGTTTGAGGACAGAATGTTTGTCGTTGCTGTGGATGCACATAGTAAATGGCCTGAAGTGGCTATTATGAGGTCAACCACCACAGAGAAGACCACAGAGGCATTAGGAGAAATGTTTAGTCGTTTTGGGTCTCCTATACAACTAGTTTCTGACAATGGACCTCAGTTAGTTTCACAAGAAATGGATGCTTTTCTACAAGCTAATGGAGTGCAGCACATTAAATCAGCTCCATACCATCCTGCGACGAATGGCCTTGCAGAAAGGTTTGTGCAGACAATGAAACATGCATTGAAAGCATCACAAGGTCAAGGAACACTGCATCAGAGGCTGCACAAGTTCCTGCTAAACTACCGCAACACTCCACATGCAATCACAAAGACAACCCCTGCTAGTCTGATGTTCAAGAGAGATCTGCGCACTACCTTTGACCTTTTGAAACCCTCAGGATTAAAGGACACTGTGCAAAGGCAACAAGAGAAACAAATTATGCACAGAGGACATCGGGCAAAGGACAGAGCATTCACGTCAGGAGAATCTGTGCTGGCCAGGAACTACAGAGGTGAACCTAAGTGGGTTCCTGCAACTGTTATCGCGCAAACTGGACCAGTCTCATATACAGTTCAAACCACTGACAGTGTTTGGAAAAGGCACGTGGATCAACTCCTGCAGACACCGCCAGCGCCTGCAGAACCGTCTCTTGGATATCCTAACGATGCACTCACCAACTCACCACTTTGTCTACCTACACCAGTGCAGAACTCAACCACTTCAGAGACCGGAGTTCCAGCTGGAGATGTGACATCTTCTTCTGCATCAGCACCAGAAGCAACCTCCACATTAGAAAGAACACAGACTCATGTTCCTGCAGAGCGCCGATATCCCACCAGGGAGCGACAACCTCCTGTCTGTCTGAGTTATTAGACTAGATAGCAACTGACCCACATTAATGGGGCAGAATAATCCCCAGGGGTACAGTTATGGGATGAGGTAGTCTCCCCTCACTCCTAAGGTAGCATAATAATTAAAGAAAAAAAAAGAGACAAACAAAGACATAAGAATTGCAGCAGACACTTGATATCTTCAGTAGGACATCTATTGTAAGAGGGGAGGAGATGTCATGTATTTTGGTTTACTGCGGCACCCGTCGTAGTGCCTTTGCTGAAATGCATTATGGGTAATGTAGTGTATGTAGTGTATGTTGAGTGTGTTGTCGTTGGCTGTGTGCTATGAGTGGCTGCTCGCCAATAAACCGTTAACGATACGTCGTATGGTCCGAGTTATTATTTGTTATATCGAGTAACGTAACGGGTGAAAGATATAACAGGACAGACCCCAAATCTACCTGTACTTCACTCTCACATTGGACATATTTTCCTCTACTCTTACAGTATTTACTGTACTGCTGTTCATAAATAATTAAACAGACAATGTTTCTCTTCCTGTTTTTAATGTATGTATAAGGTGTTGTGTTGTTCTTAGGACATATTATGGTGTGACACGGATGATGGCTTCACCTTTCTGGTTCCGCCACCACCCAGAGTATAAGAGGGCTATGCAGTGAGCCCATAATAAAGTCGTGTTCAGTTCCACCTTCAGTCTTGTCATTGACCCTTGGTTACCGACATAACATTTGGCGACTAGGATAAAAGTATGGATGTGGGAGTCACTACCCTTCGGCCGTTTCTGGAGCTTCCCGGAGAGCCGCTCGTCCCTTGGGCAAGATGGTTCGCCATGTTCCAGAATTACTTGGTGACTCTAAACCTTGGTGAACTGAAAAATATACGGGCTGGGGAAATATTAGTTCATAATTTGGGTATGGAAGGACAGCGTATCCTTGCAACCCTGGGTGCTAGCGATAGCTTCGAGGATGCTGTCGAGCTAATGGCGTGACATTTTCGCACGCCTGAGAATGTCATCGTCCAGAGGATTCAGTTTCAGCAGTGCTGCCAGCGGACCGGCAAGTCAGTACAATGTTATGTTGCCGACCTGCGTCAGCTGGCTGGAGACTGCCAGTTTGGAGCATTGGAGGAAGAGATGGTCCCCGACCAGTTGGCGGAGCATACGCTTTGCTTGACGGCACAGTCGAGGCTCCTCACTCACTCCGGCAAACTGATATTAGCCATGGCTGTCGAGATAGCTCAGCAGTATGAAGCAGCGGACAAACTGTCACGTGACCACGGTGAGAGCGCTACACTCCGCCAATATGAATCACAGTCAACGGCGCAGGCTGTAGACCCAGACAGTGATGATAGCATGCAGGATACGGAGGAGTACGCTACTGCTGTGGAGATAAGGTCCGCCCCGGGATCGCCCAGGTGTTTGGGTTGTGGGTCCACCAAGCACTGCTATAAGGCTAGAGAGTGTCTGGCAAGAGGAAAATGCTACGGCAAGTGCAGACTTCTGCATAATTTTGCCAGGGCCTGTAATAGGTTCGAGTGAGGGGAACGACGAGACAAAGTGGACTCCCCTGCTCTAACTTTGATGGTCATCCACACCGTCTCCCCGAGCACCGATGGTCGTACATACTGTATGGTGAAATTGGATGGGGTGGAGGTGCCGCTACTGATTGACACGGGCGCCGTGAGGTCCGTGTTGAATTGGCCCACTGTGAGGAGTTTCTTCTCATATTGCCGAATAAGAGGTCATTCCGCGCGGCTGTGTGGGTATGGTGGAAAGAGATTGACCATGGACGGCTCAGTACAAGTCGACGGAGGTGTCCAACCTGCAGTTCGTGGTGACCGCCAGTGTTGAGAACATTATGGGCTGTGACCTTTTTTATGGACTGGGCTTCACCTTCAGCAGTGGTTTAGGAAAGGAGTGGCCGGGCCGTGGTTTGTGAGATCGGCCGATTCCACGAGTGGTGCATGATGCTGTAAGGGACGAACCTTGGCCTAGTATTCTGGAAGATGAGCAGAACCAACCCCACCCAGGGCCATCGTGGGAGGCTTCTGGTGCCAGAGCCCAAGTAACCCTAGCTGAGGGAACTGGGCGGCATGGTGGGACACCCGTGAGGGCGGGTGGAGCCGAGGGGATGACCCATTCTGATTCTGGAGTTCGGCTGGGAGGTACCAGGGAGCAAGGGGTCACAACGGCTTCGCCGGCGAAGAAAATGAAAGCGAGCGGGGCAGGACCGGCTAGCATGGTAAGACGACGTGCCACACAGGCACACTGGAAGCCGAGTCGGGCTCCTCTGGGGGTCACTGATGTGGTCTGACCCAGAGAGGAGGCCCGGTCAAGAGGAGTTCTGGGCAAACCTAAGCGGCAAGATGACCAGGGGTGGCTGCAGCTGGTGGCTGCTTGGGAGGATGGCTATCTTCAACTATCTGATGGCTCATGGTGGCATCCCAACGAGCTGTGGCGTGCCAAGCAGGAGAAGGAGGTGTTTGGGCTGCAGTGCAAGCCATCCCTGGGTGTGAAGAGAAGAAGGTGCACCGGAGGGGAACCACCGGATGGTTTTCCGGGGGGTGGTTCCTCTACTGGGGCAGACTGATGTTTGGGGGTAATGTGTTTATTGCATGGTGTTGATATGAGTCATAATTAAGTTGTGTGTTGGGTTTGTTAATGGGATTATTTTGGTGTTTTATGTTTTATTTTAGGAACATGGCAGTTTTTTTATTTAATGGACTATATTATAGCAGAGACAGCAGAATAATTCAATTCAATTCAATTCAATTCAACTTTATTTATATAGCGCCATTTCACAACAACAGTCATCTCATAGCACTATCAACTGTAGGGAGGACCCCCACAGTTGCAGAAAGACCCCAGCAATCAGGCGATCCCCTGTGAGCAAGCACTTGGCGATGGTGGAGAGGAAAAACTCCCTTTTAACAGGAAGAAACCTCAGGCAGAACCAGGCTCAGGGAGGGGCAGTCATCTGCTGCGACTGGCTGGGGGGTGAGGGGACAGAGAAGAAGAAAAGAACAGACATGTAGAGAGCAAACAGCACGATGGGGACTCAATCTATGGGAGAGAACAAACAAATGTTAATGACCAGCAAAAAAAAAAAAAATATTTCATAGAGAGTGAGGAAAGGAGTGAGGCCCAGTGCATTACTGGAGGTCCCCCGGCTGACTAAACCTATTAGCAGCATAACTAAGGGAGGGTTCAGAAACACATGATCCCTCCCTAATTGTAGGCTATATCAAAAAGGTAGGTTTTAGCCCTATTCTTAAAAACAGAGATCGAGTCTGACTCCCGAATCCAGATTGGCAGCTGATTCCACAGGAGAGGAGCTTGATAACTGAAGGCTCTGCCTCCCATTGTACTTTTGGAGATTCTAGGTATTACAAGTAAACCTGCATTTTGGGAGCGTAGTGCTCTGTTAGGATGATACGGTAGTATCAGATCTTTTAAATAAAAAGGAGCCTGATTGTTTAGAGCTTTGTAAGTAAGAAGAAGGATTTTAAACTTAATTCTAAACTCTATGGGAAGCCAATGAAGGGAGGCCAGAACCGGAGAGATATGATCTCTCTTTCTAGTACCTGTTAAAACTCTTGCTGCAGCATTTTGGATCAGCTGAAGACTTTTTAAAGATGTTTTAGGACAGCCTGATAATAAAGAATTACAATAATCTAATCTCGAGCTAACAAAAGCGTGGATCAGCTTCTCAGCATCACTCTGAGACAAGATGCTCCTAATCTTGGCAATATTACGCAAATGATAGAAGGCAGTCTTAGAAACAAATTTAATATGTGAATTGAAGGACAAATCCTGATCAAAAATAACTCCAAGGTTCCTCACAGAGCTATTAAGAGAAAGAGTAACTGCATCCAAACTGAAAGTTTGATTTGGAAAGGAATTTCTAAGGTTTTTTGGACCAACAAGAATGACTTCAGTCTTATCTGAATTTAATAGCAGGAAATTACAAGTCATCCAAGCTTTGATTTCCTTAAGACAGGCTTCTAACTTGGCTAATTGATTAGTATCATCTGGCTTCATTGACAGGTATAATTGTGTGTCATCTGCATAACAGTGAAAATGTATACAGTGCTTTCTAATAATGTTGCCTAACGGAAGCATATATAAACTAAAAAGAGTAGGGCCAAGCACAGATCCCTGTGGAACTCCATGACTAAGCTTTGAGCTGAGAGAAAACTCATCATTTACATGAACAAACTGGAACCTATCAGATAAATAAGATCTAAACCACTGCAACGAAGTTCCATTAAGTCCAACATAGTGTTCTAATCTATCAAGTAGAATATTATGATCAATAGTATCAAAAGCTGCACTAAGATCTAAAAGGACAAGTACAGAAACTAGTCCATTATCAGATGCAATGAGGAGGTCGTTAGTGACCTTCGCTAAGGCTGTTTCAGTACTATGATGGATTCTAAACCCAGATTGAAACTCCTCAAGTAAACCATTTCCCTGCAGGTGGTCAAATAATTGCGTAGCAACAACTCTTTCTAAGATTTTTGAAATGAAAGGGAGATTAGAGATTGGTCTATAGTTAGCTAAAGCTCCTGGATCTAGCGTTGGCTTTTTGAGTAAGGGTTTAATTACAGCCGTTTTAAAAGCCTGCGGTACATGGCCTAAAGTTAATGAAGAATTGATTATATGAAGAATAAAGCTACCAATAAGTGGGAAGACTTCTTTAAATAACCTGGTAGGAATAGGGTCTAAAAGACAAGTTGAAGGTTTGGATGAGGAAACTATTTTGTCTAACTCACAAAGGTCGATTGGAGTAAACTCATCAAGACAGACATGAATAGAAGGAGCTGTAGTAGTTACAGTATTTAAGTTAACTGTGGGAAGAATCTGATTGATTTTATCTCTGATGGATGAAATTTTATTATTGAAAAAGTTCATAAAGTTCTGACTAGTAAGCTCTAAGGGGATGCTAGGATTGACAGAGTCCTGACTCTTTGTCAACCTGGCTACAGTACTGAAAAGAAACCTGGGATTATTCTTGTTCTCTTCTATTAATGCAGAGTAATAACTCGTTCTAGCTTTTCTAAGAGATTTTTTATAAATTAAAAGATGATTTCTCCAAGCTAAATAGATTTCATCTAAATTAGTAGAGCGCCATTTTCTTTCTAATTGACGAGTCTTCTGTTTTAAGCTACGAGTTTCTGTGTTGAACCAAGGAGTTAAAAATCTCTGATTAGACTTTTTCTTTTTTAAGGGGCCACCAAGTCTAGAGCCTGATGCAGAGAAGCTGAAACACTATCCACCATGTTATCAATTACAGAAGGAGCAAGCTGTCTATAGCTTATTTCCGTTGTGTTGACACATGGCATAGAGGAAACAATCTGCATAAATTTTGAAACAGCATCATCTGAGAGGCATCTACTGTGATAATATTTTTCTTTAGGAGCCAAATAGTCAGAAATAGTAAAATCAAAGGTTAACAGACAATGGTCTGACAGTACAGGGTTATGAGGAGACACTACAAGATTTTCTATTTCTATGCCATATGTCAGAACAAGGTCCAATGTATGGTGGAGGTAATGAGTAGAATTTCCTACTTTCTGAGAAAACCCAATCGAGTCTAATATTGAATTAAAAGCCACATTAAGGCAGTCACTATCTACATCCACATGTATATTAAAGTCCCCTACTATAATTATTCTATCAGATTTCAGCACTAAATCAGCTAAGAAATCAGCAAATTCGGATAAAAATTCTGAATAGGTTGATGGGGGACGATAAACTATGGCAAATAAAATTGGGTTTAACCTGGAATTGCTCAAGTGCCCAACACTGAGGATGAGGCCCTCAAAGGAATTATAACATGTTTTTTGCTTTACATTAACTAGTAATTTGGAATGGTAAATTGATGCTACTCCTCCTCCACGACCAGAACTTCTGGGATTTTGACAGTTTAAATAACCAGAGGGAGTTGATTCATTTAAACCAACATAATCCTCTTGCCCTAACCAAGTCTCTGTAAGGGAAATTAAATCAATCTGATGATCAATTAACAGATCATGGACTAACAGAGACTTGGGAGTTAGAGACCTAATATTTAATAAACCACATTTAATTTTTAAATTATGAGGAGGAACAGAGGCTAAATCATTCAATTTAGAGGCTTTATGTTTAATTTGAGTTTTACCAATATTTTGCTTTATCACTTTGGGATGCTTATACATTATATTTTTATTTACTTTGGAGGGAGCAGACAACGATTCTCTGATGGGGAAGACAGGGGCTAAGCTGAGGGGTGGCGGATGAAGAGGAGCTGCAGAGAGGCGTGTAAGACTGCGACTCTGCTTCCTGGTCCCAACTCTGAGTAGTCAGGGTTTTGGAAATTTGGATAAAAAAGATGCCAGATTGTTAGATAAATGAGAAGCACCATCCAAAGTGGGATGAATGCTGTCTCGTCTCATAAGACCAGGTTTTCCCCAAAAAGAGCTCCAATTGTCAATGTAGCCCACGTCATTTTTAGGACACCACACAGACAGCCAGCGGTTCAAGGATGACGAGCGACTAAACATGTCATCACTGGTCAGATTGGGGAGGGGCCCAGAGAATACTACAGTGGCAGACATCGTTTTGGCAAAGTCACACACTGATTCTATATTAAGTTTCGTGACTTCCGACTGCCAGAGACGGATGTCATTAATGCCGGCGTGAATAACAATTGTGGAATATTTACAGTTACTTTTAGCCAGCATTTTCAAATTTGACTCGATGTCGCCTGCTCTGGCCCCAGGAATGCATGTGACTATGGCCGCTGGAGTCTCTAGGTTCACGTTTCTGACTACAGAGTCGCCAATGATCAGAGTTTTTTCCTCAGCGGGTGTGTCGCTGAGCGGGGAAAAACGATTAGAAACGTGAACAGGTTGGTGGTGAACCGGGGCTTTGCGACTAGGCTTCCTTCTCACCGTCACCCACCCAGTCTCCTCGCTGCTGAGGAGAGCCGGGGAACCGGTGACAGGGGGGGCTAAGCTAGCTAGCTCCGCTGCAGCTAATGGGCGTCCGTCGAGATTAACTGGCACAGACGGTGTTTCAATGCAGCGGAGCCGGGATTCCAAATCAGACAACCTCGCCTCGAGCGCCTCAAAAAGACAACATTTATTACATTTACCGTTATCACTAAAAGAGGCAGAGGTGTAGCTAAACATCTGACAGAGAGAGCACACCAGAGGAGGAGAGGAAAGAGAGCTAGTAGCCATAGCTAGTGGCTCGAGAGCTGGAGAGCAAACCACACAGGCAGACAGCAAAACAGGAAGTGACGATACGTTACCACAAGGAAGTGACGATCCGACTGGCCGTGTGGGGGTGGAATGGTAGTCCACCTGTTCCCCCCTAGCCTTAGTTGTTCTGTGTGACTGTTTTAGGCCTTGATATATTTCTGTTTTAGTGCGTGATTCAGGTTCTAAATTGGGGAGGGTCTTGATTGTATGTGTGTTTTGGACCATTTGGGGGGGGGGGGATTTGTGTTGTTCTTAGGACATATTATGGTGTGACACGGGTGGTGGCTTCACCTTTCCGGTTCCGCCGCCACCCAGAGTATAAGAGGGCTGTGCGGAAGAGGAACGGTCTCTTTGACCTCACCTCTGCCTGACGGGAGTGTCTGTACTGTGCAGTGAGCCCATAATAAAGTCGTGTTCAGTTCCACCTTCAGTCTTGTCATTGACCCTCAGTTACCGACATAATATAAGAGTCATTTACATTTAAAAAGGTTGTAAATTTAGTTAAAGTAAATTTGAGCATGCGATAGTCAAATTTGATCATATTAAAAATAATTTTCTAACAACAAAATTGTGGCTCATGGAAAGGCTGAGTGCCTAGGAACTTTGAAAAATCACTAGCCACAGTGGCTGGTGAGAAAAAAAGTTTATGTTGTGGGGGAGCTAGGTGTTAGACTCTCCACCCAGGGAGTAATGGCCCAGGAGAAGAGAGGCTGACGGGGGGGTCCAGACAGAGCAGCAGAGGTGGAATTCCCCCCCTGGGAGAAGTGGAGACGCTGGCTGCCGGGAGAAGGTAGTGGTGTGGCACCAGCGTACTGTTATGTTAATGCACTGTACGGGCTTTGTCTTGTAACATGTATGATGTCTGAGCACCAGGCTACTATGCAAATGATTAAAGGTATAAAAGAGAGATGCACCGTGGCCTGAGAGCTCTTTAATTCAACTTGTTAGAGAGAATAAAGTCTGTGCTGATTCAACTCGTTGCCTCGTCTGGTTCATTCTCTCTACACTGGTGACCTTTGATGTGCAATGGAAGACGAGGCGAGCACCCCGGAGACAAGCCGGAGAGGAAGCTCCAGTGCTGCATGCGCTGTTTCAGTCAAGCTCCCGGACTTTTGGCTGCACGACCCGATGGTGTGGTCCCTACGCACAGAGGCCCAGTTCGCTTTCTGTGGGGTAACGGCAGACGACACCAGATATTACTACATGGTTGCCACACTGGATGCACGAACAACACAGCAGGTGGGAAGCCTGCTCCAAGAGCTGCCGGCCCATGGCAAATACAAGGCGCTCAAGAAGATGCTGACCCAGCACTACACGCTCTTGAACTGCGAGAGAGCGGAAAGGCTCCTGACGCACTCTGAGTTAAGGGACAGGTCAGCAGTTGAGTTGATGGAAAACATGTTGGTGTTAATGGGCAGAGATAGTGAACTGTTCCTGTTTGCCCACCTGTTCCTCAGAAACCTCCCGGCAGCGGCAAGAGCGATCCTGGCAAACTCACCACTGCTGGCGACAAAGAACTATCAAGCACTAGTGCAAGAAGTGGACCGGATCATCCTGGCGACCAGAACCTTCGCCATGAATGCAGCGGTGCTGGAGCCCAGAGAGATGACCAGTGAGGGCGAGGAGCCACTCATGGTGGCCGGTGCAGATGCCAGGAGGCACGGAAAGGACACGATCTGCTTCTACCACCGCTGTTTCGGAGCAGACGCACGGCGATGCGTGCCACTGTGCTAGTTCAAGTGGTCAGGAAACTCCAAGACCGGCAGTCGGTAGCAGCTGTGACCGCCGGTGAGAGAGATAAGCTGCTCTACGTCACGGACTCATGTTCGGGGAGACGGTTCCTGGTGGATTCCGGCTCCCAGAAGAGCCTCATCCTGCCGTTCAACTCGGACAGGGTGGCTGGAAGTAGCGATCCCGAGTTCGCAGCCGCCAACAGCTCTGACATTTGGTGAGAGGACACTAACTATATGTTTGCATGGGCATAATTTCCAGTGGACCTTCATCATAGCGGCATGTAACTCCCCCATTTTTGGTGCAGACTTTCTATGTGCACATGGTTTATTAGTTGATGTTGCTAATAGACGACTGGTTGATGCTGTGTCTTTTGATTCTCTGCCCTGTAGAGCTCAAGGAGCCGGATCGACAACACTTGCCAACATCACAGCTCCAGGGGATAAGTTCCAACAGTTACTCGCCCAGTTCCCAGCACTCACGGCTTCGATGTTTTCAGTGGCTGTAACCAAGCATGGGGTCGAGCACTTTATTACCACCAAGGGACCGCCCATTTTCGCACAACCTCAATGCCTGGACGCAGCTATACTGGCCAGTGTGTGGAGGAGTTCGCCAACTTGGAGAAGTTAGGCATAATCAGGCGCTCAAACAGCCCGTGGGCATCCCCGCTGCACATGGTGCCTAAGGCTAACGGGTCGTGGCAACCATGCGGCGATTTCCGTCAATTGAACAACGCTACGGCACACGATCACTACCCGATTCCCCATATCCAGGATTTTTTTGTCCACCTGGCCAGGGCATGCATTTTTTCCAAGGTAGACCTGGTCCGCGGTTACCACCAGTTCCCGGTGCATGCAGAAGATGTACCCAAAACAGCAGTGATAACTCCGTTCGGCCTTTTTGAATTTCTGTGCATGTCGTTTGGGTTAAAAGGCGCGGCGCAGACCATCCAACGGATGATGGACGTGGTGCTGCGCAATCTGTCTTTTGTTTTCGTCTACCTGGATGACATCCTGGTGGCCAGCATGTCCGAGGACGAGCACGTTGCCCACCTCAGGATGGTTTTCCAGTGGTTGGAAGTGCACGGTTTAATAGTCAACCTGGTGAAGTGCCAATTCAGGGCGACAGTGATCAACTTTTTGGGCCACTGTATCTCGCTGGAGGGCACGATGCCGTTACCGGACAAGGTATGCGCGGTTTCAGATTTTCCACATCCTCAGACGGTAAGGGCACTTCAGGAGTTTTTAGGGATGGTTAATTTTTACAACCGTTTCCTCCCCCATGCAGCTCAGCTGATGCAGCCATTGTACGCCACGCTTAAAAAAAAGAGACCCACGGACAGCATCGACTGGACTCCCGAGCGGGGTCAGGCTTTTTCGGATGCCAAAACAGCGCTGGCGAAGGCCGCATTACTGGGGCATCCAGATCCGTTGGCATGGATAGCGCTCACTACGGACGCATCGGATGTGGCCATAGGGGCCGTAGTGGAGCAGTGCGTCACAGGTTCTTGGCAGCCGCTCACCTTTTTCAGCAGGTTTTTGCGTGACAACGAGCGCAAATACAGCACATTCGACAGAGAGTTGCTGGCTCTCCACCTGGCGATACACCACTTCCAGTTCTGGCTGGAAGGGTGCAATTTCACTGCATTTGTGGACCACAAGCCCCTAACATACGCCATGGCCAAGGTTTCAGAACTGTGGTTGGCCCGGCAGCAACGACAACTGGCTGCAATCTCGGAGTTTACGACCAACATTCAGCATGCGGCCGGTAAACTCAACGTTGTAGAAGACTGCCTCTCGCGTGCATTGGTGGCCCCTGTCTACGTGGGAATAGATTACACCGCCATGGCCGCGGAGCAAGCCGGGGATGCGGACATTTACGCACTCCAGTCTGGACCAACAGGGTTAAGGCTGGAGAGCAGGGTACTGCAAGAAGGGGGCCCACCCCTACTCTGTGACATCTCCACAGGCCGCCCGTGTCTGGTGATCCCACGCGCTTGGCGCCGTCGAGTTTTCGAGTCGGTCCACTCCCTTGCACACCCAGGACTGCGCGCTTCAGTCAAACTGGTGGGGGCGAAGTTCGTCTGGCTGCGTTTGCGTAAAGAGGTGAAAGAGTGGGCAGCAGCTTGCGTCACGTGCCAACGAGCCAAGGTGCACAGGCACACAAAGACTCCCTTTGAACTGTTCCACATCCTGGCTAAGAGGTTCAACCACGCTCACCGCACTACCGCACACAACCCCCAGGCCAACGGGTTATGCGAGCATTTTCACAGGCCACTTAAGGCAGCACTCAGGGCTTCGCTTACAGATGCAAATTGGGTAGACCGTCTGCTGTGGGTTCTTTTAGGGTTGCTTTCTGCACCGAAGGAGGAATTTGGCAGCCTCCCTGGCAGAACTGATCTTTTGTCAACCGCTGCGGATCACCGGAGAATTTTTACCCAACAACCCTGCGCCCGAGGCCCAGCCACTATTTTCCCCGAGCATTTGTCCCAGAAAGCTTGCGGAATGCATCGTTCGTGTTTGACACGATGCACACCAGACCCCGTTGCGCCCACCATACGACGGGCCGTTCAGAATGTTGGAAGCTGGGGCGAAACATTTCGTGTTAGATTTGGGGGGATGCAGAGAAACCGTCTGCATTGACAGACTCAAGCCCGCTTTTGTGTTGGCAGACGGACAGGTGGTGTTGGCCCGAGCTCCCCGGCGTGGACACCCCCCGTTGGGGGCTCCACAAGTTAGTGACTTGTCAGTAGGGACAGGAATTCTTGTTGAAGATGTATTTTCTCCCCCTCCCCTTTTCCCCTCACAGACGGATGTGCCTCCCAGGGTACCTCATCAGCAGAGTAGCGCCACAGAGCTGGCGACGCCCCGTTACAGCCGCTATGGACATCGGCTGAAGCCCAAAGACTGGGGGTTAAGGCCCATTCTGGGTATTCGGTGGTGGGGGGGTGGGGGGTGGGCTAGGTGTTAGACTGTCCACCCAGAGAGTATTGGCCCAGGAGAAGAGAGGCTGACGGGGGTCCAGACAGAGCAGCAGAGGTGGAATACCCTCCCGGGGAGAAGTGGAGACTCTGGCTGCTGGGAGAAGGAAGCGGTGCGGCACCAGCGTACTGTTATATTAATGCACCGTACGGGCTTTGTCTTGTAACATGTATGATGTCTGAGCCCCAGGCCACTATGCAAATGATTAAAGGTATAAAAGGGAGATGCACCGTGGCCTGAGAGCTCTTCTTGTGAATTCAACTTGTTAGAGAGAATAAAGTCTATGCTGATTCAACTCATTGGCTCGTCTGGTTCACTCTCTCTACAATGTCAAGCCATGGTCATATGCATTTCAAAGTTTTCTGGGTCTGCCCAGATTTCATCTGACCCACTTTTGGTTATTGTAAGAGGCTGAAATTGCACATGTATAATAATATGTATCTCTATAGGTCACATGGTAATTTGCAGCTCTGAACTCCTAAGAGTTTCTCTTTTACATGTGCTAAGGTGGTGTAAGGTGGGATAATGAAGCCAGTTGAATGGAGAGCAGTTTTCAGGCTACTGTACTTGAAAGGCCGCACACCATGGGAGACATTCGGTGAGATGAAAGAGACTTATGGGGAGGGTGCCACATTATATGGCATATGTATACTAACTTATATTGTTGTGTCCTTTCATTTTACTTAGGAAGAGTTTGAAAACTTTGACCCTATCAAGATATAAATTGTTCTTCTTTGAAACAAATATTAACATAAACTGGCCACAGAGAGAAAGGGCAGTCGCTCTTCAACACTCCACTGCATCAAACCAATCACATACAGCGTATGGTACATGTTCTGGCACATGCATGTAGTGTGTGCAGTGGGTGTGGGAGGAGTGGCTCAAGGTTTCACTTTCAATCTTACTGACCTTAAATCACATCATGTCTGAAGCTTTTTCACTCTCAGATGCCCTTGCCCCAGCTCAGATCAATAACATCACACACTGATATATTAAACAAACTGCTGATGCTTAGAATGACTGAAACTGCTGTTCTAGTCACTGACATAGGTCATGTCTGGGGTGGATTTTGCCATCTGGAAAGTTGTTATTTTTTAGTTTCAATACAGTTTAAAATGATCTTTCTCTTTTGATGCTTGATAACAAAAACTGTCACTAACTGTTTACATGTTTTAGGGGCAGATTTACTAAAGCAGCGCAAATTAGCGAGTCCAACTTAGACGGAGCGCCTAAGGGAGTGGCCAATTTTTGCCAGTGATCTACTAACAACACGAAAATTTATGTACAGACACAGTCACTTCATTTCAATAATACCAACCAATCCACCAAGAGCACTGCAAAATTGCATACAGGCACACCTGAGTGAGCGGGTCATCAACACAGGCATACCCAGTTTGGAGGACCATAATATATAAAGCTTTTTTGAAAGCTTTTTATTTAAATGCAAATCCCACTAAAATAGTTTATTTTTGTTCATTATTGTCATGGTTTGTGTGCTGACTGTGTCTGCACTCGGGCTGTGCGGTAGTTCTCCGTTCTCCCCTCTGGCGCACCTCTAGACTTTTATTATGACAGCGTCTCGGCGGGGCTTCCAGCTGTCAGTGGAGCCCCGCTGGATGGCCTGATTCCAATCAGCTGATGATCCGTCATCAGCTGATTAATCTGTTAAACACTATTTAAGGGAGCAGCTCTGTTTGCTCGGGGCTGCGACCTCGTCTGCCTTCCAGTCTGGCTTCCCTAACCCTGAAGCCAGGGTTAGGGAAGCCAGCGTTCAGGTTCCGTCCTCGCTGACTATATGTAAGTGTCTTGTCTTTATTTGTGTTTTGCCCCACGAGGTTCATTATTTTTGTCATCCTGTCTTTATTTAATAAACGTACGAACTCAACGGCTGCCTGCAGCGTCTCATTGATGGCTCGTGAGAGCTATCCATAACAACTATATTTCAAAATATAGGTTTTCATTTAACATAGATAGATAGATAGATAGATAGATAGATAGATAGATAGATAGATAGATAGATAGATGTACTTTATTGATTCCAAACTGGGAAATTGCATTGTAACAGCAGCATGACAGTAGATGACCAAACGACAGAAACACAAGCATGACAGATCAGAATCAGAATCAGAATCAGAATCAGAATCAGCTTTATTGGCCAAGTATGTACAACACATACAAGGAATTTGACTTTGGCTAAAAACTTGCTCTCGTTGTTCAGGTGGAGGATTTAAATAAGGATTCAATGACAACAGAGTATTTACAGTAAATTACAGTCTGTCCACGTTTCTATAAAAGGATGCAAATATATACAGGAATATATGCAGTTATTTACTCAGACTAACCACACTTTGCAGAAATATATGAAAAAATATACAGTCACACAGTATTTCAATGTGAACTCAGATTCAGTGATATAATGTGAATGAAATAAAAAGCAGTGTGAGAGTTATGTGCAATGTAATAATGGATGAAAAGTCATGAGTACAGCAACAGGTAGGACTAGGTGAATGTTAGGAGTTCATCAGAGTGATGGCTTGAGGAAAGAAACTGTTCCTGTGACGGGTGGTTTTGACCTTCAGTGATCTGTAACGACGACCAGAAGATAGAAGTTCAAACAGTTTGTGGCCGGGGTGTGATGGGTCAGCACAGATGTTTCCCGCCCGTTTCCCGGTTATGGACCGATATAAGTTCTCAATGGAGGGTAGGTCGGTACCAATGATCCTCTCCGCAGACTTAATGATCCGCTGCAGTCTGGTCTTGTCCTGTTTAGTGGCAGATCCAAACCAGACAATGATGGAAAAGCAGAGGACAGATTGGATGATGGCGGTGTAGAAGACAACCAGCAGCTCCTGAGGCAAATCAAACTTCTTGAGCTGACACAGAAAAAACAACCTCTGCTGGGCCTTTTTCCGGACAGTGTCTATATGGGAGGACCACTTCAGATTCCGGGAGATTGTGGTACCCAGAAACTTGAAGGAGTCCACAGTGGACACTGTGCTGTTGAGGATGGTGAGTGGGGGGAATGAAGGGGGGTGTCGCCTGAAATCCACAGTCATCTCCACCGTTTTGGCTGGGTTAAGTTCAAGATGGTTCTGGCTGCACCAGAGGATCAGCTGCTCCACCTCCCGCCTGTATGCAGACTCATCATCATCCCGGATCAAACCGATGACTGTGGTGTCGTCCGCAAACTTCAGGAGTTTCACCGAAGGGTCCTCTGAGGTGCAGTCGTTGGAGTAGAGGGAGAAGAGCAGTGGGGAAAGGACACATCCTTGGGGGGCGCCAGTACTAATTTTTCGGGAGCTGGATGTAAATCTCCCTAGCTTCACCTGTTGCCACCTGTCAGTCAGAAAGCTGGAGATCCACTGGCAGGTGGAAGGGGGCACCTTGAGCTGGAGGAGTTTCTGATGAAGAATGCCTGGGATGATGGTGTTGAACGCTGAGCTGAAGTTGACAAACAGGATCCTGGCGTACGTCCCTGGGGAGTCGAGGTGTTGCAGGATGTAGTGTAGTCCCATATTCACTGCATCATCCACTGACCTGTTTGACCGGTAGGCAAACTGCAGTGGGTCCATCAGGGGGCCTGTGATGACCTTCGGGTGGTTCAGCACCAATCTCTCCAAGGATTTCATGACCACAGAGGTCAGGGCAACAGGTCTGTAGTCGTTTAATCCTGTAACAGAGGGTTTCTTGGGAACTGGAATGATGATGGAAGAGTTTGAAGCAGGAAGGCACTTCACACAGCTCCAGTGATCTGTTAAAGATCCGGGTGAAGATGGGGGCCAACTCGTTGGAGCAGACTCTCAGGCAGGACGGAGACACACCATCAGGTCCTGCAGCCTTCTTGATCTTTTGTCTCTGAAAGACCCGGCGCACCTCCTCTTCACAGATCGTTAGTGCTGGTGGGAGGTCAGAGTGGAGGAGGGATGGAGTTCCTGGGGCTTCAGATAATCCTTTTGTGTGGGAGGGAGGTGAGAACTGTAGGTTCTTTTCAAACCTGCAGTAAAAGCTGTTTAGGTCGTTAGCCAGCTGGAGGTTTTCCACAGGGTGGGGGGATGGTCTCCTGTAGTTGGTGATATTCTGCAGGCCTCTCCAGACAGAAGCAGAGTTGTTGGCTGAGAAGTTTTTTTGTAACTTCACACTGTAGCTCCTCTTAGCAAGCCTGATCTCCTTCGTCAGCATGTTTCTGGCCCACTTGTACAGAGTCCAGTCACCAGTCCTGTAGGCCTCCTCCTTGGTCTGACGTAGCTGCTTCAGTTTAGGAATGAACCAGGGTTTATTGTTGTTGTAAGTGCAGAAGGTCTTGGTCTGCACACACATATCCTTGCAGAAACAGATGTATGATGTCACAGTGTCAGTGAGTTCATTTAGGTTAATGGCTGCAGCTTCAAAAACACTCCAATCTGTACAGTCAAAGCAGGCTTGAAACTTCAGCTTTGATTCCTCAGTCCATTTCTTCACAGTCCTTACAACAGACTTGGAAGTTTTTAGTTTCTGTCTGTATGTTGGAATAAGATGGAGCAGACAGTGGTCAGAAAAACCCAGAGCTGCACGGGGGATGGCATGATAGGCGTTTCTTAAAACTGTGTAACAGTGGTCAAGTGTATTTGTGTCCCTGGTGGGACATTTAATATGCTGTCTGTATTTAGGAAGCTCATTTGTGAGATTAGCTCTATTGAAATCACCCAGAATGATAAGCAGAGAGTCTGGATGTTTTTCCTCCACGTCTGCTATCTGGTCAGCGAGGTGCTGCAGTGCCTCCATTGTACAAGCAGCAGGCGGGATATAAATTCCGACCAGAATAAACGAGGAGAACTCTCGCGGTGAATAAAAGGGTTTACAGTTTATGAACAGTGACTCTAGGTTAGGGCTACAAAACTTCTTCAACACTGTGACATCAGTACACCAACCTTCATTTATGTAGAAGCAGATTCCACCACCTTTAGTCTTTCCAGAGAATTCTTGGCTGCGATCAGCGCGAAACAGTTGGAATCCGTCCAGGCGCACCGCGCTGTCCAGGATGTGTTCACTCAGCCAGGACTCCGTGAAACAAAGGGCGCCAGATCTGCTAAAATCCCGGTTTTTGTGAGTCAGGAGCAGCAGTTCATCCATTTTGTTCGCCAAAGAGCGGATATTTACCAGATGGATCGATGGGAGCGGAGTGCGAAATCCTCGTTTCTTCAGCCTGACTAGCGCAGATAAAGAGTCAGCCTGACTAGCCTGACTAGATAAAGAGATTACCCATGGAAAGTAAAACTAACACTACTATAAAAGCCTATATACATCATAGCTGAATAGATGGTGACCCATATAAACACATGAATCATACCCACTGCAGAATGCAGGATTATCAGGAGCAGAGTGAAATGTGAGGTACCAATTAGACTGTAAGGTGCAGTATGGCAGCATAGTTATGACCAGAATACAACATCATAGTGAGTTATTGTACAGTGAAATGGCATGAGGCAGGAAAGATTTCCTGTACCTGGCCGTTCAACAACGAAGCTGTGGTAGTCTACTGGAGAAAGTGCTGAGCTGTCTATCCAGTGTGTGGTGGAGGGGGTGATCAGGATTGTCCATGATGGTTCGCAATTTATTTGGTGTTCTCTTCTCCACCACTGTCCCAAAGGTCTCCGGCCTGAGACCAATTACAGAGCCAGCCCTCTTGATAATCTTGTCAAGTCTGTTGATGTCTCTGGCCCTGAAACTGCTACCCTAACAGACAGCAGCAAAGAAGATGGTGCTGCCAACAACGGTCAGGTAGAAAAGCTCCAGCATCCTGCTGCACACATTGAAAGATCTCAGCTTCCTCAGTAAGTAGAGTCTGCTCATCCCCTTCTTGTGCGCAGCATCGGTGTTAGCTCTTCAGTCCAGCCCATTGCTGATCCTGACACCCAGATATTTGTAGTTCTCAACCACCCCCACATCCTCCCCCCTAATCTGCAATGGCTGAGAAGATGTCCTCTTCTTCCTGAAGTTAATCACCATCTCTCTGGTCTTGCTGACGTTGAGCCTCAGGTGATTCTGTTCTGTCCACTCCACAAATTTGTCTACCAGTGCCTTATACTTCCCCTCCTCTCCTCCTCTTATACACCCCACAACAGTTGTCAGAGAATTTCTGCAGGTGGCATGACTCAGTGTTGTACTGAAAGTCAGTGGTGTATAAGGTGAAGAGCTCCTGTATCACTAACCACCACGCCAGACAAGATGCTGCCCAGTCGAACAAACTGTGGTCTGCCTGTCAGGTAGTCAGTAATCCAGGAGAGCATAGAGCTGTCAACCCCCATCACTCGCAGCTTCTCACCCAGCAGCAGTGGCTGGATGGTGTTAAAGGCACTGGAGAAATCAAAAAATGTGATTGTCACACTGTCTCTTCCGCCATCCAAGTGCAGATGGGCTCTTTGCAGCAGGTAGTTGACAGTGTCTTCAACTCCTGAATGGAGCTGATATGCAAACTGCAGAAAGTCCAGCCACGTCTTCAACTGCGGCCTCAGGTGGGCTAAGACCAGTCTCTCCAGGACCTTAATCATATGAGATGTGAGGGCAACTGGTTGATAGTCATTCAGGTCCGATGGAGATGACTTCTTGGGGACAGGAACCAGGCAGGATGTCTTCCACAGCACTGGTAACAAGGCAGACTTTTTGTTTAATATGTATAATGAAGCATTTGTATCTAATTTAAAAAGGACTACTCATGAATAAATTAATTATTTGATCAATGTGTTTATTTTATTACACTAGAACCATGACGATGGTCTGATGGAGACTCTGGATTTTTATTATGCAAATAACTTTGTTTTAACAAAATCTACAGGTCTCCCAGTTCACAACTTTTTATAAATGCCACTGAGTTATGGTGTTGCAATTTCGGGGGATGTTTCTATGGATCTGTGTGCTCTTTTAGCTAATAATCTCAGTGTTGTTTTCCTCCTATATTGTGTATCCTGAACTAGAAGAGAGAAATAGAGAGAAGAGGGAACTGAATTACTATTTTATGCACAGCAAAAAGAAATACTGTGTAGCGGTTTTATGGGTTTTTATAGGTAATTTTGTCATGTCCGCTGCGCGATCTCACAGCGGACATATAAATTGGCAGCGAGCCCAAAGTGCAGTAATGTAACGTGTTTATTTGACCAATGGAAAAACACAAAATGTCCAGGTACAGTCCACACAGAGTTATGGATTAGACAACCGGCTACAAACTTTGTTGGCTGAGAGAAGAAGCCCCATGCGCTCGGAACAGGAGTGGAGAGGAAGGGCAAATGATTAATTAAGATAAAGACTCACATGAATGTTGGAGCGGAGCTCTGGAAAAACAACACCATAAAGTCCAAAGGGGAAGGAGCCAACTACAAGTGTGCCTGGTCGTCCAATGTTGATTTAAGCTGCCACACTGACTGATCACACTGCCTCCCTATAAGTACACAATACACTAACGAAGGCAAGTGGACACAGCCGTGTGGCAAGCAGGTATGTGACTGATTGGAACTATGTGTGTGTGCGTGTGTGCATGCGTGCGTGCGTATATGTGCATGTGGTGAACCCATGCAGCCGGTGAATGTCTGGTGAGAGAAGGAGGCATGGCTGTAGGACTGGCGGAGAGCAAGGCTCAATCTGTCAGCTGGAATTAATAAACAATAATCAAAACCTACAGCCACAGGTCATGGACAGGGTTGAAAACAACCCCGAACATGACAGAGCACCCCCCTCAAGGGGTGGATACTAGACTCCCACCGTACCATCAAAATGGAAAACAAAACCTGCTCCCCCTCCCCCTCCAAAGACCAACACAACAACCCAGGGCGGGAGGTGGGGAAAAAGAGGTTAGGAGGGATTAACCAGGAAAAGATAAACACCACAATACAACACAATTAACACAACACTTCCCAACCCCAAAAACACAATCACCCCTCCCAAAACCCATGAATCTCAAGGCTCAGGGGGCCAGCCACTGTCCCGGGCACACGACCGTCCATGAACCAGGTCAGGTGGCCTGCCAGAGTTCAACGCCAGCCGGGCCGCCGGGCAAGGTGAGTCAGGTGGCCTACCTGGGAAACCTGGCCACCGACCCCAACAGTACAGTTTCTCGGGCGGTCGACTGGGGTTCCTCAGCCACCGGGTCAGGTAAAATGGGCCGGAAAGTGGCCCCTTAACCGGGAGACACAGACCCTCAGGTGGCCAATCCACATCAATGGGCCACCAGAATCAAGGGAAAAAGCAAGGGAGCAGTCTGCCCACTGGGAGACCGGGAACTGGGCGACCTGACCACTGGTGGCAGGACCAGGCAAATCATGATGGTGTCCAGCAGGAAGAGAAGGATCCCCCACCAGGCCTCTGGAAGTGGGAAGGAGACCCTGGTGTCCTTGCTTTGGCTGGCGACACCCTCGATGGTCCAGATGTGATGCAGAACCTTAGTTGCACCCGCAGTGAGCCCCAATTGGGCCAGTGTACTCCGACCGAGCCATGGTTGCACCCACACTGGAGCCCGGGAGGACCCTTGCTGCACCCGCGGTGGACCTCAAATGGGCCTTCCTGCACCCGTGGTGGACCCCGAATGGTCCTTGGCTGCACCCGCAAGGACGATAATCTCCAGTGGCGAGCCTGGAACCTCCGCCTTGTCCGGCAACGTGGACCTCTCTCCGGCGACCCTAGAAAAGGACTCAGATACAGATGAGGAGGGGTCAGGGTCACCAGCAGTGGCAGAGCCCAGTGAGGCGAGCTCAGGTGCAGCGTGTAGCTGCAGCTGGCTTTCCTCACCTGAAGCTAGGCAAAAATGCTCTATAAGGGAAAGGAAAAAAACAAAAGAGAGCACTTGCCTGAGCTCAAGGTCCACCGCCGTCCAGGACTTTGATGATCCGGGCGACGTCTCCACGGGCTCGGCCTCCTGGAGGTGCAGCTGGGGTGCTGACTCTGCTGCGGTGGCCTCCGCAGCAGGCGTGATGGTAGTCGCAGTCTTCGCCTCCTCCAGTGAAGGTTCCAATGCAGGCGACCCTCCCGGCATGGATTCTGGAGGTGGAGTCTCACCTTGCGCTGGACCCCAGGTGACTGAAGCCAGGGGAGGCTCCTTCATCGGCTCAGGCCTCAGGCCAGTTGCAGCACCCTCTCTCACTCCATAGAAGCTCTGTGGGGCTGGGGTAGAGTCATTCCGCGCCGTGGGCTCCTCCTTCGTCCGATGACTGAGCTCTAGGGCCGAAGGAAGCTCAGAGGCAACAGGAAGAGATATGGAGAGGGCAGGTGAGACATTTTCTGCTGCAGTGGGTGGTGAGGATCCAGTGGACTGCATGCACTGGGCCTCACTCCCGGGAGCCAGGCAAGAAAATTTATCAGATTGACAAATGGAATGAAAAATCACTTGGCTGTTCCTCTCAGGTATGATGGTCTCCGCTGCAGCTAATTCAATTCAATTCAACTTTATTTATATAGCGCCATTTCACAACAACAGTCATCTCATAGCACTATCAACTGTAGGGAGGACCCCCACAGTTGCAGAAAGACCCCAGCAATCAGGCGATCCCCTGTGAGCAAGCACTTGGCGACGGTGGAGAGGAAAAACTCCCTTTTAACAGGAAGAAACCTCCAGCAGAACCAGGCTCAGGGAGGGGCAGTCATCTGCTGCGACTGGCTGGGGGGTGAGGGGACAGAGAAGAAGAAAAGAACAGACATGTAGAGAGCAAACAGCACGATGGGGACTCAATCTATGGGAGAGAACAAACAAATGTTAATGACCAGCAAAAAAATAATATTTCATAGAGAGTGAGGAAAGGAGTGAGGCCCAGTGCATTACTGGAGGTCCCCCGGCTGACTAAACCTATTAGCAGCATAACTAAGGGAGGGTTCAGAAACACATGATCCCTCCCTAATTGTAGGCTATATCAAAAAGGTAGGTTTTAGCCCTATTCTTAAAAACAGAGATCGAGTCTGACTCCCGAATCCAGATTGGCAGCTGATTCCACAGGAGAGGAGCTTGATAACTGAAGGCTCTGCCTCCCATTGTACTTTTGGAGATTCTAGGTATTACAAGTAAACCTGCATTTTGGGAGCGTAGTGCTCTGTTAGGATGATACGGTAGTATCAGATCTTTTAAATAAAAAGGAGCCTGATTGTTTAGAGCTTTGTAAGTAAGAAGAAGGATTTTAAACTTAATTCTAAACTCTATGGGAAGCCAATGAAGGGAGGCCAGAACCGGAGAGATATGATCTCTCTTTCTAGTACCTGTTAAAACTCTTGCTGCAGCATTTTGGATCAGCTGAAGACTTTTTAAAGATGTTTTAGGACAGCCTGATAATAAAGAATTACAATAATCTAATCTCGAGCTAACAAAAGCGTGGATCAGCTTCTCAGCATCACTCTGAGACAAGATGCTCCTAATCTTGGCAATATTACGCAAATGATAGAAGGCAGTCTTAGAAACAAATTTAATATGTGAATTGAAGGACAAATCCTGATCAAAAATAACTCCAAGGTTCCTCACAGAGCTATTAAGAGAAAGAGTAACTGCATCCAAACTGAAAGTTTGATTTGGAAAGGAATTTCTAAGGTTTTTTGGACCAACAAGAATGACTTCAGTCTTATCTGAATTTAATAGCAGGAAATTACAAGTCATCCAAACTTTGATTTCCTTAAGACAGGCTTCTAACTTGGCTAATTGATTAGTATCATCTGGCTTCATTGACAGGTATAATTGTGTGTCATCTGCATAACAGTGAAAATGTATACAGTGCTTTCTAATAATGTTGCCTAACGGAAGCATATATAAACTAAAAAGAGTAGGGCCAAGCACAGATCCCTGTGGAACTCCATGACTAAGCTTTGAGCTGAGAGAAAACTCATCATTTACATGAACAAACTGGAACCTATCAGATAAATAAGATCTAAACCACTGCAACGAAGTTCCATTAAGTCCAACATAGTGTTCTAATCTATCAAGTAGAATATTATGATCAATAGTATCAAAAGCTGCACTAAGATCTAAAAGGACAAGTACAGAAACTAGTCCATTATCAGATGCAATGAGGAGGTCGTTAGTGACCTTCGCTAAGGCTGTTTCAGTGCTATGATGGATTCTAAACCCAGATTGAAACTCCTCAAATAAACCATTTCCCTGCAGGTGGTCAAATAATTGCGTAGCAACAACTCTTTCTAAGATTTTTGAAATGAAAGGGAGATTAGAGATTGGTCTATAGTTAGCTAAAGCTCCTGGATCTAGCGTTGGCTTTTTGAGTAAGGGTTTAATTACAGCCGTTTTAAAAGCCTGCGGTACATGGCCTAAAGTTAATGAAGAATTGATTATATGAAGAATAAAGCTACCAATAAGTAGGAAGACTTCTTTAAATAACCTGGTAGGAATAGGGTCTAAAAGACAAGTTGAAGGTTTGGATGAGGAAACTATTTTGTCTAACTCACAAAGGTCGATTGGAGTAAACTCATCAAGACAGACATCAATAGAAGGAGTTGTAGTAGTTACAGTATTTAAGTTAACTGTGGGAAGAATCTGATTGATTTTATCTCTGATGGATGAAATTTTATTATTGAAAAAGTTCATAAAGTCCTGACTAGTAAGCTCTAAGGGGATGCTAGGATTGACAGAGTCCTGACTCTTTGTCAACCTGGCTACAGTACTGAAAAGAAACCTGGGATTATTCTTAAGTCCCGGAGCTAGCCCGGAGTCCTCCATTCTTGTGTCAGTGATGAACTTGGGCCCCTTTGAAAAACCTGAGGAAACCACCCCTGCACACTGGTTGGCAGCCTGGGCCGAGGGAGGACTGGCTGCGATTCCAGCGGTTGATGACGGCGTCGTGGGCGAAGGATCCTCAGCTGCGATGGCCCCTGAGAAGAAGGCTGACGTGACAGCCAGAGCAGAGTTCCAGGGGGCTGGAGCTTTTGGAGTTCCTCCCGGGCACGGCGTACACGACTCGGCAGGCTGGGAAATGATGAAGGTCCCTCCACGGTCCATGGCTGTCACGGAGGCTCAGTCCTCCCCCTGGTGATCAGATGGACCCTCAGGCAGAAAGAGAGGAGACACAAAAGGAACGGAAGTCATAGCCTGCTCTCAGAAGAGACAAGGCGAAGACCAGAGACTTAAACGTGTGGACAGAGGATTCAGTGCACTGCCTCCAGGAGTGCTTTAACTGTACGGACTGGGAGGTGTTCACACTGTCCTGCGGAGATGATTTGGACTCTTTGGTGGACGTCACATGCTCATACATGGCTTTCTGTAGAGATATGATCGTTCCACGTAAACGTGTCAAAATATATCCCAACAACAAGCCATGGGTTACAAAATCAGTTAAATCCTGCTTACAGAGGAAAGCACTTGCCTTTAAACAGGGGTCTGTTTCTGAGCTACAGGTTGCCACAAAAGAGCTGAAGTCCGAAATTTTAAGAGCAAAACAGAATTATAAATCAGAATTGGAAAGCAAGATGGCAGCAAAGAAACTTGTTTCAGCCTGGGCCAGTATGAAAACTATTGCAGGCCTTCAGAGCACAGAACACAACAATCGTGTGTTTTTAGATGGTTTTAATTCAGACACAGAGCTGGCTAATGCTCTTAATTGTTTTTATGGTCGTTTTGACTCCTTTGATTTTAGCACAGAAACCCAAGATTTGAAACAAAAACTCAAAGACAATCAGCACTTTAATATTGAGGTGCAGGATATTAAAAGGGCGTTCTGTGCTGTAAAAGTGAACAAAAGTCAGGGCCCTGATAATATATGTGGGCGATTGGTAAAGTTCTGTGCACATGAATTGAGTCCTGTATTTCACTACATTTTCAATAAGTCCTTACAGACAGAACACGTGCCTAAGATCTGGAAAGATGCCGTGGTTGTCCCCGTTCCAAAATTCAGCTGTCCTAAAACGGTAAATGACTTTAGACCAGTTGCTTTGACTTCAATTTTAATGACAATTTTTGAAAAACTGGTCAGATTTGAGGTCCAAAAGCAGACTGAGCATGCATTGGATCCTCTGCAGTTTGCCTATAGGCCTCACAGAGGAGTTGAGGATGCCACTGTCACTCTGTTTAACATGCTTTTTAAACATCTGGATTTTAATGGGACACACGCCAGGCTTTTATTTGTGGACTTTTCTTCCGCCTTTAATACAATACCGGAGTGGTGGCTCAGTTGGTAGAGCATCCGCCCCACACCTGGGAGGCAGGGGTTCAAATCCCGGCCGGGTCATGCCAAAGACCATATAAAAGTGGAACTTCCTGCCGTCCAGCTTGGTGCTCAGCAAAAATGGAATGGAGGAGGGAAATTTGTGGCGGCGCCTTGCATGGCAGCGGCCCACTGATTCTACACTTGGGGTGTGTGTGATTAACACAGTAGATAGGTAAAACACAATCTTGTTCTACTGTACATGATTGGATGTACAGTTGAATGACAATAAAGGGTGATTTAATTTTAATTTTTTTAATACAATCCAACCTCATGTTTTAGTTGAAAGGTTCCTGCAACAATTTGATTTGAGTAGTAATCTGGTGGGTTGGATTCTGGATTTTTTAACCAACAGGACACAGAGAGTAAGGGTCAATGGTACATTGTCTGACCAAAAGTGCTCTTCTACTGGCTCTCCTCAGGGGTGTGTGTTGTCACCACTACTCTTCATCCTGTACACAAACATGTGTCGGAGCAGACATGACAACAGACACATTATAAAGTATGCTGATGATTCAGTTGTTGTCAGTCTCCTCCAGGATGGTGAGAGTGGCCACGGCCCAGTAGTTGGTGATTTTGTTCACTGGTGTGAGGATTCCTACCTGCAGCTGAATACGACAAAAACTAAAGATATGATTATTGACTTTAGGAGGAAAACTCCCAGGCACGAAGTCACTGTACTAAAAGGCCAGACCACTGAATGTGTACGATCCTACAAATATCTTGGGACGATTATTGATAGTAATTTAAACTTTGAAGAGAACTGTGAAAGGGTGTGCAAAAAGGGTCAGCAACATTTGCATTGTTTAAGGAAACTTACATGCTTCCAAATTGACCGAACCATAACGATAATGTTTTATCGGGCTTTTATTGAATCTGTTTTATCCTTTTCTTTATTGTCATGGTTTGGTCAGATAAAACTGAAACAGAGGAAATCCTTGGATCAGGTAGTTAGATGGTCCAGTCGTTTGCTTGGTGAGTCACAGCTGAGCCTGACATCCCTGTACACCAGACAGGTACAGAGGATTGCTACCTCCATTTTAAATGATGACTCCCACCCTTTGCACTGCAACTTTCAGCTTCTTCCCTCCAGACGGAGGTTTGCTGTCCCAAAAAGTAAAACCTAGCGCTACAAAAACAGCTTTGTTCCTGCTGCTGTCAAAGAGTTGAACAAGTTGTAACAATATATTGCACATAATTTAGTTACCTATTTATTAATTTCTTTTTATATTTACTTATTTTTGTAGGTTTTTTATTTGGGTTCTAAATCTTTTATTGGGTTTTAGACTTTTGAGTTTTTAACCTCTTTGACTAGTCTTTAACTTTTTAACATGACCCTTCTCTCTTCTCGCTTTGTTTTTTTTTTCTCTTATCTCTTTGTCTTGTGTCCTGATTGGTGGAGCCTTGAGTACTTTTATCATGTTCATAGTCAGGTTAATGTGTGCCTGTGTTTTGTGTTTATGTTGAATTTAATTGTGGTTTGTAAATATGGATGTCACCTGTCTGCAAAACAAATCTACCTACGGGTACAAATAAAGTAACCTGAACCTGAACCTCTGCAGCTCGAGGAGAAAATGCAGGCGACAGCACTGCCTGTGTCTCTCTCCCGGGTGACAGACAAGGTTTATGATAGGATATTTTCATGTTTCATTGATTGTTCTATATGATTTTAATACTGTATTATTCTGTTTTATACTATAATTGTATCTGGTTCATATAATGAGCCAATGTCTGATTCTCTGTTTTTCCATTGCCTCAGAGCCTGAAAAGAATGTTTGTTTCTCAGTGTGAGATTAGGCTGAGCAAGGTTGTAAATAATGACAAAGGTTTTATTGTTTTATCATACCAAGCTGTTCCGTTCAGAATGCCCGAAGTTAGGATGACTTACGTTGACCAGGTCATGTAAAGATCAAAGCAGAATGTTCAGTGCTGTCTATAGATTGGAGCAGTCTTGGAGGAGATGGCTCCAGCTGTCTTCAGGCTTAGATAAAATCAAGGACTGTTTGCCTGGAGTATAAGAAGCCCCATCTTTGTAATGCATGTTAGGAAGTTGGTTTGAGCAGGCTTTGAGACACGTCATGCTGTGACCGATTGCCTCCTTTTTCTGATCAGAAAGAGAATAAATGGCTCAGAACTTGGAAACCGCCTATTGATTATTGATTCAGTCTCAATCAATTCATTTTTGACCTAACAGTTTATCATTTTCAGAAGAAAAAAGGATGAAAAAACACTTGCCTGGCAACCCGGGTGTGGGAGTCAGCCACAGGTTTGTGTATTGGAGGAGTGGGCCCAGGGTCAAGATGAGGGTGACTAGCCTTCGGCTTCTGGGAACGCTGCTTCTCCCATGGGGTGGGTCCCGCGTTGGAGCTGCTTCTTCCTGTCCCCTGCTCTCCCATGAATAGGAGAAACTGGAGGCCACAGAGAGGGACGCTTCTTCATTAATTGTGCTGCGCTGTCCCGGCTCACACGGACTGACTCGGGAGTGCCGGTGGTCTTGATCTGAGACAGGAGACCCTCCAGGACACACACAACGCGCAGCTCCGCTTCATCCAGCCAGGACATGATTTCTCCAGTTCAGGTAGGTGGAAAAAACACGCACAAAATGAAAGGTTTAAAAAAACAACAGCACGCTACTCACTGCTTGGGCTGTTGTGGTGGCAGCTTACTGTCATGTCCGCTGCGCGATCCTGCTTGACTGATTGGTACCTGCTTGCCAATCAGTGCTTGACTGATTGGAACTCTGTGTGTGTGTGTGTGTGTGTGCACACGTGTGTGTGTGTGTGTGTGTGTGCATGCGTGCATGTGTATGTGTGCATGTGGTGAACCCATGCAGCCGGTGAATGTCTGGTGAGAGGAGGAGGCATGGCTGTAGGACTGGCAGAGAGCAAGGCTCAATCTGAAAGCTAGAATTAATAAGCAATAATCAAAACCTACAGCCACAGGTCGTGGACGGGGTTGAAAACAACCCTGAACATAACAAATTTAATGTTGGTACAAGTATTAATTTAAATATGAATGTGAGTAGGAATGAAGATTTACTTTCATTACACTCAAATCCTCGTTAGGGCCCCAGCCCATATAATGGGACAATTTTATTAACAATTCTTTATTTGTGCCAATAATGAATCGGTCTCAAAAAAACCCTTTTTGAGTTCTTGTCTCTGATAAGATAAGATAAGATAAGATAAGATAAGATAAGATAAGCCTTTATTAGTCCCACAACGGGGAAATTCCAGGATTGCAACAGCACAGGGATAGCAACACTCAGAGCAACAATCAGAAGGCAAAAAAAACAAAAAAACAAAAAACAAGCAAGCAAGAGCAGCTAATATACAGTACATATGTACATATTACTATAAAATATATATACACACACACACAGACACACAGATGATGATGAAGAAGATGGACATGAAATCAAACAATAACTCCCATGTGTCTTTTAATGGTTAAATAAGAAAGGTAAGAATAGGTTAACATATTTGGATAACTTTAAAAGAGAGAATTCACATGTATCATGGGCATCATAGACTGTTACTGAGTTACTTATAAATCAAACAGTTGTGGAACCAAATGAAGCATAGCTTAATTTGTCAGTATACTGGAAATTGGAAAACCATAAAATAGCATTGGTTAAGAAAAGTGGATGCAATTTTATGAAGAAAATGATAATTAACTTTATAAAAATTTAGAAAATTAGTTTTACTCTGAAAAAGAACATAAATTAATGAAAGACAACATGCATTTTGAGATTCTGATGGGGGCTTGCATAAAATTGGGTTAAAAGAACTTATACCAGGAATATTCTGAAGAATTAATGTAAGGTAACAGCAGACCGTCAGCCAAGCAGAATCATTGCGTCCCAGTGGGTAGCAGGCAGGTCCACTGGACCCTGTTGGGAGACTGGCAGACTGGCTCCTTACCACTGTTATGGCCTACTCCCAGGATCACAAAAGGCTGGTTTCCAGCAAGCTGGGCGAGGTCTCCTCCGATGCACTGAAGAAGGAATTAGTTTATTGTGCAAAGTCTCATCAGAAATCCAAAATGGAACAAAACATGCCACAGACCCGCTTCTTCTGATGTATGTGGCTTAAATGAGTTGGTTTAAGCTTAGAAAAAAACAGACAAAGTCTTCTTGCATAATGATTTAAAGAAAAAGAAGATTAACCTTTTGAGTATGAAATTTTGCGTGCCCCTTGTGGCAGAGCGCGGCGCTGCACCTGTCATCTCTCTCTGACATGACCGGGTCCATTGAGGATTTGTACTGATTTGTACTGATCTGCCAGTTTCAAAAGGTGGCAGACACACGTTGAAGGACTCAATGGATGACACGTAATACACCAAAGAAGAAGAACTCCTCATTTCTTTTTCCTGTTTTAGCATTTTAGCCCAGAATGCCAATATGGCTGCTGTCCATCATCGTGCACCATCACTTAGTCGGCTTTGTATGCAGAAAATAGCTGCGGGATACAAGCGAAATTTATGTGGGATAATCATAAGACTTTGTAGATGTGATAGAGAGTGTAAATGACCGGCAGAACGCAAAATAACGACCACGATGGATGAAAATGAACGAGTCCCCTTAGCTGCTGGTAAGTGAGGAATTTCTGTGTTTTTTTAATATTGTACTGATTTCTTCTTCATATACTTTGAAGATAAATCAAATCAAATCAAACTTTATTGTCATATTGCTGTACATACAACTGTAGTGCAGGCAAGATGAAATTGCGTTTCTCTCGGCATCCATATAAATAGAAGCAGCATGATTTAAGACACACTCACACATAGCTTCACCCCCCCCCCCCCCCACGCCTCCATCCATTCACACATCCCTGAGACATACTTGGGAAAAAAAAAACTAACTAACTATAATATACAAATAATATACAAAATGTCCGTAGGTGCAGTAGCGTGTATGAGAGATTCCGGGTCAACTGTTCAGCATCCTGACAGCTTGTGGAAGGAAGCTGTTGATCAGTCTGGTGGTTCTGCCTCTGATGCTCCAGAATCGTTTACCAGATGGAAGAAGTTCAAAGTGTTTATGCAGAGGGTGAGAATGATCCTTGACAATGTTCAGTGCCCTGCTCCTACAACGGTTCTGAAAAAGTTCTTGGACAGAGGGGAGGGAGACTCCAATTACCCTCTCAGCCCCCTTGACTATCCTCTGCAGGGCTTTTTTGTCTGACATACTGCAGCTGGAGTACCATGTAGCAATGCAGTACGTCAGAACACTCTCCACCACACCTCTGTGGAAGGTCCTGAGGATGCAGATGGGGAGAGAGGCCTGTTTGAATTTCATCAAGAAGTGCAGTCTCTGCTGAGCCTGCTTCCTGATCCCCAAGGAATTCTTGCTCCAGGTCAGGTCCTGCGAGATCTGCACTCCGAGGAACTTGATGTTCTCCACTCTCTCCACTAAATGGCTGCCGATGCTGAGGGGGACGTGCTCAGGTTGTGACTGCCGGAAGTCGATAATCATCTCCTTCGTTTTGTCCACGTTGAGCACCAGATTGTTCTCCCTGCACCAGCCCTCCAGGTCTCTCACTTCTTCCTTGTACATTGATTCCTCATCCCTCTGAATAAGTCCCACCACCGTGGTGTCGTCTGCAAACTTAATAATCTGGTTCCCCTCGTGTCTGGATACACAGTCATGCGTTAGAAGTGTAAACAACAGTGGACTGAGTACACAGCCTTGAGGGGATCCGGTGCTCAGTGTGACAGAGTTGGAGAAGTTGTTTCCAACCCGGACAGACTGAGGTCTCTCAGTCAGGAAATCCAGGATCCAGAGACATGTGGTGGTGTTCAGACCGAGAAGGAGTAATTTCTCCATCAGTCTCTGGGGAATAATGGTGTTGAATGCTGAACTGAAATCAATGTACAGGAGTCTGGCGTAGGTGTCTTTCTGGTCCAGGTGGGTGATGACAGAGTGTAGGGTGGTGACTATAGCATCCTCCGTGGAGCGGTTTGAATGATATGCAAACTGGAGCGGGTCGTGTGATGCAGGGAGGCAGGCTGTAATGTGTGGTTTGACAAGCCGTTCAAAACACCTCATCATAATTGGTGTCAGTGCAACAGGACGATAGTCATTCAAACAGGACACAACTGGTTTCTTTGCCACCGGTACAATGATAGAGGTCTTGAAGCATCTGGGAACGACGGCCTGACTCAGGGAGATGTTCTAAATGTCAGTCAGGACATCCGCCAACTCGCTCACGTAGTCTCGGAGCACACGTCCCGGGATGTTGTCCGGACCTGCAGCTTTACGTGGGTTGACTCTGGTTAGGGTCCTCCGTGTGTCCGCTGTGTTGATGGTAAAAGCTGGTCCGACCGATGGTGGGGGTGGGCCAGCCCTCCCTCTGATTGTTGAGTTTGATACTTCAAAACGTGCAAAGAAGTCGTTGAGCCTGTCTGGAAGCGAAGCGTCGTCATCATCGACCCCCTGCCTAGACTTATAGCTCGTCAGTGTCCGAACTCCCTGCCACATCTGCTTGGTGTTCCTAGTGTCACAGAGGTGTCCCTGGATTTTCTCCGCATAGGCGCGCTTCGCCGCCTTAATTCCCTTTGAGAGTACAGACCTGGCTGAGCGGAGGGCGATCCTGTCCTTCGCTCTGAAGGCTGCATCCCTGGCTGTAAGCAGCGAGCGCACCTCTGCAGTCATCCAGGGCTTATGGTTACCCCGCATAGTGATGGTCTTCACTGCAGTGACATCCTCTGTGCACTTCGCGATGTAGCTGGTGACCATTTCAGCATACTCCTCCACATCTGTCTTGTCTTCCTGGGAGGCTGCTATTTTGAAGATCTCCCAGTCTGTGTGCAGAAAACAGTCTTTCAGTGCAGAGGTTGCACTCTCTGGCCAAATTCTGATTTGTTTCACAATTCTGATTTGTTTCACAGATAAGATAAGATGATGAGGTACCTCTGTACAAAAAACGGTGTCAAAAGACTGAACCATTCTTTGTGTAAATACGTCCAAAGTCCAGTTTTGACTGAGATGGAATTTTAAGAGGTGCCGCGACATTATGCAAATGATCCATCCATCCATCCATCCATCCATCCATCCCTCCATACCACTTTTCCGGAGGTCCGGGTCACGGAGGCAGCAGTTCAAGCAGAGAAGCCCAAACTTCCCTGTCTGCAGCCACCTGCTCCAGCTCTTCAGAGAGGATACCAAGGCGTTCCAAGACCAGCTGGGAGACATAGTCTCTCCACTGAGTCCTGGGTCTGCCCCGGGGTCTCCTCTCAGTGGGACGTGCCTGAAACACCTCAAGTGGGAGGCGTCCAGAAGGCATCCTAATCAGATGTCCATACCACCTCAACTTACTCCTTTCAGTGTGGAGGAGCAGCGGTTCTACTCTGAGCCTCTCCCAGATGACTGAGCTCCTCACCCTATCTCTGAGAGTAAGTCCAGCAATCCTACGGAGAAAGCTCATTTCAGCCACTTGTATCCGCGAATCTTGTTCTTTCGGTCATTACCCAAAGCTTGTGACCATAGGTGAGAGTAGGAACGTAGATTGACTGGTAAACCGACAGCTTTGCCTTAGAACTAAGCTCCCTCTTCACCACAACAGACCGGTACAACGTCCGTATCACTGCAGATGCTGCTCCGATCCGTCTGTCAATCTCTCGCTCCATTTTCCCCTCACTCGTGAACAAGACCCCAAGATACTTAAAATCCTCCACTTGGGGCAGGAGCCTGTCCCCAACCCGGAGAGGACAATCCACCTTTTTCCGGCTGAGGACCATGGACTCGGACTTGGAGGTGCTGATTCTCATCCCAGCCACTTCACACTCAGCGGCAAACCATCGCAGCAAGAGCTGTAGGTCATTGCTGGATGAAGCCAACAGGACAACATCATCTGCAAACAACAGAGATGAGATCCTGTGGTCACCAAGCATGACACCCTCCATTTCCTGGCTGCACCTAGAAATCCTGTCCATAAAAATTATGAACAGGATCGGTGACAAAGGGCAGCCCTGGCGGTGTCCAACTCTCACTGGGAATGGCTCCGACCGAGTGTTGGCAATATGAACCAAACTCTCACAGCGGTCATAGGCCTTCAACGTTTAGTTGTAATATGCGAAGGGCAGATCCTACCACAAAGTGCTCTTGGGGCTGTTTGCTTTCGGCTTTAGGACTGTGACTAGGATTCTTCTTTGACTTGGCACAGAGGCGTCGTCTCTTCGAATTTAGTCTGCTGGTAGGATCATTAGCTTCCCCAGGCGAGCCCGGGTACTGGCGGAGGGCGCGACGAGAACGCTGATCCATCCCTCTGACCAGTCCCCCAGCTGACTTTACCATCCAGACAGCTTGGCAAGAGGAATGGGAGACCAAGGAGGTCCCAAACAAACAGCTGGTGATAAACCCCAACCAACAGGTCCCGGGCACCAACCTCCCAAGGAGACAGTGGTCTACACTCAATCGCTTCAGGACTGGACATGGCCCCTGCTTGGCCAGCCTTCACAGATGGGGCAGTAGCCCTAGCCCACTGTGCGCATGTGGAGAGGAGCAAACTATGGAACACATCATAGAGGCTTGCCCGCTCCAAAGACTGGAAGGAGGATTACACACCCTCCATACAGCAAACCAGGAGGCAACTGCTTGGCTTAAGGACTTTGCATTCGCTAAATAAATAATAATAACAGCGGTCATACAGAGACCGAATAGCTCGTAACAACAAGCCCGATACCCCATACTCCCGAAGCATCCCCCACAAAAAACCACGAGGGACGCGGTCAAATGCCTTCTCCAAGTCCACAAAACACATGTAAACTGGTTGGGCAAACTCCCATGAACCCTCGAGAATTCTCGAGAGGGTAAAGAGCTGGTCCGATGTGCCACGGCCAGGACGAAAACCACATTGCTCCTCCTGAATCCGAGGTTCAACCAACGGCCGGACTCTCCTCTCCAGTACCTTGGCATAGACCTTCCCAGGGAGGCTGAGGAGTGTGATCCCTCTAAAGTTGGAGCACACCCTCCGGTCCCCTTTTTTGAAGAGAGGAACCACCACCCCGGTTTGCCATGCCAAAGGCACTGCCCCCGACCTCCATGCAATGTTGCAGAGGCATGTCAACCATGACAGCCCAACAACATCCAGGGCCTTGACGTACTCAGGGCGAATCTCATCCACCCCCGGGGCCCGGCCACCAAGGAGATTTTTAACCACCTTGGCGACCTCAGCCCCTGAGGTAGGCGAGTCATCCCCCTCATCCCCAAACCCTGCTTCCTCTGTGGAAGGCATATCAGTGGGATTGAGGAAATCCTCGAAGTATTCCTTCCACCGCCCGACGATATCCCCAGTCGAAGTCAACAGTGCCCCATCCACACCATACACAGTGTGGACAGGGAGCTGCTTTCCCCTCCTGAGCTGTCGGACAGTTTGCCAGAATCTCTTCGAGGCCGACCGAAAGTCTTGTTCCATGGCCTCACCGAACTCCTCCCATACCCGGGTTTTTTCTTCAGCAACCACCCGAGCTGCACTCCGCTTGGCCTGCCGTTACACCTCAGCTGCTTCGGGAGTCCCACAAGCCAACCAAGCTTGATAGGACTCATTCTTCAGCTTAATGGCCCCCTCACCACTGGTGTCCACCACTTGGTTTGGGGGTTGCCACCACGAGATGCACCGACCACCTTGGGGCCGCAGCTCTGGGCCGCCGCTTCAACAACAGAGGTGGAGAACATGGCCCATTCAGACTCCATGTCTCCAGACTCCCTCGGAATGTGGTTGAAGTTCTTCTGGAGGTGGGAGTTGAAGACCTTCCTGACAAGGGCCTCAGCCAGACATTCCCAGCACACCCTCACTATACGTTTTGGTCTACCAGGTCTGAATGGCTTCCTCCCCTGCCATTGGATCCAACTCACCACCAGGTGGTGATCAGTTGACAGCTCTGCACCTCTCTTTACCCGGGTGTCCAAGACATATGGTCCCAGGTCTGATGACACGATAACAAAATCGATCATCGACCTGTGACCTAGGGTGTCCTGGTACCAGGTGCACATAAGGCACTTTTCCACAAGTATCACCTTAGCTTTACTTACTTTTACTTTACTCAGTTTCTCGCTCTTTCCACAGTACCCTACACGCTTTAACTGATACGATTTTCGTGCCAGTTTAGGGGCAGGGGACAAGCGAGAAAAATCGAGGTGGGATTTGACGTCAATCGACTGCTAGCCGCTGATTGGTCAGCGCGTAACATCACAAAAAAGAGTCCGTTTTCTGTTTTCTGTTGAAGCTACACGACCGCCATTTGTAATTTCAGCGAGTAACCACGGAGAGCAGCTTCACAAATGTGTTAACGATGTCCAAAAACAAAAAATGAAGAGCGATTATCGGGCCATAAAGGACCATAACGGACGCAGTGGTGCAAGTGGATATGGTATGAGCAGATGGACGGACATCGGCCTGCTAGCAATGGCAGAGACAATGTGCTCGACACGGCCACGCAATTGGAAAACGTTGACGGTGAGTGTTGTTTTAATATTGTCTGTCTTTTCGCCAATCGGTCCTTTCGGTCAAAAGCTCACTTCTTTTAAGCAATAAAGAAATTTTTTCGATTGTGGGCAATGGTTAGTGAAGATGGTTAGCCAGCTAATATCCGGCTACCTCCGCAGCTTGCTGTGAGGTAGCAGCGTCACGCTTTTATTTCAGCATTCACTTAAAGCAAACTCTGAAAGAAGCTTATTATTGTATTCTGGTTAAAAAGTTTGATGTTTTCTGTACATGTTGCACTTTGTTGGTGAGCTTTATTGTGTGCATTTTCCTTCTAGAATCACTCCGGCGTCTGTCTGGGGGCCAGAATCGGTGTCGAGACCATTGTCCGCAATATCTGCAGCTCCATCAGTAACCGTCATGTCCCGGGCAAGTTCTGGTAAGGCACAACTGAAAATGACCACCCGGTTTTTTAATGTGATTGTTGTTATTTTCTTTAGACGCATAATAAGGAATTTAAAATGTCTTTGTACGTTTAAAAAAAACTAGATGCAGGGGTGTTTTCATAACAACCTGAGATGCTGGCCCATGATAGGATGCTCGAACAGCATCAACAGCTCCACGAACGGCTCCATGAACAGCGCGAAAGACACCATCAGGAGCTATGAATGCTTGCAGCAAACCTGCAGTCAGCCCAGGAGAAGGAAGAAGCATTCAGAAGGGATGAGCTGACCGAGACGGCTTCTTTCAACACAGTTTTCCTAAACCATTTTGGCAGTCTGGTCGAAGTACTGAAAAATCCCTGTTTTTAAACATGTTTTGGGAATATTTCTAATGTTATTAAATTGTTACTTTTTTGGATAAAAGTGTGGTTTGTCTGTTATAACTAAATGAGAGAGGCGAATAATTACATACACATTCCATTGCCTCATATTAGCCAAATGCTGCTGTTCATCCATAAAGGTGTCATGATTTTTAAAGGTAATGTAATTGTTATTGTTAAAGTTAATAAAAATTATCACGGCTGTATACATTTCTCTAAATTGTGTACAGTGTTCAAGTTAAATTGTAAGCAGAGGCACAGGTGTACTTTACATTCAGCAGTAGACACTGATGAAGGTAAAAGTCGAAGTAGGTAAAAGGTAAGTACATGTAAATTGAATGTTCTATCGTCATTCCAAATTCAGAGAATTTCAATACATTATAAGGAGTCTAGTATAATATAAAGGGAAAACACCCATACATGTAAACCCAAATATAACAGTTTTGTAGTTGTAAACGTTGACATGAATATGATAAGCCTATGATTTTCTGATTCAATACATCCAAAGTGTCATAGGTTTGAAAAATAAAATTATAATTTGGTGTTGGCCAGTCTGACAATGTCACAGTATTTAATAGGAATAACAAAAGTTTCATCAGAAAATTTCGTGGTCCATTGACAATTCCATCAAACCCAAAGTGAGTTGTCTAGCTGCTGCTTTTTTTTGCAGTGATTTTCTAAGGTGTTTTAATGTGTAATTACCCATCCCTGAACACATATCCCTTATAAATATCAATAGATTGGAAAATGGTACTCGAATGACACTCGACATAAAAAATGGTGCTACAGTTTGAGTGACTTTAACATTTTTATTTTGTAAGACAAACTGGGCTAGGATTAACTGGAAATAACAATTTTCCACATATAATTCCAAGGTCAATTTGCAATTCCATCAAACCAAAAGTGAGTTGTCTAGCTGCTGCCTTTTTTGTTGTAGTCATTTTTCTAAGGTGTTTTAATGTGTAATTACCCATCCCTGAACACATATCCCTTATAAATATCAATAGATGGGAAAATGATACTCAAATGACACTCAACATGCAAAATGGTGCTACAGTTGGATTGCCTTTCTTTAAAATTATTTTGTAAGTAAAAGTGGGCTAGGATTAACTGGAAATATAACAAGTTTCCACATATAATTCCAAGGTCAATTGGCAATTCAATCAAACCAAAAGGGAGTTGTTCAGCTGCTGCATTTTTCTGCAGTCATTTTCTACGGTGTTTTAGCGTGTAATTTCCCATCCCTGAACACATATCCCTTAAAAATAACTATCAATGGGAAAAAGATACACAAAAACAAGAATTTTACTACAGTTGAATTGGCTTTTTTTTTTTTTAAAGTAATTTAAATTATTTTGTAAGTAAAATAGGGCTATGAGTAATTGGAAATATAACAAGTATCCACATATAATTCCAAGGTCAATTACAAGGTTTTAGCATTTAATTAGTTGTCCCTTAACAGTTAACCGTTATGAACAACAGAGGAGATGTAGATAAAAAGTGCACCAAATTTTATTTCAAAAACAAACGTTTGACATATGTATGCACATGAATGAGGCTCCATGCATGGACGCAATTTGTGGCACAAGTAGGTGAAAGTGTCCTCGGACATCCGGAAGTTCTGCAACCACTGTGTGCTTGAGAAGCTGGGGACAATATTCTCCCACCACTGTGAGCTACGGTTTACTGCCCAGGTCCATGGTCTGCAGCATTGATTTTGCAACAACGCAGCCAACTAGAACACACACACAGCATACATATTAATACTGATAACCTGGCAACATCAAAATGCTGTACACAACAATGACATGATGATAAAATGTCAATAGAAAGCATTAAATTACCAAAAACCGTTTCCTCGTGTGCTTGCTGTGCCTGATGTGCTGGGTAATTAAGCTCTCTGCTTCATATTCCGCTTCATATTCCGCTGCTTGATATCCCCCAATGGCAACAACGAGTCTCTGGTACTGCCCCAACGTGTGTTCTCTCAATGCACGTCGTCTTCTCCTGTAAAACTCTCTTCTCCGGTTAAAAACGTTCATTTATTGTGTTCAAAAGCCAGAGAAGAAGCAACGTGGAAATCCTACGCTCATAATCCGCCATTTTCTTTGTTGTGAAGGAATCGGTCCCGTGTTGACGTCAGCAGAGTGTGGCTCCGCCTCAATCCCACCCACTACCGAGCTTACGCGGCTTTACAGGGTTGTAATGGATCAACAACCCAGGGAGAAAGAAGTAGTGGAGAATTGAAACAAGTAAAAAAAGAACTGTGACTATGGAAAAGAGGCAATATAGACACCCTTATGCTTGAACATGGTGTTTGTTATGGACAAACTGTGGTTAGCACAGAAGTCCAATAACTGAACACCACTTGGGTTCAGATCGGGCAGGCCGTTCCTTCCAATCACCCCCCTCCAGGTTTCACTGTCGTTGCCCACGTGCGCATTGAAGTCCCCCAGTAGGACAATGGAGTCTCCAAGAGGATCACCCTCCAGCACCCCAGTCAGAAACTCCAAAAAGGGTGGGTACTCTGAAACATCATTTGGTGCATAGGCACAAATGATGGTCAGGACCCGTTTCCCAACCCGAAGGCGCAGGGAAGCAACCCTTTCGTCCACTGGGAAAAACTCCAATATAGAGGCAGCAAGGTGGGGGGATACAAGAATACCCACCCCTGCTCGTCGCCTCTTGCCCAGGGCAACTCCAGAAAAGGCCAAGCTCCAGCCCCTCTTCAGGAGACTGGTTCCGGAACCGGAGCTGTGTGTTGAGATGAGGCCGACTATATCTAGCTGGTATCTCTCAACCTCGTACACCAGCTCAGGCTCCTTCCCCACCAGAGAGGTGACATTCCATGTACCAAAAGCCAGTTTAGAAAGCCTGGGATCAGTCCATCAAGGTCTCCGCCTTTGACCGCCACCTAATCCACATAGCACCGGACCCCCATGATCCCTCCTGCAGGTGGTGAGCCCACTGGAGGGCGGACCCATGTAACTCCTTCGGGCTGAGCCCTGCTGGGTCCCATGGGTGGAAACCCGGCCACCAGACGCTAGCCTTTGAACCCCTCCCCCAGGCCTGGCTCCAGGGTGGGGCCCCGGTAACCCCATACCGGGTGGGGTACACTGAATCCTTGATATAGAATTTATCATGAGAGTCTGTTGGATCATTCTTAGTCTGGCCCTTCATCCAGGACCAGTTTGTCATGGGTGACCCTATCAGAGGCAAATTGCCCCGGACAACATAGCTCCTGGGATCACTGGGGCACGCAACCCCCCCCCACCACGATAAGGTGACGATCCATGAGGGGGCATTATGCAAATTAGATGCATAAATTTATTCCTGTCTGAAACTTTGGATTATATTTTACATCTTTCTAATTGACAGTATACCATTATCTCTTACCACTTTCAAATTATAGCCTTGGAAATCTGAACTATTTTATTGACAAAAATATTTACCACTCTTGACCACTAGGGGTTATGTTGCAATGTGGCAACAGACACACTCAAAGAGTTAAAATAAGAAAAATGAATTTTAAAGAAAAGGAACAGGATCTTCAAAGAGCATGACAAACTCTGGGCCTACTTAAAGACAGGAGAAAAATGAAGAAGCAGAGAAAGCTCCTTACAGCTCGGCCAACACCCCAGTACAGACAAAGAGCAATAAAAAGCTAGTTTTCTCGGGTGTGGCAAGTTTCTAAACTTCATGAAACCTGAGCTGAACCAATTACATTTGAGCTTTATTCAACAAAAGTAATAAACTCAACCTAAAAAGGAGATGAAGATAGGTGTTAGGAGTCCATTGGTCAGTTAAAGTCCAGCTATGGTCTCTCACAGAGCAGAGAAAGGAGGGGGAGAGACATTTGATATGAGAAGTAAGACCTCCCTTTAAGGCACATGTTGCTGAATAAAGCATAAATTCCTTAAACTTGAGTGACTAAGATATTCTACTCACTAATAAGGGAACATGCAATGTCTCTACATTGTAACTGTAATTTATTTGTAATAGTAAGCATGCAGAAATTAATTTCTTCCTGAAAAAAGCAGCACATATCAAGTTATATCAAATCATTTCAATAAAAGCATTTGAAACCACATCGTCTGTCCAAGAGTTCAACCAGGTCTTTAGGAGCAGGTACTGTCTTAAGAGAAAAAATATGAATTAGTTCATTTGTCCAAAATAGCATAAATTCCACTGCAAAGGAAAAAGCTAAATATTCCTGAATTGTCCACCAGATGGCACAGTGAAACTGGTTGGTTGTATTCTGGAGAATCCTGACCCCCCAAGGTCTGGATAAGATCAGTCATAAATCTGTCATTGGAAACATTCCTTTGCCAAAGAGTCTTGGAGAAAGGGACTGACTTTCCACTTTATGGCCGATGGATAGGGTTACAGCTTTGGTCCTTGGATGAGAGCAGCAGTTCAGCCAGATCTAGCAGTTGAAATAATTTTTCTTCAGCATAGAATGATTTTAATAAATTGGAACTCAAGGTCACGCTACAACTGTAACAGGGTTTCCTCTGGTAACATTTCTCGGTTGCGGGAAATTTACAAGCATTGCGGTCCGCCATGCTTGTAAATTTCCTGCCATTCTTATGAGGAAATATAAATTTAAGAAATCTGAAGGAATTACGGTCCACAAGCGCGCACACAAACAATGCGTGACCGTCATCTGCGTGGAGTTCAGAAATGCCGCGCCCACGTGGCCACTCCAGTTGTGAGGCAGAGTGTCCCACTTACTTCACTGTCCGGGAGAAACATGAGCTTATTAAAGTACTTTAAAGGTGACGGACAGACGAAAACTCAAAATCGCTAAATCATATCTCAAATTGTTGTCTGAGACGAGCTAATTGGAACCCCACATGTTTTGGTGTCAACGTATGTCGCATAAGGTGACAATGCGCTCTTGAAGTACGCTGTTGTGGAGAGCTGTCTGACCCAGCCAAGATCAGCGGCTAAAATGGCCACTGACTGTGTGACGTCATTTCGGTGTGGCACACAGTCAGCGGACATTGCTTTTTTTTATTTGATGTTTACGTTTTAAAATCGGCGATTACGGATATTTCTCGGAATACTTTTGGATTACAAATAGATTATTTATTAACATTAGGATTTCAGGAATCGAATTAATTATGGTTTGTTGTTGTGTTGTGTACGGGTGCGACGTTATACCAGAGGAGCATGCTGTGAGTGTTTTTGAATGTCCCGTCCCTGTGAAAATCAGAACGGCATGGGTGAAATTCGTTCAGAAAACGCAAAAAAAAATGGACTTATGTCGGTAAAACACCAAAAATGTGCAGTAGAGATTTCGTTGACAGCGATTTCGAGAATAAGATGCAATTTGTGTCACGACTTGCCGCTCCTCAGCAGATTCAGCTGGGCGCACACCTGCCCCTCGTCAGCACATCCCCATAAATCCATTCACACACACCTGCTTGTTGAATAAAGCTGTTAAATCTATCCTGAGCCTGCGTGCGTGTTTCCTGGGCCAGACATTATGTCAATTTGAAATGAAATTTGCCAAAAGATTTCTGATAAAGAAAACGGCTATTCCAACTATATATGCCTCAATTTCCAAGTGTGACTCTGAGAACGGGGTCAGTGACAATCAACTGTCAGAACATGAGAAGTAAACAGGGTACGTTTTTTTATTTTTAATATTCACTGCAAATGTTTACTAAACATCTTAAATGAATTCCAAGCCATGGTTTGCATTGCCTTACCAACTTATCAAATATTAGCATATTAGGGTATTCATACTCATCAAATATGAAATATTCAGTGCTGTATAGGGAGGTGGTTGTGCCTGTTTGATCAATTTATATTTCATAAACTCAATATACTAATAATAACTCAATATATGATTTTACAAAACTTTATTTAAATAACATTGTTCACAAATCTAATCTTGGTAGGCAAAATCCCTTGTAGTGATGAGATGGGAATGTTTCTCTGATGAGGCTCACCGCACAGGCAGGCAACATAACCCTCACTTCTTCTCCAAAAAAATCCCCAACACTATGAATCTGTATCGCCTGAAAAATATGGGGTTGGCATTGATTATTCCGTTTGCATTGATTATTGAATGTATTGAATGGTTTCTTCATAATTCATCTGGGAAATTAAATCAAATGAATAAATATTGTTTATAAACTCACTCGTGTGGACGATGACGGCCGCTTCATCTGTCTCATCAGCTCCAGCTGCGCACAGACCAGCAGGTGCTAATCAGCGGCTGAGAAGATGCAGCGAATGACCAATGGGTAGTTTTATTTTTAAAATTAAGTGTGTGACCATGCATGTCGCCAAAGAAAAATATTTGTAAGCATCTTTTACCTAGAAATATCTTACAGCCGATCGTAAACGTGTTCTTTTCCCGTCCGTGTTGCGTCTTCCTCCTCTCCCTCGAACAAATAAGGCTGACAGCCCACACACCACCCAAAACGTCTTCATTGTCAATGTAATCATTTGTAATCATTTATATTGAGGTCGTCAAACTCTAGAAAATAATCGCTGTCCGAATCACTTTGCTCTCGTTCTGCAATTTTTTTTCATACCGAATTGACGTGAAGGCTGCACGCACCTATCGGCAGATGGCGGTACTGCAGCATCACTGAGTGAAAGATGGACTATGACTAAATAATTTCATTTATGTAGGATGGTGACACATATTAAATCATGGGAATGGGAAGAATGGAATATTTTCATACAATCAGTTGATTGGTTCAATAAAAAAATGTCAGTGTCCGTCGCCTTTAAACGTGGAAAAAATCAGAAGAGGTATGCAAACACTGGAGGCATTTATCATGGTTTTAACGCGCTGGTAACGGGAGCAATACTGGAAAAGTCACTTAGCTAACAAATGTGGTTAAGACCTCGAGTTGGTTCATTTTGTCTTCTTTTTAATCATTAGTTTTTTGTTTTTCTTATTTCAGACAAGAATGAAAAGGGGCTGTTTTTACCTTTACCTTTGTTAATATTAATTAACTAATTTATGTTCACTATTATGTACCTGGCAAGTTAAGATGACTGAAATTCACAAAGTCAGTGATTTTAATCCGTCAGTAGCCTTCAGACAAACTAAACGTGCCAACATTTGAATTTCAAAGTAAGGGAGGTTTTTCTGCTGTCTGGTTGGTGAGGAGATTTCTGAAAAAAAAACAAAAAAACATAATTATATACAGTTTCTCACAAAAGTGAGTACACCCTCTCACATTTTTGTAAATATTTTATTATATCTTTTCATGGGACAACAATGAAGATATGACACTTTGGTACAATGTAAAGTATTCAGTGTACAGTTTGTATAACTGTAAATTTGCTGTCCCCTTCAAAATAATAATAATAATAATAATAATAATAATAATAATAATAATAATAATAATAACCAAAATAGTGGTGGAGAGGAGAACATTAAATAAACTGCGATCCGTCATGGACAATCCTGATCACCCTCTCCAACACACACTGGACAGACAGCGAAGCACTTTCTCCAGTAGACTACTACAGCTTCGCTGTCGAACAGCCAGGTACAGGAAATCTTTCCTGCCGTACACCATTTCACTGTACAATAACTCACTCTGATGTTGTATTATGGTCATAACAATGACTGCACCTTACAGTCTAACTGGCACCTCACATGTCACTTTGTTCCTGATAGTCCTTCATTGTGCAACGGGATGATTTATGTGTTTATATGGGTCATCATATATTCAGCTATGATGTATATATGTTTTATAGTAGTGTTAGTCTTAATTTCCATGGGTAATCCCTTTGTCTGTCATGCGTGTGTTTCTGTCATTTGGTTCTCTACTGCCATGCTGCTGTTACACTGTAATTTCCCAGTTTGGGATCAATAAAGTACATCCATCCATCCATCTATCCATCTATCTATCTATCTATCTATCTATCTATCTATCTATCTATCTATCTATCTATCTATCTATCTATCTATCTATCTATCTAATTAACTTAACACACAGCCATTAATGTCTAAACCACTGGCAACAAAAGTGAGTACACCCCTAAGTGAAAATGTCCAAATTCTGCCCAAGTGTCAATATTTTGTGTGGCCACCATTATTTTCCAGTACTGCCTTAACTCTCTTGGGCATGGAGTTCACTAGAGTTTCACAGGTTGCCATTGGAATCCTCTTCCACTCCTCAATGACAACATCATGGAGCTGGTGGATGTTAGAGACCTTGTGCTCCTCCACCTTCCGTTTGAGGATGCCCCACAGATGCTCAATAGGGTTTAGGCCTGGAGACATGCTTGGCCAGTCCATTACCTTTACCTCAGTTTCTTTAGCAAGGTAGTGGTCGTCTTGGAGGTGTGTTTGGGGTCGTTATCATGTTGGAATACTGCCCTGTGGCTCAGTTTCCGAAGGGAGGGGATCATGCTCTGCTTCAGTATGTCACAGTACATGTTGGCATTCATGGTTCCCTCAATGAACTGTAGCTCCCCATTGCGGCAGCACTCATGCAGCCCCAAACCATGACACTCTCACCACCATGCTTGACTGTAGGCAAGACACACTTGTCTTTGTACTCCTCACCTGGTTGCCGCCACATACGCTTGACACCATCTGAACCAAATAAGTTTTTCTTGGTCTCACCAGACCACAGGACATGGTTCCAGTAATCCATGTCCTTAGTCTGCTTGTTTTCAGCAAACTGTTTGCTGGCTTTCTTGTGCATCATCTTTAAAAGGGGCTTCCTTCTGGGACAACAGCCATGCAGACCAATTTGATGCAGTGTGCGGCGTATGGTCTGAGCACTGACAGGCTGACCCCCCACCCCTTCAACCTCTGCAGCAATGCTGGCAGTACTCATACGTCTATTTTCAAAAGACAGCCTCTGGATATGATGCTTAGCACGTGCACTCAACTTCTTTGGCTGACCATGGCGAGGCCTGTTCTGAGTGGAACCTGTCCTGTTAAACCGTTATATGGACTTGGCCACCGTGCTACAGCTCAGTTTCAGGGTGTTGGCAATTTTCTTATAGCCTAGGCCATCTTCATGTAGAGCAACAATTTTTTTTTTCAGGTCCTCAGAGAGTTCTTTGCCATGAGATGCTATGTAGAACTTCCAGTGACCAGTATGAGGGAGTGTGAGAGCGATAACACCAAATTTAACACACCTGCTCCCCATTCACACCTGAGACCTTGCAACACTAATGATTCACATGACACCAGGGAGGGAAAATGGCTAATTGGGCACAATTTGGACATTTTCATTTAGGGGTGTACTCACTTTTGTTGCCGGCGGTTTAGACATTAATGGCTGTGTGTTGTGTAGCAAGTTTACACTGTTATACAAGCTGTACATTGACTACTTTACATTGTATCAAAGTGTCATATCTTCAGTGCTGTCCCATGAAAAGGTATAATAAAATATTTACAAAAATTTGAGGGGTGTAGGGATGGGCATAATTAATCGATAATTGATCATTAAGAATTTCACCGAGGAAGTTCATTTTCATCGACAAACCAATTTTTTTTTTAAACAATCCGAATGTAGGTTATTAGGCCTAGTGCACGGCCGTCCTCAAACAATGCAATGCATTTAACTGTGCCACTGGCAAAATTTGGGCACCAGGGGGCAACATTTCACCATCGCCGTACCCTGGTGTGCCTCAGTTGATACATGCGAGCTTCCGTAGGTCAATCACCAAATCATGAAGAGGTCGCGGCGAAGTGTTGCGTTGGACCACTTTAATTTAAAAAATGACCAGGTGTACTGCAATCACTGCAATGCAGCATACAAATATACCTCATCAACAACACAAATGATGTATCATTTGAACACCACTCATCCAAGCCTGGTAAAAGACGGTGGCGGCGGTTCATCATCTCTAACCCAGGCTAGCCTGGACTCGATGCTAGCACGGAGGAGCTGCAGCGCATTTTTTTTTTTTAACAAAAAGCAGGCCTATAATTCTGACGCCGTGATATAATGGGATAGCCTACGTAAAGGCAAATTGTTGTGCAGCTTTCTTATTTTGATATCCTTGTTTTTAAACAAAGGAAAAGAAAAAAGTAAAAGAAATATATGTTCCGTTATGTGTCCTGTATTTGTCTTCCGTTATTTTCTGGCTCGCAACTTGAAGCCTCCCTCGTTTGCGCAATGCGCATGTGTTCACGTTTTACTGCAAACTTGTCTTGTTAATAAATTCATCCTCGAAGAAAAACACTCTGTATTTTTTTAATTATTATTCTCAATACATAAGAGTATAGGCATCATAGGCCTAAATGTGATTGTTTTTTAATATAAAAATGTTAATGATTAACCAATTATTAATCATTAATTCTCCCGACGATCGACGAAGAAAATTTCACCGAATGCCCATCCCTAGAGGGGTGTACTCACTTTTGTGAGATACTGTAGAAATATTATAACAGAAATAACTTAATAAAAAACATCTTTGGTCATTTAAGTTAAATTATTTCATTAAGTCCAATTTTATTCATATTTTTTCTTTGAAATCAGAGTTAAATTATTGTTCTGTTCTGGCTCTGCAAAATTATGGTCAAAAATGTAAATTGTTATGAGGAAAAAGTAAAAAAAATACCACAGTCTTTTTCAAATTTATTAAAAAAAACTGTAATTTTGTTTTCAAAAACAAACAAAAAATTAGCCATAAAATAACCCACAAACTTATAATAAAGTCTCAAGTGTACAAGAAAAGTCAGTTTTACAAGAGGAAATTGCAAATTTGAGGAAAATAGTTTCAAATTAAGATAAGATAAGATAAGCCTTTATTAGTCCCACAATGGGGAAATTCCAGGATTGCAACAGCGCAGGGCAGCAACACTCAGAGCAATAATTTAGAAGATAAGAAAATAAGAGCAGTGATTATACATATGTACACAAAAATATATAAATATATATATACACAGTGCGTAGCATTGTAGCTAGATGGAATAAACAGCATAACCATCTATTTAGTTACCCTACATAGTATGAATATGTACCCACACATATTGTCACCCTCTGTAGCGATTTATATTGTCCTAGTTGTATACTGGAGGGGACCATTTTATGTAAGTCTGTTGCGTCTTTTGCATTCAATACTATTAGGTCGTCACATTTTTTTGCTATCTCTGCGAGCAGCCCTGCTTAGGTTATAAAGTCTGACAGCCGTAGGTAGGAAGGACCTGCAAAAACTCTCGGTTGCGCACCTAGGATGATGTAGTCTACTGCTAAATGAGCTCCTCAGTGCATTCAGTATGTCCTGCATAGGGTGGGACTCGGACTCCAGCACAGATGACAACTTAGCCACCATCCTTTTTTTTTTTTTTTTGTTACTTATTTGGACCCGTAGGTAGACTTGGTTTGCAGTCTGGTGACAAGCCACCGGCTGCTGGTCGCTGCGTGCGCGAGCGCCCTAAACCTACATGTTTTTGGTATGCGGGAGGAAACCGGAGAAATCCCGGAGTAAACCCACGCAACACGGGGAGAACATGCAAACTCCACACAGCTCACTGTTGGTCGGGGGCTGGGATCGAACCCACGACCTCATGATCCCCGCGATCCCCCGGCCAAGGGTAAAACTGTGCTGCCACAGTGCTAAACCACTGCGCCACCGTGCAGCCCATCCTTCTGTCTCCTATCTCCTCCACTGGGTCAAGGCGCTGCCCCAGGACAGAGCTAGCTTTCTTGATCAGTTTGTTCTGTCTCTTCGGCTGCTGTGATGCCACTGCCCCAGCAGACCACTCCAAAAGTGATGGCTGATGCCACCACCGAATCGTAGAAGGTCTTCATGAGCACCCCTTGTACACCAAAAGACCTGAGCCTCCTCAGTAGGAACAGCCTGCGCTGTCCCTTCTTGTAGAGTGCGTCGGTATTGTGTGGCCAGTCTAGTTTGTTGTTCAAATGAACACCCAGGTATTTGTAGGATGTCACCATCTCAATGTCTGTTCCCTGGATGTTTACTGGTGCTGTGAGGGGTTGTCCTTGCCTGCGGCAGTCCACCACCAGTTCCTTAGTTTTTCTCGCGTTGATCTGGAGGCAGTTCCGATGGCGCCAGTCCACGAAGTCCTGGATAAGTCCTCTGTACTCAGCTTCATCTCCGTTGGAGATGAGGCCAACAATCGCAGAGTCGTCAGAGAACTTCTGTAGATGGCAGTGTGTTTTGTTGTGTGAGAAGTCCGCAGTATAAAGGGTGAACAGGAAGGGAGCCAAAACCGTTCCCTGGGGGGGCCCGTGCTGCTGATGATCATGTCGGACACACAATCCCGGGTTCTCACAAACTGTGGCCGGTTTGTGAGGTAGTCCAGGATCCATGATGACAGGTGCTGGTCCACCCCTGCACACAGCAGCTTGTCCCTCAGGATCATCGGTTGGATGGTGTTGAAAGCACTGAAGAAGTCAAAGAACATGATCCTCACCGCGTTCCCAGGCTTCTCCAGGTGGAACAGGGAATGGTGAAGGAGGAAGATCATTGCATCCTCCACCCTGATGCCATGTTGGTAGGCGAACTGGAGTAAATTTAAATAAATTTACAGAGAAAAGTAGAAAACTATAAGAAAATTGTTATAAATTTTGGAGAAAAGCCTCAAACCTTCAAGACTGAAGTCTTTACTTAAGTTTTTAAATGGGTGCTCTTAGCTCAATTAGAAATTTTTGGTTGTCAACTTTTAATTATTATTTTCAAAGGAATACTTTTACATCAGCAGAATTTCTGGCTACTATACGCACCTCTGATCATATAATTTAAGTATGCGTGAGTAAATTACTATTATGAATGTTTTTTCCCTTCCCTACTCTCTCAATGAAAAAAACCCCCCACTAGAATAAAAAATACAAAAAGTACACATATTTTTGTCATTTACACTACCGTTCAAAAGTTTGGGGTCACCCAGCCAATTATTTTGTGTTTTCCATGAAAAGTCACACTTATTTACCACCATGAGTTGTAAAATGAATAGAAAATATAGTCAAGACATTGGCAAGGTTAGAAATAATGATTTGTATTTGAAATAATAATTTTTTCCAGATACTCAACCTGCTCAAAGGAAGGTCAGTTTTATAGCTTCTCTAACCAGCTAAACTGTTTTCAGCTGTGCTAACATGATTGCACAAGGGTTTTCTAATCATCCATTAGCCTTCTGACGCAATGAGAAAACACACGGTACCATTAGAACACTGGAGTGATAGTTGCTGGAAATGGGCCTCTATACACCTATGTAGATATTGCACCAAAAACCAGACATTTGCAGCTAGAATAGTCATTTACCACATTAGCAATCTATATTAGATATTAGAGTGTATTTCTGATTAGTTTAAAGTTATCTTCATTGAAAAAAACAGTGCTTTTCTTTCAAAAATAAGGAAATTTCTAAGTGACCCCAAACTTTTGAACGGTAGTGTATGTAAACCATGACAAAAAAATCCTGCAGGACAAAATATGACACCTGATATTTTCTAACCTGTTTGTATACCACAAACAGGTTAGACTCATATATATATATAACTCATATGACTCATCAGAGTCATATTCAGGCGAGCGCACGCCCCCTCTTTCCTGCTAGGATTCTTCGACTCCTCAGGTAATCAATGCACCTGTGTGATTAGGCGCACCTGCCGCTCCTTCCTTGCCAGCACATAAAGGACCATCAAGCGGATGCTTCAGCGCTGGCTCGTTGGGTATGCTGCCTGCAGCTCAAGCAAGTGACTATTGTTACTACTTCAGAGAATTTATGCTTAAATCCTCTCTCTTCTCTCCTTCACAGGTTGCTGCCATCGGAGCGGTGCATCTTCGGGGATTGTTGTGCTCTCACCTGCTTCATCATCCTCATTTCGCTTCAGCTACCTGTCATCACCCGGTCAGACACCACCCAGCTCCTTTTCCTCTCCTATTCCCTGCCAGCTTCATCCTGCTGGTTCGTCTATTCCTGCTGGGTCTCTCTGTCAGGCTCCCTGATCCACTCATGTAAGTGGCAGATTTGTCTTTCCACTTCCCTTCCTCCCTCCTCATATTAATTTACTCTCGTCTCTCCCCACAGGCTGTGTCTTCCTCTGGCGAGGGACGTTTTCCTTAACAGTGCTCCACATTTTGAAATTAATAACTTGTGCAAACGTTGCTTCTCTGTGTCGAGTGAGTTTTTTTTTGGTGTGGTTCCTACACATGAGCTGACTGGTCTATCAATATGACAGAACGAGCCAACCATAACGTGAGCTCAGCGGGGGCTGCATCAGTGGAACACTCCGCTCTCCACCGCCTCAATGCTCCAGTGAAGCAGGTGGCCGTGCTCACGCAGCAGCTGAGCACGGTCGCCGAGCATCTGACCCACATATCTTGCTCGGGCCCTTCCACTCCACCTTCTGCTCCCATTTCTTCCACCATTCAAAGTACAACTTCCGTTCCCTCACCTGCCCCATATGCGGGGGAGGTGGGGAAATGCAAGGATTTTCTGTGTCATGTTCAGCTTTATTTGGGCCAGGTGGGCAGGAAGTATCTGGACGACATCTCTAAAATTAATTTTATGACCCTCCTGCTGTGGGACCGAGCCCTCAGTTGGGCCTGATCTGTCCTCGACAGCCCGGAGCCCCCCAATTACACATTTGATCGCTTTGTTTCCGAGTTTTCCCATACGTTTGACCGAACAGAGAGTGAGGGCAATATTATGAGCCACCTTCTGTCTCTCTGCCAGGGAAGTTGGTCTGTTGCCAATTTCTCAGTGGAGTTTCGGGTTGTTGCGGTGGATTTTGGATGGAATGACGGTGCGTTATGCAGCGCCTTCCTCCAGGGTCTCAACGCCAACCTTCATGACGACCTGGCGGTTCACGCTGTTCCCTCCTCTCTGGATGGTTTAATTGATCAGGCTGTCAGTTTGGACAACCGGTACCGTGAGTGCGCGAAGGAGCACAAATCCTCCTCTTGCCCGACCGTCACACGTGTGCCTGTCCAGGCTACTGACATAGGTGGTGCCGACCCTTCCTCCAAACCAGTGGTGCTCGGCTGGGCTTGTTTGACTCCGGAGGAGTACTAGCGGCAGAGGAGGGCTGGTGCATGTCTCTATTGTGGCTCTTTAGAGCACAAATTGGACGACTGCCACCTGAAGCCAAAAGACGCGGCCCGTCAGTAGCCGTGAGGGTTCTGACGGGTGGGACTCTTCTTCATCCCCCCCGGTAAATTCTCTATTTTGACCCTCATCCAATTGCCGGGGGTTGAGAGGAGGGTTATGGCCTTGATCGATTCGGGGGCGGAGCAGAATTTTGTTTCTTCCCGGCTTGTGCGGGAGATGGACATTCCCACCAATAAATTGTCCAATCCACTGAATGTCACCACCTTATCTGGCAAAAATATGGCCTGAGTTTCCAAATGCACAGCGCCGATCTCCATCCTTCTTTCCGGGAACCACCGGGAGGAGCTATCGTTCCTTATCCTCCCAAATTTACCCTCCCCGGTGGTTCTGGGTTATCCATGGCTCCGTAGGCACAATCCTATTATCAGTTGGGCACAAAACTCAATTTCCTCCTGGAGTCCTCATTGTTTGGCATCATGTCTCAGTTCGGCCGAGTGTTTGCCATCCTTACCCATCTCCTTCCCTCCGGTGGAGCCACTGGACCTCACCCTCGTACCTGAGGTCTATCATGAAATTGAGCAGGTTTTTAGCAAATTGAGAGCGCTCTCCTTACCACCTCACTGCTCATCCGATTGTGCTATAGACCTCCTTCCGGGAGCGCGGCTGCTGTCCAGTCGGCTCTATAGTATTTCTGGTCCAGAGAGGGAGGCAATGGAGAGGTATATCAAGGACTTGCTGAACGCCGGCCTCATTCAGCCCTCCTCGGCCACTCTTGGGGCAGGGTTTTTTTGTCGGTAAGAAGGATATATCTCTGCACCTGTGTATCGATTACCGGGAGCTTAACGCTATCACCATCAAAGACAAATATCCTCTGCCCTTGATAAACTCCGCATTTGAGCTCCTTCAGCACATGTGGGTGTTCACTAAATTAGACCTACACAATGCGTACCATTTGGTCTGCATTCCGGAGGGGGATGAATAGAAGACAGCCTTTAAAACACACCTGGGGTAGTTCGAGTATCTTGTTATGCCCTTCAGACTCACTAACACCCCTGCTGTCTTCCAACGTCTCATTAATGACGTCCTCTGCAATATGGTCAGTCAGTTCATTTTTGTTTATCTAGATGATATCCTGATCTTTTCCCGCACACCAGAGGAACACAAGGTGCACGTCAGGGCCGTGTTACAACAGCTCCTGGAGAGCCAACTTTTTGTGAAGACCGAAAGTGTGAGTTTTCCACCTGCTCCACTTCCTTCCTTGGATTTATTGTGGCGGAGGGGGAGCTGAGAGCTGACCCGGCCGAGGTGAAGGCTGTGCTGGATTGGCCTACACCCCACTCCCGCAAGGAGCTCCAGCGCTTCTTGGGGTTTGTGAATTTTTATCACAGGTTCATCAGGAACTATAGTGGGGTAATACAGCCTCTCACACAGCTGACCTCCATTAAGGTGCCATTTCTCTTGTCCGAGGCAGCAGAACAGGCTTTCTCCAAATTAAAAAGCCTGTTCTCCAACATGCCTATCTTGGCTCAGGTTGACCCTCAGCTCCAATTCACCCTGGAGGTGGACGCTTCTGACTTGGGGGTGGGCGCTGCTCTCTTGCAGCGCTCAACCTCTGACCAGAAGCTCTGACCAGAGGCTCCACCCGTGTGCGTATTTCTCTCGGTGGCTCACCCCAGCTGAGAGGAATTACAACATAGGGGATCGGGAGCTTCTAGCCATAAAATTGTCTTTAGAGGAGTGGAGGCACTGGTTGGAGGGAGCAGTCCATCCCGTAGTCATGTGGAATGACCACAAAAATTTAGAGTACCTTTGGTCGGCCTGCAGACTCAACGCCAGGCAGGCCCGCTGGGCCTTATTCTTTCTTAGATTCAATTTCACCATCACATACAGGCCTGGCACATGTAATATCAAACCGGACGCTCTCTCCCGGCAGTTCTGCTCTGACCATCCAGCCCCCCCCCCCCCGTCCAGCTCCCAGCCGATTTTGCCACCTTCGTGCATCCTCGGAGCCCTTACATGGGGGATTGAGCAGAGGGTCAGACAGGCCCAGACCCTGGAACCCAAACCAGCGGGGGTGCCCCAAGGTCGTCTGTTTGTCCCAGCCACCCTCTGCAGTGATGTCATCAAGTGGGGCCACTCCAGCCACTTCGCCTGCCACCCTGGAGTGTCTCGGACCATTGACCTTGTCAAACAAGTGTTCTGGTGGCCCACGCTGTGTAGGGATATCCTGGATTATGTGAAAGCATGCCACACCTGTGCTCGCAACAAAACCAACTCCTCACCACCAGCTGGTCTGCTTCATCCATTACCCATCCCCAGTTGACCTTGGTCCCATTTGCCTTGGACTTTGTAACAGGACTCCCCCCTTCACAAGGCAATACAGTAATCCTCACCATCGTCAACCGCTTTTCCAAAGTGATTCACTTGGTTCCGCTCCCCAAGTTACCCTTCACATTCCAAACCATCAACCTTCTCACCAACCATGTCATTCGCCTTCACAGTATTCCCCTGGACATTGTGTCTGACTGGGGCCCACAATTCATATCGCTGGTTTGGAAATCCCTCTGCAGATCGTTGGGTACGTCAGTCAGCCTTACTTCTGGTTATCATCCACAGAGCAATGGGCAGGCTCAGGGTACCAGGTACCCTTGAAGATGGATTCTAAAAAACTTTCACCTCTCTTCTTGGGTCCGTTCCCCATTATCAAAATCATCAACGACACCATGGTCCGCCTACAGCTCCCATGGACTCTTCACATCCATTTGACGTTTCACGTCTCGAAGATCAAACCCCTCTCTGCCAGTCCTCTCTACCCCCCCCCCCAAAGCCGCCTCCTCCTCCTTGGATCCTCGATGGCCAGCCCACCTACACAGTCCAGAGAATTCTGGACGTTCGCCGCCGGGGCCGAGAACTGCAATATTTGGTTCACTGGAAGGGCTATGGCCCCGGAGATCGGTCGTGGATCCCTAAGTCCTATTTCCCCACTCCTTGGGGGGGGGGGGGGGGGGCACGGTCAAATTCAGGTGAGCGCACGCCCCCTCTTTCCTGCTAGGATTTCCAGACTCCTCAGGTAATCAATGCACCTGTGTGATTAGATGCACCTGCCTTTCCTTTCTCGCCAGCACATAAAGGACCATTAAGTGGAGGCTTCGGCGTTGGCTCGTTGGGTATACTGCCTGCAGCTCAAGCAAGTGACTAATGTTACTACTTCAGAGGATTTATGCTTAATTCCTCTCCCTTCTCTCCTTCACAGGTTGCTGCCATCGGAGCAGTGCATCTTTGGGAATTGTTGTGGGCTCACCTGCTTCATCATCCTCATTCCGCTTCAGCTACCTGTCACCACCTGGTCAAACACCATCCAGCTCCTTTTCCTCTCCTATTCCCTGCCACTTCGTCCTGTTGGTTCGTATATTCCTGCTGGGTCTCTCTGTTGGGCTCTCTGATCCACTCATGTAAGTGGCAGATTTGTCTTTCCACTTCCCTTCCTCCTTCCTCATATTAATTTACTCTCGTCTCTCCCAAAAGGCTGTGTCTTCCTCTGGCGAGGAACGTTTTCCTTAACAGTGCTCCACATTTTGAAATTAATAAATTGTGCAAACGTTGCTACTCTGTGTCGAGTGAGTTTTTCTCTGGTGTGGTTTCTACACGTGAGCTGACTGATCTATCAATATGACATAGACAGAGAGAGAACCTGAATTAGGCAGCGCTCAGAGAGGGCAAGATGAGACAGAAGAGAGGAGCCAAGGAGAGGAAAGTGTTCAGGCAGAGGGTCCAATAGAGGTGAGAGCAGAGGAAGGAGAGAAGGATGACACCACTAAAAAGTGCAAACACAGGACGTCTGGGTGACACCCCAACTGGTCCAATATTCCAACATTCAAGCCTCGGTTGTACAGTACTTCAAATGGTAAGTTCCTTATGCAAAGTTACTCTGCAAAATTAAAAAAGAAATAAATAGTATAAAGAAAGCATGGGATCAGTCCGCCAAGGTCTCCGCCTTTGACCGCCACCTAATCCACATAGCACCAGACCCCCATGATCCCTCCTGCAGATGGTGAGCCCACTGGAGGGCGGACCCATGTAACTCCTTCGGGCTGAGCCTGGCCGGGTCCCATGGGTGGAAACCCGGTCACCAGACGCTAGCCATCGCGCCCCTGGGCAACAACACTGAAACCTGGAGGGGGTTGATTGGGAGGAACGGCCTGCCCGATCTGAACCCGAGTGGTGTTCAGTTATTGGACTTCTGTGCTAACCACAGTTTGTCCATAACAAACACCATGTTCAAGCATAAGGGTGTCCATATGTGCACCTGGCACCAGGACAACCTAGGTCACAGGTCGATGATCGATTTTGTTATCGTGTCATCAGACCTGCGACCGTATGTCTTGGATACTCGGGTAAAGAGAGGTGCAGAGCAATCAACTGATCACCACCTGGTGGTGAGTTGGATCCAATGGCAGGGGAGGAAGCCATTCAGATATGGTAGACCCAAACGTATAGTGAGGGTGTGCTGGGAACATCTGGCTGAGGCCCCTGTCCGGGAGGTCTTCAACTCCCACCTCCGGAAGAACTTCAACCACATTCCGAGGGAGTCTGAAGACATGGAATCTGAATGGGCCATGTTCTCCACCTCTGTTGTTGAAGCAGCAGCCCAGAGCTGCGGCCGCAAGGTGGTCGGTGCATCTCGTGGTGGCAACCCCCAAACCAAGTGGTGGACACCAGTGGTGAGGGGGGCCATTAAGCTGAAGAAGGAGTCCTATCAAGCTTGGTTGGCTTGTGGGACTCCCGAAACAGCTGAGGTGTACCGGCAGGCCAAGCGGAGTGCAGCTCGGTTGGTTGCTGAAGCAAAGATCCGGGTATGGGAGGAGATCGGTGAGGCCATGGAACAAGACTTTCGGTCGGCCTCGAAGAGATTCTGGCAAACTGTCCAGCGGCTCAGGAGGGGAAAGCAGCTCCCTGTCCACACTGTGTATGGTGCGGATGGGGCGCTGTTGACTTCGACTGGGGATATCATTGGGCGGTGGAAGGAATACTTCAAGGCTCTCCTCAATCCCACTGATACGCCTTCCACAGAGGAAGCAGGGTTTGTGGACGAGGGGAATGATTCGCCTATCACAGGGGCTGAGGTTGCCAAGGTGGTTAAAAATCTCCTTGGTGGCCGGGCCCTGGGGGTGGACGAGATTCGCCCTGAGTACCTCAAGGCCCTGGATGTTGTTGGGCTGTCATGGTTGACACGCCTCTGCAACATTGCGTGGAGGTCGGGGGCAGTGCCTTTGGCATGGCAAACCGGGGTGGTGGTTCCTCTCTTCAAAAAAGGGGACCGGAGGGTGTGCTCCAACTTTAGAGGGATCACACTCCTCAGCCTCCCTGGGAAGGTCTATGCCAAGGTACTGGAGAGGAGAGTCCGGCCATTGGTCGAACCTCGGATTCAGGAGGAGCAATGTGGTTTTCGTCCTGGCCGTGGCACATCGGACAAGCTCTTTACCCTCTCGAGAATTCTCGAGGGTTCGTGGGAGTTTGCCCAACCAGTTTACATGTGTTTTGTGGACTTGGAGAAGGCATTTGACCACGTCCCTCGTAGTTTTTTGTGGGGGGTGCTTCGGGAGTATGGGGTATCGGGCTTGTTGTTACGAGCTATTCGGTCTCTGTATGACCGCTGTGAGAGTTTGGTTCGTATTGCCAACACTCGGTCGGATTCATTCCCAGTGAGAGTTGGACACCGCCAGGGCTGCCCTTTGTCACCGATCCTGTTCATAATTTTTATGGACAGGATTTCTAGGTGCAGCCAGGAAATGGAGGGTGTCATGCTTGGTGACCACAGGATCTCATCTCTGTTGTTTGCAGATGATGTTGTCCTGTTGGCTTCATCCAGCAATGACCTACAGCTCTTGCTGGGATGGTTTGCCGCTGAGTGTGAAGTAGCTGGGATGAGAATCAGCACCTCCAAGTCTGAGTCCATGGTCCTTAGCCGGAAAAAGGTGGATTGTCCTCTCTGAGTTGGGGACAGGCTCCTGCCCCAAGTGGAGGATTTTAAGTATCTTGGGGTCTTATTCACGAGTGAGGGGAAAATGGAGCGAGAGATTGACAGATGGATTGGAGCAGCATCTGCAGTGATGCGGACGTTGTACTGATCTGTTGTGGTGAAGAGGGAGCTTAGTTCTAAGGCAAAGCTGTCAATTTACCAGTCAATCTATGTTCCTACTCTCACCTATGGTCACAAGCTTTGGGTAATGACCGAAAGAACGAGATCGTGGATACAAGCGGCTGAAATGACCTTTCTCTGTAGGATTGCTGGACTCACCCTCAGAGATAGGGTGAGAAGCTCAGTCATCCGGGAGAGGCTCAGAGTAGAACCGCTGCTCCTCCACATTGAAAGGAGTCAGTTGAGGTGGTATGGGCATCTGATTAGGATGCCTCCTGGACGCCTCCCACTTGAGGTGTTTCAGGCACGTCCCACTGGGAGGAGGCCCCGGGGCAGACCCAGGACTCAGTGGAGAGACTATGTCTTCCAGCTAGTCTGGGAACACCTTGGTATCCTCTCTGAAGAGCTGGAGCAGGTGGCTGGGGAGAGGTAAGTCTGGGCTTCTCTGCTTGAACTGCTGCCTCCACGACCCGAACCTCCGGAAAAGTGGTAGAAGATGGAGGGATGGATGGATAAATAGTATAAAATTAACATATTGCGGTTACAATAGTGTCATATGTTTTCTGCCCCCCCCCCCCCCGAAAAATATGTTGTCACTGCACCAAGGTCTTTAAGCCAGAGGAAACACTGCGATAATATAGAAATACGGATAGAGGAAAAAAAATCAAGAAAATTGGCCATGTGGAAGATTTTGCTTTCAAGAGTGGGGAGTAGCTGATGGATGGAGAGGAGAGGAAAACTCCAGAGTCTGAGTCTGAACCTCAGCAGAAAAGAGAAAAAAGTCACTGTCTGCTGACACATCTGTATGTCCACTGCAGGTAGGAAGGGCTCCTATTGTATCCTATTTTATAGATACAAATTCATGTAGTAGGCTATACATAAACAAATGAAATTTAATAAAAAACTGCCGGCTGATGTCCAGTTCAGCATAACACCGATCTCTGTGAGACCGTTGATATTTGTATAATTTGTTCTTCTGTCATTCCAAATAAAGTCACGCACAGAAAGAAGCTTCTCTTCTGCCACGCGCCCTTGGTTCTTGCCGGTGTCTCAACACCAACGATCGCTATCATGTCAGGCGCAGATGAATTAAAACAAGCTTTTTTTGGGCGTTAAATCCTGGCGCATTTAGCAGGAGACTGACAACCGCAAACCTTAATAAATCACCTTGCGCCAGACATTTAAATATTCCCTCCCAACAAATACATATGCAATGAGGCCAGGTGTAAAAGTAACATAGTCCATGCCTTTCCACCAGTAATTTTGCCCTGTACCCTTTAGTAAATCTCGACAGTAGTTTTTTAATGCCAAAACAGGGTTTTACGATGGCGCAGCACGTTAGTAAATCTGCTCCTTAAAGTCTTAATGATATTTTAAGTTTTATATTAATAACTTCTTCTTTTGGCTGCTCCCTTTAGGGGTTACCACAGGGGATCATCTGCCTCCATCTCACCCTATCCCTTGCATCTTCCTCTGTAACAGCAAACCTCTCCATGTCCTCCTTCACTACATTCATGAATCTTCTCTGTGGTCTTCCTAGTTTCCTCTTGCTTGGCAGTTGCATCTTCAACATCCATTGTCCAGTATAGATTTAGATTTAGGTTCCTTTATTGGTGCCACAATGGGGAAATTACAGAGCATCCACATGAGTGGATGAGGCAATCACTGGTGCGGCGCCTAACCCTTTCACCATTCACACACACATTCACACCTGGGGCCACTCTAGAGTCTCCAATTAACCTAACTTGCATATTTTTTGGCATGTGGGAAGAAACCGGAAATATCCCGGAGTAAACCCACGCAAACACGGGGAGAACATGCAAACTCCACACAGATCACTGTTGGTCAGGGGCTGGGATCAAACCCAGGATCCCCCGGCCAAGGGTGAGTTGCTGTGCTGCCGCAGTGCTAACCACTCCGCCACCCATATCCAGTATACCATCCATATACAGTAACCACTATCCCTCCTCTGCACATGTACAAACCATCTCAGCCATGCCGCTCTTACTTTGTCTCCAAAGTGTGTAACCTGAGCTGTCCCTCTGATATAAAAATTTCTAATCCTGTCCCTTCTAGTCACTCCTAATGACAATCTGAGCATCTTCAATTCTGCCACCTTCAGCTTCACCTCCTGTCTTTTGTCAGCACCACTGTCTCCAAACCATACATCATAACAGGTCTCAGCACCATCTTGTAAATCTATGCTTCTGTCACAAATCACCCCTGACACTCATCTCCACTCACTGCACTCTGTTCTTCACCTCTCTTGTGCATTTTCCATTGCTTTGGATGGACGACCCCTGGTATTTAAACTCATCTACTTTCACTACCTCTACTCCTTAACATGTTTCAAGCTTTAGCAGGACCGAAGGAGCAGAGACCACAACAGGTTCACAGGTAAGGTGCAAGGTAGTGATTTTATTTACAAAGTAGTGATTATAGTGCAGGGACAGGAGCCCTGTAGAGGGGAGAAGAGAAAGGGACCGTTAATGTCAAGGTAATTTCTGGCAGCGTAATCTTGTTTGTGAAGGCTGAAGTGAGGGGCAATAATTAGGTGTTCTGCTTGCAGGTGGTGATTCGGGGAAAAGAAGCTGAGACTGCAGGCAGGGTGGTGAAGGCTCCTGATGTGAAGGTGAGCAGGGACCTCTGGGAAGGGAAAGCGTCCAACCCTCCAGAGACGCTGGTCTCCCAGAGATGAGCAGGCAGGGTATAAAAACTGAGCTAGGGAGACGTGGCAGAGGAATCCAGAGTCACACAATGAGCAGGTGAATTTGCAGGCTTACTTTGTTCTGGGAATGCTGGGAGGACAGGGTCGGGGCAGAGATGCAAGTGAGCTGGAGCACACACACAATGATGAGCAGGAACAGTATCCTTGCGAAGCAGAAGGTCTTGTGGCAATGTAGGCTGTGGAGTCGAGACAATCCCACAGGGAAATAATGCCAGCTCACCCCTTAAATAGGGTGGAGCCCAGTGGCTGTGCAGCTGAAGTAGATGAGACATGATTAATGATGGTGTGTGTGTGTGTGTACTTGCTCACCGCATGCCATGACAGTGCCCCTCTCTCAAGGGACGCCTCCTGACATTCCATGAGAGTTGTCCGGATGTTGGGGATGAAATTTGTTGACCATGGTGGGGTCGATGATCAGGGAGCAAGAGATCCAGGAGCGTTCTTCAGGGCCATACCCCTTCCAATTGACCATATACTGAAGACCCCGCCCCCTGTGGCGGATGGCCAGAATGCATAGGACGGTATACACAGGGTCTCTGTCAATGAACCTGGGGGGGGGGGGGCAGAGGGGGCAGGAGAATACAGGTTTGATGCGGGAGACATGAAAATGAAAAGAGGGATGGATGCATATAGTGGGAGGCAAACCAAGACGGACAGAAGATGGGTTGATGTAATGGTTTATGGGAAAGGGGCCAATGATCCTGGGAGACAACTTTCTAGGATAAGTCTTTAGTGGAATGTCATGTGTGGAAAGCTATACCTTCTGTCCCACAGAGTACTTGGGGGCCAGGGTCCTTCGCCGATTGGTCATGGAAGAGTTCTGGCTGGCAGTGCATAATAGGGCCACCCTGGTGGATTGCCAGATGCGGATGCAGCACCACATGTGATGCTGGACAGAGGGGACAGCAATCTCTCCTTTGGTGATAGGGAGCAGAGGGGGGTTATATCCTACTGATGCTTCAAAGGGGGTAACATCTGTGGCAGTAGAAGCAGCGCTGTTATGGGCTGTATTCAATCCAATACAGGAATGTGCTCCAGGTGGTAGGGTGTTGAGAGGCCACCCGGCAGACAGATGCCTCTAGTTTCTAACCAGCTAACCAAGCGAGCTAACCAAGCGAGCGAGTTTTGGGGATGGTAGCCTGAGTTGAGGCTAGTGGTTTCTCTGAGGGCTTGGCAGAAGGCCTTCCATATCCGGGATGTGAATTGTGGACCCCGGTCTGACACAACGTCTGTTGGTATTTGGTGTAGTTGGAACACTTGGCGGAGCAGGATGTCTGCAGTCTCCTTGGCAGATGGGAGCTTGGGCAAGGCGAGAAACTGCATGGCCTTGGAGAATCTGTCCACAACAGTAAGGGCCAAAGTGTTACCCTCAGAGACTGGGAGGCCATTAACAAAGCCCAAGGCTATGTGTGGCCATGGGCAACTCGGGATGGGCAAGGGCTGCAGGAGGCCAGCAGGGGGTGAGTTAGAAGATTTCCCAGCAGCGTAGGTGGTGCAGGCCCAAACACACTCCCGAGCGTCGGTGCTGAGGGATGGCCACCAGAAGGCTTGGCGAAGGTGGTGGATGGTGTGTCCCACTCTGGGATGGCAGGTGAATCAAGCCCTGTGAACCCAGTTGAGGACGTCTCCCTGAACTGATGTAGAGATGTATAGTCTGCCCCGGGGTTTCCCCCTGGGGTCGGGTTCCGTTAACTGAGTGGCATACACCTTCTCCATGAGAGGGGAAAAAATGGGCCAAATGACGAGGAACTTGGCGATGGGGGAGAACTGGCAAGGGAGGGCATTGGGCTTGGTGTTCTTGGTTCCTGGCAGCGTGAAGTTAAACCTGCTGAAAAACAAATTCCACCGGGCCAGGCAGGAGTTGAAACGCTTGGCTGACTTGAGATATCCGAGGTTGCGGTGGTCAATCCACTCCAGGAATGGTTGTGCTGCCCACTCCAGCCAATGGCGCCACTCCTCTAATGCCAGTTTGACTGCCAGGAGCTCCCGATCCCCCACGCCATAATTCTGTTCTGCCGGACTAAGGCAGCGGGAGAAGAAGGTGCATGGGTGCAGCTTGCCATCAGAGGGGCAGCGCTGAGACAGGACGGTCCCCACGCCACAATCAGATGCATCCACCTCCACTATAAACTGGAGTGCTGAGTCCACCTGGGTAAGGGTGGGCGCTTGAAAAAAACAGGTCTTCAACTCGGTGAATACTGTCTGCGCTGCATCTAACCACCTGAATGGGTTCTTGGGGGACGTCAGATGAGTCAGTGGGGCCACCACCCAACTGTAGTTCTTGATAAATTTTCTGTAAAAGTTGATGAATCCCAAGAAGCGCTATAGCTGCTATAGCCACTATAGCTGCTTGCAGGTAGAGGGGATGGGCCAGTCCATTACGGTTTTGATCTTAGCAGGTTTCGGTCTTAATTCCCCCTCGGCGATGATGAATCCGAGAAAGGATGTAGTGGTGGTGAAGAATTCATATTTCTTGGCCTTCACATTCAATTCAATTCAATTCAGCTTTATTTATACTGCACCACAGTACAACAGAAGCCGTCTCATGGCACCACAAATAATTGCACATATAATAATATCACATATTGTGGCACACATATGCACATATGTATATCACTTCATGCTTCATATGTATACCACTTTAGGCTTCACATCTTAGATTGAACAAAGAACTGGGTTTCTTTGGAGATAACAGGAGGATGTGAAAGTTTAGGCTTTGGTATGCAAAGAGACGGCCAGGGGGGATTTTCCTGGCCACCAGAGGTTGGGGGTGGAGGTGATAAGATCTGAAAGAAGATGCATTGTTACTTGGGATTAAATACAATGTGACTGTGTGCTTTGAAGTCCTGAGGTATTTAAAGGACGAATGTCTGGGTTTCTTCCGCTTTCTGTTTTTGATGATGTTGGAAGATGTGAATAAACCTGACTCGTGAGATGAACTCTGCCTCGTCATTTTCACATTTTCCACATTGGTGACCCTAAGACGTATCATGAGTGAAAGAAATTCCCCCGAGCCAGCCGGGTCAGGAGCTCCCAGCCAAGCGTATGCCGCCACCGTCCAGCTACCGGACTTTTGGCGAGACAACTCGCGCTCCTGGTTCCACTTGGTCGAAGCACAGTTCGCCCTCCGGGGGATAACGGTAGATGACACGAAGTTCTACCAAGTGATTGCCAAGCTCGACAACCGCATGGCTCGGCATGTGCAGAGCCTTGTGGAGCAGCCACCGGCCGACGACAAATACGGCGGGTTGAAGGCTGCGCTCATCCAGCGCTTCACTCCCTCAGTCCAGGAGAGAGCGGAGAGGCTCCTGGCTCTGAACGACTTGGGAGATGGCACGCCCGTTGACCTGATGGAGAACATGCTGAGGTTGAGGGGCTCAGACAACGACGACTTCATCTTCACCCACGTTTTCCTGAGAACCCTACCTTCGGCCATGAGAGCGAACCTGGCCAGTTCACCGTTGTTGGCCCAGCGGGACTTCCGCGCACTGGCCCAGGAGGCGCACCGGAATCTCAACGCCAGCAAACAGCGCACGGCCACCACGGCAGCGACGGAGTTCGGCGCAACGGCCGGAGATGGCGAGGGGCCAGAGTCGGCGGTAGCAGACCCACCGACGACAGCGGTGGCGGGGGCCAAGGATCGCGGAGGAGATACCCTCTGTTTCTACCATCGCCGCTTTGCAGAGAAGGCACGCAAATGTATACCACCGTGCCAGTTCAAGCGCTCGGGAAACGCCAAGACCAGAGGTCGGTAGCAGCTGCGGCCCTCGGTGAAGAGAACAAGCTGCTCTACTTGACGGATGCGCGTTCGGGGAGGCAATTCCTCGTGGACACAGGCTCCCAAGTGAGTTTCATCACGCCTACCTCTGCTGACTGGCTGGCGGGCCCCGGAGGTCACGGGGCATCAGCAGCGAACGGCTCGGAGATTAAGAACTTTGGTGAGAGGAACCTGCTTCTGTCCCTACATGGCCGTACATTTGAGTGGACTTTTGTTATAGCTGCAGTGAGTTTCAATATGTTGGGGGCTGATTTTCTGTGCTCACATGGTTTGTTGGTTGATCTTGGTAACAGGCGCCTGGTTAATGCACTTTCCTTTTATTCTATTCCCTGTGCAGCTCGAGTGACCCCGCCCACAGCACAAGCCAACGTCGCAACGGCAAGCGGTAAGTTCCACACACTGCTCACTCAGTTCCCAGCACTCACGGTTCCCACGTTTTCAGCAGCCGTCGCTAAACACGGAGTGGAACATTTTATTACTACCACCGGACCGCCCGTTTTGCAAAAGCTCGGCGCTTGGATTCAGCTAAACTGACCATAGCACGCAAGGAGTTCGCCAACCTGGAAAGGTTGGGCATCATCAGGCATTCGAACAGCCCATGGGCTTCCCCGCTTCACATGGTCCCGAAAGCTGATGGCTCGTGGCGACCTTGCGGAGATTTCCACAGGTTGAACAACGCCACAGCGCACGACCACTACCCAATCCCGCATATCCAAGATTTTTCCGTTCATTTGGCGGGGGCGCGCGTTTTTTCTAAGATAGACTTGGTCCGCGGTTACCATCAAGTCCCAGTGCGCACTGAGGATAAGATAAGATAAGATAAGCCTTTATTAGTCCCACAACGGGGAAATTCCAGGATTGCAACAGCACAGGGATAGCAACACTCAGAGCAACAATCAGAAGGCAAGAAAAAAAGCAAGCAAGCAAGAGCAGCTAATATACATATGTACATATTACTATAAAATATATATATACACACACACAGACACACAGTGCAGAGCATTGTAGCTGGATGGAATAAATATATGAATATATAAACACACAGTGCGGAGCATTGTAGCTAGATGGAATAAATATGTAGATATATAAACACCCACAGTACGGAGCATTGCAGCTAGGTGGAATAAATATGTAAATATATAAACCCACACAGTGCGGAGCAATGAAGCTAGATGGAATAATATGTAGATATATAAACACACAGTGCGGAGCATTGTAGCTAGATGGAATAAATATATAGATATATAAATATAAACACACCCAGTGCGGAGCATTGTAGCTAGATGGAATAAATATGTAAATATATAAACACACACAGTGCTGAGCATTGTTACTAGATGGGATGAAACAGCATAACCGTCTACTTAGTTATCCTACATGGTATGATTATGTGCCCACTGTAGAGGAGCTTGAAATAACGAGGCGATGTGATTCATAAACCAAAGTTTATTATCAGCTCCTCTAACAAGTCTCATCTAGGTGCAGCAGCAGAAGAAGTAAGAGAGCGAACACCTTCGGCTCTACGAACTTATACTCGCACATAACAAAAGACATGCATATCAAAAGCTGACATCCCTCATTATCTTAATCCCCCCATTGTCTTCGTACTCCTCCGCCTGGCCCTGGGGGGTCAGGGCAACCCATCCGGTCTCCACTGCAGTGCCTTGGATGCTCTTTAATCTTCACTGGCGGTTGAGACTCTTTGTCCTGTTCTGAGGTGTGAAGTCGCCTTACATATGTAATCACCAAACACTCTCACATGCTTCAACATATGTAGGTTATGGAATATATGATTAATATAGACCACAGCCCCCCCCCCCCCGAAACGACTAAGAAAAGGACAATAGAAAAATTCACAGTTTAAGATAATTATTATGACATACTAACTGCTACACCTCTTGCCACAGAAGAAACTTTCCAGCAGCCATGCTCCTAAGAGAGTTCAGTGGTAATCATAACAGCATAGTAAAATCACAAGTCAGTCCTAAACTGTTACAGCACAATTAGTGAACAACTGTTGAGTAGTTTGCTTCAGTCTCTGTGCCGTCTGGGTTTTAATCTTCTCCCGAATCTGCTGTGGGTCCGCTTGGGCGTCCTGCTGGGACCTTCCTGTAAGGAATCTGCAGCTTGGGAAGGAGAGTGATTATTTGTTCCCTGCAGGGGGGCTGAGTCTTTTCTCTTGGGGGGTCTACCCCGTCGAGGTGCTCTCGCCAACCGTGCAGGCTCGTCTCTCAACAAGAAGGCAGGTTTAAGTCTGTCAATGCTGACTGTTTCTTTTCTATCCCCAAAATCAAGCACAAAATGTTTATCACCAGGTTCCAGCACTCTGAATGGTCCATCGTATGGTGGGCGGAAAGTTGGTTTTAAAGCTTCATGCCTAACAAAAACGAATTCAGTGTTTTTTAAAGCTTGGGGGACAAAAACCCGTGGAAAAGAGTGATGTGCCGGTCCGGGGAGAGAGTCCGGTCCATTGCTGCCTACAAACCTCGGGGCTGGAAAATGCCCTGGCTCTGGGTTCTCTGGTAAAAATTCACCTGGGAGCCTGAGAGGTTGTGCAAAAACTAATTCTGCTGGAGAGGCGTCTAGATCCTCTTTGGGCGCAGCACGCAACCCCAATAAAACCCAGGGAAGTTTATTTACCCAATTTGTATCCGTTAGTGAGGCTCTGAGGGCGGCCTTTAAAGATCTGTGAAACCGCTCGCATAACCCATTAGCCTGAGGGTGATAAGCGGTGGTGCGGTGAATTGTTGCCCCTAAGCTGCTGGACATGGCTGACCAAAGCTCCGAGACAAATTGAGGCCCCCTATCGGACGGGATGTCCGATGGGACACCGAAACGTGCCACCCAGTTTGTCAAAAAAAACGCGAGCGACTTCCTCCGCTGTGGTTGACGCCAGAGGGACCGCCTCTGGCCAGCGCGTGGTGCGGTCTATCATTGTTAACAGGTGTGTGAAACCTTGGGAGGAAGGTAGTGGCCCCACGAGGTCGACATGAACGTGGTCGAACCTTCTAGCAGGGATTCAAAAAGGCTCCAGAGGGGCTTTTGTGTGTTTGTGTACTTTGGCGCGCTGACAAGAAATGCAAGTCTTTGCCCATTCTTTTACGTTTTTGCGCAGGCCAGGCCACACAAACTTTTCGGCGACCATTTTAACTGAAGCGCGCACACCTGGGTGCAAGAGGGAGTGAATCGAGTCGAAAATACGGCGGCGCCATGCAGCTGGAACTAACGGGCGAGGTCGGCCGGTTGAGAAGTCGCATATTAGGGGGGGCACACCGTCGTGTAGACCCCTTTTCTCCAGCCTTAACCCTGTTGGTCCAGACAGGAGTGCGCGCACGTCCGCGTCACTACTTTGTTCCTCTGCCATGGCTGCATAATCTATCCCTGCATGGATTGGGGCCGCGTATGTGTCCGCGTTAGTGAAGAGTTCTGCGGCTGAGGTAGTATAATCTGTCTCCTCGCGCTCTGGCGATGTCACAGCGCGAGAGAGGCAGTCTGCTACCACGTTAAGTTTGCCTGCCACATGTCGAATGTCTGTGGTGAACTCTGAAATCGCAGCCAGCTGTCTTTGTTGCCTGCCTGACCACGGTTCGGAAATTTTAGCCATAGCAAAGGTGAGCGGTTTGTGGTCTACAAAAGCCATAAAACGCCGCTCCTCTAACCAAAACTGGAAGTGGAGGATGGATAAATGGAGCGCGAGTAGCTCTCTGTCAAAAGTGCTGTATTTACGCTCAGTTTGGTTTAGCGATTTGCTGAAGAATGCCAAAGGTTGCCAGATTCCGCCGACGTGTTGTTCTACAACTGCCCCTATGGCCAGGTCTGAAGCGTCTGTGGTTAGCGCAATGCGGGCCGAGGGATCAGGATGAACCAACAACGTGGCATTAGCTAGGGCGCTTTTTACTTCCGCGAAGGCGTGTTCGCGCTCCGGGGTCCATTCGACCGCGTTGGAAGGTTTTTGTTTTCTGAGCGCGTCATACAGGGGCTGCATGAGCTGAGCTGCGTGAGGGAGGAAGCGGTTGTAAAAATTAACCATGCCCAAAAATTCCTGCAGCGATTTGACCGTTTGTGGCCGTTGGAAACTTTTTACTGCGTGAACTTTGTCTGGAAGTGGGACTGCCCCCTTCGGAGAAACTCTGTGTCCTAAAAAATCAGTTTGTGACACGTCGAATTTGCATTTGGCTGGATTGATTATTAACCCGTGCTCTTCTAGTCTCCGAAAAACCATAGTGAGATGCCACTCGTGTTCTTCCTCAGACGAGCTAGCTACCAGCATATCGTCGAGGTAGACGAACACGAAAGGGAGGTCGCATAATACTGCATCCATCATCCGCTGAAAGGTTTGAGCAGCGCCTTTGAGGCCGAAAGGCATCCGCAAAAATTCAAAAAGACCGAAGGGGGTTATTACAGCTGTTTTAGGAATGTCCTCTGCTCGAACTGGGACTTGATGATAACCGCGGACCAGGTCTATTTTTGAAAAAATGCACACACCCGCCAGATGTAGTGAAAAATCTTGAATGTGAGGAATTGGGTAGCGGTCATGCGCTGTCGCATTGTTTAATCTGCGATAATCGCCACACAGCCTACAAGAACCGTCGGATTTCGGGACCATGTGAAATGGTGACGCCCAGGGGCTTTTTGAGCGTCTGATAATGCCTAATTTTTCAAGGGTGGTGAACTCGTCCCGAGCTATGGCGAGCTTGGTCGCGTCTAAGCGCCGAGCTTTGGCGAATACGGGTGGGCCCGTTGTGGGAATAAAGTGTTCGACCCCGTGTCTAGCCACTGTGGCTGAGAATTTGGGAATTGTGAGTGCTGGAAATTGGGTGAGGAGTTGATCAAACTTACCTCCTGCTGTGGTGACGCTAGCCTGCACGGGTGGTGGAGAAAGTCGAGCTGAGCAGGGAATAGAAGCAAAGGACAGTGCATTAACCAAGCGCCTGTTCGCTAGATCAACTAATAACCCATGTGCACACAAAAATTCTGTGCCCAACAAGTTAAAACTCACCGCCGCTACAACAAATGTCCATCTGTAGTTGCGGCCGTGGATGCAGAGGGGCAGGCTCTTTTCGCCAAAAGTGTCGATGATGGAGCCGTTGGCTGCCACTGCTCCATTGCCCCGGGGGGCCATGGCCCGGTCTGCTTGGGAGGGCATGACAAAACTTAGATGAGCTCCTGTGTCGATAAGGAACCGCTTGCCGGTGTGTCCGTCCGTCACATATAAAAGCTTGCTTTTTTCGCCTAGAACCGCCGCTGTTAACGGCTCTCGGCTTCGGCGTTTTCCCGAAATTGTGAATTTGCAGGGGGGAACGCATTTGTAAGCCTTCTCGGTGAAGCGGTGGTGGTAATAACAAACGTCGCTCCGTCTGTTGCGTCCTGGCCGTGTCGCTGTCACCGCGGGCTGATTCTGCTCGGTGATTTGTGGCTCCTCGTGGCTCCGGACATCAGCGTTGAGGTCTGCGGATGCTGCTGTGGGTGTCTGCTCCTTGCAGGCGTTGACGAGCAGTTGAGCTTCGTGAGCCAGCGTGCGGAAGTCTTGCTGGGTGCTGTATCACATGTTGGCCAGCGTCCCTCTCATGTGTGGCGGCAGCGTACTGAGGAATATGAAATGGAAGAGGAAGTTGTCATTGTCTTCTTCTTTAAGTTGCAGCAAGTCCTCCATGAGGGCCTTGGGTCTGCCTCCTCTGTGGCCGTAGACCGCCAGGATCCTCTCGGCTCTCTCCTCGGCTGAGGGGACATAATTTGCCACGATGGTCGCTTTCAGTTCTTAATATTTGTCCGGGGCCGGCGGCCGTTGGATTATGCTCCGCGCACATCTCAAAGTGGCGGCGTTGAGTTTGGCAACGATGTGATAAAACTTTGTATCGTCAGCCGTGATGCCCGCAAGTGCAAACTGGGCTTCAGCTTGCTGAAACCACAAGGCGGGGTCTTCCTGACAGAAGTCCGGCAGGTTGACGGTGACGGCGTTTGTGTGGACCATCACTGATGTGTCCGCAGGGTTAGAGTGCCTTGCTTCGGCTCTCTCCGCGGGGCTGGTGCTCGGTTGAGCCCTCTCTATCACTTCTGCCGTGGGGGAACGTCGTCCATTTGTTCCCCTGTCTGCATGGGCGCCGGCGTCTGCCTGGGTCGCCACAGATGAGTCGATCGCGGGGGAACACCTCTGGTCCATTCTCGCGTCAGGGTCACCAGTGTAGAGGGGCTTGAAATAACGAGGCGATGTGATTCATAAACCAAAGTTTATTATCAGCTCCTCTAACAAGTCTCATCTAGGTGCAGCAGCAGAAGAAGTAAGAGAGCGAACACTTTCGGCTCTACGAACTTATACTCGCACATAACAAAAGACATGCAAACACTCTCACATGCTTAAACATATGTTGGTTATGGAATATATGATTAATATAGACCACACCCACACATATTCTCACCCTCCATAGCGACTGGTATTTTCCTAGTTGTATGCCGGAGGGGACCATTGTGTAAGTCTATTGCATCTTTTGCATTCAAAAAACTATTAGTTTGTTACGTCTTTTTGCTATCTCTGCGAGCAGCCCTGCTTAGGTTGTACAGTCTGACAGCCGTTGGTAGGAAGGACCTGCGAAACCTCTCGGTTGTGCACCTGGGATGATGTAGTCTGCTGCTAAATGAGCTCCTCAGTGCATTCAGTATGTCCTGCATAGGGTGGAACTCGGACTCCAGCAGAGATGACAGTTTAGCCACCGTCCTTCTCTCTCCTATCTCCTCCATCGGATCAAGGCGTTGCCCCAGGACAGAGCTAGCTTTCTTAATCAGTTTGTTCAGTCTCTTCCTATCGGCTGCAGTAATGCCACTGCCCCAGCAGACCACTCCAAAAGTGATGGCTGATGCCACCACCGTGTCATAGAATGACTTCAGCAGCGCCCCTTGTACACCAAAAGACCTGAGTCTCCTCAGCAGGAACAGCCTGCGCTGTCCCTTCTTGTAGAGTGCATCAGTATTGTGTGACCAGTCTAGTTTATTGTTCAGATGAATACCCAGGTACTTGTAGGATGTCACCATCTCGATGTCTGTTCCCTGTATATTTACTGGTGCTGTGAGGGGCTGCCCATGCCTGCGGCAGTCCACCACCAGCTCCTTAGTTTTCCTCGCGTTGATCTGGAGGCAGTTCCGATGGCACCAGTCCACAAAGTCCTGGATAAGCCCTCTGTACTCAGCTTCATCTCCGCTGGAGATGAGACCAACGATCGCAGAGTCATCAGAGAACTTCTGTAGATGGCAATGTGTTGTGTTGTGTGAGAAGTCCGCAGTATAAAGAGTGAACAGGAAGGGAGCCAGCACCGTTCCCTGGGGGGCCCCCGTGCTACTGATGATCGTGTCGGAAACACAGTCCCGGGTTCTCACAAACTGAGGCCGGTTCGTGAGGTAGTCCAGGATCCATGATGACAGGTGCTGGTCCACCCCTGCGCGCAGCAGCTTGTCCTTCAGGATCATCGGTTGGATGGTGTTGAAAGCACTGGAGAAGTCAAAGAACATGATCCTCACCATATTCCCGGGCTTCTCCAGGTGGGACAGAGAACGGTGAAGGAGGAAGATCACCGCATCCTCCACCCCAATGCCATGCTGGTAGGCGAACTGGAGTGGATCCATCGCTGGTTCCACCAGGGGGCGGAGATGAGCAAGGAGCAGTCTCTCCAGGGTCTTCATCAAGTGGGACGTCAAGGCCACCGGTCTGAAGCTGTTCAGGTCTTTGGGGTGGGAAGTTTTTGGTACAGGTACCACACAAGATGTTTTCCACAGCTGTGGTACCCTCCCCAGTTTCAGGCTCATGTTGAAGATATACGTCACAATCCCACACAGCTGGTCTGCACAGGACTTGAGGAGCTTTGCGCTGATGCCGTCCGGTCCCGACGCCTTCCTCGCCTTGATCTTCCTCAGCTCCGTCCTCACCTGGGTCTTGGTCAGGGTCAGGATGGGGGGCTGTGTGTTGGGAGTGGGGGGGGTGTCGGTGGAGTGGGGAGTGGGTAGCAGGACTTGATTTCTTAGAGGCAGCAGTGGTTGTTGTGCAGACAGGGGGGAGGGCGGTTGGTCAAACCTATTGAAAAACAGATTCAGGTTGTTCGCCCACTCCCTGCCCCCCCGTGGCCTGGGGGGAGGTATTCTGGAGCCCCGAGATGGTTTTGAGGTTTCTCCAGACCCCGCTGATGTCGCTCTGTTGCAAATTTAGTAGTCAGTAGTGAGCGCCATGCGGGCCGCTGGGACTGAATGTGCTAACAACGCAGCGTTTGCCAAGGCTGTTTTGACTTCAGAAAATGCGCGCTGTCACTCGGGAGACCATTCGACTTTATAGTCGCAGTAACAAATTTTCCCCAGCCACAAACGGTCAAAGCGTTACAGAAGTTTTTGGGAATGGTGAATTTTTATAACCGTTTCCTCCCCCGTGCAGCGCAGCTCATGCAACCACTGTATGCTGCACTAAAAAAACAAAAACCCACAAATAAAGTCGAATGGTCTCCCGAGTGACAGCGCGCATTTTCTGAAGTCAAAACAGCCTTGGCAAACGCTGCGTTGTTAGCACATTCAGTCCCAGCGGCCCGCATGGCGCTCACTACTGACGCGTCAGATGTGGCCATAGGGGCGGTCGTGGAACAGTATGTAGCCGGAGCCTGGCAACCGCTCGCCTTTTTCAGTAAGACCCTGCTCGACAGCGAACGAAAATACAGCGCATTCGACAGGGAGTTGTTAGCTCTCCACTTGGCCATTCGCCACTTCCAGTTCTGGCTGGAAGGACGCCGTTTCACCGCGTTCGTTGACCACAAGCCGCTGACTTTCGCGATGGCCAAGATTTCAGAACCTTGGTCGGGCTGGCAGCAGAGACAGCTGGCCGCGATATCGGAGTTTACTACCGATATCCAGCATGTTGCGGGTAAACTTAATGTAGTGGCAGACTGCCTCTCGCGTGCCGTGGGGGCTCCAGTCCACGCGGAGGTAGACCCGGCAGCCATGGCCGCGGAGCGGGTTAGCGGCGCGGAAGTGCGCGCGGCCCTGGTCCGCGTGGGGATAGATTATGCAGCCATGGCCGCGGAGCAGGCTAGCGACGCGGATGTGCGCACGCTCCAGTCTGGACCAACAGGGTTAAGGCTGGAGAACAGGGTGCTCGAAGGACGGTATGCCCCCCCCTAATCTGCAATGTCTCCACTGGGCGGCCGCGTCCGGTGGTTCCAGCCGCGTGGCGCCGCCGCGTTTTTGACTCGATCCATTCTCTGGCGCACCCGGGGGTGCGTGCGTCGGTCAAAATGGTGGGAGAGAAATTTGTATGGCCGAGCACGCGCACTTCCGCGTAGCTAACCTGCTCCGCGGCCATGGCTGCAGGATCTACCTCCGTGCGTGCGGGAGCCCCTACGGCGCGCGAGAGGCAGTCCGCCACTACATTAAGTTTACCCGCCACATGCTGGATATCGGTAGTAAACTCCGATATTGCGACCAGCTGTCTCTGCTGCCGGCCCGACCAAGGTTCTGAAGTCTTGGCCATCGCAAAAGTCAGCGGCTTGTGGTCAACGAACGCGGTGAAACGGCGTCCTTCCAGCCAGAACTGGAAGTGGCGAATGGCCAAGTGGAGAGCTAACAACTCCCTGTCGAATCCGCTGTATTTTCGTTCACTGTCACGCAGGGTCTTACTGAAAAAGGCGAGCGGTTGCCAGGCTCCAGCTACAAACTGTTCCACGACCGCCCCTATGGCCACATCTGACGCGTCAGTAGTGAGCGCCATGCGGGCCGCTGGGACTGGATGTGCTAACAACGCAGCGTTTGCCAGGGCTGTTTTGACTTCGGAAAATGCGCGCTCTCGCTCCGGAGACCATTCGACTTTATTTGTGTTTTTTTTTTTTTTTAGTGCAGCATACAATGGTTGCATGAGCTGCGCTGCGCGGGGGAGGAAACGGTTATAAAAATTTAACATTCCCAAAAACTCCTGTAACGCTTTGACCGTTTGTGGCTGGGGAAAATTTGTTACTGCGCGCACTTTGTCAGGCAGAGGGACCGCTCCCTCTGGGGAGACGCGATGGCCCAAAAAATCAATCTGCGTCACCCAGAACTGACACTTCGCTGGGTTGATTATTAACCCATGCTCTGCCAACCTCCGGAAAACTGCTGTGAGGTGGTTTTCGTGTTCGTCTTTGGACGCGCTGGCTACCAATATGTCGTCCAGGTAGACGAACACGAAAGGGAGATCGCGCAGAACCGCGTCCATCATGCGTTGGAACAGTGTGTGGAACTTACCACCTGCAGCTGTGACGTTGGCTTGTGCTGTTGGCGGGGCCACTCGAGCTGTACAGGGAATAGGAGAAAAAGAGAGTGCATTAACCAGGCGTCTGTTAGCAAGATCGACCAACAAACTATGTGAGCACAAAAAATCAGCTCCTAACATGTTGAAATTGACTGCCGCTATGACGAAAGTCCATTCGAAAGTGCGGCAGTGTAAAGACAGAAGCAGAGTCCTCTCACCGAAGGTCTTAATCGCCGAGCCGTTCGCTGCTGACACCCGGGGACCGCTGGAAGGCGCCAGTCGGTCAGCGTAGGAGGGTGTGATGAAACTCAGCTGGGAGCCCGCGCGCCTGGCCCCGCTGCTGCAGCCGCAGCCGCGCGTCATTTACTGGCGTCGACGAGTCGCTGCGCCTCCTGGCCCAGCTCGTGGTATTCTCGTCGGGCCAGCAGTGGTGAACTGGCCAGGGTCACTCTCACCTCTGACGGTAGGGTTCTGAGGAAGAGGTGGGTGAAGATGAAGTTATCATCTTCGGAGTCTCTCAAACTCAACATCTTCCCCATCAGGTCTGCAGGTCTGTCGCCCTCAAATTCAGTCAGCGCCAGCAGCCTCTCTGCTCGCTCCTGCACCGAGGGGGTGAAGTGACGAATGAGTGCAGTCTTCAATGTGCTGTACTTGACGCTGTCCGGTGGGTGGTTGATCAGGCTCTCCACTCGCTGGGCTGTGTGGTTGTCCAGCTTTGCAACCACATGGTAGAACTTTGTGGTGTCTACCGAAATCCTCCGGAGGTGGAACTGTGCCTCGACTGCGTTAAACCAGGAGCGCGGATTGTTCGGCCAGAAGTCCAGTAGGTGCACTGTGGCTGCACTCGTTTGGCTGGCTCCTGGCGAGTCTTGCTCGGGAGATTCGTCTCCGCTCATGATACGTCATAGGGTCACCAGTGTGGAGATGTGTGGAAAGACGAGGCTGAGTTTATTACTCAAAATCAGTTTTATTCACTGACACATTCTCCAACATCCAAAACACAGAAAAGAGAAAGGCATGCCCCCATAATACGTTATTTTAAACGATGAATAAATCAATCAGTCATTCAATTTGTGACCAGCCGGGTCAATCAGCTGGTTGAATAAAGGAAAACAGTCACAAAAAAAGAAGACAATATGAACCTATTTAGTGGGCAACCAAGGTCACCTGTCAGTTGAAAGCAGATTGATTTCTCAAACTGCTGGATTGTTCTTAGACAGCTTTTCCAATCTCTATATTTAATTTATGTCACTTGGTGGTAACCTTCACACATAAAACAAAATAGAGACATCTGCAAAGGTACAAAGGTTTATTGTCAAAATTCCCAGGGCAATACTATATGAATACAAGTATAGTTCACTGTTGATGCAGAGAATATATATTTATACAGTATCTACATGTAGTCAGCAATACTCAATACGATATATTTCCAGTTAATCCACGTATTTCTCCATGTAACCTTGTGACTGCATTATTTTAATTACTTTTAATCCTAGATCCATTTGTTTTGGCTCATAATTGTTAAATATATCTTATGCCTAACTCAGTACTGTTTACCTGTTGAAATATATATTTAACGGCTCATATACTACAATACGCAACCTGGTTGATCATGTTTTGCCACGACACCACTGGCTGGAGCAGGTAAATCCCATGACGTCCCAACAGTCTCTCCATGATTTTGACACAGATCAGAGCAATTTGTTGCACAGGAAGCTAAATATTTCTACAGACATTCTGCAGTTTCTAACCACTTTGCGTTCGTGAAGCTGGGGTCACATCACTGTGCTGAACGTTCAGACCGATGGTTTGAAGCGATATTTTTTCCACAAGAGAGCCATCAGAAACACACACACACAGCGAATACATATTTCAGTACCAAATATCGATAACTTGCCGAGATTACAATGTTGTACGGCGGACTTAAAAGCAAAGTAGCATTAGGAATCATTAGCTTACCGTCATATGTAATGTAGTTCGCATCCTCATGTCTTTTCCTTTATACTGCTCTACAGTTTCCTAAACGCTCCAGTACTTTTCCAGTGTGTTGTATCGCCGGCTTTGCCTTCTGTTCTCCGTTTTTGCCTTTATTCTGGCAAAAACAGCCAGAGAACGCAGACACCTCGTATCCTGCCAACTTATGTTTTGTGTAATGTTACGCTTGATTTACACCAGTTATGCTTGTTTTACGTAGCGGGAGGGAGAGGGTTGCGCCGCCTCCCTGTAACTATTTCCCACCCACATCAAATGGGACCTAGTGCAGTGGAAACACAAAGCGGGCCGAACTGTACTGTCCCATCCCGTACCCAACCGTACCGTACTGACCCTAGTGGAAAAGCGCCTTATCAGTCTCCCAACATCACCTCTAAGTGTCGCCAACTGACCAATAACAGTAGAAACGTACGTACACCAGTCATGAAGTTGGTGTGGAGCTGCACATATTTCCACGGTCATCTCGTTCTTGATACATCTGAAATTTTCCGTGGAAAAGGATGTACGCCATGTTTTTGTGTGTAAGTACCCTTTGTACATGAGGCCCTAGGTTAAGTTGAGGTCTTTGGTTTAAAATCAACTGAATCTGCTCTTTAGACAATGATTATCATTTCCTGACTCTACAAGAGACCTAAGTTAGTTATATACAGTATTTCTGATATTACAGCTAAAAAACAAATAATGCTCAGTTCAGATTACACAAATTCAACCAGATAATGACTTGACTTCGCTGCAGTTGACCATCATGAAGTATCAGATCAGATTATGAACTTCGTGTAGCGTCTGCTGCCATGTCGCAGGACCAGGACTAAGATGGGCTAGTGTGTCAAACTTTTTCATACTTTACCATTTAGTGTTACATCCCCGGACAATGGTCAATGGAGTTTTCCTGGCAATAACAAATAGGCTGACAGTGGTGTAACATTTGCTAACTAGAAAAGCACTCAGAGAGTGCATACCTCTGCCAAGGCTCCTTCCATCCCTCATGAATCACCCCCAAAATGTAATGGGTTCCTCTCTAGCCCAAGGACCACCTCTGGTAAAAATTTCATCCAAATCCATTCAGTAGTTTTGGAGCATTCTTGCTAACACACTGTTAGAAGATAAGAGCCTTTGTGGAGGTATGCATTCTCTGATCATCACCAAAATGTTATGGGTTCCTCTCTAGCCCAAGGACCACCTCTGGTGAAAATTTCATCCAAATCCATTCAATAGTTTTTGTGTAATCCTGCTGCAAATTTAAAAACAAGGTCTTTGGTGGAAGTATGCACTCTCAGATCATCATCAAAATTTAATGGGTTCATCCTTGGCCCAAGGGCTACCTCTGGTGAAAATTTCATCAAAATCCACACAGTAGTTTTTGCGTAATCCTGCTAACAAACAAACAGACAAACTAACAGACAAACCACCCTTAAATCATAACCTCCTTGGCGGCAATAAAAATTTCTGGAATTTCCCCATTGTGGGACTAATAAAGGCTTATCTTCATGTATCATGATAACAAAAACTAACTCTTTGTCCTGGGGCAAAAAAACCAAACAAACTGTTTTTAGGGTGCTTTCACACCTACAGGCTTTAGTTCGTTTCAAGTGAACTCGAGTTTGTTTTCTCTGTTAGTGCGGTTCAGTTTGTCTGGTGAGAACATGGTAATCGCGCTCAAGTGTGCACCAAAACAACCGTACCGAATCAAATCAGTCAATCGAATCAAATGGCAAACTCTGGTGTGATCCTGCAGGTGAGAAAGCAACTGCACTAAAGCAGGACCAGCGGCAAACGGTAAAACATTTTATGTCACTGTACATACCTGATACTGTAGATCTTTGAAAAAATCTGTGGCTGAGCACGTCACAGTTCTTAAATCACTTAAATTAAATCACCCTTTTATTGTCATTCAGCTGTACAACCAATCATGTACAGTAGAACGAGATTGTGTTTTACCTATCTACTGTGTTAATCACACACACCCCAAGTGTAGAATCAGAGGGCCGCTGCCATGCAAGGCGCCGCCACAGATTTCCCTCCTCCATTCCATTATTGCTGAGCACCAAGCTGGACGGCAGGAAGTTCCACTTTTATATGGTCTTCGGCATGACCCGGCCAGGATTTGAACCCCTGCCTCCCGGGTGTGGGGCGGATGCACTACCAATTGAGCCACCACTCCGGTTCTGGAGGATTAATGAATTGTTAACATTGTAGAGGATGCCTTTCACAGACGAGACTGAGTTTATTTCTCAGGGTTGGTTTATTGAGAGGTCACATCCTCTAACAAGCACAGAATCTCAGAAAAGCGGCAGAACAATCGTCCTCACAGTTCTTATACTCTCCAGAGTCACAAACCCCCAACATCAAATAACACACCCCCAACCCACAGTCCTTTAGTAAACATACAGCCCCCGAGGCTCCTTGGCGTCTCCATTGTCTCTCATCCTTCTAGCCTCCGGGGCTCCTGCTGGGACATTCTCTCCAACTTCCCGTCTCCTGCAAGAGCAACTTCACACCTCCCGTAGATCTCTGCAGGGTCAGGTCCTCTTTGGCCATTAAGACGTGAAGCTTCCAGAATATGCACCGTCATGCCTACTAGGTATATGCGGGGAATATGAATACCATATATGCGCCCTAAATATGCGCCATATAACCCCCCCCCACAAAACGTCTAAATAAGGACAAAGTACACCCCAATATGCATAGAATCATGTCATATCACACAGAACAGCAAAATGGCACAACATATCACTCTCCCAACTGCTTGGGCTTCAACCTCCTGCCATATCTGCTGTAAGCAGGTTTCGATCTGCCTGTTGCTGTTTCTTGCATCTGTGGATTAGAGTCGTTAGCACATCCTTGTGAAAGCTTAGAACAGTGTCTCCCCGGTGGCCTGCCGCGACGGGGGGCCCTGGCTAACTGCACTTGTTCATCAGCCAACACAAAAGCGGGTTTGAGTCTGTTAATGCAGACTAATTCCCTCCTGTCACCCAAATCGAGCAAAAAATGTTTTTCCCCAGTTTCCAACACTCTGAACGGTCCGTCATAAGGCGGTCTTAAACCTGGCCTCTGAGCGTCATGTCTGACAAAGACAAATTCTGCGTTCTTTAAGGTCTTAGGCACAAAAACGTGTGGGAAACTGTGATGAACTGGGCCGGGGAGGGTGTTTGATCCCGTGTCGCTCTGCAGCAGCTGAGCGGGTGGCCGGTTTGGTGCGGGGTTCTCCGGAAGGAATTTGCCCGGTAACCGGAGGGGTTGGGCAAAAACTAGCTCAGCCGGAGAGGCTTGCAAATCTTCCTTAGGTGCTGAACGCAACCCTAATAAAACCCATGGAAGTTTATCAACCCAATTTGTGTCCGTGAGAGCCACTCTGAGGGCTGCTTTCAATGACCGGTGAAAGCGTTCGCACAAACCGTTGGCTTGGGGATTATAAGCGGTAGTGCGGTGAATTTTCACCCCCAGACTGAGTGCCATGGATGACCAGAGCTCGGAAACGAATTGGGGACCCCTGTCAGACGTTATGTCTGACGGGACTCCAAAACGCGCGACCCAAACCGTTAAAAACGCGCGCGCAATGTCTGCTGCTGTAGTTGACGCCAGGGGGACCGCTTCTGGTCAGCGCGTGGTGCGGTCCACCATGGTTAGAAGGTGTGTGAACCCCTGCGACAGCGGGAGGGGTCCCACCAAGTCGATATGCATGTGGTCGAAGCGTTTGGCCGGGATGTGAAAAGGTTCTAAGGGGGCTCGCGTGTGCTTGTGTATCTTTGCTCTTTGACACGCTGCACAGGCTGCGGCCCACTCTTTGACCTGTTTACGCAGCCCCGGCCAAACGAATTTTTCTCCCATCATTTTGATCGATGCGCGAACCCCCGGATGTGCCAGCGAATGGATTAAATCAAAAACGCGGCGGCACCATGCAGCTGGGACCACGGGGCGCGAGACATCGCAGATTAGAGGAGGCACACCTATCTGTTGCACCCTGTGCTCCAGCCTTAGCCCTGTTGGCCCAGACTGGAGCGCGCGCACATCCGCATCGCTAACCTGCTCGGCAGCCATGCTTGCATAATCTAAGCCCACGCAGACCGGGGCTGCGAGCGCTTCCGCGCCGCAAGCCAGGCCCGCGTCCACAGCCACCGTGTCTGCCCCCTGGGGGCCTGGCGTTGCAACTGCACGCGAGAGACAATCTGCCACTACATTGTGTTTGCCCGCCACGTGTTGAATGTCGGTGGTAAACTCCGAAATCGCGGCCAGCTGTCTCTGCTGTCGGCCCGACCAAGGATCTGAAATCTTGGCCATTGCAAATGTTAATGGTTTGTGGTCTACAAACGCGGTGAAACGGTGCCCTTCCAGCCAGAACTGGAAGTGGCGGATGGCCAAATGCAGGGCTAAAAGTCCCCTATCGAACGCGCTGTATTTCCGCTCGTTATCGCGCAATGTTTTGCTGAAAAACGCAAGCGGTTGCCAGCTTCCTGCTACCAGTTGCTCGACAACCGCCCCAACTGCTACGTCGGAAGCGTCTGTGGTTAGTGCCATGCGAGCTGCTGGCACCGGGTGTGCCAATAACGCAGCGTTCGCCAGGGCCGACTTGACCTGGGAGAAAGCGCGCTCCCGTTCCGGGGACCACTCAACCTTATTTGCAGGTTTTTGTTTCTTTAGTGCCACGTACAGTGGGTGCATGAGCTGTGCCGCACTGGGGAGGAAGCGGTTATAAAAGTTGACCATCCCCAAAAATTCTTGCAATGCTTTAACTGTCTGCGGTTGGGGAAACTCCGTTATCGCGCGTACTTTATCGGGCAGTGGGACCGTTCCTTCTGGAGAAACGCGGTGCCCCAAAAAATCGATTTGCGCTACCCCGAACTGGCATTTCGCTGGGTTAATTATTAACCCATGCTCTGTCAGCCTCTGAAAAACTGCTGTGAGGTGGCGTTCGTGTTCGTCCTCGGATGTACTGGCTACTAAAATATCATCCAAGTAGACCACAGGTGTCAAACTCATTCCATGGAGGGCCAAGACCCTGCAGGTTTTACCCCCACCCAGTGTCTTCAACAGGTGATTTCACTGAATTTCTTCCCACTGATTGCTGATCAGTGAAAACACCTGCTGAAGACACTGGGTAGAAGCAAAACATGCAGGGTCTTGGCCCTCCATGGAATGAGTTTGACACCCCTGAAGTAGACGAACACAAAAGGGAGACCGCGCAAGACCGCATCCATCATGCGTTGGAACGTCTGTGCGGCGCCCTTGAGGCCGAAAGGCATGCGCAAAAACTCGAAAAGCCCAAAGGGGGTTATTACTGCCGTTTTGTGTATATCTTGAGCGCGGACTGGGACTTGGTGATAACCGCGCACCAAATCTATTTTGGAAAAGATGCGCGCCCCCGCCAAATGTGCCGAAAAATCCTGGATGTGCGGAATCGGGTAGCGGTCGTGTGCTGAAGCATTATTTAACCTGCGGAAACCACCGCAAGGCCACCACGAGCCGTCAGCCTTGGGAACCATATGCAGGGGTGACGACCAAGGGCTGTTAGAGCGTCTAACAATGCCCAGTTTTTCCAAGTTGGTGAATTCCTCGCGCGCGATGGCCAGTTTAGCTGGGTCCAAGCGCCGAGCTTTTGCAAAAACAGGGGGGCCAGAGGTAGTTATGAAGTGCTCGACCCTGTGTTTGGCTACTGACGCTGAAAATGTTGGGACCGTGAGTGCTGGGAACTGATTGAGTAGTGCATGAAACTTACCACCCGCAGCTGTGACATTGGGATGTGCAGAAGGCAGGGCCACCCGAGCTGTACAGGAGATAGAGTGGAAAGACAGTGCATTTACCATACGTCTATTAGTAAGATCAACTAATAAACTGTTTGAGCATAAAAAATCAGCACCTAGCATGTTGTTGCTAACTGCAGCTACGACGAAAGTCCACTCGAAGGTGCGACCATGGAAGGATAGGAGGAGCGTCTTCTCCCCATAGGTTTTGATCGTCGAGCCATTTGCTGCTAGCACCAGGGGTCCGCTGGAAGGCGCCAGCAGGTCCGCGTAGGAAGGCTTGACAAAACTCAGCTGGGAGCCTGTGTCCACCAGGAAATCCTTCCCTGAATTCGCGTCCGTCATGAAAAGCAGCTTGTTCTTCGCGCCGAGAGCAGCAGCTGCTACCGACTCTCGGTCTTGGCGTTTCCCTGGCGCTTGTATCGGCACGGTGGGACGCATCTGTGCGCCCTCTCGGCGAAACATCGATGGTAAAAGCAAAGGGTGCCGTCCGCTCCGCTTCTCCTGGTCTCTGCCGCTGCTGACGTCAGTGGGTCCGGTGCTGCGGCCTCTGGTCTCCCCTCGTCTCGCGGGGGTGCGTTCAGCTCCGTTGCCGCCGTCGTGGCTGCGTGTCGTCTATGGGCGTCGACGAGCCGCTGCGCCTCCTGGCCCAGCCCGTGGTAGTCACGGTCGTTGAGCAGCTGTGAGCTGGCCAGGGTGACTCTCACTGCTGGCGATAGTGTTCTGAGAAAGAGGTGGGCGAAGATAAAACTGTCGTCATCTTCGCCTCTCAGGTTCATCATCCTCGCCATCAGATCTGCCGGCCTGTCTGCTTCCCCTTCTGTTAGCGCCAGAAGTCTCTCTGCTCGCTCTCCCTGCGAGGGAGTGAAAGCTCGAATGAGGGCGGCTTTCAGTGCGCCATACTTGTCGTCCTGGGGTGGGTGGTTGGTCAGGCTCTCCACCCGCTGCATTGTGAGGCTGTCCAGCTTCGCGACGACATGGTAGAACCTCGTTGCGTCTGCTGAGATTCCCCGAAGGTGGAACTGCGCCTCCACAGTGGTAAACCAGGAGCGCGGGTTATGTTGCCAGAAATCGGGCAGCTGTAGTGTGGTAGCTGCGTTAACCCGGTTGGCTCCTGAAGAATCCGGTGCGGGAAGATCGTCGCCACCGGCCATAGTTTGTCATAGGTCACCAGTGCAGAGGATGCCTTTCACAGACGAGACTGAGTTTATTTCTCAGGGTTGGTTTATTGACAGATCACATCCTCTAACAAGCACAGAATCTCAGAAAAGCGGCAGAACAATCGTCCTCACAGTTCTTATACTCTCCAGAATCACAAACCCCCAACATCAAATAACACACCCCCAACCCACAGTCCTTTAGTAAACATACAGCCCCCGAGGCTCCTTGGCGTCTCCATTGTCTCTCATCCTTCTAGCCTCCGGGGCTCCTGCTGGGACATTCTCTCCAACTTCCCGTCTCCTGCAAGAGCAACTTCACACCTCTCGTAGGTCTCTGCAGGATCAGGTCCTCTTTGGCCATTAAGACGTGAAGCTTCCAGAATATGCACCGTCATGCCTACTAGGTATATGCGGGGAATATGAATACCATATATGTGCCCTAAATATGCGCCATAACATGTTATTTTCCATCTGTAGCAGCGCTTCATTTTCAAACTGTATGATTTGCCAACAGTGGTATATGCACGTATGCAATAAACGATAACCAGGGCGATATAAAAAAACCCGTACATTACGCTACAATTTATATTATTTTCTCCCCAGAAATGCATAAATACACAGTAGTCATCCCACTTCCTGTATTTACCTTTACTGTTCTCAAAAAAATCTGACCAGTAAGAACAGAGAACGTTCTGACGTAAGTCTCGCAGGATTTAATGTGACGCAGTTTGGTCAGCTTGAATTTTTGCCTGTGTGAAAGGGGACCGAACCAAGGAGAAAATGATACAAAGTAACAAACTTGTCAACTGATTTGGACCAAATTAAACACATTTAGGTGTGAAAACACCCTTAATCACATAAAACAGCTCCAGTACTGATGGTTCCTCTAAAAAGGTTCCAATACTTTGTGATGGGAATGCAGCTTGAAGCAAAAATGTTCCCTAAGTACTTGAAAGATTCTTATTCACCTTATTCCTAGGCCCCATGATGCCTTGCATTCAATTCAATTCAATTCAATTCAACTTTATTTATATAGCGCCATTTCACAACAACAGTCATCTCATAGCACTATCAACTGTAGGGAGGACCCCCACAGTTGCAGAAAGACCCCAGCAATCAGGCGATCCCCTGTGAGCAAGCACTTGGCGACGGTGGAGAGGAAAAACTCCCTTTTAACAGGAAGAAACCTCCAGCAGAACCAGGCTCAGGGAGGGGCAGTCATCTGCTGCGACTGGCTGGGGGGTGAGGGGATAGAGAAGAAGAAAAGAACAGACATGTAGAGAGCAAACAGCACGATGGGGACTCAATCTATGGGAGAGAACAAACAAATGTTAATGACCAGCAAAAAAAAAAAAAATATTTCATAGAGAGTGAGGAAAGGAGTGAGGCCCAGTGCATTACTGGAGGTCCCCCGGCTGACTAAACCTATTAGCAGCATAACTAAGGGAGGGTTCAGAAAACACATGATCCCTCCCTAATTGTAGGCTATATCAAAAAGGTAGGTTTTAGCCCTATTCTTAAAAACAGAGATCGAGTCTGACTCCCGAATCCAGATTGGCAGCTGATTCCACAGGAGAGGAGCTTGATAACTGAAGGCTCTGCCTCCCATTGTACTTTTGGAGATAAGATAAGCCTTTATAAGATAAGATAAGCCTTTATTAGTCCCACAACGGGGAAATTCCAGGATTGCAACAGCACAGGGATAGCAACACTCAGAGCAACAATCAGAAGGCAAGAAAAAAAAAACAAGCAAGCAAGAGCAGCTAATAAACATATGTACGTATTACTATAAAATATATATATATACACACACACACAGACACACAGTGCAGAGCATTGTAGCTGGATGGAATAAATATATGAATATATGAACACACAGTGCAGAGCATTGTAGCTAGATGGAATAAATATGTAAATATATAAACACCCACAGTACGGAGCATTGCAGCTAGGTGGAATAAATATGCAAGTATATAAACACACACAGTGCGGAGCAATGTAGCTAGATGGAATAATATGTAGATATATAAATATATAAACACCCACAGTACGGAGCATTGTAGCTAGATGGAATAAATATGCAAATATATAAACACACACAGTGCAGAGCATTGTTGCTAGATGGAATGAAACAGCATAACCGTCTACTTAGTTATCCTACATGGTATGATTATGTGCCCATACATATTCTCACCCTCCATAGCGACCGGTATGTTCCTAGTTGTATGCCGGAGAGGACCATTGTGTAAGTCTATTGCATCTTTTGCATTCAAAAAACTATTAGTTTGTTACGTCTTTTTGCTATCTCTGCGAGCAGCCCTGCTTAGGTTGTACAGTCTGACAGCCGTTGGTAGGAAGGACCTACGAAACCTCTCGGTTGTGCACCTGGGATGATGTAGTCTGCTGCTAAATGAGCTCCTCAGTGCATTCAGTATGTCCTGCATAGGGTGGAACTCGGACTCCAGCAGAGATGACAGTTTAGCCACCGTCCTTCTCTCTCCTATCTCCTCCATCGGATCAAGGCGCTGCCCCAGGACAGAGCTAGCTTTCTTAATCAGTTTGTTCAGTCTCTTCCTATCGGCTGCAGTAATGCCACTGCCCCAGCAGACCACTCCAAAAGTGATGGCTGATGCCACCACCGTGTCATAGAATGACTTCAGCAGCGCCCCTTGTACACCAAAAGACCTGAGTCTCCTCAGCAGGAACAGCCTGCGCTGTCCCTTCTTGTAGAGTGCATCAGTATTGTGTGACCAGTCTAGTTTATTGTTCAGATGAATACCCAGGTACTTATAGGATGTCACCATCTCGATGTCTGTTCCCTGTATATTTACTGGTACTGTGAGGGGCTGCCCATGCCTGCGGCAGTCCACCACCAGCTCCTTAGTTTTCCTCGCGTTGATCTGGAGGCAGTTCCGATGGCACCAGTCCACGAAGTCCTGGATAAGCCCTCTGTACTCAGCTTCATCTCCATTGGAGATGAGGCCAACGATCGCAGAGTCATCAGAGAACTTCTGTAGATGGCAGTGTGTTGTGTTGTGTGAGAAGTCCGCAGTATAAAGAGTGAACAGGAAGGGAGCCAGCACCGTTCCCTGGGGGGCCCCCGTGCTACTGATGATCGTGTCGGACACACAGTCCCGGGTTCTCACAAACTGAGGCCGGTTCGTGAGGTAGTCCAGGATCCATGATGACAGGTGCTGGTCCACCCCTGCGCGCAGCAGCTTGTCCTTCAGGATCATCGGTTGGATGGTGTTGAAAGCACTGGAGAAGTCAAAGAACATGATCCTCACCATATTCCCGGGCTTCTCCAGGTGGGACAGAGAACGGTGAAGGAGGAAGATCACCGCATCCTCCACCCCAATGCCATGCTGGTAGGCGAACTGGAGTGGATCCATCGCTGGTTCCACCAGGGGGCGGAGGTGAGCAAGGAGCAGTCTCTCCAGGGTCTTCATCAAGTGGGACGTCAAGGCCACCGGTCTGTAGCTGTTCAGGTCTTTGGGGAGGGAAGTTTTTGGTACAGGTACCACACAAGATGTTTTCCACAGCTGTGGTACCCTCCCCAGTTTCAGGCTCATGTTGAAGATATACGTCACAATCCCACACAGCTGGTCTGCACAGGACTTGAGGAGCTTTGCGCTGATGCCGTCCGGTCCCGGCGCCTTCCTCGCCTTGATCTTCCTCAGCTCCGTCCTCACCTGGGTCCTGGTCAGGGTCAGGATGGGGGGCTGTGTGTTGGGAGTGGGGGGGTGTTGGTAGAGTGGGGAGTGGGCAGCAGGACTTGATTTCTTTAGAGGCAGCAGTGGTTGTTGTGCAGTCAGGGGGGAGGGCGGTTGGTCAAATCTATTGAAAAACAGATTCAGGTTGTTCGCCCACTCCCTGCCCCCTGTGGCCTGGGGGGAGGTATTCTGGAGCCCCGAGATGGTTTTGAGGTTTCTCCAGACCCCGCTGATGTCGCTCTGTTGCAGCTTGTCCTCCATCTTCTTCCTGAAGCTGTCCTTGCCTTCTCTGATCTTTCTCCTCAGCTCCCTCTGTACGGACTTCAGCATCTCCCTGTTCCCCGACCTGAAGATCCTCTTCTTCTCTCTCAGAAGTGTTTTTATCTCAGGGTTGATCCAGGGTTTGTTGTTTGAGTGACGCCGTATGGTCTTGGTGGGAACGGATTTGTCCACACAGAAGCTGAGGTAGCCCGTGAAGGTGTGAATGAGGCCATCGATGTCCTCACCATGTGGATCGCAGAGCTGCTTCCAGGCGGTGGCTTCAAAACAGCCCTAGGTAACAGATTCTAGGTATTACAAGTAAACCTGCATTTTGGGAGCGTAGTGCTCTGTTAGGATGATACGGTAGTATCAGATCTTTTAAATAAAAAGGAGCCTGATTGTTTAGAGCTTTGTAAGTAAGAAGAAGGATTTTAAACTTAATTCTAAACTCTATGGGAAGCCAATGAAGGGAGGCCAGAACCGGAGAGATATGATCTCTCTTTCTAGTACCTGTTAAAACTCTTGCTGCAGCATTTTGGATCAGCTGAAGACTTTTTAAAGATGTTTTAGGACAGCCTGATAATAAAGAATTACAATAATCTAATCTCGAGCTAACAAAAGCGTGGATCAGCTTCTCAGCATCACTCTGAGACAAGATGCTCCTAATCTTGGCAATATTACGCAAATAATATTTGGTATTATTATTGCATGAATTATGGTAGCAATTTCCGGTACTAGTTTAGAACATATGGTTGTCACTGAAACGGGACACTTTTCCTTGTTAAAAAACAATGTTTTTGCATCAGAAATGCGGGAACATGGCCTCTTGCACCTCAAAACAGTAATATAATCATACCACTTCCCACGACTACCGAGGGATGGTAAGATGACCTTATAAAGTGGCCTCATAGACAGTAGCTCCGTTAATTAGTGCCGCTGCTAAGATGCTAATGCTGTAAAACAAATGACCTGTGCTGGAAAAATGAGTCACCCTGAGGACATTTTCAAAACTGATGTAACGTTATTTCCATATTTTGTATTGAAAGACCTTCAAAATGATATTTAATTTGTAGGAAGTGTGCAAACGATTTCTAAGCTTTCCAATGATACCAGGCACTCATGGGGTTTTTCCGGGACTTTGCCGCTACCAAACAAAGAAACAGTCATGATTTATGACTTGTCGTTGCCTGTACTCATAATGACGTGGTGCACATTCCGACCAGCACGTCTCTACTGCAATAAAGTCAGCTGCATTTTGTTAAAATATGTTGGACATAAACAAATTTACTTTAGAGCAGACGTACGCCACAACACCAAGCTTGGATGTCGTCTGTCACCATGTGGTGAGAAGCCTTCATTTATCCAATCTATGGCACAACCATGAACACCAGCAAGTACTTGAACTACATCAAAACATTCAAAAAATACAAAAAATAGAAGAGCTGAAATTAGCTGCCACTTGAGTGCTAAACACGTACAGACGTGGACAAAATTGTTGGTACCCCTCTGTTAATGAAAGAAAACCCACAATGGTCACAGAAATAACTTGAATCTGACAAAAGTGGTAATAAATAAAAATTCTATGAAAATTAACCAGTGAAAATCAGACAATGCTTTTGAATTGTGGTTCAACAGAATTATTTTAAAAAACAAACTCATGAAACAGGCCAGGACAAAAATGATGGTACCCTTAACTTAATATTTTGTTGCACAACCTTTTTGAGGCAATCACTGCAATCAAACGATTTCTGTAACTGTCAGTGAGACTTCTGCACCTCTCAGCAGGTATTTTGGCCCACTCCTCATGAGCAAACTGCTCCAGTTGTTTCAGGTTTGAAGGGTGCCTTCTCCAGACGGCATGTTTCAGCTCCTTGCACAGATGTTCAATAGGATTTAGATCAGGGTTCATAGAAGGCCACTTTAGAATAGTCCAATGTTTCACTCTTAGCCATTTTTGTGTGTTTTAAGCTGTGTGTTTTGGGTCATTATCCTGTTGCAAGACCCATGACCTGCCACTGAGACCAAGCTGTCTGACACTGGGCAGCACATTTCTCTCTAGAATACCTTGATTGTCTTTAGATTCCATTGTACCCTGCACAGATTCAAGACACCCTGTGCCAGATGCAGCAAAGCAGCCCCAGAACATAACAGAACCTCCTCCATGTTTCACAGTAGGGACAGTGTTCTTTTCTTGGTATGCTTCATTTTTGCGTCTGTGAACATAGAGCTGATGTGCCTTGCCAAAAAGTTCCAGTTTTGTCTCATCTGTCCATAGGACATTCTCCCAGAAGCTTTGGGGCTTGTCAACATGCAGTTTGGCAAATTCCAGTCTGGCTTTTTTATGATTTGTTTTCAACAGTGGTGTCCTCCTTGGTCGTCTCCCATGAAGTCCACTTTGGCTCAAACAACGACGGATGGTGCGATCTGACACTGATATACCTTGACCTTGGCATTCACCATGAATGTGTTTAGAAGTTGTTCTGGGCTCTTTTGTTACCATTCGTATTATCCATCTCCTCCTGGGGCCACGTCCAGGGAGGTTGGCTACAGTCCCGTGGATCTTAAACTTCTGAATAATATGTGCAACTGTAATCACGGGAACATCAAGCTGCTTGGAGATGGTCTTATAGCCTTTACCTTTAACATGCTTGTCTATAATTTTGTTTCTAATCTCCTGAGACAACTCTCTCCTTTGCTTCCTCTGGTCCATGTTTAGTGTGGTACACACCATGTCAACAAACAGCACAGTGACTACTTGTCACCCTTTAAATAGCCCGACAAGTTTGTAGACACCTGTGATGTTAATTAGAGGACACATCTTGGTTGAACATGTCCCTATGGTCACATTATTTTCAATCTTTTCTAGGGGTACCATCATTTTTGTCCAGGCCTGTTTCATGAGTTTGTTTTTTAAAATAATTCTGTTGAACCAGAATTCAAAAGCATTGTCTGATTTTCATTGGTTAATTTTCATAGAATTTTCATTTATTACCACTTTTGTCAGATTCAAGTTATTTCTGTGACCATTGTGGGTTTTTCCTTTCATTAACAGAGGGGTACCAACAATTTTGTCCATGTCTGTAATGTGGACTATACATTCAAATGAATTTGAAAAACTTTTAAAAATGCTATTTTAAAGGGCCCTGCTACTCCACTCTTACTGACTGATTTAAGACTACATCAGCCAAAACCAGACGTTCCTATAGCGGCACCCCCAGGAATAAGGTATTGCGCTGCAGTAATTGAATTTTTCTTTTTTCAGAAAATTTAAAATTTAAACTCATGCTTGTTTTTTTTTGTCATTTTTGTCCTACTATATTATATAATTTTGCTCACCCTTCAATGTTTATCATATATTTTATTGGTTGTGTACATATGCTTTTTAAAAATTATCATAAAGCATCTTTAGTCCCCTTAAATGCTGCTGTATAAATAGTGATTATACTTCACCACACACTGACTCGTTAGCAGTTGGGCTGATAATTATTTAACAGAATTTTGTGGCCAATTTTAAAGAATATGATCACTTTTTGTTTACATTTATGGCAAGATTAAACATAAATCACCAATAGCAATCTACAAGCCCCAATTCCAATGAAGCTGGAACATTGTGTAAAACTTTATTGTTTTCTTTACAAATATTCACTCCTTTTGAATTTGATACCTGCAACATGTTTTAAAAAAGCTGGGACAGGGCATGTTTACCACTGTGTTATATAACCTGTCTTTTTAACAACAGTCAATAAGCATTTAGGAACTGATGACACTAATTGCTGAAGCTTTGTAGGTAGAATTCTTTCCCATTCTTGCTTGATGTAAGACTTTTAATATGACACGACACTGTTGTAACATGTGCAGAATGTGGCTTGGCCTTGTCTTGCTGAAATTAGGGGGGATGTCCCTGAAAAAGATGTTGCTGGGATGGTAGCAAATGTTGCTCCAAAACCTTCATGTACCATTCAGCCAGAGGCAATTCTAGAGTCTCTTGGGGCCTTAGGCAAAAATTCACAGGAGTCCCCATCATCATCATCATCATCATCATCATCATCATCATCATCATCATCATCATCATCATCATCATCACCTTAATCTAATAAATAATCTGACATAGCAATTTTTAGCTTTACAGTTAAGCTTGGCTGGACACAGCTTTCATTTGATCACTAAAGAAAAAGTATTGTCCAAGTTAGCTGTTTTTATTTTCAGCCTGCTAGCTGAGTAAACAAGACGAGTACCAGTGTCCTTACATGACACCCGGGTACTCAACATGGTCACATCCGGACCAGCAGAGGCAGGGCACACTAAGTGGCTCTGAGGTAAATTAACTACTGTATTACTGTATTTACACGACTGACCACTCTCTTTCTTTCTTTTCTCCTCTTATTTTTTTCTTCTCTTTCTTTTGTCAGTGCCAGAAAGTTAACTTCTGTGGTATATATTACTCATATATTCCATACCTGCATACGTTGGAGCATGTGGAAATGTGTGGGGCAACATATGCAAAGGAATTTCACACCTCTGAAAGGACAAAGGAATCTCACCGCCGTGTGAAGACCAATGACATCACAGGACGCCATGGCAACAGACTTGACACCTTCACCCCCTTAGGCGAGGAGAGGTTTTCCCATCACCTCCCAAGACGGAGGGAGGAGTTAACAGGACTAATGGGGATTTAGATAACGGGGGATTTCAGCTTGTGTTTTGCATGTCTTGGATGTGTGCCTGTATTTAACCAGCGAGCTGGGCAGAATTCTTCCTCTTTGCCTTCTGCCAAGCTCTGCACCATGATGAGACAAGATAGAAGAGTTGTTCATTAAAGACCCTGCTTTTGTGATACAAAACCGCCTCGTTATTTCCAGCTCTTCTACACTGGTGACCCCGACGTGATGTCTGATGGGACGCCGAAACGTGCCACCCAATTTGTTAGAAAAACGCGAGCGACTTCCTCCGCTGTAGTTGCCGCTAGAGGGACTGCCTCTGGCCAGCGCGTGGTGCGGTCTATCATTGTTAGCAGGTGTGTGAAACCCTGGGAGGAAGGCAGCGGCCCCACGAGGTCGACATGAATGTGGTCGAACCTTCTAGCAGGGATGGGAAAAGGCTCCAGAGGGGCTTTTGTGTGTTTGTGTACTTTGGCGCGCTGACAAGGAATGCAAGTTTTTGCCCATTCTTTTACGTTTTTGCGCAGGCCTGGCCACACAAACTTTTCGGCAACCATTTTGACCGAGGCGCGCACACCTGGGTGCGCGAGGGAGTGAATTGCGTCGAAAATACGGCGGCACCAAGCAGCCGGTACTAACGGGCGAGGTCGGCCGGTTGAAACATCGCATATTAGGGGGGGCACACCGTCGCGCAACCCTTTTTCCTCCAGCCTTAACCCTGTTGGTCCAGACAGGAGCACGCGCACGTCCGCATCACTACCTTGTTCTTCCGCCATGGCTGCATAATCTATCCCTTCATGGATAGGTGCTGCATATGTGTTTGCGTTAGAGAAAAGTTCAGCTGCTGAAGCAGTGTAATCTGTCTCCTCGTGCTCTGGCGGTGCCACAGCGCGAGAGAGACAGTCCGCTACTACGTTAAGTTTGCCCGCTACATGTCGAATGTCTGTGGTGAACTCTGAAATCGCAGCTAGCTGTCTTTGTTTGCCCGACCAAGGTTCTGAAATTTTAGCCATAGCAAAAGTGAGCGGTTTATGGTCCACAAAAGCCGTGAAACTCCGCCCTTCTAACCAAAACTGGACGTGGTGGATGGATAAATGGAGCGCCAGCAGCTCCCTGTCAAAAGTGCTGTACTTGCGTTCCGTCGGGTTTAGCGATTTGCTAAAAAATGCTAAAGGTTGCCAGACCCCCTTGACAAGTTGTTCTACAACTGCCCCTATGGCCAAGTCTGAAGCATCTGTGGTTAGAGCAATGCGGGCCGAGGGATCTGGATGGACTAACATTGTGGCGTTAGCTAGGGCGTTTTTAACTTCCGCAAAAGCGCGCTCGCGTTCCGGGGTCCATTCGACCGCGTTGGAAGCTCTCTTTTTTTTGAGCGCGTCATACAGGGGCTGCATGAGCTGAGCTGCATGAGGGAGGAAACGGTTGTAAAAATTAACCATCCCCAAAAATTCCTGTAGCGATTTGACCGTTTGGGGCCGTGGAAAACCTTCTATCGCATGAATTTTGTCTGGAAGCGGAACTGCCCCTTTCGGGGAGACTCTGTGTCCCAAAAAATCAATTTGCGATACGCCGAATTTGCATTTGGCTGGATTAATTATTAATCCGTGCTCTTCTAGCCTCTGAAAAACGGCAGTGAGATGCTGCTCGTGCTCTTCCTCCGATGAGCTGGCTACCAGCATGTCGTCAAGGTCGACGAAAACAAAGGGGAGGTCGCGTAAGACTGCGTCCATCATACGCTGAAAAGTCTGAGCAGCACCTTTGAGGTCGAAAGGCATTCGCAGGAATTCAAAAAGGCCGAAAGGGGTTATAACCGCTGTTTTAGGAATGTCTTCAGCTTGGACTGGAACTTGGTGATAACCGCGGACTAAGTCTATTTTTGAAAAAATGCGCGCACCCGCTAAATGTAGTGAAAAGTCCTGTATGTGAGGAATGGGGTAGCGGTCATGCGCTGTAGCGTTGTTTAATCTGCGGTAATCTCCGCACGGTCTCCAAGAACCGTTGGATTTCGGAACCATGTGAAGTGGTGAAGCCCAAGGGCTCTTTGAACGTCGGACAATGCCTAATTTTTCAAGAGCTGCAAATTCGTCCCTTGCTATGTTGAGCTTGGCCGCGTCTAAGCGGCGAGCTTTGGCAAAAACGGGAGGTCCCGTTGTTGGAATGAAGTGTTTAACCCCGTGTTTGGCTACAGTGGCTGAGAATTTGGGGGTTGTGAGTGCTGGAAATTGGGTGAGGAGTTGCTCAAACTTACCTCCTGCCGTGGTGACGTGGGCCTGCACAGGTGGTGGAGAGACTCGAGCTGAGCAAGGAATAGAAGCAAAAGACAGTGCATTAACCAGGCGCCTATTTGCTAGATCAACTAATAACCCGTGTGCACACAGAAAATCTGCGCCTAACAAGTTAAAACTCACCGCCGCTACAACAAATGTCCATCTGTAGCTGCGGCCGTGAATGAGGAGATGCAGGCTCTTTTCCCCGAACGTGTCGATGTCCGAGCTGTTGGCTGCCACTGCTCCATTGCCCCGGGTGCCCATGGCTCGATCTGCGTGGGAGGGCATGACGAAACTCAGCTGGGCTCCTGTGTCGATGAGGAACTGCTTGCCTGTGTGTCCATCCGTCACGTATAACAGCTTATTTTTCTCGCCGAGAACCGCTGCCGTTAACGGCCCTCGGCTTTGGCGTTTCCCGACATCGTAAACTTGCAGGGGGGGAACACATTTCCGGGCTTTCTCGGCGAAGCGGTGGTGATAATAACAGACATCATTCTGTTTGTTGCGCTTGGGCCACGCTGCTGTCACCGTGGGTTGAGCCTGCTCCGTGGTTTGTGACTCTCCGTCAGATAGGGGGCCTCAATTTGTCTCAGAGCTCTGGTCAGCCATGTCCAACAGTTTAGGGGCAACAATTCACCGTACCACCGCTTATCACCCTCAGGCTAATGGGTTATGCGAGCGTTTTCACAGGTCCTTAAAGGCCGCCCTCAGAGCCTCATTAACGGACACAAATTGGGTAAATAAACTTCCCTGGGTTTTATTGGGGTTGCGTGCGGCACCTAAAGAGGATTTAGACGCTTCCCCTGCAGAATTATTCTTTGCTCAGCCTATCAGACTACCAGGTGAATTTTTACCAGAAAACCCGGAACCAGGGCACCTCCCAGTCCCAAGGTTTTTAGGCAGTAACGGACCGGACTCTCTACACGGTCCAGCTCATCACTCCTTTCCGCGAGTTTTTGTTCCTCAAACTTTAAAAAACGCCGAGTTTGTTTTTGTTAAGCATGAAGCCCTTAAACCAACGTTACGCCCAGTATACGATGGCCCGTTCAGAGTGCTGGAAAATGGTGACAAACACTTTGTGCTTGATTATGGGGATAGAAATGAAACGGTCAGCATTGACAGACTCAAACCTGCCTTCTTGTTGAGAGACGAACCTGCACAGTTGGCGCGAGCACCTCGGCGAGGTAGACCCCCCAAGGAAAAAGTCTCAGCCCCCAGGCAGGGAACAGATAATCTCTCTCCTTCCCACACTGCAGATTCCTCACAACAAGGTCCCAGCAGGACGCCTAAACCAGCCTACAGCAGCTTTGGGAGAAGATTGAAACCCAGACTGCACAAGGACTGATTACACCACTCTGCAATTTTTCGCTAGTTGTGCCGCAACAGTTTAGGACTGACTTATGATTATACTATGCTGTTATATTTTCACTGAACTCTCTTAGGAGCATGGCTGCTTGGAAGTTTCTTCTGTGACAACAGCTGTAACACGTAGTATGTCTTAGTAATTACCCTAGACTGTGAATCTTTCTGTGTCCTTTCCTAGTTGTTTGGGGGGCCTGTGGTATATATTACTCATATATTCCATACCTGCATACGTTGGAGCATGTGGAAATGTGTGGGGCAACATATGCAAAGGAATTTCACACCTCTGAAAGGACAAAGGAATCTCACCGCCGTGTGAAGACCAATGACGTCACAGGACGCCATGGCAACAGACTTGACACCTTCACCCCCTTAGGCGAGGAGAGGTTTTCCCATCACCTCCCAAGACGGAGGGAGGAGTTAACAGGACTAATGGGGATTTAGATAACGGGGGATTTCAGCTTGTGTTTTGCATGTCTTGGATGTGTGCCTGTATTTAACCAGCGAGCTGGGCAGAATTCTTCCTCTTTGCCTTCTGCCAAGCTCTGCACCATGATGAGACAAGATAGAAGAGTTGTTCATTAAAGACCCTGCTTTTGTGATACAAAACCGCCTCGTTATTTCCAGCTCTTCTACAACTTCGCTCATTTTGATACAGCCGCTTTCACTTGTTTGTTTACATAAGATGGCACCAGTACTCGTGAAAGTCAGAGTCAAGGATAGGGCCCCTTTAGGGAGTTCTGTGCCGGCCTAACACTGCCATTACAAACTCTCTACAATATCACTGCTGTAGTGATTCAAAAATGGTCAGCCCTTGGGGGCCCCCTTCTGGCCTGGAGCCCAAGCATTTGTCTGCTTGCCTGCCGGCACACAGTGCCTCTGCATTCAACATTAATAGTTCCTTCACAGATGTGCAAGTTACCCGTTCCTTGGGCACTAACACACTCTCATACCATCACAGATAGTGGCTTTAGAACTTTGCACTGATACAGTAACAATCTGGATGGTCCTTTTCTTCTTTAGCCCTGAGGACACAACGTCCATGACTTCTAAAACCAATGTGAAATGTCGACTTGTCAGACCACAGTGCACTTTTCTATTTTGTGTGAGTCCATCTCAGATGTGATCAGGCCCAGAGCAACCAGCAGTGTTTCTGGGTGTTGTTGATATATAGCTTTCACTTTGCATGGTAGAGTTTTAACTTGGAGTTGTAGATGTAGCGGCGAGCTGTGTAAACTGGCAATGGTTTATGAGCTCACATGGCAGCATCCTTTACAGAATGATGTTGGTTTTTAAAGCTATGCCTCCCGAGGGACCAAAGGTTATGGGCATTCAATATTGGTTTTTGGCCTTGCCGAAATTCCTCTAGAGTCTCTGAATCTTTTGATGATATTATGGACCATAGATGATGAAATCCCTAAATTCCTATATTGACAAACATTGTTCTTAAACTGTTGGACTATTTGCCCAAGTAGTTGTTAACAAAGTGGTGAACCTCACCCCATCCTTGCTTGTGAATGACTGAGCCTTTGGGATGCTCCTCTTATACCCAATCATGACACTCACTTGTTTCCAGTTAACCTGTTCACCTGTGGAATGTTCCAAAAAGGTGTTTTTTTGAGCATTCCTCAGACTTTTCTTCAGGCGTTTTTTTGGAATGTGCTGCAGGCATCAAATTCAAGATGAGTGAATGTTTAAAAAAACAAACAAACAAAAAAATAAAGTTTATCAGTTTGAGCATTAAAATCTTGTCTTAGTAGTGTATTTAAATGATTATAAGATGAAAAGGATTTGCAAATATAGAAGTCTGTTTTTATTTACATTTTACACAGTGTCCCAACTTCACTGGAATTGGGGCCTGTCCAGTGCAGGACTATTTCCTGTGTCAGAATTTACAGTTCAGTAAAGACAGCTAGTTTTCTGTAATCTGTGTTTTATTTTTTTCTTCTTTTTTCTCCTCAGAATGATCCTGGGTGGAGAGTCACAGTTGTAGTGTCTCTCTAAGGCGTGAGTCGCATGCTGATGGCTGGTGGACAGGTGCAGCATACACTCAGTCCTCTAAGTATAGACCTCCCTCCCTGCTTTCCTCTGCCATGACACCAACACAACATTCCTACCACAGTGCTCGCTATGAGGAAAACAATACAGTGGCTCACATGACGGACGCTGAAAAGCCTCCCACTGTCGAGCTGCCAGAGGCTGCTCATCACATATATTCAGTGATGCCCAGAGGGGCGGGGAAGCTGGAGGATTCAAATGTGAGGTTTTATCAAGCTTTGTAGATAGTGATGAGAAAAAGACCTGGATAAAAGTCCTTTGAATACCACACAAATTTTATGAAAGTTAAAAATTATATGAACTAAATGTGTAGAATCCCTTTTTGGAAAACAGAATCTGAAAATAAGAGTCTTTGTGAAATAGCTGAAATAGTTGAATGTTGAAGGTATGTGTATATTACAAGTCACCCCACTACATAAAATATGTCGTCTATTTTCAACCTCCTAAAAAGACCAAATGTATCATGTCAAAGATGATGACGTCACCGCATTTCTCCTAAATCTGAGTACCACGATGGGAGGGGGATGGGGGAGGCACTAATTATAGCGCAACCAACCAGGAGTCCTGTGTTCACATTGCCGTTTTGTCCTTGTGCCACTGATTTGTGTTTACTTTCATTTCTCAGGTATTTGTATTTTTTTTTTTTTGTATTTTGTATACTTTATTAATCCCAGAGGGAAATTCAGGGCATCCACCTGGATGGATGAAGCAGCCACAGTATGGGGCCAATCCCTTCACCATTCACATACACACTCACACCTAGGGCCACTTTAGAGTCTCCAATTAATCTAACTTGCATGTTCTTTGGCCTATGGGAGGAAACCTGGGGTAAACCCACGCAGACACGGGGAGAACATGCAAACTCCACACAGAGGGGTCACTGATGGTCAGTGGGTGGGATGGAACCCTCGTTGGTCAGGGGTGGAACCGATCCCGTGACAATGCTATGCTGCCACAGTGCTAACCACTGCACCACCGAGCTGTAGTGACTCAATTCCCATTTTCGTAGTTACCTTAGGCATTAAATTTACACATTTTTAGGTGGTTAAGATTAGATTAATTAATTGTAAAAAAAAAAACAATTAAAAGTTAAAAAAAAAAAGTCAAAAAAGTTATCTTGTCCACCCCCGGGGCCCAGCCACCGAAAAGTTTTTTTAACCACTTCGGTGAGCTCAGCCTCTGTGATGGGCGAGTCGTCCCCCTCGTCCTCAAGCTCTGCTTCCTCTATGGAAGGCATGTCAGTGGGATTGAGGAGATCCTCGAAGTATTCCTTCCACCGCTCAACAATATCCACAGTCAAAGTCAGCAGCGCCCCATCCGCACCAGTGTGAACAGGGAGCTGCATCCCCCTCCTGAGTCGCCGCACAGTTTGCCAGAATCTCTTTGGTCACTTTCATATGTGGTCCTAATTTGGAAACGTATCTGATATTTTCCAAAGCGACCTCAGTCTGAATGATCATGTTGCATTTCATCCGACTTTTTCCTCACTGAAGTGAGACAGATGCTACAAATCTGTGGTGGAGGACGCAGCAAGCATGGCAGACACAGCTGATTTGTGCTCTCTTTTTAATCAATTTTCTTCCTTTAATTACTGTATTGTAATTTTATCAGCTCCGACTGCACAATAACTCAAATTATTATTTTTTTTTTGGGGGGGGTGGTCTGGGGCTGAAACTGTCAGACAAGCAGTCGCATAGTAACAGCACATTTAAAAAAAGTAACAGCATATTTACTGGATACTGCAAATTCCTTTTTCCCTGTAAATGGCACATTGTGAGTCCCAGCCGTTGTAATATCTAAAATGTAAAGTTAATACCGACATGACTGTGGAGCGGAATGGCCAGATATGGGGGACACTGTCACGTTCTGAGCGAGGGGGGTTTCCACCGAGCTCAGATTGTTTGTTTTTCTTCCTTTCTTTTCATATTAACACTGAGCTGTCATTTATCCTTAGTAGGAATTATTTGCCCATTTAAGTACATGATAGTTTGTTTATTGTATCTTTGAGTTTGCCTGTCCTCATTTTTTTCTGTCCCATCGTTTTGTTTGTATTTTATGTTTGTTCCCTCAGGGTTGACAGCTGTCATTGGTCTTCTGGGGTTTGCCCAGTGTGGGCGTGCCCTGCCAGCTGGCAGCCCTGATGACTTCCTCATTACTCCCAGCTGTGTGCCATTGCTTTCTCCAGCCCGTTCGGATTCTCACACCGGTGATCACTTCATGTTGATTATTTTTACTATTATTTAAGCACTGCCTGTCTTTTCTTTCTTTGCTGCATGATTGAATGTACCTCGCACGCTCTCCTGTCTTCATCCTGCGTTCGCTGAGCGATGCCGGCTCAGGAATGTGAATTGCAAGTTCTTCCGTATTTGTATTTTTGCATGCCTGCACAGACCTCATGTTCTTTTCTTTAATAAATGTCTTGAATATGATTCAGTTCCTGAGTCTGTCTCTCCTGCCTCGTAGAGGGAAACATGACAGACACAGGACAGGGGAGTCTGTGGCGGCTTCTCCTTCCTGTGCAGGACCGCTGGCACGAGCTGCTGACAACGTCAGTGGGCGAGAGCCCTATTGTAATCGTTAGGATTATTTATTATTAACCTTATTTATACAGGTAATCCCACTGAAACACGGGGTCTCATTTTCAATAGAGCTGTTTAATCGACGAGTTCTGTTAAAGCAGAGCTGATCACAGCGGTCATCTGGTGTGTAGAGGAATGAAGCTGGTCTCATATTTATTTGGTGCATATTCATTTCTGAATGATTTTAACATTTAGTTTGCTGCGTTGCATCAAAGTGAAGAAGTTCTGTCCCCCTCAATCATCGAATGTGTGTGTGAATGGTGAAGGGATTGGTGCCGTACCGTGGCTGCCTCATCCATCCGGGTGGATGCCCTGAATTTCCCTCTGGGACTAATAAAGTATCAAAAAAAAATACTCTGAACATCATTTGGTGCATAGGCACAAGTGATGGTCAGGACCCCTTTCCCAACCCGAAGATGCAGGGAAACAACCCTTTCGTCCACTGGGGAAAACTTCAAGGTAGAGGCAGCAAGCTGGTCCAGAACTAGAGCTGTGTGTTGAGGTGAGACTATAGCTAGCCGGTATTTCTCAACGTTGTGCACCAGCTCAGGCTCCTTCCCTACCAGAGAGGTGACATTCACCAACCCAAAAGCCAGTTTAGGAAGCCAGGGATCAGATTGCCAAGGTCTCTGCCTTCGGCCTCCACCTGATGATCCACATTGCATTGGACCCCCATGGTCCCTCTTTCAGGTGGTGAGCCCACTGCAGGACGCTCCTTTGGATTAAGCCCAGCTGGATCCCATAGCAGAAACCCGGCCACCAGATGCTTGCCATCCCCCGGGCCTGGCTCCAGGGTGGGGCTCCAGTAACCTGTTTTAATTTATTTGTGATAATTATTATTTTTGTTTTTTTTAATTAAATGACAAATCATGGATTTCTAATTTCCTGAGGTGCACTAATATTCAGAATGAGGACTTATATTACTACGATAATAATAGAGAAGATGAAAAAGAGTAAGCAATTCATATAATTCATTCATTTACTGCAATTAACACATTACCAGCAGAACTGAAACAGCTCAGCCATCAGCAACCATCATCCAAGAGAGATTATTGTCTGACAGGTATTGTTAACACATACTAACAGTTTAATCAGTTTTCTAAAGCTGAGACAGTTGCTCACTGAAAATAAGAAGTGCTAACTTTACTCGCTAAAACTTGCTGACCTTACCGATGTGGTGTTTAGAAGTAGTCCAACTTCAGTCATTCATCCCTGTGTTGGAGAACAGCAGAGGTCTGCTGACGGGCTGCCGGAGATGGGGAACTGAGTGGAGGAGGAGGCGGCGTGATATGACAGCTACACTTTCTGTCCGTACCTTGGTACGCCTCTGTACTGTGGGTAGAGTACTGAAAAATCCGAATACATGCACCGTTACACCCCTAACGTGTATGTGTGTTTTAATATACATGAATTAGATAACACACTGAAGAGGAATGATGGATTAGATTTATATGGCACTTTACATGTCAAGTGACATCTCAAAGCACTTACAGCGAGTCCATTATTCATTCACTCCAGACAGACATTGATAGTGGTAAGCTATTACTGTAGCCACAGCTGCCCTGGGGCAGACTGATAGAAATGTGTCTACCAATCCATGCCAACGGCCTCTCTGACCACTACTGAACATTTATACCCAGTGTCATGGACACTGGAAGCAAGGTGTCTTGCCCAGGGACACAATGGCAGGATCGCTGGGGAGAGCGGGATTCGAGCTGCCAACCCTCTGGTTATTGGACGACCCGCTCTATCTCCTGAGCCAGCCACTGCTGCCCACATTTCCCTCCTCCGTTCCATATTTGCTGGGCACCAAACTGGATGGCAGGAAGTTCCATTTTGATATGGTTTTTGGCATGACCCTGTCGGGACTTGAACCCCAAACTCCCGGTTGTGGGTCAGATGCTCTGGCCTAGAGGTAGCTAAGAAAGGGCCTAAAACTGTGTAAAATTTACATACTGTATTTTCCTTGATGATGTAACCGCTGACCATAGTTGTATCAAAATGTGTAGAAATGTCTCATCCTGGAGAAATATCTCCGGTAAGCCCCTGTAAATGCATCAAAACTCCAAGAGTGCTTTGGTTACATCTTAATCTCTGTCAAAGGTAGACAGTAATGATGGAATTAATACTTATGTTGAATGTTTGTCATTGGATATACAGTGTATAAAGGGATGATCCTAGCTTTGCAAAATAACAGCAGCAGTATTCATGAAGGTTTAAAAAACAAAAACAAAAAGCACAATACGGACAAAGATGTAGTGGTTAACATGAGACTGACAACACAGCAGATATTCAGGTATAACCAAGCAATCAGATGGCAGCCGTGATCAGACATTCGCTCAAACCCAAGCATCTTCCTCTGTTCTCAGACATGATTTTATCTAAAGAGCTCACTGTGTCACATCATCTTTTTATCTCAGGTGGCTTGTCACATCTTTTTAGGAGCTCCACTGACTTAAGCAGACAGACCAGAAACTCCACTGCATACCAAACAATAGTCAGGATTAATATTCAATCACCAGGCCAAAACAGCCACTGACAGAAAACCTGACAAAGGAAAAATCCATACTATTTTAAGCTTAAACCCTCCACAAGCAGTTACTTTCTTGACAAAATAATTCATTGTTTTTTGTCATGGATCTGGGTGAGCACTGCACTATCTTGTTCTGTTCTGCTCTTATTTTATTGCATAACACACTCTCAGCAGGAGCCAACAGGATAAATGCTGGCAGCTGGTTCGTCACATGCTCATGGCTAGATATGCCTCACTCTGAGAGATGAGTATCGTGGCCCTGTCATGCTGGTAAACTCTCTCTTTGTGACAGCTAAGACTGAAACCAAGAAGACTCTTGTCCCAGTTCTTTGACTCCCACTCACCATTTGTCTCCTCCCTGTTTCTCAGATTTAACTCTACCTGCTTGCCAGCCTGCCACCTTGTCCTCCTTGGCTCCTGTACACTCACCCTGCTATTTGCACACTCATGGTCATCTCACCTCTCCTCTCTGGATAACTACACCTGGACTTGTTCTCCTCCTGAAAGGAAGTCAAGTAAGAAACAATACTCACCGTCCTATTACTCTAACAACTCGCTTACCTCAGGATCAGGTCCACACCATGCTCCACTTGTTTAAAGGTGTGCTCTCCCTGCTGCCATTTGACTTGTTCTGTGCAAAGTGAAATGTCACTTTGTTCCTCACTCAGCAGGGGGTCTGCAATGACCTGTACTCACACTGTTTTTTTTTGTTTGTTTTTTTTTTGCTTAGCATGGCTTACTCCTGTGCTGGGAGCTGCTGCAGCCTCTGCTCTACCCATGTGTGTACGATAGACAGAGCATAGACTTGAAGTAGTAACCCCTGATCAGAGGGTGTGGCTGGATAGTGGTAGCTGTCATATAGTTGAGCAGCCTCAGTTCATTTTAAAAATTAAGTGAAAGTTTGTAGTTAATAGTTCAAGAGTAGCAACAAAATATTTAAAAAGATAGAATAAATTTAGGATATTTGACTAGTGAATAGTTGAAACTACTGAGCCCACACCTGGACGATGACATGGCTCTTTTGCTGGAAGCCTGGGCAGACTGCTTTGGCACCATATGTGCAGGACAGAATTGGAATAACTTTGCTATTCAGCTCCATGTGGTGCCAAATTGGAGCAGGTTACGGCAGCGGCCTCCCGGTGCCGTTCGCATTTTTATTTTTTCACCTTCTTAAGTTTATACTTAGATCCCTGTATTTTAAATAAATGATTATCTACATAAAGTTTTCAGAATGTTTTTTTTTTCAAGCAAAAAGCGACAGCTGGACCATATCAACTCCTCAACCCATTCTCCCCACCACAGGCAGCCTCCGATGAGACCCTGGCAGCCCTGCTGCCTTCTGCTGTCCAGGCAATAGCATGCCAGGAAGCGCAATGTCTGATGTCTACTAGAGTTTGATTCCAAATATGAAATGAACTCCATGAACTTAACCTCTGGATGGTGTTTACAGTGTTTTCAATAGCGAGCTTTTGTTTAGTTGCTAAAAATGGCTAGATTTCATTCATTTTCCATGGATGGCTCAATTGAGTTTACACTTTGAAAACTTCGCTCTGAGGGTCATTTAGGAAAAATGATATGGTTAAATTAAGCATTCAAAGTACTCTGGTGGGTTTTAGTGTGTTTGTATGGGACTATTTTAAGGACCAGACTAATTTGTCACGCTCAGTAGTCATTCAAAATAAACCTCAGTTTCTACTAATGTGATGAATGAGCAGCCCATGCAGTCAAACTCAGAAGGGTGAGGTATGTGAGTCTTTGAATGACACACTGTGCTGTCAGCTTGGTGTTCACATGGGATTTGTTGACAATAAGTCTCCTCAGAGACGTGATCTGTGTGGCGATCAAAGCAGCCATGTTTTAGAATCAGCGCACTGGAGCGCTGAATGAATCATTAAACCCCTCAGGAGTAATTACTAGCAGGCAGAGGCCCCGTGTGAAGTCAAAATTAGATGATAATTGTAGCATTAAAAGCTTCCCATTAGTGGCGTCATACATCTGCTGTTTGTTAACCGCCCGTCTGCCTGCTGGTGAATTACTACAGCAGCACAATGTCTGTGAATGCCTCAAAGCTGCATACCTGCACACATGAGACAATCCAGCAGCTGTTATTTGAGTAACAATAAAACAAATATTTTTCTACAGTATTAGTGCACCCATAGTGATTAAGTGGATTGCAGCCAATTCCCTCTATCCATTTCTGCAAAGAATGGCAGGTCATAATTTCTGCCAAAACCCCTGAGGTTGTGACATATATGAATTGAGATAATGGGCTGCAGGTTCCTTAGAGCAGTTTCAGGCCAGCAAGGCTCCTCCACAGTTCCTGTTCCAGAGTCTCACAACCTTGGTGCTTTCTGGCAATCCAGCCTGTCTTCACACCAGTTTAAGTAAAACCAAAATTCCTCCAGAGGGCATTGTTTATTGCATATGACAGGCTTGAGCAATCGCTAGTAGCAGAATGGCAGATAACAAGAAAGAAAATGATAAATAATTGCAATTTCTCCAAGCAATGTGTAAAAGCAGGGTTGCATCTGACTGGACAAGGTGTGGTGTCTCGAATTAAAGAGGAGTCGAGGTGACATTTTATAGGTTTTATTATAATACAAACTATTAACACAGGAGTCCCTACCGCGAGTACAGGAGCCACAGTAAAGAGACAATATGTCTCCCGCAGCTGGCTTATATACCTCAGGTGACGCCACCCCCCAGAGGCGGGGCGTCACCCCTCCCTAGCCTAGGGCACCGCCATAATAATATAATATATATTGTAGCGAACTCAATATGAGCACCCTACTTGGCTTGCCAAGTGGGTTGACCCTATTGGCGACACAGGTAGGGTGCGGGACTCCGGAGCGGGAGGCGTGAGTTCGAATCTCCCGGTGGGACGTCGCCATGTCGAGCAGCACGTTACATTGGTGTCAGGAGTGGGATCTCCTGTCCAAAGCAGTAATGGGGCGCTGACATCGGGACGATGTCGAGAACCAGAGGGGAGTAGTGTAGCGAACTCAATATGAGCACCCTACTTGGCTTGCCAAGTGGGTTGACCCTATTGGCGACACAGGTAGAGTGCGGGACTCCGGAGCGGGAGGCGTGAGTTCAAATCTCCCGGTGGGACGTCACCATGTCGAGCAGCACGTTACATTGGTGTCAGAAGTGGGATCTCCTGTCCAAAGCAGTAATGGGGCGCTGACATCGGGACGATGTCGAGAACCAGAGGGGAGTAGTGTAGCGAACTCAATATGAGCACCCTACTTGGCTTGCCAAGTGGGTTGACCCTATTGGCGACACAGGTAGGGTGCGGGACTCCGGAGCGGGAGGCGTGAGTTCGAATCTCCCGGTGGGACGTCGCCATGTCGAGCAGCACGTTACAATATAATATACAAGCTCACACAAGGCATGCAATTGTAGGCGGGGTTTAGATTGCTCATCTTGCTGGCTTAGCAGTAAGTCTCCTCTGTTATCTTAAAAACAATCCAGCGAAACATGTTTCTGAAAACATCTGACCTGTGAAATCAACTCTTTAGTAGTGATGTTACGCTCGACACCGCCCACTCAACACTGATTCGAGCAATATAAAGCGGAAGTGTCATGAGCAGTGCGTCAAGCACCGTTTCAGCACGCCCACAGTCATGTGCCCGCAGCAAACGAGGTCTCGTTATGTCAGTCACATCACGTGACTTGAGGGGTCGTGGGATGTTTGAGAGGGAATTTGTTTTTTTGTTTGCTTTGAATTGGTGTTCCTGCCATTCAATTTTGAATAGACCTCGGATGGCCAAATGCTAAAAAAAAAGTATTGAGATTTTTTCAAGTTTTCCACTCAGATGCAGTTCTGACAGTACATCACCAGGTGGCAGTCTTTATTAGCTATTTCATAACACTGTGTCGCTCATTAAGCAATTGTCTCAAAGTTGCTCATTGTTTCATAAGGCCTCAGTTTCAACATCACTGCTCTTTAGTTCATGAATCTGTTTTTTTACATCAACAACTGCTGTTTTAAGATTTTAACACAAGTTCTGTGCAGTCCTTGTATGGCACTGGACTGAGCTGATAATCAACGGTTCTCTGTAGTGGTTTTGGCTGCACACTTTTTTGTGCTCTCCCTGATTAACCCACTTATTCCCGCAGCTGCGCCTACCATGTGTGGGCAATCAGCACACCCTTTAAATTGGGCCACTTTCCTCCACAGCTTCAGGAGCATGTCAGACTCCCTCTATGTTCTTGGAGCGCTCACTCCTGAGTGTGCTGCCTGCAATCTGTTGACCTGCCCCTCCTGGAAACCTGTGGACATGTAAGGACAGTTATTCTCCCAACTGTCGCCCTCTCATTACTCCCCAGGAAAAGTGGCTGGCGGATTTGGACCCTGCCTGGTGGATTCCCCAAACCTGGATCTTCCCCCCAGCTGCCAAGCCCTGTAAGTTGACTTACTATGTGAACATAAAATCCCCATTTCCTTTCACTCCCAGCACCAGCACACTAGTGATGTTAAAACCAAGGCCTCATGAAACAATGAGCAACTTTGAAACAATTGCTTCATGAGCAACACAGTATTATGAAACCGCTAATAAAGACTGCCATCTGGTGACTGACTGTCAGAACTGCATTTGAGTTGAAAATCTAAAAAAGGCCAATACTCTACAGCAGGGGTGTCCAACCATGTGCCATGGAGAGCCAAGACCCTGCAGGTTTTCTCTTCTACCCAGTCTCTTCAGCAGGTGTTTTCACTTATCAGCAATCAGTGGGAAGAAGTTCACTGAAATCTGCTGTTGAAGACACTGGTTGGAGGTAAAACCTGCAGGGTCTTGGCTCTCCATGGCACATGGTTGGACACCCCTGCTCTACAGTATATCACAGGTTCCACTACACTTTTTGTTATGTCATTTTCTCAGACAGGCTTATAAAAATTCTGTCAATCAGTTACAGTTATCTATCATTTTAATTGACTTTAGTTAGATCACCCTCCATATAATCTGTCAAATGATAGACAGCTTTCAGAATTTAGATAGATGTACTTTATTGATCCCAAACTGGGAAATTACAGTGACAGTTACAATTTGTAGTCATTGCTGGAAAAATTCTGTGGAAGGACAATTTTCAGTGAACGAAACTTCTGATATATACGTATATATATATATATATATATATATATATATATATATACACATACACACACACACATATGAGAGCGAGAGAATGCAGGGCTTGACATTAACACCGGCCAATGGCTGGTGAATTTCAGCAGTGGCTAATAAGACAGCTACACTCTACAGCCACTTTGGTCATGTGCAGCCATGAAGAGGTGTCCCAATCCATAGGGGTAGTGATGTTACGCTCGACATCGCTTACTCAACACTGATTCGCGCAATATAAAGCGGAAGTGTCATGAGTTTGCTGGTCATTAATATCTGTTTGTTCTCTCCCATAGAGTCCCCATCGTGCTGTTTGCTCTCTATATGTCTGTTCTTTTCTTCTTCTTCTCTATCCCTTCACCCCCCAGCCAGTCGCAGCAGATGACTGCCCCTCCCTGAGCCTGGTTCTGCTGGAGGTTTCTTCATGCTAAAAGGGAGTTTTTTTCTCTCCACCATTGCCAAGCGCTTGCTCACAGTGGATCAACTGATTGCTGGGGCCTTTCTGCAATTGTGGGGGTTCCCCTACAGTTGAAAGTGCTATGAGATGACTGTTGTTGTGAAATGGTGCTATATAAATAAAGTTGAATTGAATTGAGCAGTTTTTTTTTTTAATTTAATAGAACAAAATACAACATACAAACTCTTGATGAGGATAAAGGTTACAAAAGAGTTACAAAATCAGAACTTTCACAAAAATATACAATCAGTCAAACTTCACAGTCCAATTAACAAGAAAAAAAGGGGTATATTAAAAGAGAGAGAGTAAAGCACACAACAATTCTCTGATAGTCTTTTTTTATTATAGTAATAGGAGCTGTCCAATGTCTCTTATAATTCTTTTTTGCATCATGAGCAGTGCATCAACCGTAGCAAGCAAAGCCTCGTTGTGTCGGTCACATCACTTGACTTGAGGGCTCGTGGGAAATTTGAGAGGGTTCTATTGGAATTAGGTTCTTTGTTTGCTTGGAATTGTTTGTTCCTGCCATCCAATTTTGAATAGACCTTGGATGGGCAAATGCTCAAAAAAAGTATTGATTTTTTTCAGGTTTTCTACACAGAGGCAGTTCTGACATTCAGTCAGCAGATGGCACTCTTTATTAAATGTTTCATAACACTGTCGATCATGAAACTATTGTCTCAAAGTTGTTCATTGTTTTATAATTTCCCAGTTTGGGATCAATAAAGTACATCTATCTATCTATAAGGCCTCAGTTTCACCATCACTAATGTATCTGTGTAATATTTAGTACATGTAATGTGTTGTTTAATGTTACTAAACCTAAACCTAATTCTAACTTGTGTAATACTGTCCCTGACTTCTACTCAAATAGCGAATGCAATGATAACAAATCTCCTCTCAAAAAACCCTCAGTTTGAGTGGTGAATCATCATCATCATCATAGCAGTCTGTCGCGGGCAATGACTGTTTCATTTAGGTCTGATCAGATTCCTCTATGCAGCTCTGTCCCCCGCCCTCTGCTGCCAGGAACTCCTGACCCTGCAAACCCGGGCAACGTCCGAGCTGGTATGAGTTGCTTTCTGACTGACCATTTCATGAAACTGCATGCAAAGTATTTGAGTACCACTAGCTTTTGCTGGACTAGTGGCACATTCTTGGCAGATAGAGGTATTATCAGTAGCAAGGACAGGCCAAGACAAACTGACTCCACTATCTGTTGCAGTGACTGAGACCAGATGATAGGTTTGTTTATCTCTGCTCTTTGTGTAGTGCATGTCACAATGCAGCGGCTGGCAAAAGTCCACTAATGATATAAAAATGTAATCCCCCCCCCCAAAAAAAACAGTTGGTTTGGTGTATTTTACTGAATTACCTCTTAATGGAATACACTGAAGAGGCAGTAATAAAAATCCATATTTTATGTTTATGAAAGTATAATGTATTCAGTTATCTAGACGACAGGTAAACAAAGATGCCAGACCATGACGATGGTGACAACGGGCCAGATTGCAGCGCAGCATGACACCAATGCCATTCTCTATATCAAACCCTGGTATCAAGTCTCAAAACAATCAGAATAAAATTGTAGGAGGAACTGATTTCACAAAAATGGGACAGACGGATGGACAGACTGCCCCATAACTTTGTGGACTGGTGCCATCGGAACTGCCTCCAGATCAACGCGAGGAAAACTAAGGAGCTGGTGGTGGACTGCTGCAGGCAAGGACAACCCCTCACAGCACCAGTAAATATCCAGGGAACAGACATCGAGATGGTGACATCCTACAAGTACCTGGGTGTTCATCTGAACAATAAACTAGACTGGTCACACAATACCAACGCACTCTACAAGAAGGGACAGCGCAGGCTGTTCCTACTGAGGAGACTCAGGTCTTTTGGTGTACAAGGGGCACTGCTGAAGTCATTCTATGACACGGTGGTGGCATCAGCCATCACTTTTGGAGTGGTCTGCTGGGGCAGTGGCATTACAGCAGCCGATAGGAAGAGACTGAATAAACTGATCAAGAAAGCTAGCTCTGTCCTGGGGCAGCGCCCTGACCCAGTGGAGGAGATGGGAGAGAGAAGGATGGTGGCTAAACTGTCATCTCTGCTGGAGTCCGAGTTCCACCCTGTGCAGGACATACTGAATGCACTGAGGAGCTCATTTAGCAGCAGACTACATCATCCTAGGTGCACAACCGAGAGGTTTCACAGGTCCTTCCTACCTACGGCTGTCAGACTGTACAACCTAAGCAGGGCTGCTCACAGAGATAGCAAAAAGATGTGACAACCTAATAGTATTGAATGCAAAAGACGCAATAGACTTACACAATGGTCCCCTCCGGTATACAACTAGGAAAATACCGGTCGCTATGGAGGGTGAGAATATGTATGGGTACATAATCATACCATGTAGGATAACTAAGTAGACAGTTGTGCGGTTTCATTCCATCTAGCTACAATGCTCCGCACTGTGTGTGTTTATATATTTACATATTTATTCCATCTAGCTACAATGCTCCGCACTGTGTGTGTTTATATATTTACATATTTATTCCATCTAGCTACAATGCTCCACACTGTGTGTGTTTATAAAATTACATATTTATTCCATCTAGCTACAATGCTCCGCACTGTGTGTTTATATATTTATTCCATCTAGCAACAATGCTCCACACTGTATGTGTTTATATATTTACATATTTATTCCATCTAGCAACAATGCTCCACACTGTGTGTTTATATATCTACATATTTATTCCATCCAGCTACAATGCTCCACACTGTGTTTATATATTTATATATCTATTCCATCTAGCTACAATGCTCCACACTGTGTGTCTATATATATATATATATTTATATTTATATGTACATACAGTATGTATACTCGCTGCTCTTGTTTTTTTCTTGCCTTCTTGATTGTTGCTCTGAGTGTTGCTATCCCTGTGCTGTTGCAATCCTGGAATTTCCTCATTGTAGGACTAATAAAGGCTTATCTTATCTTATCTTATAACATAATCCCTCTTTGGTCTTTGACCGGCAGGGGATAAAAAAAGTTTCTTTTTTACCAAAGCCTCAAGGCTTTTTGGTTGTTGGTGCTGTAGCTACACCCCATGGGACACGGTCAAGTGGTGGCCTTCTTCCTCTAAACACTTACGCTGACAAACAAACCAATGTTCCCTGGGCAGCCCCTAGCCAACACCAACAGACAAGTCATTTAGTAACTTGTTGCAGGTGGATAGGCTGATTTAGCTGGAGCCAAAACAACAGAGGTTCTAAGAAAGGCAAAGAAATAGTAAATGGCATTCACTTATATAGCGCTTTTTTCATCTCTAGATGACCAAAGTGCTTTACAGATCCTGCTATCCACCCATTCACACACTGATGGCGGCAGATGTGCCATGCACAGGCACTGGCCTGACCCACCAGGAGCAACTGGGGGTTCAGTGTCTTGCTCAAGGACACTTCCACATGCAGGCTGCAAACAGAGCGGGAATTGAACCTCTGACCCGCCGATCAGTAGTCGGCCACACCACACCTGCGCCACAGCTGCCTCAAGAATACCAGAACTAAAGGGTTGAAGTTATGACAAGGGGGTTAAAAGGTGTGATTAGAGGATATCTTCAGTGATGTGCACATACATTTCCCATACTTATGTTGCACTATACTTTTATAAAAAGAAAATCTGCTAGAAAAAAAAATCACAGGTGTGGGAGATCATTAAATGTGAAATCAAAATTTATGAAGACCCAATCTTTTTTTTTTCCACAATATTTTTTATTGAACCTTTTTTTTTACAAACATAGCACAAACAGTCAAACACTAACACTAAAGTAATTTAAAAATTAAAAAAAAAACACTAACAACAACAACAAAAAAATGTACTAAAAACAACAACAACCATTAACAAAAGCAAGTCAGCAACAATGCTCCTCTGTTTAGTCTAGGTAATCTACTACATAATACATAATATACATTCACCAGTTTGGAATTTGCAAGGTCCACACATATCATTCACCTTCTTCTTCAAAAGTTATGTTTAATTTCTTTACATAATCAATGAAAGGTCTCCATATATTCTCAAACACATTTTCCCTTAATTTCAGTATATATGTTATTCTTTCTAGTGGAAGGTTTGTTAACATCTGTCTTAACCACTGAGTCACATCTGGTCTATGAGTCTTTTTCCACAGTAGTGCAATACATTTTTTGGCATTAAGCAAACTGAGGTCTATGAATGCTCTTTCACTCTTATTAAAGTTATGTTTTTCTGGATACAGACCCAGCAAAAACAGTTTAGGGTTCAATGTGAATTGTTTTGAAATTATTTTTTCAATTGTTACCCTCACCTCTTCCCAAAACATTCTGATTTTTCTACATTCCCATTAACAGTGAAATAGGATTCCTTTACTTTCCATACATTTTGTGCACGTATCTGGTATGATTTTGTTATATCTATTTAACTCCACTGGTGTAACATACATCCGCATTAACCATTTAAAATGTATCAGTTTAAGACGTACATTTATTGATTTGATTTGAGCTTCTGCACAAGCCATTTCCCATTGTTCCTCTGAAATTTCAATTTGCAGGTCTTCTTTCCAATAATTCAGTCTTTTCTGTGAGTTTTCACTTGAGAATAGTGTCAATGAGTTATAAAACTCTGAAATAATACCCTTTCTCTTACTATCTTTCGTCAAAATTTTTTCCAAGGATGAATAAGTAGGTCGGGTGAGAGCATTATTTTGATTTGATCGAATAAAATTTCTAAGCTGAAGATATTTAAAAAAATGTGTTCTATTAAGATTGAATTTAATCCTCATTTCTTCAAAAGACATTATGTTATCTGAACGTGACAAATATAAGTCTTGAATCTTTTGAATCCCTTTTAAATTCCATACTTTAAATACAGCATCTGCGCTCCCTGATGTAAAATATTGATTACCCCATATTGGGCTAAATTGTGACAGTGAGTGTGGTTCTTTTAAATATTTTTTGGTTTCACACCATATTTTGATCGTGTGCTTTACAATTGGATTTTTAACTTGTTTCTGTAATTTTTTAGCCGAGTCTAAGTATATGAATAAGGGAAGAGGTAAAGGTAAATTGTATGATTCCATTTCAGTCCAGTGAGGAGGATCATTTGACGAAAAATAATATGTCATAGACCTCAGTTGTGCTGACCAGTAATACAACATAAAGTTTGGACATTTCAGACCTCCACGATCAAATGGTAAATATAGTAAGGACAGACGTAATCTAGCCTTCCTATTGTTCCATATAAATTCCACTAACTTTTTTTTAATTCTTGAGAATAGATCTGAAGATGGTGGTAAGAAGACCGAATCTTTGACTTAGGCATTATGTGCTTGTGAACCAGGTCTTGAAAACATTATAGACCAGGGGTTATCAATTGGTGGACTCCGGTCCGGATCCGGACCCCAAAAGTCCTCTGTCTGGACCCCAAAGCCTTTTGATACAATTTGGGGGAAAAAGGGAGACTGTTTTGCTTTGATGGGAAAAAAGAGAAGTACTATATAGGCGACCGCCCAGACAGATTATGACACAAGCCTTTGGATGCTCTCCTGCTGCAGACTCCCCTCTCCCAGGTGGTAGGCCGAGGGTGTTTTTCGTGTCACTGATCGACCTGAATCAGGAGAGTGCACCGTTGTTTAAATAAAGTCTTCTCTATTTTTGGCAAATCTGAGAAAATTTTTTCAGACCCCTTTTAAATCCTTCACTATTGACGTATGCAACGCCTAGCCTGCTCAAATTTCTCGCCAGGTCTCAAATCACATGATGTGACAACGAGGCCTCGTTCGCTACAGTCACATGACTGTGGCCATGTTGACACAGTGCTCGACACTCTGCTCGCGACACTTCCGTATTATATTGCTCGAATCAGTGTCGAGTGGGCGGTGTCAAGCATAACATCACTACAGCGCACATCCTTGTAAATACTCACCCAGTGAATGGTACTTCCACGTCGAGGGTCTGCTGCCGTCCCGCTCCCCGTGGGATGGAACTCCATAGCCTGTAAGAAAGCAGACACACAGTAACATTATCAGTGAGAGCTTGTACTTACCCCTTGTCTCTTCTCGCCGCTCTGCAGGGTTGCCAGACTTTCCGCGTCCTATCACCATCACTGTTATTGTAATAAAGATTATTGTCTCACCAATTTGGGTCTCTTCACTGCCTGCTTTTGCGTCTGTTACCAAAATCATGCCATTCTCAAGGAAAAACAATTTTTGTTTTCTGCTGTGAATCAGTTTTTAGGGTTTGAAACCGATTTATTTTTAGTGTGAGCTTTTCAAAATTAGGTTCTGGAAACCAGTATGGCGAATTGCTGAGCTACAAAGGCTGTTAATGAAGATGGGTGGCTTTGAAAACAAAGATTTCCTTCAAAATTTCAATCCGATTGAGAGGGGTGGGTTATGCCGATTGTTAATCCAAATGGCGTGCATGAAAACACTTATTCCGAAGGTTGGGCAGAAAATACACTACCGTTCAAAAGTTTGGGGTCACCCAGACAATTATTTTGTGTTTTCCATGAAAAGTCACACTTATTTACCACCATGAGTTGTAAAATGAATAGAAAATATAGTCAAGACATTGGCAAGGTTAGAAATAATGATTTGTATTTGAAATCATTTTTTCCTTCAAACTTTGCTTTTGTCAAAGAATCCTCCATTTGCAGCAATTACAGCATTGCAGACCTAACATGATTGCACAAGGGTTTTCTAATCATCCATTAGCCTTCTGACGCAATGAGCAAACACACTGTACCATTAGAACACTGGAGTGATAGTTGCTGGAAATGGGCCTCTATACACCTATCTAGATATTGCACCAAAAACCAGACATTTGCAGCTAGAATAGTCATTTAACACATTAGCAATGTATAGAGTGTATTTCTGATTAGTTTAAAGTTATCTTCATTGAAAAAAAGTGCTTTTCTTTCAAAAATAAGGAAATTTCTAAGTGACTCCAAACTTTTGAACGGTAGTGTATGTTTACTGCACATGTCTGTACATCAGCCACACATCGACGTGACGTATTTCTGCCTTTACAGCAACTAGCGGAAAACATAGCGGGAGTAAAACAAAACTGGTCTGTATCGTCCTGCTGTCTCCCTCTGTTCGTCATATGCAGAAGTATGCACTTGTAGCTTCATTACGGAGACCAGCAGAAGCAAAAGTACAGTCTAAATAACACAATACAGGTCCATTTCAAAAAGAGAAAGACACGAAGGGGGGCTTGCTAACACTGGAAGTTGCTTCTTCTACTATTTTCGGAACATCAAAATGTCGACGTGTGCATGTCAAGATGATTTATTCCGTTCAAACGTGTGACACATGGAAACGCACATCCTAATTGGATCAGCTTTTTCAGGATCCATGTAAACAGCAAAGTTCTGATCTGAATTGTAATCAGATTGAAGAAATTTTGCCCATGTAACCATGGCTACTACTACTGATATATCTCAGAGCTGCGGCGGCATGAAATAAGGCAGCGTTGTTGGAGGTTTTAAGTAGAGTTTATTATATCATACCGCCGTCACGGGATCCCCTCTCCAGCCCAAGTGTGTGCAGGCTGGATGGGGATCCTCTGGCTCTCAGAGAAGGAGAGGAGAGGTGGACACGTGTGTGTCCTACAGCAGAGGTTGAGATGTGAGTGAGAGGAAGTGTTACAGGACCTGTGCAGTATTTATACCCAACTCAAACAATACATCAAAGCAGATTCACAGCAGTTTGTCTGATCAAAGGGACTGCAGAACAGGCATGAGATATTTGCATTTGTGAGACACAGACAGGATGCATGAACACAATGCATGGGTGGCACATTAACCTCACAGTAGTGAAATGCATAAATGGCTGATTAGATCACAGCATGCAACGGAAAAAACCAGGAGTAGCGAGTTGTCTGTCCTTAGTCTGTTTGTGGGGGGTTTCCCAAACCGCCACAGCTCCCCCCCAGAGGGCTCGGCAGGTGGTCGAGACCTCGATAGTGCAGCTTGGGCAGCGAGCCGGGAAAAGCTCTGTGCAGGAGGGGGTGGAGGGGGGTGGGGGTAGTAAAAGCCGGCCGGAGACGATGAGAAGTCTGGGCCGCGCAAAAAAATTGCTTGCTGCTCCGCGACGTCGAGGGGTTGTCCCGTTGCGCGTGCGGAGGTCCACAAGAAGAAAAATTAGTCACTGGCTCCTCCCGCGATTAAGTCCTGCAAGGATTAATAGCAGCCGTGAAGAAAAGACGAGGCTGCTTGGCGGCTGTGATGAGAGCAGAGGGACTGGCATGTTGACTTTAGGTGCGGGCACAGCCTTAAAGTCCTCGGGGATCGCAAAACCGCTGAATTCCCCATGTGTGTCGTGGCTGAGACTATTAACAAATCCTTCGAGCATGCTGCATGCGTGCCTCAGGTGAGCGAGCAGCCCTGAAGGGCAGCGGCGAAGGAGGAAGGCAGTCTGTGGAGCCGTATGTGTCCCGTGCGTGGTGCGCCATGCCCGTGACTCCCCGGTGCATGTGCCGGGGTCCCGTGCGTGGTTGGGCCGCTGGAGAGGAGAACCAGGGTCAGGGAGCTTGCTGGAGATCATCCCTGTTGTCTGTTGCGTCGTTCAGTCGTGGTGCGTTGGAGCGGTGCGAGGAAAGTAGACGCTCTTGTCCCTCGCTCGGTCATGGTGCGTTCAGGTCCACGTGTGCTCCGTCGGCCATGGGAGTCGCCGTCGCGGAGAAAGGACGAGGTACATGCGCTCTCGAGTGGAGGAGCTGTGAGCGCGGCCGGTCCAGCGTGGATGTGCCGATCTAGGCGTGCAGATCTCACCATGAAACGTTGCTCAGCTTTCCCGGTCGTGGGTGTTCTCCGTGGAGTTTCGCCTGGAAACTCCACGTTGCGGTCTCCCTGAAGCAGAAGGGAGGGCAGATCAGTCAGGCTGCCGCGTTCGCTTGTCGTCGGAGAATCACCGCCGGGTGTTGCGTTCGCTGGCAGCATGTTCGTTTCAGCGTCGGGTCACCAGTGCGGCGGCATGAAATAAGGCGCCGTTGTTGGAGGTTTTAAGTAGAGTTTATTATATCATACCGCCGTCACGGGATCCCCTCTCCAGCCCAAGTGTGTGCAGGCTGGATGGGGATCCTCTGGCTCTCAGAGAAGGAGAGGAGAGGTAGACACGTGTGTGTCCTACAGCAGAGGTTGAGATGTGAGTGAGAGGAAGTGTTACAGGACCTGTGCAGTATTTATACCCAACTCAAACAATACATCAAAGCAGATTCACAGCAGTTTGTCTGATCAAAGGGACTGCAGAACAGGCATGAGATATTTGCATTTGTGAGACACAGACAGGATGCATGAACACAATGCATGGGTGGCACATTAACCTCACAGTAGTGAAATGCATAAATGGCTGATTAGATCACAGCATGCAATGGAAAAAACCAGGAGTAGCGAGTTGTCTGTCCTTAGTCTGTTTGTGGGGGGTTTCCCAAACCACCACAGAGCTTTTATTTGTTTACAGCGTTAGCATGTTAGCAGCAGAGCTAACTAATGGCGCTACTGGCCACTTTTTAAGGTCATCTTCTCATCCCTCCATAGTTGTGGGATGTGGTATGATTATATTACTGTTGTTGAGGTGCAAATGGCTGTGTTCCTGCATTTTTGATGCCGAAGTCATTGTTTTTTTAAGAAGGAAAAGTGTCCTGTTTCAGTGACAACAATACGTTCTAAACTAGAATCAGAATCAGAATCAGAATCAGAATTTGATTTATTGCCATTGTTCATGTAGTACACAAACTAGGAATTTGTCTCGGTGCCATGCTGCAACATTAAAAACATGATGAGATAAAGAGATAAACTAAAAAACTAAAGGACTAAAAACGTGCAATAAGTGTAGAAAAATAAGTAATAATAATAATAATAATAGTAATAACTAGTACCGGAAGTTGCTACCATAATTCACGCAAGGCATCATGGGGCCTAGGAATAAGGTGAATAGGCACCCCACATCTTATCACTACAGATCACAGAGCTCATGATCAGTGATTGCTGTGTACAGTTTCAGAAGTCAACCAATCAGAAGAAAGAGGACTGCTGTTATAATGAACTGAAATTGTCTATCAAAAGCAGTTAATTAGAGTGTATGAATCTAAATACATGTTTAGAAAGGTCCAGGCTTCCAGGCAAGAGACTGATTCAGGAAACAGGAATATGAACTCTCTTTTATTTTCCTTACCCTCCACTCTTGTCTCACTGCAGGTAATTAGGTCCTTGACAAGGACGAGGGCAAGGACACGTGACGATGAGAGCTTCCATGCATGAGTGGCCGTTTACTTACTCCTCGGTCTCTAAATCACAGACCTCCTGTTTTTGTTGGGCAACAGCAATGAGCACAATGCTTCAACACTTCATTAAAAACCATTCATCACATCTGTCACATCTGCTCACTTCTCCTTCCCCAAACTGAAAAGGGGACGAGTAGAGACACAGCTTGTGCCTGCTAATGTCCAGCAAGGGTTACTGTGACCTTTTTGTTTACCGGTACTTCAGTCATGAAACAGTACATTTACCAGACTTATTGTCTTTCAAACATTCTGCCAGTTCCATGCCAGTCATCATTATTGTTTCTATGCCATACAATATGTTCTAACTGAATTATTGGAAAGATGGGATTACATGCACCACTGTTGATTAAAGTAGAAGCCCAGATTACATTGCCCAAATAAGGTGTGTCTGCTGCCATCGATCAGCAGGAGAAAACTCACATTAAAAAAGTTAACCCAGCGGTTGTCAATCTAATTTTAAAGACATCTGGTGAAAATGATTTAAAATGTAGATATGTTTTTCAATATACAAGTGAAAGTTTGGATTACGGATAGAAATTACATGCACGATTTAATGAGGTGGGGCTCTATCTTTCCGGTTGTAGCTACTGATAACATGCTCAGTAGTGGCCGACATTACTGTTTAAAAATTCAGTAATGTGTTACAGTTACTGAAAATTAGCCACATGCATTACTTGTTTTATTGATATGGATAGATATTTTAGCGCAAATAAATACAAACTGACCCTACCTCGCTAACGAGCCGTCAAAGAGCCTCTTCCCTGCTGCAGCCACAAATAGAGCTTGCTTCTGCTAGGAAAAGATGAAGCTACTTTGTTTTTGTGGAAATACATTATTTTTTCTTTGTCGCAGTTAAAGATAAAAGCATATTGGTGGGTTGCAAGCAAAATGCATTTGAGATAGACTGCAATCTCCAGAAGCGCCTAAGAACAGCAACAAGGTCCTGCAAAGCTCGCGCTATGCTATGTTAAGCTAACACCGTGTTAGTGGATTTATGCTGTCTGAACAGTGGCTGGATTTCGAGCGCAGGTATGGTTCTGGACTGCTGGTGACCCAGCAAGAATTAAACCGACTGATTGCCAGAAACACCATTACAGAATGAAGATCTGATAACACTCATTTTCCATCAGACAGCTGTTATCCACTGACGTTAAAACACATGTACTTGATACCTGGATAAAGATTATTCAAAAATGGATTTGATCTCCAAAAGGACTGGATCATGTCTCTGCCACAGCAGACATTTGGACTGTGGATAATGGACATTTTCTTGGGATCACTGCACATTGGATTAAATCCATAATATTAAAGGTAAGAACTGACAGCTTTATGCAGTGTTGCCAACTCACTCTTTTTCCCTGTCTCTCACTCCACAAATCCTATTTCTCACTCCAAAATGAGGAAACTACTGGTAATTTTGTGTTGATTTTCTTCAGATTTTTCCCACATTAAGAGCTCTCAAGGCAGGATAAAGCAGACTGAACATGTTCTAAAAGCTCTGCCTGAAACGGTCTGTTTTCAGCCTGACATTAATAAGCCCCTAATGTAATCCATTAATTAAACTATCTTGCTATGTGTGCAAGATGATTTCAGTGTGCATTTAAAAGTAACGTGAAAGTTACTTTTCCAAGTAACTAGTTACTTTAATGATGCAGTAACTCAAAAGTAACTCAGTTACTTTTGAAAAGAAGTAACAAGTAACTGTCACTAGTTACTATTTTTTAGTAACTTGCCCAACACTGTTGATGACACAATCCAGGGAAAAAAAATAATTGTCCCATCAGACTTTAACAGGGGCCACCAACTGGCGGACTCTGGTCCAGATCCAGACCTCGAGAGTCCTCTGTCTGGACTCTGAAGCTTTTCAATATAATTTGGGGAAAAATTATGCAGTTTTGTTTTAACCAAATGAAAAAGCAGAACTCAAGCGCTGTATTGGTGGGAGCCAGCCGGACATTTTATGGTGTGGGACCTTGGACGTTCTCTGTGGCAGAACCGTATGGCTCTGCTCCATGGGATACAGCGGGCGGACAGCCACACCTATGGAGCTATTATTGTTGCAAAGCTATTTCTAAGCATACGCACAGTGCCACAAATGTGGAATGAAATGCTGCCGTGAAATTGTGTCCACCGCCACTCTGGCTGCCTGCAATGGTACGTGTCCATCCGGCGATCTGCTGACATAAGGTCCCCGCGGCTCCTCCACACCTTCCTGGGACAGCATCATTTCCATGACCCTCTGATATCATTTCAAAACAATAATTTTCTCTGTGTGTTGCTGAACATGAAAAAGTTCCGCACACATCCACCTCCTCTCTCCCTGTGACAGAGTGTTACCCAGACAGACCCAGACGAGGTTAAAAAGATAAAAAACACTGACATTGTGGAGAGTGTGGGAAATGATGAGGCCAGTTTACGAACAGACAAAGTTTTATTAAGACTCTCACATCATCCATACACAGAAAAGGAATGAATCAGCCAAGCCAGGTTCTTCTTATAAACTCAACAGATCATCTCACATCTGCATGACATTTCACATCACACTGCATGACATCTAACCCCACAATACATTTCCTTTAAACCCCCAGCTCCCTCTTCCTGCCAACTCCCCATGACGTCCCTGTCCATTATTCTCTTTTGCTTAATCACTGCCTCCTGACTGAGACGCTGTCTGCTGACTCCTCTAAAATATGCATTGCCCCCCCCCCCCACCCAGACAGAGTTTCAGTCACCACGTCTTTTGGGCTTCAGTCTCCTCCCATATCTGCTGTAACGGGGGTCTCTGTGCCGGCGGGGGGCTGCTGGACGTGTGTTTGACTGCGGGTGGGCCAAGGCGGGGGGGGACTTCACTCTGCCCGTGTGGCTGTCCTGGTGAATCGTTTGCCTGGGGAGTTCTCAGTGGGGGTCTTCCATGCCGAGGGGCCCAGGCCAGCAGCACTTGCTCGTCTGCCACTACAAAGGCGGGCTTGAGTCTGTCTATGCATATTTTCTCCCGACACCCCCCCCAAGTCTAGCAAAAAATACTTGTCCCCTGTTTCCAGCACTCTGAACGGGCCATCATAGGGTGGGCGCAATGGCGGGCGGTGGGCATCGTGTCTGATGAACACGAACTCCGCATTCTTCAAAGTTTTTGGCACAAAAGTGCGTGGAAAATAGTGGTGGGCCGGGCCGGGCACCGTGCCTGTGTCTGCACTACGCTGCAAACGCTGAGACGGGCAGCTGTCCGGCGCGGGATTATCTGGCAAAAATTCCCTGGGCAGCCGCAGTGGCTGAAAAAAAAAACAGCTCAGCCGGGGAAGCCTCCAAATCCTCTTTTGGTGAGGAACGCAACCCCAATAAAACCCACGGCAACCGGTCAACCCAATTTGCATCCGTCAATGAAGTCCTGAGTGCTGCTTTCAGTGACATGTGAAAACGCTCGCATAACCCATTTTCCTGTGGGTTGTATGCGGTTGTGCAATGAATTGCAACACCCAGGCTGCGGGCCATTGTGGACCAAAGTTCTGAAACAAACTGAGGGCCCCTATCGGACGTGATGTCCGACGGGATTCCAAAACGCGCCACCCATGTTGTCAAAAAAGCGTGCGCCACGTCCGTGGACGTGGTTGCTGCCAGCGGGACTGCTTCTGGCCAGCGTCTGGTGCAGTCCACCACTGTCAGAAGGTGCATGCACCCCTGCAACGTTGGGAGGGGGCCCACAAGGTCCACGTGGACATGGTCGAATCTTTTAGCAGGTATACTGAACGGCTCCAAAGGAGCCTTCGTGTGTCTGTGCACTTTGGCTCGTTGGCACGCTACGCAGGCTGCCGCCCACTCTTTCACTTGTTTGCGCAGACCTGACCACACGAATTTAGCTCCCACCATTTTGACTGACGCGCGCACTCCTGGGTGCGCTAAAGTGTGAAGTGACTCAAACACTCGGCGGCGCCATGCGACCGGGACCACCGGGCGCGGGCATCCCGTGGAGACGTCGCAGATTGGGGGGGGGGGGGGGGCTGCCGTCTTGCAGTACCCTGCTCTCCAGCCTTAACCCTGTTGGTCCAGACTGGAGCGCGCGCACGTCCGTATCGCTAATCTGCTCTGCGGCCATGGCTGTATAATCTATCCCTACGCAGACCGGGGCCACAACCGCACGCAAGAGGCAGTCCGCCACCACATTCAGTTTGCCTGACACATGCTGAATATCGGTCGTAAACTCCGAGATCGCGGCCAGCTGTCTCTGCTGCTGCCGGCCCGACCATGGTTCCGAAACCTTGGCCATCGCGAACGTCAGTGGCTTGTGGTCCACTAACGCGGTGAAGCTGCGCCCTTCCAGCCAGAACTGGAAGTGGCATATGGCCAGATGGAGAGCCAGCAACTCTCTGTCGAACGCGCTGTATTTACGCTCACTGTCGCGTAAAGCCCTGCTGAAAAAAGTGAGCGGCTGCCAAGAACCGGCGACATGTTGCTCCACGACGGCCCCTATGGCCACGTCTGAGGCGTCGGTAGTGAACGCTATCGGGGCCGCCGGGTCTGGGTGCGCCAACAGTGCGGCATTTGCCAGGGCTGCTTTAACCTCAGAGAACGCCTGCTCTCGCTCCGGAGTCCATTCGACTCCATCTGCGGGTTTCCGTCTCTTGAGCGCGGCGTACAATGGCTGCATGAGTTGAGCTGCGCGGGGGAGGAAACGGTTATAAAAGTTAACCATCCCCAAAAATTCCTGCAGCGCCCTGACCATCTGAGGCCGGGGAAAGTTCGCCACAGCGTGCACTTTGTCGGGCAAGGGTATCGCTCCCTCCGGTGAGACGCGGTGCCTCAAAAAATCAATCCCCGCCACGCCGAACTGGCACTTCGCCGGGTTGATTATCAACCCGTGCTCCTCCAACCTCTGGACAACCGTCCTGAGGTGGGTTACGTGTTCGTCTTTGGACGCACTGGCTACCAGGATATCATCCAGGTAGACGAACACAAACGGGACATCGGGCAGCACCGCGTCCATCATGTGCTGGAACGTCTGTGCCGCTCCTTTTAATCCAAATGGCATGCGCAGAAACTCGAACAAGCCGAACGGAGTTATTACCGCTGGTTTGGGTATGTCCTCCGCGCGCACTGGGACCTGGTGGTAACCGCAGACCAGGTCTATTTTAGAAAAAATGCGTACTCCGGCGAGGTGAACGGAAAAATCCTGAATGTGGGGAATCGGGTAGCGGTCGTGTGCTGTGGCATTATTCAACCTGCGGAAATCACCGCACGGTCACCACGATCCCTCAGCCTTAGGGACCATGTGTAGCGGGGATGCCCACGGGCTGTTCGAACGCCTGATGATGCCCAACCTTTCCAGGTTGGCAAACTCCTCGCGCGCTATGGCCAGTTTAGCTGCGTCCAAGCACCGATGTCGTGCGAAAACAGGCGGCCCGGTGGTGGTGATAAAGTGCTCCACCCCGTGTTTAGCGATGGCCGCTGAAAATGTTGGGACTGTGAGTGCTGGGAACTGAGTGAGCAGTGTTTGGAACTTACCGCCTGGAGCTGTGACGTTGGCTTGTGTTACTGGCCCGGCCCCTCGAGCTGTACAGGGGAGAGAGTCAAAGGACAGTGCATTAACCAGGCACCTGTTAGCAACATCAACTAGTAAACCATGCGCACAAAGAAAATCAGCTCCCAGGATTGGGAAACACAGTGCTGCTATGACAAAAGTCCACTCATATGTATGGCCGTGTAGAGATAAAGCCAGTGTTCTCTCACCAAAGGTCTTAATGTCCGAGCTGTTTACTGCTACCAGCCCGGGGCTGCTAGGTCCTGCCAGCCGGTCGGCCTAGGTCGGCAGAATGATGCTCTTCTGGGCTCCGGTGTCTACGAGGAAACGCCTCTCTGAGCGCGAGTCCGTCACGTAGAGCAGCTTGTTCTCTTCGCCAGCGGTCGCAGCTGCTACCGACTGCCGGCCCTGGCATTTCCCGAGCGCTTGAATTGGCACGGTGGCGCTCATCTGCGTGCATTCCCTCCAAAACGGCGGTGGTAGAAGCAGAGCGTGTCTCTCTGGCGCTCCTTGGCCCCCGCTGCCGCTACCGTCGGTGGCTCCTCACCTCCTCTGGTCGTCTCGCTGGGTTCCGACGCCGCTGCGTTCACCGTGAGCGCTCTGGTGGTGAGGATGATCCGGTCTGCCTCCTGGGCTAGCGCACGGTAGTCACGCGCGGCCAGCGAGGGCGAATTGGCCAGGACCGTTCTCGCCTCTGTTGGAAGGTTCTGGAGGAAAAGGTGGGCAAACAGAAAATGCCCGTCATCCGTGCCCATTAACGCCAACATCTTCTCCATCAAATCGACGGCCGAACCATCTCCTAACTCGGAACGCCTCAGGAGCGTCTCTGTTATCTCACAGTCCGAGAGCGTGTAGTGCCGAATCAGCGCAGCTTTGAGAGCCTCGTATCTGCTGTGGGCTGGGGGCTGGTCGAGCAGGCTCGCTACCTGCTGAGCTGTGCGGACGTCCAGCGCTGCAACCACATGGTAAAACTTGGTGTCGTCTGCCGTTATTCCCCAGAGGGCGAACTGGGCCTCGGTGTGGTGGAACCAAGAGCGCGGGTTGTGCTGCCAAAAGTCCGGTAGCTTGACTGCAACAGCGCACGCGTTGGGGGTTCCCGTCCGGGCCATCTGTGGGATGCTTGCTGCGTTGCTGGGTCTTCCCGTCCGGGCCGACTCCGGGGTTCTTGCCTCGTGTTCCATAATATGTCTAGGGTCACCATTGTGGAGAGTGTGGGAAATGATGAGGCCAGTTTACGAACAGACGAAGTTTTATTAACACTCTCACATCATCCATACACAGAAAAGGAATGAATCAGCCAAGCCAGGTTTTTCTTAAAACTCAATAGATCATCTCACATCTGCATGACATTTCACATCACACTGCATGACATCTAACCCCACAATACATTTCCTTTAAACCCCCAGCTCCCTCTTCCTGCCAACTCCCCATGATGTCCCTGTCCATTATTCTCTCATGTTTAATCACTGCCTCCTGACTGAGATGCTGTCTGCTGACTCCTCTACAATATCATACCTGCCAACTTTTCAAACCTGAAAAGCCTAGTAGCTAGCTGGGGTCCAGGGGCTGATGCTAATGCTAATGCTAATAATGCTAATGCTAATATTTGCCAAACAAATATTAGCATTAAATCTAGTTAAATGTAGCTAACAACCTCATATTTCTTCAACTTTCAAACCTGAAAAGCCTAGTAGCTAGTCAGGGACCAGGGGCCGCAGGCCCCGGTAGGTTCAGGACAAAGTCCCGGTGGGGGGTTCAGGGGGGCGAAGCCCCCCAACGCCAAACAAATATTAGCATTAAATCAAGTTAGAATGTAGCTAACAACCTCATATTTCTTCAACTTTCAAACCTGAAAAGCCTAGTAGCTAGCCGGGGTCCAGGGGCCGCAGTGTCAAACAAATATTAGTATTTGACATAGAAGTCACATATTAATTATATTAAAGGTAAAATATCTAAATCAATTGCAATACTACACAGAGCGAAATATTTGCTGAATCAACAACCCACATTATATACTTTGTATCATTCATTAATACTCCCATACATGACATACTGTACTGAAGTATGGGGAAATACATATAAAACAAACATTTATCCAGTCTTTATGCTTCAGAAGAGAGCTATTAGAATAATAAACAAAGCTGCTTACAGGGAACCAACAAATCCACTTTTTCTTAAATTAAAAGCTCTCAATTTGAAAGATCTGGTTGACTTTAAAACTGCAGTAATAATGTTTAAAGCTAAGAATCTATCACTGCCCGCAAATATCCAAAAGCTGTTCCAAATAAGGGAGAAACAATATCATTTCAGAGGAACATTTCAATTCAATTCAACTTTATTTATATAGCGCCATTTCACAACAAAAGTCATCTCATGTATATTTCAAAAACCTTCAGTGAGAACTACCACCAAGCAATACTGTGTTTCAGTGCAAGGAGTCAGATTATGGAACGATTTTGGACCTGAATTAAAATCATGTACAACGCTTGGACAATTTAAACAAAAGCTAAAGGAAGAAATACTCCAAACATATATACAAGATGACATGTAAAATCACATAAGGATTGTCATATCCAGTCTGTGTTGTGTTGTTACTTAGTTTTTTTTTTTTTTTGTCACATTTTGTCTTAGCCTTATTCCGAATTGTAATCGCTCTTGTTTTGTTTTTCTTTTGAATTCTTGGATGGAATATGGGTGGGCAATATAAGCTGCGGCTTCAGCCATCACCCATTTCAGATAACTTATGTTGAACTGTATAATCAGAGGAGTTATTGTTTAATTTGACCTTGTTGGATTTTTTTGCCTTTGTTATATTATTCTGTTTCTTTTTAATCTTTACTTTTAATCTATCCAAAATAAAGATTCATTCATTCATTAAATTTGCATTCAAAAGACTATCTTAACACTGCATAGAACTTTGAATAGGCCAGATGTGATGTATTATGAATACTAGAAAAGCACTTGGAGAGTGCAGACCTCCGCCAAGCGCCACAGTTCCCCCATACAGTGTTTAACATCATAAATAAAATATTGAAAATGGCCCTATCTCGCAATGTTAAATAAAAAAAAAAAAAGAATCCTTTAAAAAATTCCTGGATCCAGACGGTGATCCGAATCACCACCAAAATCTAATCATCTGTAGGATACCCCATTTCTGACAATCTGTGAAAATTTCATGAAAATCCGTCCATAACTTTTTGAGTTATCTTGCTAACAACCAAACAGACAAACCAACGCTGATGATCACATAACCTCCTTGGCGGAGGTAACTAGAAGACTAGAGATATCAGCAGGCACAGGCACGTGCGTAAAAGACGGCAAAATCGCTCTGATATTTTATGTGTTTACATGATACACCAAGCATGACAAGGCTTGCAATTACACTGCACATGTTCTTCAGAATCTTAGGCATTATATAAAATGTATTCTGCCTTTAGATGTCTAATCCATGGTCCATTTGCCAGGGCTGAAGTGCAGTCGTGCGAACGTCTGCTGCAGTTTACATCGTGTTTACATCTCACCATGTGCGCACGCCTCTCCGGGATTTCGCGCGAGAATAGAAACCTCAATACTAACTAACTAACTAACTAACCTGCACTTATATAGCGCTTTTCTAGTCACAAAGACCACTCAAAGCGCTTTCATTAATACTAACCCTCTATTCTAAGGGCCTATAGGAAACAGATATCTAGGGACAATTTAGAACAGCCAATTAACCTAACATGCATGTCTTTGGCATGTGGGAGGAAACTGGAGAAATCCCGGAGTAAACCCACGCGACACGGGGAGAACATGCAAACTCCACACAGATCACTGTTGGTCGGGGGCTGGGATCGAACCCACGATCCCACGATCCCCACAATCCCCCGGCCAAGGGTAAACTGTGCTGCCGCAGTGCTAACCACTGCGCCACCGTGCAGCCCAATACCCTCAATAGCGATAGCGTTAGCTTAGCAAACGCTTCATTTAAAGCGTAGCAGCGAACCAAGAAAAGAAACGCTACTGACGTTACTATGTTCTAAATTTAGATACGATTCCTAGCGATCTCGTGTTTGGAATTGCTTTCGTGTTTTTTTTACGATTAAAAAAATTTTTGACAGAATTTTTAGTGAAAAACCGTAATTTTGATTAATAAAGCCGTAACCCGGAATGGGGTCTTGAAAACCGGAACCATTACGGCAAAACCGGAGTAGTTGGCAGGTATGCAATATGCATTGCCACAACATTAAAAACAGCCTCCAAAGGAATTCTGTACTGTGGAATTAATTATATTTTCTGTCCCTTTTTTAGGCCTACAGTTTGAAATGTTTTGTTTTTAAATACTGAAAATATAGTATAGAGGTTGACTTTTGTGAGCTTTTGTTTTGTAAATATACGTATATTTTTTTAAATGTATGTAATTTATTTTGTGTTTTCCTGTAAAACTTCCCATTTTTAGAATTTAAGTTGCAGATTTTGTCATGTCTGCTGCAAATGAATTAGTGTGAGCCCAAAATGCAGGTGAAGTAGACATGTTTAATTTAACAGAAAGGGGAAACACAAAGTCCACAAAATGTCCAGCTAATACAGTTCAGAATGAGTAGAGATGGATGTCCAGCTACAAACTCAGATGGCAAGCCAACGCACTCCCAGGGCGGAACTGGGCAGCGGAGAAGGAAGGCTACATAATGAAAGGAAGACTTACATGTAGGGTCAGAGCAACTGGCTCTGGAAAAAAAAAAAAAAAAAATCAACTCCATACAAAGTCCGGGAAAAGAGTAGAAACCAACAAGAGTGAGTCTGGAATCAATTGTAGACTATTGCCGCCACACTGAGTGCATCTACTGTCCAGTAAAAATACCCAGAGAACTAATAATGTCAAGTGGATGCAGGAGTGTGGCTGAGCAGGTGCATGAGTGCGTGTCAGAGCGTGTGAGTAATGATGAATGTGTGTGTGTGTGTATGTGTGTGCATGTGTGGAAACACAAAGAGATGATGGCAAACAGCTGGTGAGTGCCTGGCAGAGAGAGAGAGAGGGGTGTGGCTGTAGACTAGCAAGGAGCCCTGGCTCAGGGCTCTAACAACCTGCCAGCTGGGACCAATTAACAATAAATTAGGAAGCTACAGCCACGAATCATGGGCGGGGCTGAAACATAAGCCCCCACATGACAAATTATAGAATTTTAGAGCTATTTATTTGGAGTCAAAAACACATTTAGTGTTCTCCTGTATTTTTACAATGAAATTATTAGGTTTTATTTGAAATTGAGCAAAGAATTTATTGGATTTTTTGTTTAAAAAAATACAGAACTAAAAGCATCTAAAACATCTGCTTAATAAACTAATGTGTAAAAGCAAATGATATTGGCCTGCTGAAGACAGCTGTGGTCTTCTTAAAGAATATCTATGAAAAGATGACAGTTCTTAAAACCACATTTTCAGATAAATTTGTCCATGTGACTTGTTACATTTGTCTTTCATTTCTTTTATTAAAAGATGTTTGGAGTAAATTCATGGGTCATTACAAACCCTTGGCTTTAAAAGTACCAAACTGTCACACAGAGAGAGGAAAAAATCCTGAAAAAAAAAAAAAAAAAAGCTTTGAGAATCGTTTTAGAATCAAATCAGAGACCCTGAATCATAATTGTATCATGAGGTGCCAAAAGATCTCCAGCCCTAATTCGGATCTCAGCTGGAGAGGAGGACTGACTTATCGGACCTCTTGCACTTGTAGCTGGTGACCCCTGGGCTATAATTTTAAAAACTTAAAAGTCTTTTGAACAATGGTGTGCTGACCTGTCAGATATTGGGTGGGGTTATGTTCCCTCTAGTGGTGGTTTGCGTTACTGCACCTTTAATTGTAGCTACTTCCTGTTTCCTGCATAAACCCTTTTTCTTTGTTCAATCTGCCATGATGGAAGCAATGTGAAAATGTGCTCGCCAGAAATTTGGTTGTACTAACCTAAGAGTGGAACCAACAGTAAGTTAATGCTGAAAATTGTTGTAATACTTGTTTAAGATGACCATAGTTTGGAATATGATGTTAAAAATGCTAAATTTAAGCTATAAAAAGATTGCGATTAAAAGGTGTTAATGGCTAATCGTTTGCAATGGTACTTAGCTAACTGCTGAGTCATTTAGCCCTTTGTTAGCCCAAATTATATTGTGTTGTAATGGTGCTTCGTGTGAAAGCTAGTTAGCTATTCATTTGGCTATGCTTACCTGCTTACTTAGCTGTGTAGCTGTCCTCTGTAAAATAAAAATGTGTTAGTATAATTTCGTAATACTTACCTGATTTAACTTACCTTAACTTTGTAACCTGTGGAAACTGTGAAATACTTACCTTAGTTTGAATCTGTAGAGCAAATTACTTACCTGAGTTAAGTGCCTGTAATAAGAGAAACTGTTAATATACAGAGTGTTGTATTATTATTTCTTATGTAACATTCTGTATTATGTATATTTCATTGTGTTTCAGTTTTACAAACACAAACAAGACAAAAACTGATTTCAGTAAATCAGTCAACCTGGAATCAGCCTGCTGTCTTTATTGTTCGCTATCTGTCTACAATACCCAGCCGTATTACCAGGACAGAATAGTAAAATGTTGACCACGCAGCGGGGATAGGCAGCTGAAATACGGTGAACAGCACACAGAAGCAAGCCAAGATGAGCCACGCTGGTGAGGAGGACCGTCCGTCTCAGTTGGAGACAAGGTCTCAAGCCTCAAATTCACACAAGTCCTCCAGGGCATCAACCCGGTCATCTGCCAGCATCGTTGCAGCAAGAGCCAGAGCTAAGGCTGAAGCAGCTAAAGTCAAAGCATCCTTTGCAGAGAAGGAGGCAGCCATGGTGAAACAAAGGGCTTCAGTAGAGGCTGCCATGATTAAAGAAAGGGCTTCAATAGACGCAAATCTTCACGTGCTACAACAAGAGAAAGAAGCAACTGCAGCATCAAGAGAGGCAGCTATATTGGAAGAAGCTGCAGCAGCAGAGCTCGATCCAAGACACAGCGACTCTCTTGGTGAGCTACAGAATCTAGCCCTTGATGATCCAGTGAGACGCACACGACGCTACGTGGAAACACAGCCATTCGATGCACATGCACCACAGTTGCAACCAGGCCCAACTCCACAGCAACAAATTGATCATCAAGCACCGGTGAATTCACACCTCTTTAGCATTAAAGAACAAGATTCACTGTATGAGTCTTTCGTGGACAGAAATGAACACAAGCCCATGATGGTTGGACACAACGTTCCTCATTCTGCCCCAAGGCCATTTGTTCCAAAGCAGGAACATTCACCTGTTCTCCCTGACATTAAAAGGAAAGACACTGCAGCTAACCCTCCAGCCTCTCATCCCAACCAGGGAAACAAATCCTCACCTCCACCAACACAAACCCATGTCTTGGCCCAGTATCTCATGAGAAAAGAGATGGTGAGCTCAGGACTCCTTACCTTTGACGACTGCGCAGAAAACTACTGGGCGTGGAAGGCCTCCTTCCTAGCAGCCACAAAGGAGCTTAACCTCTCGGAGCAAGAAGAGCTCAACCTACTGATCAAATGGTTGGGGCCCAAGTCGTCAGCTCAAGCCATGAGGATCAGGTCTGTGCATGTAAACAATCCTAGACTAGGTGTGTGGACGGTATGGGAGCGCTTGGAGGAAACTTATGGAAGCCCAGAGGTGGTTGAAAGTGCCCTAATGAAAAAATTGGACGCCTTCCCAGTCATCTCTAACAAAGAGACACACAAGCTCAGAGAGTTAGGAGACTTGTTAAAAGAGCTACAAGCTGCTAAGTCAGAGGGATTCTTACCTGGGCTCATGTATCTTGATACAGCTCGAGGGGTAAATCCAATTGTGGAGAAGCTTCCATTCTCACTTCGTGAACGCTGGATGACACAGGGATCCAGGTACAAGGAAGTTTATCATGTGCCTTTCCCACCATTCAGCTACTTTGTGGAATTTGTATGTTCTCAAGCTAAGACTCGCAATGACCCCAGTTTCACATTCAACCTTTCCTCTACTCCCAATCAGTCAAAGGGTGAGAAAGACCAAAAACACATCTACAAATCCGCTGTAACAGTGAGGAAAACTGATGTCACAGCCGCAGGTGGTGCATCTCGGGACAGCACATCTGTGAAGAAAACTGAACCGGACAAAGAATGTCCAATCCACAACAAACCACATCCGTTCACAAAATGCCGTGGGTTCCGAGGAAAGCACCTGGATGAGAGGAAAGCGTACTTAAAGGAGAACTCGATCTGCTTTAGGTGTTGTGCCAGCACCAAGCACATTGCCAAAGACTGTAAGACCGCACTCAAATGCAGAGAGTGTGAGAGTGACAAGCACACTTCAGCGATGCATCCTGGTCCAGCACCATGGTCGCCTCATAGGCAGGCTGGGCACTCACCTGGGAATGACCGGAGCGGGGAGCAAGGAGGGGAGCAAAGCGGGGAGAGTGAAGTTGCAGCAACTCCTGTTGTCACTTCTAAGTGCACAGAGATATGTGGCGATGCACCCCAGCCTAGATCCTGTTCTAAAATCTGCTTGGTCAAGGTTTCCCATGCTGATAATCCAAGCAAGTCTCACATAGTATGTGCTGTACTCGATGACCAAAGCAATAGGTCTTTAGTGAAATCTGAGTTCTTCAGTCTGTTGGGTATTAACAGCAGGGCATCCCCCTACACGCTAAAAACATGCTCAGGCAGAGTGGAGACTGCAGGAAGGAAAGCAACCAACATCATTGTGGAATCTCTCGATGGGAAGACCAAGGTCACACTGCCCACATTGCTGGAGTGTGAATACTTACCTGGTGACCGGTCAGAGATCCCGACCCCTGAGTGCGCACAATATTTCCCTCACCTCAGACCAGTGGCTGACAAAATCCCTGCACTTGACAACAGTGCACCCATTCTTCTGCTACTAGGCCGAGATTCTACTTCCGCCCTCCCAAGAGAGCAGACGCTTTTTTCTTCTCTCCTGCTGATTTTTTCCTCCCCTCCTGTTATTACTAGATCCCAGCTTGCTGTTGTCTGCCTGCGTCTAACTGCGACCGCCGAAAAGAAATTATGGAGTTAATAAGCTGGGCTTTGAACACAATTGACACTATTTTTTCAACAAGGAAAAGTGCTCCGGGGGAAGCTGTCTGCCCCGCTGGAACGGCTCCAGTGGGCTATCTATGTGACACGGGTAAATGGAAAATGCTGTGTCTCTCTAATCTTTTTATCGAAGATATTGAAGATCTGTTTATCTTCGTAATCTTGGTGATTGGGATAATTCTGATTGGGACAGGAATTGTCTTGGTTTACCGCAAATTGCTGAAGATGGATTCAACCTATCAAAATGCTGGCCAGGCGAGGTGCATCCAACAAATTGAGAAACTGGAGAAGACCATGATAGCGACTACTGGAGAACTGTCTCGTAAGGTGGATTACATCATGGGTTCGCTCAGGTCTTTCCACGACGAATTCAAAGCTGCGCAATGAAGGATTAATGTACTGAATCTACAGAAGAAATACAAGTCTTCTCTGTGATCAGTCCTATTTGGCACTATTATTCCCCATGAAAATTCCTCCTGGCTGTCTGCAGTCTGTGTTTTTTTCAAAATCATGAGCACAAGGCCTTGGACAGCCAGCTGCAGCGCCAGATAAGACTGGGCGCCAGACAGACAAAACATCTTCTGCCAAGGGTCCTTGGGTCTCTCTTATTATCATCAACACTGCTCAACACCGCACACACATTGATTCATGAACTGATTAAAGATACTGTACACTGCTCTCTTGTGTCTTGTGTCTTGTGAATTCTATTGTATGCTAATGCATGAGGGTTTTTTTCTGTGTAGTCAAAATTTGGCTCACATATGAGCGTTTATTCTGATTACTATGTTTTTTCTCTCTCCTATTGTGTTTTCTTCCCCCTCCTCCCCCCTCTTTACCTCCACTGTTGACAGGCGCCTTGTATGGCGACGCGTCATTGGATGCGCCTAACGTGCGCGTCTTATGTCAAGTCAAATTCCTTGTGTGTTTACTTGTAAATATACTTGGCAATAAAGCTGATTCTGATTCTGATTCTGATTCTGAGATGTTTTGAGCTTGCACAAGGTGCGAGAGCAGCGCAACGGACCACACGACTCGCCATACGCTCAGCGCCTTGATCTCGGCTGGGTCATAGTGGGAGAGCTGTGTCTGGGTGGCGCTCACAAGACTCAGGAAGTCAATGCTTATAAGACCCATGTCCTCCAAAATGGACGCCCTTCCTTCTTTAAGCCCTGCACTAACAGCATTCACATCAAGGAAAGACCCAGTGAACCGATTCAGTGCAGCCTTCAGCTCCCAACTCGCAGTGAGGAAGCCATTCCAGAGACATGTAGGGATGGTCTTGGTGAAAGTGTGTTCCAGACAACACCAGCCGACAACAAACCAGCCATGTCAGTAGATGACAGTGAGTTTCTGCGAATAATGAAAGACGAGGTGTATATGGACAATGAAAACCACTGGGTGGCGCCACTACCCTTTCATACTCCTCGTAAGCGTCTTCCGTGCAACAGAGAGCAGGCTGCTCAAAGACTCCAATCCCTCCAACGCTCATTCGGGAAGAAACCTGACATGAAACAGCACTTCTTTGATTTTATGCAAAAGGTCATTGACAACCAACAGGCCGAGCCAGCTCCTCCACTACAGCTCGGGCAGGAGTGCTGGTATCTGCTGACATTTGGCGTATACCACCCCCAGAAGCCGGGAAAAATAAGAGTTGTATTTGACTCCAGCGCGGAGTACAAGGGGACATCATTGAATGATGTGCTTCTCAGTGGACCCAACCTGAACAACACACTAATAGGAGTCCTATTACGGTTCAGAAGAGAACAAATTGCTGCTACCGCCGACATAGAGCAAATGTTCTATGGGTTCAAGGTCAGAGAGGACCACCGCCACTTCCTCAGGTTTCTCTGGCACAAAGACAATGATCCAGACAAGGACATCATTGACTACTGGATGACTGTGCATGTATTCGGCAACAGCCCGTCTCCAGCAGTAGCGACTTATGGGCTGAGGAGAGCTGCAGAGCAAGGAGAAGCTGAGCATGGTAGTGATGCAAAGGAGTTCATCTTCAGGAACTTTTACGTCGACGATGGGCTCACGTCATTGGCCAAGGAGCATGAGGTGATCGATCTCCTGCAGCGAACCAAGGCTCTGCTAGCTGAGAGCAACTTAAAACTCCACAAGATCGCCTCAAACAGTCCGAGGGTCATGGAGGCTTTCCCAGTGGAGGAACGAGCAAGTGACCTGAAAGATCTCGATCTGGGAGCAGACCCATTGCCCCTTCAAAGGAGCTTAGGCCTGAACTGGGTGCTCCAGACTGACAGCTTCACATTCCGAGTCTCAAGAGACATTAAGCCATTTAGTCGGAGAGGCATGCTGTCCACCATAAACAGTCTTTACGATCCCCTTGGATTCGCTTCTCCCATCACTGTCCAGGGAAAGGCATTGCTGAGAGACATCTCCTCTGAACAGTATGAGTGGGACACTCCTCTCCCACCAGAGAAAGAGGCACACTGGAGAACATGGATCAACTCCTTAACAGACCTGGAGCAGCTTTGCATTAGCAGATCATACCTACCTACCTCCTTGTCATGCTGTAACAGGATAGAACTCTGTGTTTTCGCAGATGCTTCAACTCTAGCGATAGCTGCCGTAGCTTGCCTGCGTGCCTTAGATTCTGAAGGAAGATGGCACGTAGGATTTGTTATGGGTAAATCAAAACTTGCACCTTACCACATGCACACCATTCCACGCCTGGAGTTGTGTGCAGCTGTCTTGGCCGTTGAGCTGGTAGAAGTGATCCAGTCTGAGATAGACATAGAGCTACAGGCAGTCAAGTTCTTCACTGACAGCCACATTGTGCTGGGCTACATTCACAACAGTTCACGAAGGTTCTACACCTACGTAGCTAACCGAGTAGCTCGCATTCGTGGATCTACTGAACCAGAACAGTGGCAGTACATCTTGACAGACCAGAACCCTGCAGACCAGGGAACCAGACCACTTTCAGCAGCTCAACTTTCATCTTCCAGCTGGTTGCTCGGTCCCCAGTTTCTCAGGCAGTCAGCCACGGATAAGGTTGAGGAGGCTGAAACGTTTGAGCTTGTTGATGCAGACACAGACAAAGAAGTTAGGCCACAAGCCACCTGTCTACTTACCAAAGTTACAGAACAGCCTCTTGGCTCAGAAAGATTTGAACGCTTCTCTTCTTGGAAGAGCCTAGTAAGAGGTATGGCACTTCTTGTTCATGTAGCCAAGTCTTTCTCTGGAGAGAATAGTGATGGTTGCAAGGGATGGCATCAATGCAGCCAGCTTCTCGCCACAGAGCGGTCCCAAGCAAAGACGAAAATCTTCAAGGCTGTACAGGAGGATGTTTATGAAGAGGAGCTGAAATGCTTAATTCAGGGTTCAACAGTGCACTGTCAAAGCTCCCTTGCAAAGCTTGACCCCTTCATCGATGAGAATGGATTGATCAGAGTCGGAGGTCGGATACGCAGGGCAGACTTGGGAGACCAAGAGAAACACCCACTCATCCTACCAGCCGGCCATCATGTGACCACTCTCCTGGTCCGACACTACCATGACAAAGTAGCCCACCAGGGTCGGCACTTCACAGAGGGTGCACTGCGTACCGCTGGTGTTTGGATAGTAGGAGGTAGGAAGCTCATCTCCAGCATCATTTTCAAATGTGTTACTTGTAGGAAGTTGAGAGGACGGAGAGAAGTGCAGAAGATGTCAGATCTGCCGGCAGATAGGCTGGCAACGGATCCCCCCTTTACTCACGTAGGGCTCGACGTCTTTGGCCCATGGACTGTCACCACTCGGCGGACACGAGGTGGTGCCGCTGAGAGCAAAAGGTGGGCAGTCATCTTTACTTGCTTGAGCACCAGAGCGGTGCACCTTGAGGTTATTGAATCCATGTCGACCTCAAGCTTCATCAACGCCATGAGGCGTTTCCTATCCATCCGTGGACCTGTCAAGCACTTAAGGTTGGATAGAGGCACTAATTTCATTGGTGCATGCCGTGAGCTTCAAATCAACACTGACGATCCTGAGATCAAGAACTATCTGCAAGAGCAGGGATGTACATGGACCTTCAATGCTCCCCATTCTTCACACATGGGTGGAGCCTGGGAGAGGTTAATTGGAGTGGCAAGACGCATACTGGATGGACTGCTTGCGAAGGATGGTGCTACCCGACTGTCTCATGAAGTCCTTACAACCTTGATGGCTGAGGTTATGGCTATCATGAATGCACGCCCGCTAGTCCCAGTCTCCGAACGATGCAGAGGTACCTGAAATCCTCTCACCTGCCACTCTGCTCACCCAGAAGGCGAGTGTCAGTCCTGCACCCCTGGGAGACTTCGACCTGGATCACCTCAGCCAGGTCCAGTGGCGCCAGGTCCAGAGCTTGGCGGACTCCTTCTGGAAGAGGTGGCGGTCGAAGTACCTGGCCACACTTCAACCACGGAGGAAGTGGACCTCCGAGAAGTCCAGTCTCCAGGAAGGTGACATTGTTTTGATAAAGGACAATCAAGCAAAGCGCAACATGTGGCCTCTAGGGCAAATAGTTAAGACCTCTAGCCAAGGGGTAGTTAAAGAGTACCTTAGACCCATCTCTGATGTTGTGCTATTGATGTCACTAGAGAAGAGTAAATAGTGGTATACATGTATACCAAGCGGGGAGTGTGCTGACCTGTCAGATATTGGGTGGGGTTATGTTCCCTCTAGTGGTGGTTTGCGTTACTGCACCTTTAATTGTAGCTACTTCCTGTTTCCTGCATAAACCCTTTTTCTTTGTTCAATCTGCCATGATGGAAGCAATGTGAAAATGTGCTCGCCAGAAATTTGGTTGTACTAACCTAGGAGTGGAACCAACAGTAAGTTAATGCTGAAAATTGTTGTAATACTTGTTTAAGATGACCATAGTTTGGAATATGATGTTAAAAATGCTAAATTTAAGCTATAAAAAGATCGCGATTAAAAGGTGTTAATGGCTAATCATTTGCAATGGTACTTAGCTAACTGCTGAGTCATTTAGCCCTTTGTTAGCCCAAGTTATATTGTGTTGTAATGGTGCTTCGTGTGAAAGCTAGTTAGCTATTCATTTGGCTATGCTTACCTGCTTACTTAGCTGTGTAGCTGTCCTCTGTAAAATAAAAATGTGTTAGTATAATTTCGTAATACTTACCTGATTTAACTTACCTTAACTTTGTAACCTGTGGAAACTGTGAAATACTTACCTTAGTTTGAATCTGTAGAGCAAATTACTTACCTGAGTTAAGTGCCTGTAATAAGAGAAACTGTTTATATACAGAGTGTTGTATTATCATTTCTTATGTAACATTCTGTATTATGTATATTTCATTGTGTTTCAGTTTTACAAAAACAAACAAGACAAAAACTGATTTCAGTAAATCAGTCAACCTGGAATCAGCCTGCTGTCTTTATTGTTCGCTATCTGTCTACAATACCCAGCCGTATTACCAGGACAGAATAAATGGACTTGACTTTGTCTTATATGAACCACTTAAAACTCAAAAGATACATCAATCACATTGCTGCACTCCTCAATAATCATGTGTTCTATTACTGAAGTTGAAAACCAGCTGATGAAGTGATGTCCTGTCCCTGTCAGCTACCCAGAAAAGGTGACTACAGGCACCCATGCACAACACCAAATTATTTGCAATTTTTGGACCAATTAAGAATTGAAATTAGACAATTTCCCACAGAACCCTGAATGTTCAGGGAACCGTGGTTGAAAACCACTGCTCTAAGCGGTATGTAAAACAGCAGAACAAAACAAGAAAAATAATACACTGGGAAAAAAAAGGTCTTAAGGACATTAACAATGATTCTTTGACTTTACTGAAACACTGCAGTGTGAAGGGTATCAGGTTCAGGTTCAGGTTACTTTATTTGTACCCGTAGGTAGATTTGTTTTGCAGTCTGGTGACATCCATATTTACAAACCACAATTACATTCAACATGAACACAAACACAGGCACACATGAAGATGACTATAAACATGATAAAAGTACTCAAGGCTCCACCAATCAGGACATAAGACAAAGAGATAAGAGAAAAAAACAAGGCAATAAGAGAGAAGGGTCATATTAAAAAGTTAAAGACTAGTCAAAGAGGTTAAAAACTCAAAAGTCTAAAATCCAATAAAAGATTTAGAACCCAAATAAAAAAAACCTACAAAAATAAATAAATATAAAATCAAATTAATAAATAGGTAACTAAATTATGTGCAATATATTGTTACATCTTGTTCAACTCTTTAACAGCAGCAGGAACAAAGCTGTTTTTGTAGCGCTGGGTTTTACTTTTTGGGACAGCAAACCTCCGTCTGGAGGGAAGAAGCTGAAAGTGGCAGTGCAAAGGGTGGGAGTCATCATTTAAAATGGAGGTAGCCATCCTCTGTAGCTGTCTAGTGTACAGGGATGTCAGGCTCAGCTGTGACTCACCAAGCAAACGACTGGACCATCTAACTACCTGATCCAAGGATTTCCTCTGTTTCAGTTTTATCTGACCAAACCATGACACTAAAGAAAAGGATAAAACAGATTCAATAAAAGCCTGATAAAACATTGTCATTATGGTTCGGTCAGTTTGGAAGCATGCAAGTTTCCTTAAACAATGCAAATGTTGCTGACCCTTTTTGAACACTCTTTCACAGTTCTCTTCAAAGTTTAAATTACTATCAATAATTGTCCCAAGATATTTGTAGGGTTGTACACATTCAGTGGCCTGGCCTTTTAGTACAGTGACTTTGTGCCTGGGAGTTTTCCTCCTAAAATCAATAATCATGTCTTTAGTTTTTGTCGTATTCAGCTGCAGGTAGGAATCCTCACACCAGTGAACAAAGTCATCAACTACTGGGCCGTGGCCACTCTCACCATCCTGGAGGAGACTGACAACAACTGAATCATCAGCATACTTTATAATAAGATAAGATAAGATAAGATAAGATAAGCCTTTATTAGTCCCACAACGGGGAAATTCCAGGATTGCAACAGCACAGGGATAGCAACACTCAGAGCAACAATCAGAAGGCAAGAAAAAAAAAAAACAAACAAGCAAGCAAGAGCAGCTAATATACATATGTACATATTACTATAAAATATATATATACACACACACACACAGACACACAGTGCAGAGCATTGTAGCTGGATGGAATAAATATATGAATATATGAACACACAGTGCAGAGCATTGTAGCTAGATGGAATAAATATGTAAATATATAAACACCCACAGTACGGAGCATTGCAGCTAGGTGGAATAAATATGCAAGTATATAAACACACACAGTGCGGAGCAATGTAGCTAGATGGAATAAATATATAGATATATAAATATAAACACACCCAGTGCTGAGCATTGTAGCTAGATGGAATAAATATATAGATATATAAATATAAACACACCCAGTGCAGAGCATTGTAGCTAGATGGAATAAATATGTAAATATATAAACACACACAGTGCAGAGCATTGTTGCTAGGTGGGATGAAACAGCATAACCGTCTATTTAGTTATCCTACATGGTATGATTATGTGCCCATACATATTCTCACCCTCCATAGCGACCGGTATGTTCCTAGTTGTATGCCGGAGAGGACCATTGTGTAAGTCTATTGCATCTTTTGCATTCAAAAAAAACTATTAGTTTGTTACGTCTTTTTGCTATCTCTGCGAGCAGCCCTGCTTAGGTTGTACAGTCTGACAGCCGTAGGTAGGAAGGACCTACGAAACCTCTCGGTTGTGCACCTGGGATGATGTAGTCTGCTGCTAAATGAGCTCCTCAGTGCATCCAGTATGTCCTGCATAGGGTGGAACTCGGACTCCAGCAGAGATGACAGTTTAGCCACCGTCCTTCTCTCTCCTATCTCCTCCATCGGATCAAGGCGTTGCCCCAGGACAGAGCTAGCTTTCTTAATCAGTTTGTTCAGTCTCTTCCTATCGGCTGCAGTGATGCCACTGCCCCAGCAGACCACTCCAAAAGTGATGGCTGATGCCACCACCGTGTCATAGAATGACTTCAGCAGCGCCCCTTGTACACCAAAAGACCTGAGTCTCCTCAGCAGGAACAGCCTGCGCTGTCCCTTCTTGTAGAGTGCGTCAGTATTGTGTGACCAGTCTAGTTTATTGTTCAGATGAATACCCAGGTACTTGCAGGATGTCACCATCTCGATGTCTGTTCCCTGTATATTTACTGGTGCTGTGAGGGGCTGTCCATGCCTGCGGCATAATGTATCTGTTGTCATGTCTGCTCTGACACATGTTTGTGTACAGGATGAAGAGTAGTGGTGACAACACACACCCCTGCAGAGAGCCAGTAGAGGAACACTTTTGGTCAGACAATGTACCATTGACCCTTACTCTCTGTGTCCTGTTGGTTAAAAAATCCAGAATCCAACCCACCAGATTATTACTCAAATCAAATTGTTGCAGGAGCCTTTCAACTAAAATATGAGGTTGGATTGTATTAAAGGCGGAAGAAAAGTCCACAAATAAAAGCCTAGCGTGTGTCCCATTAAAATCCAGATGTTCAAAAAGCATGTTAAACAGAGTGACAGTGGCATCCTCCACTCCTCTGTGAGGCCTATAGGCAAACTGCAAAGGATCCAATGCATGCTCAGTCTGCTTTAGGACCTCAAATCTGACCAGTTTTTCAAAAATTTTCATTAAAATTGAAGTCAAAGCAACTGGTCTAAAATCATTTACCGTTTTAGGACAGCTGGATTTTGGAACGGGGACAACCACAGCATCTTTCCAGATCTTAGGTACATGTTGTGTCTATTAGGACTTATTGAAAATGTAGTGAAATACAGGACTCAGTTCATGTGCACAGGACTTTACCAAGCGCCCACATACTGTATATTATCAGGGCCCTGACTTTTGTTCACTTTTACAACACAGAACGCCCTTTTAACATCCTGCACCTCAATATTAAAGTGCTGATTGTCTTTGAGTTTCTGTTTCAAATCTTGGGTTTCTGTGCTAAAATCAACGGAGTCAAAACGACCATAAAAAACAATTAAGAGCATTAGCCAGCTCTGTGTCTGAATTACAACCATCTAAAAACGCACAATTACTGCGCTCTGTGCTCTGAAGGCCTGCAATAGTTTTCATACTGGCCCAGGCTGAACCAAGTTTCTTTGTTACCATCTTGCTTACCAACTCTGATTTATAATTCTGTTTTGCTCTTAAAATTTCGACCTTCAGCTCTTTCGTGGCAACCTGCAGCTCAGAAACAACCCTCTATTTAAAGGCAAGTGTTTTCCTCTGTAAGCAGGATTTAACTGATTTTGTAACCCATGGCTTGTTGTTGGGATATATTTTGACACGTTTACGTGGAACGATCATGTCTCTGCAGAAAGCCATGTATGAGCATGTCATGTCCACTAAAGAGTCCAAATCATCTCTGCAGGACAGTGTGAACACCTCCCAGTCTGTACAGTTAAAGCATTCCTGGAGGCAGTGCACTGAATCCTCTGTCCACACGTTTATGTCTCTGGTCTTCGCCTTGTCTCCTCTGAGAGCAGTTTTATATGTGGGCAGCAAATGTACACAGCTGTGATCTGAGGATCCTAAAGGAGGAAGGGGAATAGATTTATAGGCCCTCTCTATGGATCCATAGCACAGGTCCAATGTCTTTTTTCACCTGGTTGGGCAGGAGACATACTGATAAAAGTTTTTAAGTGTCTTCTTTAGAGACACATGGTTAAAATATTTATTTATTTATTTATTCCCCAAGAATAAAATTTGGAGCCTCTGGGGATATTGACTGCAGCCGCTGGACCACATCAAAGACGGTGCTGGAGGCAGAGGCCGCATCCGCTCTCGGGGGAATGTACACAGTCGTTATGAAAAGCTGGGGGAACTCGCGGGGCAGATAAAAGGGGTGTAGTGACATGGACAGAAGCTTCACATCTGGTGTACAGATGCGCTCTCTGACCGTGACAGATGTACAATACTGTTTATTCATATATAAACATACGCCGCCCCCCTGACATTTCCCCGTTACCTCTTCCTGCCGATCCGAGCGAAGTGGGGCTCCAAAGCCATCAATACACAGGTCCGGGTCCCAGTCATGTGCCGTAAGCCACGTCTCCGTGTAAGCCATGACACAGCAGTTCTTGAAATCCTTCTGATATCGTACATTTCCTTGAATTTCATCCACTTTATTTCTCAGGGATTGTATGTTCCCCATAATAATGGAAGGTAGAGGAATGCGGTTAAGCTGACGCCTCCTCAGGTTTAATCTTACGCCTTCACGCTTTCCGCGTTTCCTCCTCTTGTCTCTCTTTTCATCGCTGTGTCCATGAAAATCTCTTAAAATAAAGTCCAGCAGTTGTGGCATAGACTCAAACACAGATGCTGCATTATCCATGTTTAAATGCAGTAATATGTCTCTGGAATACTGTATTCTTCCCGGCGTGACCGCGATCGCGCTTACCTCCAAAACAAAGAGCCGGTAGGAAAGAAACGACAGTGCAAAAACAAGAAGGAAATCCATACTGATGGAACCAGCTCTTCGTTATATAGTCCACAAACATTCAAGGACAAAAACGGCACAGAGAATTACGTTAAAACACCTTAAAGTGCATAAAAACAGAGACACAGACATTGAACTTTTTTCACCCGCTGCCGGTTGCTGCGTGCTCATGCACCCATGTATGGTATGGGGGTATTTCTGTGCTTGTTTCACACACAACTTACACAGAAATAACTAGAGGGCCCTCAGAGGGCACATACCTCCACCAAGGCCCGAACTTACATTCACCAAGTTGTATCTCACAATGTGAAAAAAAAAAAAAGTGAAAAAGTGATCCAGAATCTGCATCCTGAGCCGAATCACCTTGATAATCTAATGGGTTCATCTGTAGCCCAACAGCCATCTTTTGTTAAGGACCTCCTCCGGGGCAGGAAGGAGTGGACCCAAATGCTTGAACAGAAGTTTGCAGTTTTTATTGAATAATGAGCACAGCCCAGAGGCTGGAAAGCAAAATAAAGCTGATTATGACAGATAAACTTACAGTTGAAATAAATTCCAGACTTAGTGGTGAGAAGATCGTAATGTACAATAATCCCCCGAGTAAGTGATGAGATACAACTTAACGTTAGAACGCCGCAGGAAGGAAAGGCCCGTGGTGACCATATAAGGGGGAACAAATGAAGAGTTTGTTTGCAAAAAAACGATAAATATCACTTCCATGAAAATGTCACTCTTTACATCAAACAACTGTTAACATTACCTACTTATAGAAGCTCAAATCATTTTGTCTCAAAAGCCGATATGTCCTATGTTATAGACACTACAAATTCATGTTTTTTTCAAAAGCCGATAAATGCCAGGAGCGTTTTTTTTTTTTTTTTTTTTTTTTACAAAAGTAGATAACTCCACAGGGCAAATCAGTGCTTGCAATTTGGGTCACGTGACTCATCTTGGTTGCCTCCTGGTCTGCTCGCTCTGACTGATTTCCCTGGCTGTGTTCGGAATGTTCACTCCCCCCCTCCCTAATCACTATATAGTGAATTTAGATATAGTGGACTATACAGTAAACTCAATCTAACAATAAAATTAACCGCTTTCGGACACTACTGGGTTTGTTTTCGCGGCACGGTTAATGACGTCATCACATGAGACAAAATGTAACAGACTAACGGTGGTAAAAAAAAAATGAATATCTGCATGTAATTTGTAGTAAATATGTATTAAATCAAATTGTTTTTGCTGAATTATTAAATATAAATACCTTAAGGTAGTTTATGTTGTGATGTGAAGCTCTTCTCACTGCTTCGTTGGCTGCGCATTCACTATATAGTACACTATATGTAGGCCATGGGCCAAAATCTGTTGCATGGCTAGAAATTGAGGTTCATCTTAACTTTCTAGTGGCAACTTGAAATAAAGTGAATTTTACTAATTTGATAGTGCTGAATTTGAATACAGTTGTCCACAACAGCCAAACTTGCACATTAAGCAAATATGACCCGTTTTTTTCTAGTTTTTTGTCCATTTTTGGTAAAAAACAAGATTTTGGCCATAGTTTTCATTTAACTTTCAATAAGTACAAATTTAATACAGAATTGTTTTTTGTAGTCATACTGCACAACCTACAGTATATTTTGATTTATCAGCCAAAGTCACCAACAGAGGGCGCTATATCTGCTGTTTTGGGGGGAAAACCTTTGTTTTTGTGATTTTTGTCACAAAAGTCAATTATTTTTTTAGCTGCACAGGACCAACATCTATTTTTTAGCATTTTAGAGTTCAGTGGATATTTTGAAATCATGCCAACCAAGAGATCAGGAAGGGATCATTTGATTTTCACCCAAAAATAATGTAAAAAGAAAAACTGTTTCAATAATAAAACATTAAAATGGACATCGCATGCATGTTTCACAGTTGTTTTAGTAGTGCAATCCACATTGTTTATAGAAATTTTTTTCTGATGTTTCTTGTTTTTGTGCCAGAAAATGTAGTGAGCTTTGAAAGGGCATTTTTCTTCCTTGAAATCTCCAACCCTTAACCCCTTCACATTTTTTCCAGGTACCCCTTTATGAAACCAAATCAAATGACAGAAAGAAAATTTTGTTCCAAGGCGACATCAGCAAAATCCAAGAAGGCCTACAAAACGATATCTTTAGATTTTGCAAGGTTAGAGTTAAAGAGTTATGTCTCTCATTCATACGCATAAGTGACACAAGACTGGAAGCATGTCTTTTGGAATCACATACTTCAATTAGTTCGATTAGTAGGTCTCCAGATCTGAATCCCCATCATGACTGTATCCGTCATCACTGTACTCATCATCGTCATCATCGGGGGCTGCAAGCACATTTTGGCAATCACTGCATTTGCAGAGTTCGGTGCAAGGAAGATTCGCTTTGTGACAAGAGCAGCTCATTGTGTTGCAGTGAGTTTTCTTGCACCCACAGTGCACGTGTTGGAGTATCTCTGGAGGAGCTGCAGGGATTGACATCCATTTGAATGTCAAATGTTCATTTGTGAGGACCCAACCATGGCCAATGGGGTTTGGTGCAAGGATGTACTGATTCAAACAACGTCTGTAAATGGCGGTTTGATAGGATGCCCTCATCGTGTGCAGCTTAAGGGAGTCCTTATTTGGTGGCAAAACATCATCCACTCTGCATCTCAAGGTGAATAAGTTATGCCAAGCTTCATTCACATCAGAAGTTTTTTCATCTTAGAGGGTACATACAAATGCCTCAAGTCCTCTTAGCAGCTCTTCATCTGGCATCCACTCGCAGCCAAGGTGTCTGAAGACATTCACTGTCTCAGCTGACTCCAACATAAGACGTAGAGGCCGCACTTTCCCTTTTCCCTTGAAGGCACTAACTGTATTACATCCTGTGAAAACATGCATGCCTATGATGGCTTGGCAAACTTCAGACCCATAGTGTGATGACAGCTGATTGATGTCAAGAACAGTTGTGTCCTGGCCACTTCCAGTTCTGGCATATACACGACATGGTAAATCATGCACCACTGCTGCACTCAACAGAAAGACATCGGTGTCGCGGCTGTTGATGACAACACCAGGGTGTGTGTTACCGGCATGTGCAGCATGTAAGAGAAGCCTCGTGTCTGCCTCCTGGTGATCACATTTTAACTCCTGAACATCTTGCACCATCATAACTCCTTCACTGCAGTTTAATCGAGTGCACAACTCTCCATGACACAGATAAAGTTCAATTCCGGCAGGAATGGATGTACTTTCACGACTCCACATGGCAAGCAGGAACTTAACCAGCTTTTCCTTGTTTGCTCCATTCGAAAGGAATTTAGCAAACTGTCGAGGTAGTTTCTGATGAGGTCTTGTGATATCAATCTGCTGAACACCTGAAGCCTCTCGACGAGAATGTTCACAGTCCTTTATTGATATGTCTGGGTGGCGATCAGTCACAAAATCTAAACGCGTACATCTCATTTGTGTGCATAAGTGGAGAGCCTTGGCTAGTAGTACATCTGCAAATTCTGCAAACGTTTCACACTTTGCGTTGCAGGACTGAATGAGGGCCCTTCCATCAACCAACAAGGCTGAATTAGCAGGAATTGTCGAGTTGGGCCAAGGTTTCATTTTTTTCAGCCAGTTCACGCTGTCTGCCATCAAGAAGCTTCCATTTGCTGTTGCAGTCACGAAACTTTTGCTAATTAACTTGTGTAAATGGGGTTATTTTTCCCTTTTCCTCCTCGATCAAATGACAAACACACGTTCGCACGCGTGTCGCCATGTTGGATCCTCGTATTCAGGTCAAATCGTCGACACTGTACGTTGCAATGGCAGTGACGGTTCGAGGTTGAAAAATAGCACCCGCACGCGGCAAGTCACGGAAGGGGAATTACGTGATTAAAGCGTCGATTTTCTTTAATTAATTTCTCATTAACGTGCAAACAGTGCAAATGTGGACAGGTAAAATATCATTTAATATAGTCTAAACTACTTAAAACCGAGAGATAAAGTTGCCACTGCAAAGTTAAGACGAAACTGCACGCCAGAGGTTTTGGCCCATGGCCTAATGGGGAACGAGTTTCTTTTTTTCCCCAGCCTTATTCCTTTTCTTTTTATACTGTGCACACCAATGAAGAGAGAGAGAAACACCATTTCAATTCTCCTGTATGTTCTGTATCGTATAGTAGTATTGACAATAAAATCTTTGACTCCTGAATCTTGAATTATAGCTTTATTATAGCTATATTATACCATTTTACTGAGTGGCTATGCCTAAATCAATGTGTCAATCATACCACATTGATGCTTATAGAGACATTCAAGTATGTTCCAGACAAAATAGCATGGTTTTCAGGATTTGTCTGTTTTTGCAAAAGAATGGCTTGTGCACTTATTTGTTTTTGCAAAAAAAGTGCTAATAAATTGCCAAAAAGTAACAATGAGTTTATTTTTTTATTTTTTGCTTTATTATGTCTGAGATACTAATATTTCAAGTGGCCATGTCTTAGAAGCTGATTTGGAAATACTAAAACCTATAAACCTACAGATGAAAAAGTGTTTTTTCTCATTCTGAACACAACTGGACTTACCTGTTCTTGCAAAAGAACTCTTCAAATAATTATGAAACAAGGGGCAGCTGTGATTAATTACGTACATGAGAACAAAGCCAAAACCGGGAAAAAGATACTGAAATAATAATCAACTCAGGAACAATGATACAGCATGAAACCAAAACACAAACCCTACCAAAGTACTGAGAATGAAAATAACAATAGCAGTAATACAAACAACAGTAATGATAAGAATTAGTCCAAACAACAACAAAAGGCGTGTGGCCATATCCAGACCTATCAGTGCCCCCCATTTAAGGGTGGATTCCAGATGCCCAAAAGAGAAAGAAAAAAGGGACCCCCAATCCATGTGGGTGGTGGGGGAAACAGGACTGGAGGGTTTGAAACATGCCCCCCAACCCCAAAACAGTTTGCAGCCGAGCGGGAAGAGAAGCAGCCTGCCAGGTGGTCAGCTAGAATCCATGGACCACTAGGCAAAGGGAGATGGTCTGCCAGGTGGGCTCCCAGAGTCAGTGGGCCCCCAGGCAAAGAGGAACAATCTGTCTGGTGGCTGTCCACAGTCAGTAGCTGGCCAGATGGCCACAGAAGAATCCCCAGGAGAGGGAAAAGGAACAAAGGCTGGAGGACGTGCACGTGAGGCTGAGCAGGAGCCGCTGCAGTATGCAAGTGAGGTTGAGCAGGAGCTGCCAGAGCGTGCATGTAAGGAGGGGCAGAAACAGCTGAAATATGCACGTGAGGGAGAGCAGCCACTGCCGGAGCTTGCATGTGAAGTTGAGCAGGAACTGCCGAAACATGCATGCAAGGTTGAGCAGGAACTGCCAGAGCATGCACGTGAGGAAGAGCAGGAGCCACTGAGGTGTGCACGTGAGGAAGAGCAGGATTTGCTGGACCGTGCATGTGACGGAGAGCACGAACTGCTGAAACATGCACATGAAGAAGAGCAGCCGCCGCCGAAACGTGAAAATGAGGGAGAGCAGCCACTGCCACAGCGTGGATGTGAGATGGGGCAGGAGCCGCTTAAATGTGCATGTAAGGGAGAGCAGTAAGCAGCAATGGAGTGTGGACCTCAGGCGACGGAGCAAAGATCTCCTGAAGCGAGGGTGATCTCACCCGACCTGGAGCATGGGCCTCCAGCAATGCCTTGCCAGACGTTGCCACCTCAGACCAGGAGGGAGAGGCAGAGGTTAGTTTAGGTCCCACACAGGAACCAGCAGTAGAGCCCGACAGAGAGAGCCCAGAAGCAGATGGGAGCTGCAGCTGGGTCTTCCCACTAGGAGCAAGGTAAGACCTCTCAAGTAAAGGTGTTAAAAATACAAGAAAGGATACTTGCCTTAACTCCTATTCCACCGCTGGCGGGGACCCCGGTGGATCCGTTGGAACAGCAACAAGCAAGATGGCCTCAGGAGATGCTGCTAAGGCAGGAGAGATGGCCCCTGGAAACACTGGTGGAACAGCGGGCGAGGCGATCTGTAATCGAACAGTGGGCGAGGCAGTCGGTAGCTGAGCAGTGGATGATGCCAACGTGGAGAGCTCAGGAGGCACTGCTGAGGCAGGAGAAATTACCACTGGAGATGCTGCTGAAGCAGGCGAGACGACCTCAGGAGACGCTTCTGTGGCAGGAGAGATGGCCCTAGGAAATGCTGCTAAGGCAGGAGAGACGGCCCCTAGAAATGCTGGTGGAACAGTGGGCAAGGCAATCTGTAGGTGAGCAGTGGGAGAGGCGGTCGGTAGCTGAGCAGCGCATGACGCCGGCGTGGAGACCTCATGAATTGCTGCTGGGGTGACGGCCTTGGGCATAGCTGGCGGAATGAAAACCTCAGCCGTAGCTGCCGGATTGACAGCCTTGGGCATAGCTGGCGGAAGAGCAGACAAAGTGGTTAGGAGTGGAGCAGCAGATGAGGGGCTCAGGTACGGAACAGCAGACAAGGTGGTCTGGAGGATAGCAGCAGGTGTGGAGGTGTGGAGAGGAACTGTGGCAATGGGTGAGCTCACTTCCTCTGTCATGGAGACAGCAGAGGTGAAGATAAAGTAAAGATAAAGCGAAAGTAGGAGAAGTAGAGCTGAATGAAGGTTTACACATAGGGGTGACAGTAGAGACAGGTGACGAGGGCTCACTAACAGTTGGAGGCTGCCCCTGAGACACTTCGCTTGGAGCAAGGCAAGATACAACACTCTGAGAGGTTAAAAAGTAAGGAGCGTGTACTTGCCTTGCCCCCCATTCTACTGCCGCTGAAGAGTGGTGAGGAGCCAGTGCTGGTGATGGGAGGAAATGAAGGAACACATAGTTTTGGGCAGCCTCCCCTGGAGAGGATGACCTGGGCCGCTGATGAGAATTTTTAGATTTTTTTTTTTTTTTAGATTTAGTATACTTTATTGATCCCCAGAGGGGAAATTGAGGGTCATCCACCACCTGGGTGGATGAAGCAGCCACGATACGGCGCTATCCCTTAACCATTCACACACACACTCACACCTAGGGCCACTTTAGAGTCTCCAATTAACCTAACCTGCATGTTAGGATGCCAGCATTGGCAGGAGCCACGTCCTCCCGTGGGTCCCTATTGTCTCCTCCTGCCTCTCCTGATCAGCTGCTGATGGTGTCTTCCCAGCCGAACTTCCGCCCCGGTGGTTATCTGAGGGCCCAAGTGGAGAGGAGGGTGTCGGTAAAGCGAGCGGGGCTGGAGATGGCGATGTATGGACTGGTGGAGAAGCGGCAGAGGGTGGAGTTCTCACAATCCCTTGGAGTGACCACTGGAGATTCAGGACAGAAATGAGAAGCCCATTCAGCTGGGAGAAGCTCCGCAGGCTGGGATTTTCCTTGATCACCTTAGCCACATTGTCCAGGAAGAAGAAAGCCTTCTCGGGAGTGCGGGCGGTGTGGGCATCATTGATGAGGTCCTTGATGAGAATGGCTGCCCAGCACTCATCATCATTCAGGCCCATCAACGCAAACATTCTTACCCCTGGGTCCATAGCTGGCGGCGTTCTTCTGTTAAGGAACCTCTCTGAGACAGGAAGGAGTGGACCCAAATGCCAGACAGAAGTTTGCAGTTTTTATTGAATAATGAACAAAGCCCAGAGGCTGGATGGCAAAATAATGCCAATTATGGCAGATAAACTTACAGTTGAAATAAATTCCAAACTTAGTTTTGAGAAGATCATAACATACAATAATCCCCCGACTAAGTGGTGAGACACGACTTAACGTTAGAACACCGCAGGGAGGAATAGCTGGCAGCAAACATATATGGGGGGAACAAATAATTACAAAATGAGGGGCAGCTGTGATTAATTACATAAATGAGAACAAAACCAAAACAGGGAAATGGCTACTGAAATAATAATCAACTCAAGAGCAATGATACCGGAGTGGTGGCTTAGTTGGTAGAGCATCTGCCCCACAACTGGGAGGTTGTGGGTTCAAATTCCGGCCAGATCATACCAAAGACCATGTAAAATGGTACTTTACGCCTTCTAGCTTGGTGCTCAGCATAATAGAATGGGGAAAGGAAAGCTGACGCACCGAGCTACCAGAGGACTGACTCCCACTATAGCTTTCACTACTTATAGTAGCTGTGTTGCCTAGACTCAGAGAAATGGAGATAGGTGCCACCCCTATACACCACATGGTGTCCCACATGCTGTGGAAGGGAATTAACTAACTTAACCCTTTTATTGTCCGGCTGTCATAAGATGTCAGAAGTCTGAAATATAAACCTCACAAATACAGACAAAAAGGTATTAGACTGAATCAAAGATCAGACTTAAGACACGCAGAGCCTTTGAAGTTTTTACTTGCACAAGGAGCAATCAAAACAAACCTTGTACAGGATGAGATGAAATGCTGGGGGCAGTCCCGCAGCTGCCTTCTTTATATACAATGATAGTACATGGTGTATGTGACAAACTCAGCAAAAGCAGAACAACGGAATTACCACATAAGCAAAAGTACGCTCTGTACGTCTTCAAGTGTGTGTAGGAGATAAATCGCATGAACACTCTTATCGCGGGGAGAACATCTGCTTCTTTACACAGCAAAGACAGAGAGGGAAAACAACTCCATATATGGGCCTACAACAAACCGGTGCTTCCGGTCAAAAAGAACATAGTTAACAGATGAAATGGTTAAATGATAACATATATATGTACACAACAGTCTTTTGCAGAGAAGATAAAAAGTACAGGATATGCAAAAAGGTACAAGATATGAAAAGGATGAGTCTTGGCCCACAACGCTCCAGCTACACCCACCCACATGTGGGGACATCAGTCTCAGCTTCATGAATCATTAATAAAACTAGAAAAGCACTCGGAGAGCGCAGACCTCCGCCAAGCGGCACAGTTCCCCCCATACAGTGTTTGTGTGTACGTTTTCAGATTCCCTGAACATGAAAAGATATGAGTAGCAATTGGATTCACAATGATTATTTGTTTATTTGACATGGACATTGCAATAAACAGACAATTAATGAATGACAATCAATGTGATAGTGATAGGATTAGTGGTTCAGTAGTGTAAAATGGGGCTATAAGGGACGGCGGGTTAATAAGGGACACTTTTCTGGGAAATGTTTTAAATGTAATTCTGCTTTTTTTATTTTGAGCAGGACGCTGAGTTGTGTTGTTATTGTCAAATATCCATGAATCCTTCATCAAATCTAGGTGGAAGCAAAATTAAAAAAGCAGAATTACATTTAGAAAAGTGTCCCATATTACCCCGCCGTCCCTTATAGCCCCGTTTTATGGTTGTAAAAGCATTGCCTCCTTGGCGGAGGTAATAAACTGAAGTGGTGGTGTGTCCATCTCCTCCACTGACGGATGCAGATTGGTTAGACGGGTTGCCGTGGGTTTTATATTATATTGGGGTTGCGCTCCGCGGCAAAACAGAATTTAGAATCTTCCCCGGCAGAGAGGTTGTTTTTACGCAGCGCCTATAGCTGGGCGGGGAATTTGTGGCAAATAATCGGGCGGCGGACAGGTGGCCGTGTCAGGTTTTGCAGCGTGGCGCAAAAACAGGCACGCTGGCGGGCCCAGGCCAGCAATGTTTTCCGTGTGCTTTTGTGCCTAAAACGTTGAAGAACGCGGAGTTTGTGTTGGTCATACACGACGACCAGCGCAATGTGCGCAGCGCCTATGGCTGGCACAGGCACGCTGGCGGGCCAAGGCCACCAGTGTTTTCCGCATGCTTTTGTGGCTAAAACATTGAAGATGGCGGAGTTTGTGTTGGTCAGACACGACGCCCAGCACCCTCCATTGCGCCTGCGCACATGTTGAAAATGGCCGTATGTCACAGTGTGGAAAAATGCTTTAAAAAATTCCTGTATGCAGACGGTGATGCGGATCATCCCCAAAATTTAATCAGTTCTTCCTTGTACCATTTCCAACAACGCCTGAAAGTTTCATTGAAATCCGTCCAAAAGTTTTTGAGTTATCTTGCTAACCAACAGACAAACAGACAGACAGACAAACACACAGACAAACACACAGACAAACCCCGGCAAAAACATTACCTCCTCCTGGCCTTTCGGCCTGGCGGAGGTAATGATAACTGTTTATATACATATATACAATTTTTCCAACATTTCCCTCCTGTTTATTATTTTATTAACCCTTTTAATCATATGCAATTATCAGTACAATGTAACTTCAAAAGATTTTCTACATTGACCTCCTAATGCATTTATGTGGTGTATAGCTAGAGCACTGCCATACATTGGAAAACGAGTACCCATTGGTTTTCCAAGAATCCATACCCATCATCATTTGGCCAAAAAACAGCAGTTAAAAGTACAATTTTTCCTCTTTAAGTTGAATTTTCCAGCAGCAATATAGGGAAAGTGAAATACATTTCTACAAACAGAATCATAATATGACACTTCACAGGTCACTTCCTTAGTATCATTGCATCTTTGTGAAATACCCAGGTTGAAACTGTTTTTACTACAATTTTTGTGAAAGCAGATTGGTGAAGTAAACAGTGTAGGATTTACTTTCATTAAATGCTTCTTAACTGCAAGCAAAGAAGCTCCAATCCCAATAATATTAAATATTCTAATCTTAGACCCAGTGTAATCAGTAATAGTGACATTCAATCTATTAAGATACCTTTCTGACAAATTCCCCACCAACCAATGTCCAACTTTATTGTTTGTATTAAACAGACTGAGACGAGAGTTCATCGCTATTGTCGCTCCGGGCGTTTTCTCTTCACTCAGTGGAACAGGGATCATGGGTATTGTAGTCAATCATGGGTATTGCAGTCTTGTGTAAATGGGGTAGCAATGAACACACATAGCAAGAAGTATCGATTCCCAGTCCTCTCACCGAAACCACCATTGTCTGGTACCATAGGTTATGCGTATTTTTCATTGTCCGTGCTTCGTGGGTTCCTTGTCCTTGAATCAGAAAGAGATTACCACCCCACTGCCAGGAGAAGTGCTGAACACAGAGTCATCAATAATTTTGGTGCCATGCTTCCACCTGAGAGAGTACCCCTCCGGGCCTCTTTCTTCACCAGGGTTGAGACGGCCATGTCCTTAAAAGGACATGCCCCCTTTGTAACTGGACTTACTCAGGGAAACAAGTTAGTTAGTTCACTTACAGGCGCCCGTAGTCTTTTAGCGTGTGAAAGGTGAATCCGAGATGGTCATTCAGCAATACGTACTGCAGTGGGAGTGGGAGTGTATAGTGTTGTCGGTGGTGGTTCTTTATGAAGACATAGTCTCCAGGTTATCCGTTTCTTTCTGTGGAGCAGAGAGAGCTTCTGACAGAATCAAAACATTCCCTGAGATGTTCACCAAGATCTGTGTATTTGTTAGGTGTGGTTAGTGGTGAGAGGTCAGGTAATACATAAGGATGGTGAAAAAACACATTCAAAAGGTGATAATCCTGTCTTTGGGTCTAGTATAGAGTTAATGGTTAGTCTGACTAATTTCAGAGCTTCTGGCCAAGTAATACCCTTTCCATGTGTGGTTTTTGCCAGCATTTCTTTGATTGTACCGATACTATGAAATTTGATCTTACTTCTTACAGCTTGGATTAAGTCTTGAACTGTTTGTGCTGTAAAATGAGTTCCATTATCATAAATCAGTTCTGGAACCCCAAAAACGGAAAGAGCATCATTCAATAGAGTTTCACACACACAGATGCGGCATTTGCTGAGGATGTGTGATGAATTCCTGTCCACTTTGTGAAGGTGTCAATCAACACCAAGCAATATTGTAGCTTTCCATTTCTCCTTGAGCATTATTTTATAAACAAATGATGCACTTTTGGCATGTTTTTGTTACTTCTTTCAAAATATTAGGACAGTTTTTCCAACATCCTCATTATTGATTTCCCTCCTGTTGGCACATGATTGGCCATGTGCCACCAGGACAGCTCATCTGTATAATGTGGGTGGCAGAGCAAATTTTCATCAGACAAGCCAAATGTATATCTAATTATTTACACATGAAACAGGAGGAAGGTCCATATTATTTTGACAGTCTTTTAAAACATCAACATTATTAATAAGACAGACAGTTCCTAAAAGACCAATAGCAGCACAGTGAGTAGCGTTATCAGCCAAGTGATTATTGCAGCTAGACAAGTCAGTGCCATTAGTGTGGGCAGGGCAGTGAATAACTGCCACAGAACATGGTAGCATCAGAACATTGCATAGTTGCAACAATTGCTGTCGATGTTTTGCTGGTTTTTCTGTGGAGGTGACAAACCCCCGCAGATTCAAGGTAATAGTATGCAGGTGGCATGTGCTCTAAGCATATTTACTGTCTGTACAGAATACAGATAAGTTACATTCAGGTTAGTAGCTCATTCAGCTGTTGGAGGTGATGCAGGTTGTGGAATTTTTACACAATCAGGACCCCAGACAACACCGTTACAGCATAAGCACACTTCTATTTTTTACAGAGCAAGCCTGTCGCTTGCTTCTTCCTTTGCTAAGTAGAGAGAGAGAGAGAGCTGCTGTTCACCCCCTCCTTCACAACATGGGAAATGTGTAGGATAAAAGAGGGCATGATCTTATTATTTGTATTATCCCATAAATAATAAAAAGGTGGTCTGTATTGCCCAGCCTGTATTTGAGTTATAACTGCAGCCATATGTTTATCCTGGGCACTACAGAAAATGAAATGAAAAGCACTTATGTAAATAAAATTGCATTTATTGATAATTTTTATGCATTATCTATTTTTCTGAGGATTGCTAATTATTTGCTAATTAATTTCTTTGATACCCCCTGTTTTGATACATGGAGGCTCACATGCAGCAAAGTTACAGGGTATTTGTTTGATTCTTTTACTGAAAGGAAGTGTGTTACCATTTTTAGTTTTAAATAAAATTTGCAGGTAGCCCAGTTCCTTCAAAGATGAGATCTCAATAATTATAGCTTCTTTTTGTGACATCTCTTGAAATAGTTTACAAATTTCATTTAAGAAAAACAAAATAACTATCTGTGCATTTTTGATATGCTTCAGCATTGATAAATAAGATCAGTTTGTCCAGTTGAACACAGATGGGTTGAATTTGAAATATTGTGCCACATTCTTTCAGTCAAAGGAAAGGCGGACGTTTTGCCTAATTAGAATTTGATTTAATGTTTTACAAGGAATGTCCCTATTTCATACATTCCTTGGTAAATTATGGAGTGCAATGTAGTTCACCCTGACCCAGCTTGGCCACTGCTGAATCAGGAGAAGCACATCCCTCATTGCTGTCACATTTCTGAAATATATTGTTACCGCACCATTATGTGGTGAGTAATATCAGTATAAAATCATATAAACATTACATTTGTAAAGTCAAAGTCATTTGAATCAGTACACCTTATGTTATCTACAATGTCATACAAAGTCATACTTGGCTTCAAAAAGTGCTTATCAATTTAAGGATTCTTTCTCCAAGACCTTTGTCTGATAATCCATAGCCTCTGGCAGATCATATGCACAGACACATTAATTATCAATCTGTTTTGATCTTCTGTGCTCTAAATCATGTGATATAGGGTAAACATAAAATCTTCAGTGATTAGGCATTATTAAATGACATCATAATATGATCATAGTATGGCCTGTAGTCACATTGTCACACGTCAGTCCTTTTTTTTCCTATAAAGTGCACTGTCATGTTTCAGTCAAGGACAAAGGTCAGTAATGCATCAAAATTGCTTTTTTTAAAAAAAAAATATGTAAACACTTTATCACGTACGCAACATTAATCAAGACCCCACAGAGTTAAATTGAAAAATAAAAACCCAAAACTTTGTAAAAGTACCCATATTTAGACCACTTTCTTCACAGATCAACCACACACACAGACACATACACACACACAAAGAATAGATAAGAGATAAAATAACTTTCTCATTGTCCATTTTAACGTTATCCAGTTCTGCTGCCATTTAATCCGTCCGTCTTTAAATATTATGGTCTAATTTTTATGATTTTATTTGCCTCCTCCTTTTCCCAACCTCTTGGGCTTCTTTAAATAATTTGCCGTATGGACCCTCCTTAGGATCATGGCATTGATAAGTTGGGGAAGGATTATCTTTTTCATTTAATAATGGTTCGATGCTCGGTTGGTTTCGATATTTATCTCTTTTTGTTGTAAGTTTTTCCGTCGATGCTAAGACTGTGCCTTCATCATCTACTACACCTGATTCCACACTGCCAATATTAGAGCATAAACTATACTGAAAATCCTGTGTTTGTCTTTGCAAATTAGTTACACCAGCTTCAACATTCTGGAGCCGTTCTCCCACGGAGTCTTCCTTCACTTCTGTTTTTTCTACAGGCCAAATCTGCCTCTCCCCCGCCCCTCAGGCAAAAGGAGAGAGAGAGAGAGAGAGAGAGAGAGAGAGAGAGAGAGAGCACTATCCCTCGCCGCCCCCTTTGGGAGAGCGAGGAACAGAGAGAGAGAGAGAGAGAGAGAGAGCTGCTCACCCCTCCCCTTGCTGATGGGAGAGAGAACAGCCGCTCGCGCCTCTGTTGCCCTTTTTTTTATTATTAAACTTTTACCTTCTCACTTACAGTGTTCCCAATATAACACAAATAGCAATACCTTACCAATATAAACCAAATAGCACTTGCAGCAGTGATTAAATATTATCCGGATCCTTCATTTTTCCCTTTTCATTTTGTCTGTTATTGTAGTTTTTTACAGTTGTGCGCGCCATATCCTGTTTTTTCTTCTGTTTAGTCGTCTGCCTATCTGGTCTTCTAACACAATTCCCCATTTTTAGATGGCCAGGAACGTTAACAGTACGCCGACTGTAACACTATTACCGCCCAATTTTGAGGTGGGTTCGTGGTCAGGAACGTTAACAGTACGCCGACTGTAACACTATTACCGCCCAATTTGGGGTGAATTCCTTCACCCTATTTATTTTAAAACCTGACCACCAAACAGTTGTGAATCGCCGTCACACTGTCTCCTGCACCCCTTTTTATTTTAAAACCTGGCCGGTCAGTAACTGTGAATCGCCGTCACGTTACTTCCTAAAACCACTGCATTCCTGCAATGGTTTTTAACCACAAGGAAAAGTACAGGGCGCCGCCTTATACTACCATTACTCGCTCATCAGCTGACCCGTGGTTCTTTAAAAATGGGAAATTGTTAGGCTCGGTTATTCTTCGTATACGTCTGCTACAGTCAATCTGAAAAGGGAAAAATTTGTAACTTACTTTTTAGGCTCTATCAGTGAGGACAGCCGTCACCAGATAGAGTCGGGAGGTAGAATATCACTGTCAGTGTTCCCTCAAGTCGGGTTTCCAAAGCTGATGGCTTCCATCAGACCGTGCACGGTTTTTCAACCTGCAGGACGTCCACTCCCGCTCCACCTGGATCTCAGCTGTCCCGGGTTTCGGCACCACCTATGTCAGAAGTCTGAAATATAAACCTCACAAATACAGAATACAAAAAGGTATTAGACTGAATCAAAGATCAGACTTAAGACACGTAGAGCCTTTGAAGTTTTTACTTGCACAAGGAGCAATCAAAACAAACCTTGTACAGGATGAGTTGAAATGCTGGGGGCAGTCCCGCAGCTGTCTTCTTTATATACAATGATAGTACATGGTGTATGTGACAAACTCAGCAAAAGCAGAACAACGGAATTACCACATAAGCAAAAGTACGCTCTGTACGTCTTCAAGTGTGTGTAGGAGATAAATCGCATGAACACTCTTATCGCGGGGAGAACATCTGCTTCTTTACACAGCAAAGACAGAGAGGGAAAACAACTCCATATATGGGCCTACAACAAACCGGTGCTTCCGGTCAAAAAGAACATAGTTAACAGATGAAATGGTTAAATGATAACATATATATGTACACAACAGTTTTTTACAGAGAAGATAAAAAGTACAGGATATGCAAAAAGGTACAAGATATGAAAAGGATGAGTCTTGGCCCACAACGCTCCAGCTACACCCACCCACATGTGGGGACATCAGTCTCAGCTTCATGAATCATTAATAAAATGATAACTGTTTATATACATATATACAATTTTTCCAACATAAGACATCAGCATCACCTGCTGTCCCTGGTGCAGTTCTGCACCTGTCACGTGATGTGTCCAAAAAGCACAGAAGACCCAGTTGTACCAAGAATTTCATATCACAAGATGTCAGACATATATAGCTTACTGCTCTTCACTGGAGGTTTGGAGGATTTCACCCAAATTAACTGCCTCAAACATCATTTCTGGGAACGCGAAGAAGAGAATGTAAACAAAGGCTCCATTGCAACATGTATTTCCACATGGAGGAAGCATTTGCTCCAAATTTTGCCACCTATGATTCTAAAAAGAGATTATTTAGCTTCTAAAGGGAAATATTTACCTTTTGTGACAGCAGAAGATGGCCTGGAGCATGTAAACTTTTGTCTGCCATCAACAGAACTGCAAGCGATAAGAGAGAACAATAGCGCCGGTTTGGTGGCGTTGTGTAACTGAAATTGAGGTGGAATAAATCATAACATGCATGTGAGAGTTTTTGGATGTGGGAGAGAAAGCGAAAATGACTGGCAGAAGATGAAATAAGGACCGGGGATGACAAAAATGGACGAATGAAGACGCATGGTGTGCGGTAGGTCTGATGTATTTATTTGTTTGTGTACATTCTACTAATTTTCTGGTTCATATACTTTGAAGATAAGATATCAAAGAACCAAAAACAAAAACAAAAAAACAAAACCATCCTTTGTGTAAATATGTCCAAAGTCCACTTTTGACCGCAAGTTATGTAATTCGATATGGCTGCCATTGCATTATGCAAATTAGATGCATAAATTTACTCCTGTCTCAAACTTTGGATCATATTCTACATCTTTCTAATGGACAGTAAGCCATCATCTCTTACCACTTTCAAGTTACAGCCTTTGGAATTTGTGATATTAAAACTGAATATTTTCTTGAAAAAAAACTTGACCGTCAGAGGGTGATGAGCTGACGGGCACGCTGGTGTGCCATAGACAGAGAATGGGTTAACTAACAGGAACAATGATACAGCATGAAACCAAAACACAAACCCTACCAAAGTACAGTGGTACCTCTACTTACGAAATTAATTCGTTCCGGAAGTATTCTCGTAACGTGAAAATTCCGTAAGTAGAGGCGCGTTTTACATGTAAATGCCGTAATCCGTTCCAAGCCCCCCAAAATTCGGGCATAAATTTTTTATAAATCATAAAAACGCATCAAAACATGTAACAAATACATGTTACAATTAGATTACTGCACAATAAACATAAAATGAGAGTTTAAAATGAGAGAAAGAATAATAAAAGAGAACAATAAAAGAGAATAATAAAAATTATGTTCATTTACCTTTTAACTGCTATCGTCGTCGACGTCGTCACCTTTTGCCTTCTTTGGTTCATGTTCTGATCCAAGGATGTTTGCTTTTGTCGGCTTGTAAGTGCTTCCTTTTGTTTTAATACCGTGCTGATCGTTGATGTATTACGGCCATATTCTTTGGCGAGATCAACCAAACGCATCCCCTTTTCATACCTTTCGATTATCTCCTTCTTTGTTTGTATGGACAAAAAAACTCTCTTCTTCTTTTCTCCTTTTCCACTTATCTCCGTCACTTTCTTGGGGCCCATAGCGAATAAATGTTAATTCTGTACTGTACACACACGTAAAACTTTCACCTTGTTCTTAATAAAGTTTTGGAAAAAAAAAAAAACAAACTTCGTGGCCAATGGGATACCAGGAAGATGCTAGGCGATAGCCAATGGCAGAGCAGCTACAGGTATGTTTACGTTCGGTAAACTACGGGAGCTGCGAGGAGCGCGTACTTTTTTGCCTTTCGTATCCTGAAATTTCGTTCGTAACAAGAGGCAATATTTTCCCGTTGAGGCGTGTCGTAACCTGAAAATTCCGTATGTAGAGACGTTCGTAAGTAGAGGTACCACTGTACTGAGAATGAAAATAACAATAGCAGTAATACTAACAACAATAATGATAAGGATTAGTCCAAACAACAACAGACGGTGTGACCATGTCCATGGCCGGGAGGTCTGCGCTGGGTCCGGCGCCTTGGCTGGCATTGGCCTCACTGGGGGGTGGGAGGTTGGTGGGCCCGGGGGCGTGGGCCCACCGCGCCGGCCACCTGGCAGCCTGGCCTCCCTCAGCTCAGCTTCATTTTGTCTTCTTAATGTTAAAACTGATCTTTTTCTTCTATTAAGACAAAGTAAAGAGCAAAGAGATGTCTCATACCTTTGACATGTTTCGACTGTCATCTGCAGTCTTGTTCAGAAAGCTTCATTTGACGTCCGTGATGTGTCACATCAGCTGTTTTATCCTTTCTGTAGGCATGACCAACCTGACAGATTTGACAGATCTGCCAGGTTGGTTATGCCCCCCGCTGTGCAATGGTCTTTGGAGGAGAGAGTCCTAGGTGTGCAAGTACACAAAGGCTCCATCATCTCGGTTCATGGTGTTGTGGGCTTGCTTCCTGATTTCAGTTACTTCTTTGATCCAGCTTTTGTGTATGTTGTCCTCTGGTCCAATTATTTTTGCATTGTTCCAGGCCATCATGTGGTTGTTTTATCTTGCAGTTGTCTGATATTGCTGATTTGAGGTTTTTCAGTTCTGCCTTTTCGTTTTGCGCTCTTGTGAGTTGCCGTGCTGTTTCTTTTTCACGTCCTTTTTGGTGTTCCCTTTGTATGTTTTTCCACATGATTTGCATGGTATTTCATAAATTATGTTGCATTTTTTGTTTGGTTTCATTTTGTCCTTGGGGTGAACCAAAAGCTGCTACAGTTTTGTGTGGGGTTTTATTGCTGTGTTTATTCTGTGTTTTTTCCTAATTCTTTTTATGGGTTCAGTTATTCTTCGGATGTATGGTAGGGTCACTGTATTTTTATTGTTTTCTGTTTTTGGTGTGTGTTTTTTTCCTTTTTGTTTTTGTTCTTGGTCTTTGTTTTGGACTTGACATTTTCCTTTATTTATTGCCCATGTTGGGTATTGGCAGTACATGAGTGCATGTCATATATGCTATTCTCCCTTCTGTCTGTCCTCCTCGTCTGTGATGATGGTGGTTCGTTCATACAATGTCCTCACAAATGACAGTTTTTGTGCCATGGGATGTTCAGATGTCCAGAGTAGCTATTGGTCCGTGTCTTTTGGTTTCCTGTACATTGGGATTTGATGCTGCTGTCATCCTTATGGTGAATGTTTTGTCTAGAAAGTTTATGGTCTGGTTTGTTTCTTGTTCATGTGTGAATTTGATGTTCCCATGTCATAAGCTGAGCTCTGGAAGTTCCGCCAGGCTCAGTCTCGTGGCTTTTTTTTCTGTATTTCTTTCAACTCAAAGCTCAGTCATGGAGTTCCACAGGGATCTGTGCTAGGCCCTACTCTTTTTAGTTTATATATGCTTCCGTTAGGCAACATTACTAGAAAGCACTGTATACATTTTCATTGTTATGCTGATGACACATAATTATACCTGTCAATGAAGCCAGATGATAGTAATCAATTAGCCTAGTTAGAAGCCTGCCTTAAGGAAATCAAAGCTTGGATGACTTGTAATTTCCTGCTATTAAATTCAGATAAGACTGAAGTCATTCTTGTTGGTCCAAAAAACCTTAGAAATTCCTTTCCAAATCAAACTTTCAGTTTGGATGCGGTTACTCTTTCTCTTAATAGCTCTGTGAGGAACCTTGGAGTTATTTTTGATCAGGATTTGTCCTTCAATTCACATATTAAATTTGTTTCTAAGACTGCCTTCTATCATTTGCGTAATATTGCCAAGATTAAGAGCATCTTGTCTCAGAGTGATGCTGAGAAACTGATCCACGCTTTTGTTAGCTCGAGATTAGATTATTGTAATTCTTTATTATCAGGCTGTCCTAAAACATCTTTAAAAAGTCTTCAGCTGATCCAAATTGCTGCAGCAAGAGTTTTAACAGGTACTAGAAAGAGAGATCATATCTCTCCGGTTCTGGCCTCCCTTCATTGGCTTCCCATAGAGTTTAGAATTAAGTTTAAAATCCTTCTTCTTACTTACAAAGCTCTAAACAATCAGGCTCCTTTTTATTTAAAAGATCTGATACTACCGTATTATCCTAACAGAGCACTACGCTCCCAAAATGCAGGATTACTTGTAATACCTAGAATCTCCAAAAGTACAATGGGAGGCAGAGCCTTCAGTTATCAAGCTCCTCTCCTGTGGAATCAGCTGCCAATCTGGATTCGGGAGTCAGACTCGATCTCTGTTTTTAAGAATAGGGCTAAAACCTACCTTTTTGATATAGCCTACAATTAGGGAGGGATCATGTGTTTCTGAACCCTCCCTTAGTTAGTTATGCTGCTAATAGGTTTAGTCAGCCGGGGGACCTCCAGTAATGCACTGGGCCTCACTCCTTTTCTCACTCTCAATGAAATATTTTTTTTGCTGGTCATTAACATTTGTTTGTTCTCTCCCATAAATTGAGTCCCCATTGTGCTGTTTGCTCTCTACATGTCTGTTCTTTTCTTCTTCTCTATCCCCTCACCCCCCAGCCAGTCGCAGCAGATGACTGCCCCTCCCTGAGCCTGGTTCTGCTGGAGGTTTCTTCCTGTTAAAAGGGAGTTTTTCCTCTCCACCGTCGCCAAGTGCTTGCTCACAGGGGATTGCCTGATTGCTGGGGTCTTTCTGCAACTGTGGGGGTTCCCCCTACAGTTGATAGTGCTATGAGATGACTGTTGTTGTGAAATGGCGCTATATAAATAAAGTTGAATTGAATTGTATTTATAGATAGATAGATAGATGGATGGACTTTATTGATCCCAAACTGGGAAATTACAGATTTCCTGTTTATGTCTTAGTTCTACTATATTCTAATTCTGTATTATTGGTACCTAATTTCTCAGTTGTACTTGTTAAGATTTTATTTCAACTCCTTATTATAGAGGTTGACAGCTGTCAGGGCATTTCCTGATTGGTGCCCCGCGTGGGCGTAGCCCTGTCAGCTGCCAGCCGGTGTGCTCTCCTCTCATTACTTCCAGCTGATCCCAGTCACTATTCATTGTTACCTTTTTGCCCGCTCATGTGAACCCTCACCTGTCATTACTTATGTTGCTTATTCCGACCCTATTTAAGGACTGCATTTTCTTTTCATTACTGCCGCCGTCTTGATAGTGATTCCTTCTCCTCACCACCAGAGCCCTTTCCCCATTCTGGTGAGTTTATTCCGAATTCATTCCTGCATGTAAGTTACCTTATTATCTGTGCTTGGATTTTGTGTTTGTGTACTTTTTCGAACTTCATGTTTTTGTTATTAAATTCCACAAACTACAGTTGGTGCACGGGTCTGTGTTTCTCTGCCCTGAGAGGCAAATCATGACAGTAGACTGCGGCCAGTAAAAAGACCCAGCGCTGCAGTTAGTGGATTTTTTGCCTTTTTTTTTGTTTTCACTCACCTGTTCTCCAGAGCTATCACCATGTCCCCAGCTCGCCGGCCTTCAGCCAGCAAAGCAAGATCGGCCGCTGGGTCCCCGAGCCTGGAGGAGAAACGGGCTGCTGAATTTATCCAAAGTTTTGTGGATGAAGCTCTCGCCATCCGCGGACCTTCTTCTTAATATTTTTTATTAAAGTTTTCAAACAAGTAAAAGTCAGAAGAATAACAAAAATGTAACAAACAAAGAAAACAACAACAAAAACAACAAAACATAACAACAGGGCATAACATAAAACATACAATATAATATTGCATCACTAAAAATGTCGCAATCCAACAATCCATCAAAAAATTTTCAAGATTGAGGTGAGTGGCACACTGTAAGTGTGTTAGAGTCTCCTGAAAGCCGATCAAGATTATCTAAAAATGGTTGCCAGATGTTGTTAAACTTCTCAGGTTTGTCCATCATGTCATAACGGATTTTCTCCATCATCCACTGATAAGTTCGATTAGCCATGTCTTGAACTGTGGCACATTGTCCGATTTCCATAGTCTTAAAATCAGTCTCAGCAATTACCATTCCATACATGATGGTGCTCTGTGCCGAGTGACTGTGTTTTAGGAAATGCAAAGAATATCCAAACAATGTGATCTCAGGGTCAGGATTAAATACTCAATCATACATTTCAGAGTACCACGTAAATATTTTACACCAAAAGTTATGCAGTCTTGGACAAGTCCAGAAAAGATGGGTTAGAGAGCCTACGGCAGACTTACACCGATCACATAATGGAGAAATTGTAGAAAAAATTCTATCCAATTTAACATTTGAATAGTGAAGCCTATGCATCAGCTTAAATTGAATTAACTGGTGCCTAGCATTAATAGAACAGGAGCAAATTCTTCCTAGGCTCTCCTCCCATACATCATCCTCCTCAATCTGAATTCCTAACTCTGCCTCCCAAGCTGCCTTTAAAGGTTGGGTGGTAGGATTAACTTGCTCAAGAAATATCTTAACAAAGGTAGTAACCAAGCCTCTAGAATCATGTGGACTTAGTAAAAGCAAGCAAACCTTATTTTCCTCAGGGATAAATTCAAAATTTGGCAAATGTTGGCAGACATAGTTTCTGATTTGCAAGTATCTAAAAAATCGTGTGGGTGGGATTGAAAATTTATCTTTTAGCTGGACAAAAGAGGCAAATTTTTTATTAATACTGTATATAAATCTTTTAAAGTAATTATACGTTTTCGCCTCCAACTGTCAAATGCAGTATCTGAAAATGATGGAGAAAATGCATGTTTATAATAAACTGGAGTAAAAACGGAGGAACCCGACAACTTGCAGAACTTCTTAATTTGTTGCCAAATTTTAAGACAGTTTGAAACTATCCGATTATTCACCTTTTTGCCTACCGGCAAGTCAGGTGTTAAAAAAAGAAGTGCTGGTGGTAAGAAATTTATTTAACACCCTTCAATTCCATAGCAACCCAAGCAGGGGTATCTGCTGAAACTTCCAGATTATAACCTTCCTGCCAATTTACAAGAGCCCTTAAATTTGCAGCCCAGTAATAATATTGAAAACAAGGAAGCCCCAGTCCTCCTTTCTCTTTTGGTTTATATAAATGAGCTTTTGAAGTTCTATGGGCTTTAAACCCCCAAATAAATGGCAGTACTATAGAATCTAATGTTTTGAAAAATGCTTTTGTTAAAAAGATAGGAAGATTTTGAAAAAGATAGAGAAATCTTGGCAAGGTTATCATTTTAATAGCGTTTATATGACCCACCATAGAAAGAGGAAGAATACGCCATTTAACAATATCCCCTTTAAGCTTGTCAAACTTTTCAAGGAAATTCAGTTTGAAAATTAATTTAAAATCCTTTGGTAAAACTACTCCAAGATATTTAAATTTATCTGTAACTCTGAAAGGGAGACTGTGCAAAAATTCAGCATCAAGGTCAGCACCAAAAGACATAAGTTCCCTTTTTTACCAGTTAATTGTATATCCTGAGATTTTGCCAACTGATTTAATAAGGTCCAGCAAAATTGGAATAGAATGCTCAGGTTGTGAAAACAAAAATTACAACATCATCTGCGTAAAGAGAAAGATGGTGATCTACATTTCCTAGTCATATAGGTGTAAGTCTAGGGTGCTGCCCAATACTGATAGCAAGAGGTTCTCGTGGCACCACGAGACGGCTTTTGTTGTGATGTGGCACATTATAAATAAAGCTGAATTGAATTGAATTCAATTCAATTCAATAACCATTGCAAAAAGCAAAGGACTAAAGGGGCATCCCTGATGGGTCCCCCTTTGCAATAAAAATGGAGCAGACCTTTCTTCATTCGTCAAAATGGAAGATGAGGGATTGGCATATATTATTTTAATCCATGAGACAAACAGAACCAAATCCAAATTCTTCCAACACCTCCCACATATATGACCATTCCAACTGATCAAATGCCTTCTCTGCATCTAAGCGGAGAGCAGCGACCTTATGATGTTTTTTATAATTATGATACAAAATGTTCATTAGTCTTGTAACACTGAAAAAAGAAAATGAAGCCCGTTTGGTCAGCATGGATAACACAGGGTTACAAAAATAATTTTTTTGTAAGTTGTCTGTGTTTTTTCAACGGAGTTAAGACAATTTTGTACCGCTGAATCTGAGAATGACACCCGTTTCTCTCGATCAGGTGCTAAGTAAAAAGTTGTACTTAGTACTGTGCATGTACTTACCTTTATATAAAGGTAAGTACATGTAAATTTAATGTTACATCATCATTGTTCAAAATTCAGAGAATTTCAAGACATAAAAAAGAATTTTTCATCATATAAAACGAAAATACCCGTACATGTAAACAAACATGTATAAAACAACATGTGGCCACAATTCAAAAAGTTGACCTGGCTGAGCAAAACCAATGTGATTTTTTGGATTCAGCTCATCAAAATTGTCCTAAATCAGCTAAAAAAACTTAGACAATAAATTTGGTGTTGACCAGTGTAATAGAAGCAATATGTCTGTTTAATCTGTTTGCTAACATTTTAGTAAAAATCTTCATATCAGAGTTCAGCAATGCAATAGGTCGAAAGGAGGCAGGGCCAATTGCGTCCCTGCCCTCTTTTAATATTAAAGAAATGTTAGCCTCATAAAGAGTATTTGGAAATTTCTGAGATTCAAAAGAATGGGTATACATCCTCAGTAAGAGGGGAGCTAACTGCTCCGCATGCTTTTTATACAGTTCCATGCTAAAACCATCTGGACCAGCACATTTACCATTAGGGAAAGATCTTATTGCATCCAAAACCTCCTGAATAGTAAAATCGGCATTTAATGTTTCTCGTGCTACATCACTCAACTTAGGAAAGTTTAAACACTTCAACCAAGCTGAGTATTACCCTCAGCTTTTGATGTATAAAGTTGTTGATAAAATTCCTTAGAACAATTACAGTATTTATACCCTCAGGGTTGGTTATCACCCTCCTAGATTTTGATCTAATTTTATGTATAGCCCTGTTGGCTTGTAGTCCCCTCAAGTGTCTGGCCAATATTGTCTGGGGCTTATCCCCCAATTCAAAATGTTTTTGTTTAAGTTTAAATAATTGCTGTCACACTTGGTCAGATAAAATGATATTATATTCATACTTGAGCGTAAGAATATTCTCCAGTATTGAAGATTCTGAAGATGATTTATGAGTACTTTCCAGATGTGCTAATTGTTCTTCAATTTCTAAGAGATGTTTTTCTTTTCTTTTTTCTTAAAAGTTTCAAAAGAAATTATGTGTCCTCTAATCACATCCTCAAAAGCTTCCCATAAAATAGAATCTGTGACCTCTAAATTATCATTAACTTCCAAAAATTCTGAAATTTTAGAAGAAATAAACTGATTAAATGTTGAATCAGAGAGCAATGAACGATGAAAACGGCAATTATACTGCTGCATCTTGTAATTAAAATCAAGAACCAGAGATATTGGAGAATGATCTGAGATTAAAATATTATGATAGTTAGTTAATTCCCTTCACACCATAAAATATTATGATATGTAACAGAAATTACATTTGGGATCAGATTAGAATCAAATAAAAAGTAATCAATCCTAGAGTAGGATTTATGTCTCTGTGAGAAAAAGGAGTAAGCTCTATTTGTAGGATATTGAAGTCTCCAAATGTCAACTAAATTCATTGAGGATGTCAAATTATTTAAAATCATAGAAGCAGCTGAAGGGGACTGGTTGGTATGAGTGGATCTATCCAAGAAATTATCAAGTACACAGTTAAAATCAACCCCAGTGATCATGGGTGTATCAGAAAAGTTGGCCAATAAATTGAATATTTTACTAAAAAAATTTGGGTCATCAAAGTTTGGGCTGTAAACATTCAAAAAAGTAACATGAAATGAGTAAATACAGTATAACCTGTCACCAAAAGATATCTACCATTTGGGTCACTTACAGTAGAAATATATCTAAAAGGGGTGGTTTTATGAATCGAGATTGCCACACCACGAGCTTTACTAGTAAATGTAGATTGAAAAATCTGGCTAGCCCAACTGCATCTAAGCAGCATAGCTCTTGTGGATTTAATATGTGTTTCCTGGAGAAATACAACATCAGCAGATAGGGACCTTAAATAAGAAAACACTTTTGCTCGTTTCAATATGTGCCCCAGTCCTCGAACATTCCAACTAGTAAATGTGATGCCACCACCTCTTGAAGAAAAACTAGGATGCATATCTAAATAAAATGATACCAAAATACACCTGAAACGCCCTTATAACACTAAACACAAAAATACATAACACAAGACAAAATTTACACTGAAACATAAATAACTTTACCCCCCTCCTCTCGCCCCACTTTCCCAAACAGAGTGAGGACATGCTCCCCAAACCTTCACATAAAAGCCGCCGGACCATAGGATGAACTCGGCTGTAAACAATCAATAAATTCTGACGCACCCGCTCCATATTAACAAAGGAAACACACACACACACACACACACACACACACACCAACAACAACAACAAACAGAAAAAAAAAATATTAAACAACACCAGTCACATCATTGTCTCTGTCGTCGCAGAAATAGTTCAGTGTCACATATCATCTTGTACTGGACCAGTAGTGTTCAGGACAATGACGCTGCAAAAGCCTCAGCTTCACGTAGGGACGAAAAAATCTTCTCAGATCCACCCAGAGTGACCCGGAGCCGTGCCGGGTAAATAAAATTGATCCTTGCGCCAGCGATCCTCAGCTTCTTACGGACATCATCATAGTTCTGACGCTGCTTCATTACCTCCACCGTATAATCAGGGAAAAAGTAGACAGGCTTGCCCTTGTAGTTCAGAGGAGAGCGCTGGCAAGACAACTGTAAAATCTTCTCCTTAACTTGGAGGTGATGAATCTGAGCTCTTATCATGCGCGGCCGTGCGCTCTCACCTGCGGGCTGCCTACCAAGATGATGCGCCCAGTCTACCACCAATGGCTTAGGGAAGTTACTGGCACCAAGCAGCTCAGGGATTAACTTCAACAGAAACTCAACGAGACGTCTGTTCTCAGTCCTTTCAGGCACGCCAACAATTTTGATATTTTGTCACCTAGAACGTTCCTCAAGATCAGCCACTTTCAAACATAGTGCTGTATTCTCAGCACTCAGTTTCATACATGTCTGCTCAACCTGTGTGAGGTGCCGATCATAATCCAAGTTAGCTTCTTCAGTCTCTGCCAGGCGGTTCCCCAAGCTCACCAGTGATGCTTGGGTAGATGTTAGGGTTGCCTCTAACATGTCAAATCTCTCAGTCATTGTTTTATTCATATCCTTTATCGCCAGAAGAATGTTTGTAGCATTTGTGGCGTCAGAGTCAGGCTTGGTGCTGGATGCTAGTGCTGCTGTAGCAAGGTCTGCTCGCTCACCAGGTGGCTGGGCTTCAGTGTCATTAGGTCCTTTATCTGGCTTCTTTCTGCGGTCCGTTTTGGGTTTTGTCAGAATCTAGGAAATTTATAGTGATCGTATATTGGTTCGTTACCTCAAATAAGATTCATGACACAAGTATATTCCTCATATGAGCTCTTTACTGCAGGAGTGCTTGGTACAGCAAATTCAGCACTGGCCATAAAAAACAATCAGGAAGTTTTTATACAAAGTCAGTTACACGAAGCATTTGCTGGGTACAATTCACAGTCATAACATTGGCCTGGACTGAGAACAACACGGCCTTGCAGGTGTGCTCTCGGGCTCCAAGTCACAGCATCTCATAAGAAAACAAGGTTACTCCCAGACCCCTTATCATGCACATAGTCTGGTAAGACACTTTGACTTCTAAGCACATTTTAAATGAAGGACACTCAAAAGGCCCACTTATTACCCACAAACAATACAGCACTGTATAACTCATAAAAGGTGCATGCAGTATACATTTTGAATCATATAATGTGGTTATGCAATGATAATGATAATGATGTTAGTAATTATAAAATGATTAACAATTATGACTTGATTTGTTAGTAACAGCAGTCATATAAAATGATAAATGATTAGACATGCATGATCAACAATAAACAATTTTCTGACATTTCCCTCCTGTTTTATCATTTTCATCACAGTTTACATTTAGGGATGCCTTTATTCATCAGAAACATGTAACTTCTTTCAATTTTCTACATGCCCGTCATTTGCACCATATTCCAATTATACAGGAGATTACTTATACTCTTCACAGTCATCATCAGTTTTTGAAAGAGCTGCATATTGTCCTTTACACTCAAGTTTCAGCATAGCAGTTTGCAACAGAAAAATATGATGAACAATGGCCCGTGTAATCATAGATCTCATACAGGGAATAACACACATGAAGAGCACACTGAATAAGACCAATATCACAATCAATAGGGTCAACCACTTCAAAAGAATTTGCCACCAAGTTCCACTTTGAAACCAATCCCAGGGGCTCCAACCCTTATCTTCATCTAAAGTGTGTTGTAAGTGTAAAATGTCATTTAAATGGCTAATAATGAGAGAGAGATTCTGATTAAAATCTGGGATGTATGCAGCACTCCTGGCCAATAACATGACTCACTCCTCCTTGTGCAGCTAATGTTAAATCTAAAGCCATCCTGTTTTGCAATGTCATCATCCTTGAGAATTTCTGCTCCTCAGTTAAAGCTGTGAAACCTTGTTCCGTTAATACAGTTAGATTTTCCACTGTCCATGCTCACGCATTTATGTGATATGTAGCCAGGTAACTGCCATATATTGGAAAAAGAGTACTCATTACAATTTTGAAATCACTAATCCTCTGTTTCCCAGACAGCCTACCTATTAGTTGTTGCATATCTGGGGTTGTACTTCTCCGTGCCCTGGTGTGAATTTCAGTTTAATCAGGACGGTAATAATGGGAGTATGATGTTTTCATTCTATGTGTCAGGTTTGAACTTATGCTAATGTGTGGGATCAAAATAGCCATGTAGCATCTGCCACACCACCCTGGAGGAAGTAATGAGTAAACATTAGACCCTAAACATCCATACCCATCATCATTTGGCCAAAAAACAGTAGGATTATTGCTACAGTTAAAAGTACAATTTTTGCTCTTTAAGGTAAAATTTCCAGTAGCAATATAGGGAAAGTGAAATGCATTTCTATAAACAGAATCATGGTATCTTACTCCACAGGTTGCCGTCATTACGCCTTGGTGAAAAACCTAGACTGAAATTATTTTCATTACAAGCTTTATTAAAACAGATTGGTGTGTAGGATTTACCTTCATCAAGGACTTTTTAACAGCAAGCAAAGACTTCCCAATTCCAGTAGTGTTGAATATTCTTAATTTAGACCCAGTGTAATCAGTAACAGTGACATTCAATTTATTAAAATACCCTTCAGACAAATTTCTTACCAACCAATGTCTAACACCATTACTTGAATTTAGCAGATTGAGACGTGAGGTCATCGCTATTGTCACTCCAGCTGTCTCCTCTTCGCTCAGCAGCACATCATGGGGATTGCAGTCTTGTGTGTATGGGGTAGCCATGAGCACACATAGCAGGAAGTGTTGATTCCCAGTCCTCTCACCGAAACCACTATTGTTTGGTACCACAGGTTGTGCGTATAGTCCACGTATTGTCTATTGTCCATTGTCCATGTCTTGCGGTCCATGTTTTGCGGGCTCCTCGTCCTGGAATCAGAGATGGTCCCCCACCCCACAGTCATGAAAAGTATGGAACACAGAGTCATCAGTACCTTTGGTGCCATGCCTCCACCTGAGAGAGTACCCATTTGGGCCCCTATCTTCACCAGGTTTGAGACGGCTCTGTCCTTAGAAGGACAAAGCCCCCTTTGTAACTGGACTTACTCAGGGAAACAAGTTAGTTCACTTACAGGCACCCGCAGTCTCTTAACGTGTGAAAGGTGAATCCAAGATGGTTGTTCAGCAATACGTATGGCAGTGGGGGTGGGAGTGTCCAGTGTTGTCGGTGGTGGTTCTTTATGAAGCAATGGGTTATCCGCTTTCTTTCTGTGGAGTAGAGAGAGCTCTTGACAGAATCAATGTGCTCTGAGATGTATTTGTTAGACGTGATTAGTGGTGAGAGGTCAGGCAATACATAAGGATGGTATAGGGTTAATCATTAGTTTGATTGTACCATTTTTCTTTTTACAAAACCTGTACTTTGTGGGTGGTAGGCACTATGAAATTTGATCTTACTTCTTACAGCTTGGATTAAGTCCTGAACTGTTTGTGCCGTAAAATGAGTTCCATTATCTGCATAAATCAGTTCTGGAACCCCAACGGCGGGAAAAAACGTGATTTATGTGCTGCGTTTGCTGAGGATGTGGGGTGAATTTCTGTCCACCTTGTGAGGGTGTCAATCAACACCAAGCAATATCGTAGCTTCTCATTCCTCCTTGAGCATTATTTTATAAACAAATGATGCACTTTTGGCATGCTTTTGTTACTTCTTTCAAAATATTAGGACAGTTTTCCCAACATCCTCATCATTCCCTCCTGTTGGCACATGAATAGTTCATGTGCCACCAGGGCAGCCCATTTGTATAACATGGGTGGCAAAACAATTTTTCCATCAGGCAAGCCACATGTAACAGGAGGGAGGTCCAAATTATTTTAACAGTCTTTTAAAACATCAACATCAACATTATTAAGAAACAGACGGTTCTTAAAAAATCAATAGCAGTATAATGAGCAGCGATATCAGCCAAGCGTTTACTGGTTTTCCTGTGGAGGTGACAAACCCCGCAGGTTCAAGGTAGCGGTATGCAGGCAGCATGCGTTATAAGGATAATAGAGGGCCTGATCTTGCTATTATCCCATAAATAATAAGACAGTGGTCTGTATTGCTCAGCATGTATTTGAGTTATAATTGCAGCAATGTGTTTATCCTGGGCACTACAGAAAAATAGAGAATGAAATAAAATAAAAGTCCTGTCCTAATTTAGCAAAGCTAACACACATAAGCATCAATAAGCTCTTTAAGTTCAGTCCTCAATTCTAAATTGGAGGCTGGTGTAACGTTTTTTTTTGTTTTTTTTTTCCTCTCTCCTCAAAATGTCATATGCTGTAGCAATTTTTCTTCATTTTCCCTCCTCCTTAGAGAAAATGACACTTCATTTATTTAGATGAAATCTATTTAACTTGAAGAATTTCTTTATTTTATTTTTTTTTTTTTTTAGAAAAGATAAAATAAGTCATTAGTCTGCATTAATAGAAGAAAACAAAGGTAATCTCAGTTTTTTCTTTCTTCTTTTCTCAGCACTGTAGCTAGGCTGTCAGTTCTGCAAGTATGGGGGTGCAACTATGGGAGGTGCAAGTATGGGGGTTCCCCCTATAGCTCAAAGTGCAATGAGGTGTTATGAAAATAAAGTTGAATTGAATTCATTTATTTATTCATTTATTGATAATTTTTATGCATTATCTATTTTTCTGAGGGTTACTAATTATTTGCTAATTAATTTCTTTGATACCCCCTGCTTTGATACATGAAGACGCACATGCAACAAAGTTACAGGGTATTTGCTTGATAAAAAGTGTGGGTAGCCCAATTCCTTCAAAAATAAGAGTTCAATAATCATAGCTTTTTTTTTGTGACTTTTCTTGAACTAATTCACAGATTCCATTTAAGAGAAACAAATAACTATCTGTGCATTTTTGATATGCTTCAGCATTGATGAATAAGATCAGTTTGTCCAGTTGAACACAGATGGGTTGAATTTGAATAAATGAATAAAAATTGTATCACACTCTTTCAGTCAACGGAAAGGTGGACCTTTTGCCTAATTAGAATTTGATTTAAATTTTTTACCAGGAATATACAAAATGATTTTTATATATTCCTTGGTAAATCATGGGGTGAATGTAGTTTACCCTGACCCAGCTTGGCCACTGCCGAATCAGGAAAAACACATTCCTCCTTACTGTCACATTTCTGAAATATGATGTTGCTGCACCATTTGTGGTGAGTAATATCAATATAAAATCATATAAACATTACATTTGTAAAGTCGAAGTCATTTGAATCATCTCTCGTCGGCCTCCGTCGGTCTATGATGACCATGGAAGAGAATCCTAAACGTCTACTCTGCTGGAACAGCACCGCCTGTGGCTGAACAGGCCGATGCGCGAATGACAGTCCCTGTCACACAGGTCACACTTGTGGGTGGTCTCCGTGCTGCTGGGTCTGTGGCGGTTCTTCCTGCGGGTCCTTTTTTCATCTGCTGCAGCAGTCAGTCTCTCTTCACCCGCCTTGAGCTGTCTGGTCAGGGTGCCTCTCCATTTGGAGCGGTCCGTTGCAAGGTCCTCCCAGCGCTCTGTGTTGATATCCAGGGCCTTCATGTCTCTCTTGCAGACGTCTCTAAGGCGCAGCTGTGGACGGCCAACGTCTCTCCTGCCAGTTGCCAGTTCTCCATAGAGGACGTCTTTGGGGATTCTGCCATCCTCCATACGGTGAACGTGGCCTAGCCAGCGGAGCCTGCGCTGCCTGAGTAGAGTGAACATGGAGGGAAGGCCGGCGCGGGACAGAACTTCTGTGTTGGGCACTTTGTCCTGCCAGGATATGTCCAGGATGTGGCGAATGCAGCGCAAGTGGAAGGAGTTCAGTCTCTTTTCCTGCCGGGCGTATGTTGCCCACGTCTCACTCCCATAGAGCAGTGTGCTGATGACGCAGGCGTTGTACACTGCCATCTTCGTCTTGACAGAGAGTTTGGGATTCTCCCACACTCGTGTGGTGAGGCGAGCGAGTGTGAAGGCTGATTTTCCAATCCTCTTGTTGATCTCTGTATCAAGGGAGAGGTTGTTGCTGATCGTGGACCCCAGGTACGTGAACTGATTCACGACCTCCAGCTTGTAGTCATCAATGGTGATGGTTGGTGGTGCTTCCGTGCCTTGCGCCAAGACGTTAGTCTTCTTCAGGCTGATGGTAAGCCCGAAGTCCTTGCATGCCTGGGAGAAGCGGTCCATCAGGGTCTGAAGCTCCTGCTGTGTGTGGGTTGCGACTGCAGCGTCGTCTGCGAACAGCATGTCTCTGATTAGAGCCTCGCGTACTTTGGTTCTGGCTTTCAGGCGGGCGAGGTTGAAAAGCCTGCCGTCAGATCTTGTGTGCAGGTAGATTCCCTCTGTTGCTGTGCTGAAGGCATGCCTCAGGAGCATAGCAAAGAAAATCCCAAAGAGGGTTGGCGCAAGTACACAGCCCTGTTTCACTCCGCTGCGTATGTTGAATGGCTCTGAGACGTTGCCATCGTGCTGCACTATCCCCTGCATGTTGGTGTGAAACGATTCGATGAGGCTTTGCAACTTTGGTGGGCATCCTATCTTTGGCAGGATCTTGAAAAGGCCCTCTCTGCTGACCAGATCAAACGCTTTGGTGAGGTCGATGAAGGCGACGTACAGAGGCATGTTCTGTTCTCTGCATTTCTCCTGGAGTTGGCGGATGGAGAATATCATGTCTATCGTCGATCGCTCAGCGCGGAAGCCACACTGAGACTCGGGGTAGACACGTTCGGCAAGCTTCTGTAGACGAACGAGAACAACTCGTGCGTAGACTTTGCCAACAACGCTGAGGAGGGAAATGCCCCTGTAGTTGTTGCAGTCGCTTCTCTCCCCTTTGTTTTTGTAGAGGGTGATGATCTTGGCGTCCCTCATGTCCTGTGGTACGGCACCTTCCTTCCAGCACTGGCAGAGGACGTCATGCAATGGCAGCAGTAGGGCGGTCTTGCAGTGCTTGATCAGGTCAGGGGGTATGCCGTCGTTGCCGGGTGCCTTGCCAGCGGCCAAGCTATCAATGGCCTTACTGAGTTCGTCAATGGTTGGCTCGGCGTCAAGTTCGTCCATGGATGGCAGGCAGTCGATGGCATCAAGGGCTGATGGTGTCACGGTGTTCTGTCTAGAGTAGAGGTCGGAGTAGTGTTCCACCCATCTCTCCATCTGCTTGTTCTTCTCTGTGATCATCTCCCCAGTGGAAGATTTGAGGGGGGCCGTCTTGCTCTGAGCCGGACCAAGTGCTTTCTTGATGCCATCGTACATACCACGGATGTTCCCTGTTATGGCAGCGGTTTGAATGTCTTGGCTGAGCTGAGTCCAGTACTCGTTGGCACAGCGCCGAGCAGTCTGCTGAACTTTGCTTCTCGCAGCCCTGAGAATCTGGAGATTCTTCTCGTTTGGGTACTTCTTGTACTCAGCAAGTGCTGAGCGCTTGGCTTCAATGACGGGGGTCATCTCGGTCAACTTGGCATCAAACCAGTCCTGTGACTTCGAGGTCTTCCTCCCAAAGGTAGCCAAGGCTGTGTGGTAGATGGTGTTTCGTAGCTCTTCCCACTTCTGCTTTGCAGATTCTCCTCCTTGTGGTACACCAAGTTCCTTCTCAAAGGTGGAGGCAAACTGCTCAACAAGTTCTGGTTGGGCCATCTTGCTGATGTCAATCCGTGCCTTTCCAGGTTGTCTAGCACGATGGAATTTCTTCAGCTGCAGCTTGACCTTGCAACACACCAATGAATGGTCTGTGTCGCAATCTGCACTCTGGAACGAACGGGTGATTAGCACGTTCTTCAGTGAGGTATGCCTGGTCAGGATCAAGTCTAGCTGGTGCCAGTGCTTTGAGCGCGGATGTTGCCAGGAAACCTTGTGTTGGGGCTTGGTCTTGAAGAACGAGTTTGTGATGCACAGATCGTGATATGTGCAGAACTCGAGCAGCCGCTGTCCGTTGTCGTTCATTCTGCCCACGCCAAAAGGTCCAAGACAGGAGGGCCAGGAGTCGTGGTCAGCACCCACTCTGGCATTGAAGTCTCCAAGGAGAATGAGTTGTTCAGAGTTGGGGATGATCCTGACAGTTGTTGCGAGATTCTCGTAGAACTCGTCTTTTGCCTCTGGTGTGGCTGTCTGTGTTGGGGCATACACACTGACGAGGGTGACTGGGCCTTCAGTGGTGTTCAGGCGGAGGGTGAGGAGTCGTGCAGAGCCAGTGCTGCCCGGTTCCACCATCTTCAGCAAAGTGTTCTTCACTGCGAAGCCCACTCCGTGTTCCCTGTGTTCGTCACTGCCCTTTCCCTGCCAGTAGAACGTGTAGTCCTTCTCTCTCAGTGTGCCTGCATCAGCTAACCGTGTTTCCTGGAGAGTGGCGATATCCACTCCCAGTCTCTTCAGCTCATTATTGATGATGGCAGTCTTCCTGGTGTCGTTGATGTCCTTGAGGTTAGCAGCGAGTCCTGTCATCATAGTGCGGACGTTCCAAGTTCCCAGTTTTAGAGTTGGTCTCTTTTGTTTTATTGTCTTGCCTGGTGCGAAGGTTCTCAGCCTGCTGTTTGGATTTCTCCTTATCCCCATGCACCCAATGAGGAAAGCAAGCTGTGGCGGGACAACACCTTATTGGCTGGGGGCTGCCCAGCTTGAGGCGGGCGGTAGCTGTCCAGTGAGATCTGATGATCCCTCCCACCGTCGGGAACAACCCCTGGCGCCACGCTCTACGCCAATTGAGCAGCGGCTTATAACCGGTAACTGTCATTCCCCGTGTTTTGTCTACGCCAAAGGCGAAGCTGGAGTGTCCTCTCCAGTGATCCGGTGTTCTACCTTCCAGCGTTGGGCGTTGGTAGGATTCAAGCCTGGGCAGGAAGATATGGAGGACAAGATGTTTCCCATGCAGCATGTCCCCCCTCTCCACGTCACTGATGAATCCAAAGGAACAGCAGGGCTGCTACAGTTTGGCACCAGCGCCGTTGCAGAAGCTGCCAGAACGATGTTGAGCACAACATAGAACTGCCTTAGGGGCTCCGACTCCGGATTTTTCCTCAGGGTTGACTCCCGAAGCCTTTCCCGTGACCGGGTATGCCGCAAGGCAGCAGAGGTTTGAAATCAGGGTTTACCTTCCCCTAGATGGGCTACCTTCCCAGGTTGACGAGCCACCATCTACCCGAAGCATCTGGTTTTAAGGCGCCAGAGATCCGCCCTCGCCCCTTCTCCTATTAGTAAAAGCAGTTCCGCCGGGCTTAGAGACTAAACCACACGGGCAGGCTAGGAGTTGGACTTAGTTGTCAGAGGCTTTTCGAGACGCACGCCATAAGGAGTATTTTATGAGCACTGGGAGCTTAACCCCAGTGCCGCTCCTGGCTATGACAACCTTGGAACCTTTGAATCAGTACACCTTATGTTATCTACAATGTCATACAAAGTCATACTTGGCTTCAAAAAATGTTTATCAACAAGGATCCTTTCTCCAAGATCTTTGTCTGATAACCCATAGCCCCTGGCAGATCATCTGTGTTACACGTCAGTCCTGCACTGTCATGTTTCAGTCAAAGGAAAAAAAGGTCAGTAATGCGTCAAAATTGCTTTTTTAAAAATATGTTAACAGTTTATCACGTACGCAACATTAATCAAGACCCCACAAAGTTAGATTGAAAAGATCAAAATCCCAAACCTTGTAAAAATACGCATATTTAGACCACTTTTTCCACACAGATCAACCACACACACATACAGAGGATTGTTTTTATTTCCACAAGATCGACGCAGCTCCTTCCATTCTCTCCACACTCTGCCATAACACAAAACTAGTCAACTCCTTCTGCTCAAGGCCACTATTTTCAGATACCTATAATTTCAAACATTTCTCAGAAGGATAACAATTAGACAATCAATCCTTTTATACCAAAATTACAAACAGTTTAAAAACCTGCTCCCTCCACCTTCGCAGAGAACTCAGAACTCTCATCCCTTTTCCTCACGCTGGAGCCATTTACAGAAACAAAAACAATCCAAGTTGCAGCTGCCTCTAAGGCTCACACACACAAAAAAATAAAATAACTGTTTCTCATTGTCCGTTTTAGCGTTATCCGGTTCCGTTGCCACTTAACCCGACCGTCTTTAGATCTTATAGTCTAGTATCAATATCTTATAACATAGAGTAAAGTTATTATTATGATTTTATTTACTTCCTCCTTCTCCCAACCTCTCGGGCTTCTTTTAATAATTTGCTGTATGAACCCTCCTTAGGATCTGTTACAGGATGGGGGGGGGGGAGCGCTCAGTTTTCTTCTGTCCAGCTGTGACAGAGAATTTTCACTGTTTTGATTCTCACATGGTTTTTTTCCGATCCACTCCTTTCTTACTATTTTTGCATCCTTGGTTGGCTTTTATTCGGGCATCTGCAGCTGCTGCCAAAGATTTGCACATTTAAGTTCCAAATTTGGCTTTCTCTTATTTCCTTTGGTCACTAATTTTGCCGTCGACACTAAGATTGCGCACTCATCCACATCTAATGTGGGTTTGAAGGAATAGTCCTTTTCCCATTTGCTCAGATATTTTTCAGGATCCTTTATCTGTTCTCTATCTTTTAACCGGTCATTGCAATGCGCTGTCTGCTCCCTTTTCTGCTGTTTAGTTTTTTGCTTACTCTCTTTTTTCCCCACACAGTTACCCATTTTTCCACAGGAATTAAGATGCTTTACCAGGAAAAGTGTGAAACGCCGTCACACTACCATTACAGCATAACCGCGACCTGATATTCTATTTTTAGTTCCAAAACTCGGGGATCTCAACCCAAAACCTTATTTCTGTCCCTGACCGGGGATTTCAACCCAAACCTTTTACCTCGTTGCAACTGCTTCCGCGCACTTTATTTACCTTTATTTACTTTTCGCGTTAGTCACTCGTAGTTGGATTTGGACATTCTTGTAACATGTTTAACATTACTCACTCAAGGCTCGATTTTAGAGAATCTTCTAAACGCACATATAGTAAATAATAAAAAAAAGTCACTTACTTTTCTTTCTTTTAATTGAGGAGGATGGGCTTCACTAGACGACGTGTAGAGTCCCACACACAATCCAGATTTCCTCAATGGGGAGTCCAATACTGACTGTATACAGTCAGACCATGCGCATGGATTTCCAACCTGGAGAGCGCGTCGCCTCCACCCGCCGTCCAGATATTGCCCATCCGGGTCACGGCACCAAGTATGTCAGAATCTAGGAAATTTATAGTGATCGTATATTGGTTCGTTACCTCAAATAAGATTCATGACACAAGTATATTCCTCATATGAGCTCTTTACTGCAGGAGTGCTTGGTACAGCAAATTCAGCACTGGCCATAAAAAACAATCAGGAAGTTTTTATACAAAGTCAGTTACACGAAGCATTTGCTGGGTACAATTCACAGTCATAACATTGGCCTGGACTGAGAACAACACGGCCTTGCAGGTGTGCTCTCGGGCTCCAAGTCACAGCATCTCATAAGAAAACAAGGTTACTCCCAGACCCCTTATCATGCACATAGTCTGGTAAGACACTTTGACTTCTAAGCACATTTTAAATGAAGGACACTCAAAAGGCCCACTTATTACCCACAAACAATACAGCACTGTATAACTCATAAAAGGTGCATGCAGTATACATTTTGAATCATATAATGTGGTTATGCAATGATAATGATAATGATGTTAGTAATTATAAAATGATTAACAATTATGACTTGATTTGTTAGTAACAGCAGTCATATAAAATGATAAATGATTAGACATGCATGATAAACAATAAACAATTTTCTGACAGGTTTCGTCATCTTAAATCTTTGTAAAAGTGTGAAAGCTCAAGATGAAAGCGATTAACCCAACAAACAAGTGACCAATTAACTGTTTGAGTGTGTCTGTCGCCGAATTGCGACATAACCTCTAGTGGTCAAGAGTGGTAAATATTTTTGTCAATAAAATAGTTCAGATTTCCAAGGCTATAACCTGAAAGTGGTAAGAGATAATGGCTTACTGTCAATTAGAAAGATGTAAAATATGATCCAAAGTTTCAGATAGGAATAAATTTATGCATCTAATTTGCATAATGTTGCGGCAGCTCTTTAAAGTCCATAACTCAGGCAAAACTGCACTTTGGATATATTTACACAAAGAATGGTTCAGTCTTTTGACACCGTTTTTTGTACAGAGGTACCTCATCATCATATCTTCAAAGTATATGAACAAGTAATCAGTACAATATTAAAAAAACACAGAAATAAGTCACTCACTGGCGGCTAACGGGACTCGCTTGCTGCTGTGGTCATTGTGTTTTCACCCATCGTGGTCGTTATTTTGAATTCTGTTGGTCATTTATGCTCACTACCACATCTACTAAGTCTTATGATTATCCCACATAAATTTCGCTTGTATCCCGCGGCTATTTTCCATGTACAAAGCCGTCTAAGTGACAGTGACGATGACCGATCGTGGCCATATTAGCTTTTTGAGCTAAAAGAAGGGAATACAGGAAAAGGAAATGAGGAGTTCTTCTTCTTTGGTGTATTACGTGTCATCCATTGAATCCTCCAGTGCATGTCTGCCACCTTCTGAGCCTTGCAGATCAGTACAAATCCTGAATGGAGCCGATCATGTCAGAGTGAGATGACAGGTACAGCGCCGTGCTCTGCCACTAGAGGCACACAAATTCTCACACTCAGAGGGTTAATTTATACTGTGGAGAGGAGCTCAGGAAAAATACGTCGACTCCATCTGGTACTCAGTAGCGGCCCCGCCGCCCACGGACCTAAGAAGACCCGGGAATGCGTAAATGGAGCGGTGGTGATTGTGGAGGCGCATCCCGGCCTGTGGAAGTATCCCCAATTGGCGGAACTGCTGTCCACGGTCTCCTCGCTTCAGTGGTCGCTCCCCGGGCTGACGATGGGGCTGCCTCCAGCTGGACCAAAGCCAACGCGGAGGGGCTCTCCACGGCAGACGTCCTTGTCCCTTCCCTGTTCACCAGCTCTAGCTCCAGCTCTGGCTCCAGCTCCCGCGTCGCAAGCTCTGAGACGCCGTCATCCAGCTCTGGGCTGCCAGAAGAATGTCTCCACATCCCTGTCAGCAGCCCCTCCTTTGCTGAGGGAGAAGACCTCTGCAGCAGTGTCTTCTTTGCTATTTTCCCCTCTAGCTGCCTCGTCAGCTTCAACTTTTCCCACAGCTGCTGCCTCCCCCTTCTCCTCGGCATTCTTTCCCGCTGTTGAGGGTTTGGCCGTTTCTCCCCCAGCTCCGCCCGTTTCCGTGCCTGCAGGGGTGGCTCCTCCACGATCCTCTGAGGTGCCCACAACCACTGTAGCCACGGAGAGGGATGACTGTAGACCAACTGCAGCAGAAAACATCATGCCCCAGGAACATAGGCAAGTGTTTTTTCATTCCCATCTTTAACACATGAATTACCTTGCCTGATTCCCAGTGGTGAGGCTTGGACTGTGCAGTCCTCCAAATCCTCACCGCCTGCTGCAGCTACATACCTTTTACCTGCTCTCTCTGTGTCTCCTCCAATTCTCCTCGAGGGTGTTTGCCGGCCCCAGAACTGAGCCGCCGGACGATGGAGGATCCTGCGGCTCTGGAGGACCTGGTTCTAGCCCTGGGAAAGCACTGAGACCGAGCTGACACCTGTGACAACTAAGGACAGTCCCCGGGCTTCAGCTGAGCAGGATGCGGCGCCAGCAGGGAGATGACCTCCTGTTGCCACGCAGGGCAAGCCACCTGCGTGGGCCACATCACTGAGGGGTCCCAGGAGTGCACCAACCACCATGCCTGCTGCAGGGGCCACTGCAGCAAAGTCAGAGCTGGATCTCCAGAGGGCCAGGCCTGAAGAACCATCGCCTGGATTGACGAAGTCCTGGACGGCGGTGGAGCTCAAGCTCAGGAAAGTGCCCTCCCTTGTTTTTCTTATGTCAGTTTTGGAGAGATCTTGTCTGGCTCTTGATGGGGTGAGCCGGGTGCAGCCGTCAGCTGCACCTGAGCTCACCTCACCGGGCCCCACTGCTGCCGGTGACCCTGACCCTGTGTCTCTGCCTGTCTTGTCTGAGCTCTCTCCCAGGGTCACTGAAGATGTTCCAGCATTGCCAAATGTCTCCATGGGTCTAGGCTCACCGTCTGAGATCGCTGTGGGTCCAGCTCCCCCTGCTGAGGTCGTCGTAGGTGCTCCGTCCCAGCCTGGGACCTCTGTGGGTGCTGCTCCCCTTCCTGCTGAGGTCATTGTGGGTATTGCTTCCCCTCCTGCTGAGGTCATCGTGGGTGCTCTGTCCCAGCCCAAGACCTCCGTGGATGCAGCTCCTCCTCAGTCCGAGTCTCCGTGGGTGCTGTGTCCCAGTCAGGGACAGCCGTGGGTGCTGCACCCAAGCCTACTTGGGTGCTTCGCTCCAGTGTGGGTCCGCCATGGGCATTGCGCTCCAGCCCAGGGGTCACCGTAGGTGCAGCTTTGGCCCAGTCCGGGTCAACTGAGGGTGCAGTTTTGGCCCAGTCCGGGCACACTAAGGGTGCAGCTTTGGTCCAGTCCAGGTCCACCGTGGGTGCTGCTTCACTCCAGCCTGGACCCTCCGCGGGTGCAACCTTTTCCCAATCTGGGACTACCGCGGGTGCAACCTCGCTCCAGTCTGGAACCACCGAGGGTGCTGCTGGCCAGCCGAGGGCGTCGTGGTCCCCTCTCCTTCGCCAGACACTGTCGTGGTCCCCTCTCTTCTGCCAGACGCCGTCGTGGTCCCCTCTCTTTTGCCAGATGCAGTCATGATCCCCCCTCCTGTGCCAGATGCCGTTGTGATTCCCTCTCCTGTGCCAGAAGTCATTGTGGTTCCCCTCCTCTGCCCGACGTCGTCATGGTTTCACTGACTCCTCCATCCTGCCCGCCATCAACTCTTCCTGCTGGGCAGCCGCCGCCGGACCACCCTTCCGGTTCAGGTGGCTGAAAAACTCTGGTTGACTACCTGATGGACTGAGCCGTTGGGTTGGGTGGCCCATATTCTCTGGCAGGCTACCTGACTCATACCACCTCACCATTCGCCAGGCCTGGGACTTTGGTCGCCCTCCTGAACTTTCTACCTCTTTGGTCTGGGGGGCCTAAATCATTGATGTTGACTGGTTTGGGTCCTGAGCGGGGTTTTGTTTCATTCCCTCCTAGCCTGTTCCCCCCACCACCCACCCTGGGTGGGTTATTGTTGTGCCCCTGCTGGAGGTGAGGGGGGGGGGCAAGCACCTTCTTTTTCTTTTGGTGTTACCCTGGGTTGTCTGGGTACACCCCTTGAGAGGGGGGGTTCTGTCACGAGCTGAGCTCTGGAAGTTCCACCAGGCTCAATCTCGTGGCTTTTTCTCTGTATTTATATATATATATATATACTGTATATATATATATATATATATATATATATGTATATATATATATATATATTTGTTGTATTTTGGGGTGTTTTGGGTTTTGTTATCCCTGCTTGTTTTTTATTTTCCTGTTTATGTCTTAGTTCTACTATATTCTGATTCTGTAATTGGTACCTATTTCTCAGTTGTACTTGTTTATATTTTATTTCAACTCCTTATTAGTGAGGTTGACAGCTGTCAGGGCATTTCCTGATTGATGCCCTATGTGGGTGTAGCACTGTCAGCTACCAGCCAGTGTGCTCTCCTCTCGTTACTTCCAGCTGATCCCAATCACTATTCATTGTTACCTTTGTGCCCGCTCAAATGAGCCCACACCTGTCATTCCTTATGTTGTTTATTCCGACCCTATTTAAGGACTGCATTTTCCTTTCATTACTGCCGTAGTCTTGATAGTGAATTCTTCTCCTCACCGCCAGAGCCCTTTCCCTGCTCTGGTGAGTTTATTCCAAATTCATTCCTGCATGTAAGTTACCTTATTATCTGTTCTTGGATTTTGTGTTTGTGCACTTTTTGGAACTTTGTGTTTTTGTTATTAAATTCCACAAACTGCAGTTGGCGCGTGGGTCTGTCTTTCTCTGCCCTGAGAGGAAAATCATGACATCCCAATGCTGTCTATGGTATTCAGGTGGTCTATAAGTTCTTGTGTGTGTCCATGTTTTATTTTTCCAGTATGTTATTCACACATCTTCTCCAGAACATGGGTCTGCATGATGTGGGGACTGTGTTGACGACTCTGATTTCCAGGTCTTCCATGGCAAAGCTACTCATGATTGCAGAAACTGGGTCTCCCATTGCAAATCCTTGTTTTTGTCTGTATAGAGAATGGGCATTGATGTCATGCCGTGCTGCATTCTGGGTCATTGTCACCATTTTCGAGGTCTGGCTTCTTTGTTTAACTGTAGTCTACGGCAACTGCTAACAAACAGACACACGTTCGATGAAACGCAGCAAACAAAAAAGTAAAATTCCTTATTCAGAGAAGCTGAATAAGGAAGCAAAGGTTCAGGTTCAGGTTCAGGTTACTTTATTTGTACCCGTAGGTAGATTTGTTTTGCAGTCTGGTGACATCCATATTTACAAGCCACAAATTACATTCAACATAGACACAAACACAGGCACACATGAAGCTGACTATAAACATGATAAAAATACTCAAGGCTCCATCAATCAGGGTATAAAAAGACAAAGAGATGGGAGAAAAACCAGAGGTAAGAGAGAAGGGTCATATTAAAAGTTAAAAACTAGTCAAAGAGGTAAAAAACTCAAAGGTCTAAAACCCAATAAAATATTTAGAACCCAAGTGACATCCTACAAAAATAAGTAAATATAAAATGGAGTTAATAAATAGGTACCTAAATTATGTGCAATATATTGTTACCGCTTGTTCAACTCTTTGACAGCAGCAGGAACAAAGCTGTTTTTGTAGCGCTGGGTTTTACTTTTTGGGACAGCAAACCTCCGTCTGGAGGGAAGAAGCTGAAAGTTGCAGTGCAAAAGGTGGGAGTCATCATTTAAAATGGAGGTAGCCATCCTCTGTACTTGTCTGGTGTACAGGGATGTCAGGCTCAGCTGTGGCTCACCAAGCAAACGACTGGACCATCTAACTACCTGATCCAAGGATTTCCTCTGTTTCAGTTTTATCTGACCAAACCATGACACTAAAGAAAAGGATAAAACAGATTCAATAAAAGCCCGATAAAACATTGTCATTATGATTCGGTCAATTTGGAAGCGTGCAAGTTTTCTCAAGCAATGCAAATGTTGCTGACCCTTTTTGCACACCCTTTCACAGTTCTCTTCAAAGTTTAAATTACTATCAATAATCGTCCCAAGATATTTGTAGGATTGTACACATTCGGTGGTCTGGCCTTTTAGTACGGTGACTTTGTGCCTGGGAGTTTTCCTCCTAAAGTCAATAATCATGTCTTTAGTTTTTGTCGTATTCAGCTGCAGGTAGGAATCCTCACACCAGTGAACAAAATCATCAACTACTGGGCCGTGGCCACTCTCACCATCCTGGAGGAGACTGACAATAACTGAGTCATCAGCATACTTTATAATGTGTCTGTTGTCATGTCTGCTCCAACACATGTTTGTGTACAGGATGAAGAGTAGTGGGTGACAATACACACCCCTGAGGAGAGCCAGTAGAAGAGCACTTTAGGTCAGACAATGTACCATTGACCCTTACTCTCTGCGTCCTGTTGGTTAAGAAATCCAGAATCCAACCCACCAGATTATTGCTCAAATCAAATTGTTGCAGGAGCCTTTCAACTAAGATATGAGGTTGGATTGTATTAAAGGCGGAGGAAAAGTCCACAAATAAAAGCCTGGCGTGTGTCCCATTAAAATCCAGATGTTTAAAAAGCATGTTAAACAGAGTGACAGTGGCATCCTCCACTCCTCTGTGAGGCCTATAGGCAAACTGCAGAGGATCCAATGCATGCTCAGTCTGCTTTAGGACCTCACATCTGACCAGTTTTTCAAAAATTTTCATTAAAATTGAAGTCAAAGCAACTGGTCTAAAGTCGTTTACCGTTTTAGGACAGCTGGATTTTGGAATGGGAACAACCATGGCTTCTTTCCAGATCTTAGGCACATGTTGTGTCTGTAAGGACTTATTGAAAATGTAATGAAATATAGGACTCAGTTCATGTGCACAGGACTTTACCAAGCGCCCACATATATTATCAGGGCCCTGACTTTTGTTCACTTTTACAGCGCAGAACTCCCTTTTAACATCCTGCACCTCAATATTAAAGTGCTGATTGTCTCTGAGTTTCTGTTTCAATCTTGGGTTTCAGTGCTAAAATCAAAGGAGTCAAAACGACCATAAAAACAATTAAGAGCATTAGCCAGCTCTGTGTCTGAATTAAAACCATCTAAAAACACACGATTACTGCACTCTGTGCTCTGAAGGCCTGCAATAGTTTTCATACTGGCCCAGGCTGAACCAAGTTTCTTTGTTGCTATCTTGCTTTCCAATTCTGATTTATAATTCTGTTTTGCTCTTAAAATTTCGGACTTCAGCTCTTTTGTGGCAACCTGTAGCTCAGAAACAGACCCCTTTTTAAAGGCAAGTGCTTTCCTCTGTAAGCAGGATTTAACTGATTTTGTAACCCATGGCTTGTTGTTGGGATATATTTTGACACGTTTACGTGGAACAATCTTATTTTTACAGAAAGCCATGTATGAGCATGTGACGTCCACCAAAGAGTCCAAATCATCCCCGCAGGCCAGTGTGAGCATCTCCCAGTCTGTACAGTTAAAGCATTCCTGGAGGAATGAATCCTCTGTCCACACATCAATGTCTCTCGTCTCCACCTTGGAGATGAGAGACATTCTGAGAGCAGTTTTATATGTGGGCAGCAAATGTACACAGTTGTGATCTGAGAATCCTACAGGAGGAAGGGGGAGTGATTTATAGGCCCTCTCTATGGATCCATAGCACAGGTCCAATGTCTTTTTTCGCCTGGTTGGGCAGGAGACATACTGATAAAAGTTTTTAAGTGTCTTCTTTAAAGAAACATGGTTAAAATCCCAAGAATGAAGTTTGGTGCCTCTGGAGAAATTGATTGCAGCTGCTGGACCACATCAAAGATGGTGCTGGAGGCGGAGTCAGCGTCTGCCCTCGGGTGAATGTACACAGTTGTGATGAAAAGCTGGGGGAACTCGCGAGGCAAATAAAAGGGGCGTAGTGACACAGACAGCAGCTCCACATCAGGTGTACAGATGCGCTCTCTGACCGTGACAGATGTGCAGTACTGCTTATTAATGTATAAACATACGCCGCCCCCCTGACATTTCCCCGTTACCTCTTCCTGCCGATCCGAGTGCAGTGGGGCTCCAAAGCCGTCAATCCACAGGTCTGTGTCTCGGTCATGCGCATTAAGCCAAGACTCGGTGAAAGCCATGACACAGCAGTTCTTAAAGTCCTTCTGGTAGCGTACATTCCCTTGAATTTCATCCACCTTGTTCCTCAGAGACTGTATGTTCCCAAAAATCATAGAAGGAAGAGGAATGTTACCAAACTGACCTCTTCTCAGGCGCAATTTCACGCTCCACGCTTTCCGTGTTTCCTTCTCCCGTCTCTCTCGTCTCTCTTTTCACCGCTGTGTCCGTCTCTCAAAATAAAGTCCGGCAGTTGCGGCTTAGTGTCAATCACAGCCGCTGCATCAACCGTGTTTAAATGCAGCAACATGTCCCTGGAATAATGTATTCTGCCCGCCATGATGCCAATCGCGTTTACCTCAGAGACGAAGAGCCGGAGGAAAAGTAGCAGCAGTGCAAAAAAGGGGAGGAAGTCCATATTGATGGAACCAGGGAGCTCTTCGCCATACAGTCCACAAACATTCCAGGACAGAAACGACATAGAGAATTTCGTAAAAACACATTAACGTGCATAAAAACAAGACACACAGACGATGGACTTTTTCACGAGCTGCCGGTCGCTGCGTGCGCATGCGCCCTCGGAGGAGGGCTACCTCCAAAACATTAAAGAAATAAATGGGATCAATCTATCTGAGTACAAGAAATGGACCACTGATTTTGATCAACTGCCTGGAGTCACACTGTCAGATGTGTTTGCCTAACTGGTTTGTGGGGTGAGTGCATACATCCATGAGCAATTTAAGAACTATAAATCATTAGAGCCTCATGTTCAATTCAACAGTGGATGGGTCCAGCCCCTTCAAATCTTCCAGGTGAACGACCAGAAAACCGTTGTTCACAGAAACGTTAAGCAATCATTGTTTCTACACAGTTTTCTGCACTAGCATGTGTCTCTGCAATTACAGACATTTCTAAGTCCCAGCGGTGAAATTTTGGATTTAAGTTCAGATTTATCATATGATGCTTAATAAGTATATACACATTATTACACAACTGGACATAACATATTAATCAAGTAATGTGACAAGCCTGAAGCTGCCCCTGATGCACCAAAAAAATTACTGGTATAATTAGCCGCTATAAATACATACTAAATCAGGACAGTGATGTTTTTATAGTCACACGAAAGAGGAGAATCTGCTTAATTTAACAATACCAATGTCACGAGCTAAGCTCTGGAAGTTCTGCCAGACTCAGTCTCGTGGCCTTTTCTTTGTATTTATATATATTTGTTGTATTTTGTGCCTTTGAGTTTTAGTACTGTTTTCTATTTTTCTGTTTAGGCCTCAGTTTTGTATCATTCCAGTTTGTAATTATTTATGTCTGCATTTGATTATGTTTATTCTTTATATTTATACTGTGGTGTCCTTCTCTGGGCTGACAGCTGCCAGGTGGCATTTCCGGTTTTGTGATCTGCGTGGGTGTTGCCCTGTCAGCTGTCAAGTCCAGCCGCTCCTCCCTCATCTCTCCCAGCTGATCCCAATCACCATTCATTGTTCCCCTTTAGCCCGCTCATGCTGCCCCACCTGTTGTTCATTGTGCCATCTTATTCCTCAACTATTTAAAGACTGTTTGATTGTTTTTTCTCTGCGGCAGTCTTGACTCAAGAGTCTCTTCATCTCTTCATCAGACCAGAGCCCAAATCCTGCTCTGGTCTTCTCAGCCTGTAAGTTGTTTCTCTGTTTTTGGATTTGTTTTGAGTACTTTTTTCGGACTTGTGTTTTTGTATATGAAATAAAATTCCACTAACAGCAATTCAGCGCATCGGTCTCAATTCTCTGCCTTGAAAGGCAATTCATGACAGTAGACTGCCGCCAGTAGAGCCCCAGTTGCTGTAGTTAGTGGATTTTTGCCCTCCTGTTACCACTCACCTTTTCCATGGAGAATTATGCCCCAAGCGCGCTGACCTCCGTTAGCCAGGGGGAGATTGATAGCTGAATCCCCAAGCATGGAGGAGGAATGGGCGGCAGAGTTCGTCCAGACTTTTGTGGATGAGGCTCTCACCTCCCGCAGCCCAAACAAAATCTGGAAGAATGTGGATTCAGCAACTGCCATAATTGAGGCACATCCCAGGCTGAGAAAATATCCCCAGTTCGCGGAGCTGCTGTCCACGCTTGTTGTCCTGTAGCAGTCCTCGCCTAGACTGACGTGGGGGCTGTTGCCAGCGAGCCCGAAGCCGAACCGGATGCACGCTTCATGAAAGACGCCCTGCTTCTCCTCCAGTGTGCCCATCCCTGCTCCTGTTTCTCCAGCTCCACCCACTCCACGGGGCCATCCTCCAGCACCGGACTACCAGAGGGATATTCCCGCCTCTCAATCAGCAACTCCCCCTTCGCCGAGGCAGAAGACTCCTGCAGCAGTGCATCCCCAGTGTGTTTCCTCTCCAGCTGTTCTGTCAGCTTCTTGCTTTCCTACAGCTGCTGTTCTTTGCTTCGTCTCGCCATTTTTTCCCACTGCTGAGAGTCCATCGGTATCTTCTTTGGCTCCGCCCATCACTGTGGCTGCAGGGGCAGCTCCACAGCATTCCCCCGGGAGGCCCTCCTCAACTGAAGTCACGGAGAGGGTTGACCCAACACCTGTTGCAGCAGAAAACATCAAACTCTGGGATAACAGGCAAATGTCTTTTCATTTTCCCACAATTTATGATGATATGCCTTGCCTGATTCCCGGTAGTGAGGCTCAGGATATGCAGTTCCCTGAGCTCTCACCACCTTCTGCAACCATTAAATTCTCACCCGCCCTTTCCGTTTCTCCTCCTATTGTCCCTGAGTGTCTGCCGGCCCTGGAACTGAGCCGCCGGACGATGGAGGAGTCTTCGGCTCTGGAGGACCTGATTCTAGCCCGCAGCCACGTTATGGACGGACGAGAAGCGCTGAACCAAAGCTGATGCCTGCACCAACTATGGAGAGTCCTCGGGCTTCAGTGACTCAGGATCCAGTGTCAGCAGGGAGACCACCTCCAGAATCCACACTGGATGAGCCACATGTATGGGTTATCTCGCTGGAGGAAACCGGGACTGCACTAACCACCATGCCTGATGCAGGGGCCACTGCAGCGGAGTTGGAGCTGGACCCCAGAAAGACCACAACCAAAACATCGTCACCTGGATTGATGGAGTCCTGGACGGTGGTGAAGCTCAGGCAAGTGTTCTCCTTTGTTTTTCTTGTATCTGTTTTGGAGAAATCTTGTCTGGCTCTTGGTGAGGAGAGCCAGGTGCAGCCATCAGCTGCAGCTGAGCTCACTTCACCGGGCTCCACTGCTGCCGGTGACCTTGACCCTTTTTCTCTATCTGTTTTGTCTGAGCCTTCTCCCAGGGTCACCAAGGAAATTCCACTTTTGTCACATGTCTCCTTGGGTTCAGGCTCGCCACCCAAGATCGCCGTGGGTCCAGCTCCCCCCGCTGAGGTTGTCGAGGACACACTGTCCCAACCTGGGACCTCTGTGGGTGCAGCTTCGGCCCAGTCCGGGTCCTCCATGGGTGCTGCTCTCCCTCTGGTTGAGGTCTTCGTGGGTGCTTTGTCCCAGCCCGGGATGTCCATGGGTGCAGCCTCAGCTGAGGCCGGGTCATCCATGGGTGCAGCTTCAGCCCAGGCCGGGCCCTCCATGGGTGCTGCTTCCCCTCTTGTTGAGGTCGTCGTGGGTGCTTTGTCCAAGCTCGGGATCTCCGTGGGTGCAGCCTCGGCCCAGGCCAGGTCCTCCATGGATGCAGCTTTGGCCCAGGCCGGGCCATCTGTGGGTGCTAATTCCCCTCTGGTTGAGGTCATCGCGGGTGCTCCGTCCCAGCCCGGGAACTCCGTGGTTGCAGCTTCTCTTCAGTCCGGGTCTCCGTGGGTGCTGTGTCTCAGTCGAGGACCGTCATGGGTGCTGCGTCCCAGCCTAAATCCAACTTGGGTGCTGCACTCCAGTGGGGGCCGCTATGGGCATTACACCCCAGCCCAGGGGCTACCGTGGGTGCAACTGTGGCCAGATCTGGGTACACTGAGGGTGCAGTCTTGGCCCAGTCCGGGTCCACTGAGGGTGCAGCCTTGGCCCATTCCAGGTCCACCGAGGGTGCAGCCTTGGCCCAGTCCAGGTCCACCGTGGGTGCAGCATTGGTCCAGCCTGGAGCCACTTCAGGTGCAGTATTACTCCAGCCCGGAGCCACCGCGGGTGCTGCTTTACTCCAGCCCAGAGCCGCAGCAGGTGCTGCCTTGTCCCAGTCCAGGACCACTGAGGCTGCTGCTGACCTGTCTGAGAGCGTCGTGGCTCTCCTTCCTTCGCTAGACACTGTCGGGGTCCTCTGCCCTCCTGTACCTGATGCCGTCGTGGTTCTTCCTCCTCTGCCAGACACCATCGTGGTTCCTCCTCCTCTGCCAGATGCTGTCGTGGTTCCTCCTCCACTGCCAGATGCCATCGTGGTTCCTCCTCTGCTGCCAGGCGTCGTCGTGGCTCCTCCAATTTCTCCATCCTGCCCACCTTTGACTCCTTCGGATGGGCAGCCTCCCCCTGGACCACCCTTACTGTTCAGGTGGCTTAAGAACTCTGGTCGGCCGCCTGACGGACTGAGCCATTGGGTTGGGTGGCCCATGCTCCCCGGCAGGCCACCCGACTTAGACCACCTTGCCGTCCGCCAGGTCTGGGACTTTGGTCGCCCTCCTGAACTTTTTTTCTAGCTCTTTGGTCCGGGGAGGGGGGGCGGGGGTAATCATTGATTTTGACTGGTGTGGGTCCTAAGCAGGGTTTTGTTTTATTCCCTCCTAGCCTCTTCCCCCCACAACCCACCCTGGGTGGGTTATTGTTGTGCCCCTGCTGGGGGGGGGGGGGGTGTTTTCTTTTTCTTCTGGGATAAACCCCTTGAGAGGGGGGCTCTGTCACAAACTGAGCTCTGGAAGTTTTGCCAGACTCAGTCTCGTGGCCTTTTCTTTGTATTTATGTATATTTGTTATATTTTGGGCCTTTGAGTTTTAGTACTGCTTTCTGTTTTTCTGTTTAGGCTTCAGTTTTGTTTCATTTCAATTTGTAATTATTTATTAGTCTGCATTTGATTATGTTTATTCTTTATATTTATACTGTGTTGTCCTTCTCTGTGCTGACAGCTGTCAGGTGGCATTTCCAGTTTTGTGCTTTGCATGGACATTGCCCTGTCAGCTGTCAAGTCCAGCCGCTCCTCCCTCATCTCTCCCAGCTGATCCCAATCACCATTCATTGTTCCCCTTTTGCTTGTCCATGCTGCCTGCACCTGTCGCTCATTGTGTCATCTTATTCCTCAACTATTTAAAGACTGTCTGATTGTTTTTTCTCTGTGGCAGTCTTGACTCAAGAGTCTCTTCATCTTCGCGACCAAAGCCCAAATCCCGCTCTGGTCTTCTCAGCCTGTAAGTTGTTTCTCTGTTTTTGGATTTGTGTTGAGCACTTTTCCTTGGACTTGTGTTTTTGTATATGAAATAAAATTCCACTAACTGCAGTTCAGCTCGTTGGTCTCAACTCTCTGCCTTGAAAGGCAATTCATGACAACCAAACATTCTATGGACTTGAGTCTTCAGTTGATTTTAAATCCATGCATAATGAAGGTGGTGCAGCTTCAATCATCTCTGACAGCTCAGTGTGCATTTTTTCACTTCATGACTGAGATGTAATGATGGCACCCAATCGTGATGGCAATCAAACATTTCATAGCCTGGTTTTCCTGTACAAAAAATGATGACTTTGATTAGATATGTAGATGTGCAGCCGGCTTGTTAAATGTTAGCAACAACTCCACGCACTTGTGCCTCTGTTACAGCTTCAGTGTCTCCACGTGCATACAAGTAATCTTTATATGTTTAAATCATAACTTACCTTTGTGAAAATGCCGTGAACACAACCATGTGTGCAGAAATATTGTCGAAGCTGATGTCTTTCCCTCTGACCGCTGCAATCCATTCCATCCAACGCCTCTTTGTTAGCTCTGAGACCCGATTCTCCCCACCTTTCTTTCAAGTTGGGAAGTTAAAAAAGCATACGTCATTATCAATCTTTTCCCCACGCCAGTTGTGAGAGCGGTTGTTGCATTTGATAATGCAGCATAACTTCCTCATTCTAAAGTTGCATGGTATTCAGATGCATAATAACACACTGAAGCAACCCTCTCAAAAACTTCAGCTTAACAGCTGCCGTTGCTCACTACTAAACAAAGAGAGGCAGAGCACTTTTCGCACAATTCCTTGCGGTTTTTCCATCGGGTGACGTCACGTGCCGACTCTCTATATTTTGCTTCAGAATTGGAAGTAGGTGGATTTCGCAACAAACTGTAAAGGTGCATTCACACCAAGCGCGGACAGGCGGTGTGAATCCATAGAAAGTGAGAGGCAAGTACACGCGAAATTGCACATTCACATCCGAGGCTAGCTAGCTAGCTGCTAGCTTTGAGATTCTGCCGTCACCGAAGTAAAAATATCACCATTGCAGAGTAAACTAGTTTGAAAATGAGAGTTACTCACCTGGAGACAGGAGGACCGGGAGCTCTTCAGCTGAATCGGGATTTCGGAGTTATTTACCCACAGTTTCTTGTCATGGATGTGCTGACGAGGCTAGCAAGCTAGCAGCGGAAACGCTCATCATCTTATAAAGTTTTGGAGACAAGGACAACTTTTTCAGGTGAGCCCTCCTTCGGATAATGTAAACCTAAAGCATGATGTTATTTTTTGGATTTCCACAGTAGGCTGAACACTGCTGCAGAAGTTATAAAGGCAACTTCGCCTGTCTGCATCTCACTCAGACAACAAATTCATATTTATTTGCACATTTATGTTGAGTTATAACGTAATTACGCCACCCGAAAAATTCGCCCAATTGCGTTTGGTGTGAACGCACGTTAAGAGTTGTGATATGTCATTTACTGTGAGGTTTTTGCATTTTTTAAGTGTTTTATTCTTCTTGAGGCATTCCTGCACAATGTGTAAATTGACATCAAAGGGGATTTTTGTGAATAATGACACCACATCATGAGAAATGAAAATTTTGTCTGTTTCCACTTTCAAGTGGTTAAGTTCATGTGTCAGTTCTTTTGAATTTTTACAGTGATGTTCTGTTGGTCCAAGGATGTGTTTGATGAATTCTATTAGTGCTTTTGATAAATTATAGGTGACTGAACTGATACTGTCTACTATGGGCCGTAGTGGAGCGTCTTTCTTGTGTATTTTTGGTGTGCCATAGATCCGAGGGGGTGATACTAGCAGTGGGTGTAAAATGGTCATATGCATTATGGTCATATTTTATTGGTTTCCAGCAGGGGTCTGAGTAGGGCCTTTAGAGTTCTCTTCTTTTCATCTGTGGGATCTTTTTTTGAGGATTTCATATGTATCTTTATCTGCCAACATGTTTTCCATCTGTGTTTTGTATGCTTCTGTCACAAACTCCCCGTGCGCTGTGGAAAAGTGCACGAAGGAGGAGAAGGGGAGCCTATAAATCACTCCCCCTTCCTCCTTTAGGATCCTCAGATCACAACTGTGTACATTTGCTGCCCACATATAAAACTGCTCTCAGAAGAGGCAAGGTGGAGACGAGAGACATTAATGTGTGGACAGAGGATTCAGTGCACTGCCTCCAGGAATGCTTTGACTGTACAGACTGGGAGATGTTCACACTGGCCTGCGGGGATGATTTGGACTCTCTGGTTGACGTCACATGCTCATACATGTCTTTCTGTAAAAATAAGATTGTTCCACGTAAACGTGTCAAAATATATCCCAACAACAAACCATGGGTTACAAAATCAGTTAAATCCTGCTTAAAGAGGAAAGCACTTGCCTTTAAACAGGGGTCTGTTTCTGAGCTACAGGTTGCCACAAAGGAGCTGAAGTCCGAAATTTTAAGAGCAAAACAGAATTATAAATCAGAGTTGGAAAGCAAGATGGCAACAAAGAAACTTGGTTCAGCCTGGGCCAGTATGAAAACTATTGCAGGCCTTCAGAGCACAGAGCGCAGTAAGCTGGCTAATGCACTTAATTGTTTTTATGGTCGTTTTGACTCCTTTGATTTCAGCACAGAAATCCAAGATTTGAAACAGAAACTCAAAGACAATCAGCACTTTAATATTGAGGTGCAGGATGTTAAAAGGGAGTTCTGCGCTGTAAAAGTGAACAAAAGTCAGGGCCCTGATAATATATGTGGGCGCTTGGTAAGGTCCTGTGCACATGAACTGAGTCCTATATTTCATTACATTTTCAATAAGTCCTTACAGACACAACATGTGCCTAAGATCTGGAAAGAAGCCGTGGTTGTTCCCGTTCCAAAATCCAGCTGTCCTAAAACGGTAAATGACTTTAGACCAGTTGCTTTGACTTCAATTTTAATGACAATTTTTGAAAAACTGGTCAGATGTGAGGTCCTAAGGCAGACTGAGCATGCATTGGATCCTCTGCAGTTTGCCTATAGGCCACACAAATGAGTGGAGGATACCACTGTCACTCTGTTTAACATGCTTTTTAAACATCTGGATTTTAATGGGACACATGCCAGGCTTTTATTTGTGGACTTTTCTTCCGCCTTTAATACAATCCAACCTCATATCTTAGTTGAAAGGCTCCTGCAACAATTTGATTTGAGCAATAATCTGGTGGGTTGGATTCTGGATTTCTTAACCAACAGGACGCAGAGAGTAAGGGTCAATGGTACATTGTCTGACCTAGAGTGCTCTTCTGCTGGCTCTCCTCAGGGGTGTGTGTTGTCACCACTACTCTTCATCCTGTACACAAACATGTGTCGGAGCAGACATGACAACAGACACATTATAAAGTATGCTGATGACTCAGTTATTGTCAGTCTCCTCTAGGATGGTGAGAGTGGCCACGGCCCAGTAGTTGATGATTTTGTTCACTGGTGTGAGGATTCCTACCTGCAGCTGAATACGACAAAAACTAAAGACATGATTATTGACTTTAGGAGGAAAAATCCCAGGCACAAAGTCACCATACTAAAAGGCCAGACCACCGAATGTGCACAATCATACAAATATCTTGGGACGATTATTGATAGTAATTTAAACTTTGAAGTGAACTGTGAAAGGGTGTGCAAAAAGGGTCAGCAACATTTGCATTGCTTGAGAAAACTTGCACGCTTCCAAGTTGATGAACCATAATGACAATGTTTTATCGGGCTTTTATTGAATCTGTTTTATCCTTTTCTTTAGTGTCATGGTTTGGTCAGATAAAACTGAAACAGAGGAAATCCTTGGATCAGGTAGTTAGATGGTCCAGTCGTTTGCTTGGTGAGCCACAGCTGAGCCTGACATCCCTGCACACCAGACAAGTACAGAGGATGGCTACCTCCATTTTAAATGATGACTCCCACCCTTTGCACTGCAACTTTCAGCTTCTTCCCTCAAGATGGAGGTTTGCTGTCCCAAAAAGTAGAACCCAGCGCTACAAAAACAGCTTTGTCCCTGCTGCTGTCAAAGAGTTGAGCAAGCTGTAAAAATATATTGTACATAATTTAGGTACCTATTTATTAACTTCATTTTATATTTACTTATTTTTGTAGGATGTCACTTGGGTTCTAAATATTTTATTGGGTTTTAGACCTTTGAGTTTTTTAACCTCTTTGACTAGTTTTTAACTTTTAATATGACCCTTCTCTCTTACCTCTGGTTTTTCCCTCATCTCTTTGTCTTTTTATACCCTGATTGATGGAGCCTTGAGTATTTTCATCATGTTTATAGTCAGCTTCATGTGTGCCTGTGTTTGTGTTCATGTTGAATGTAATTAGTGGCTTGTAAATATGGATGTCACCAGACTGCAAAACAAATCTACCTACGGGTACAAATAAAGTAACCTGAACCTGAACCTGAACCTGAAGGATGGATGGATTTAAATGCAGGGTTTCACCAAACACACATTTATTGACAACACACCGTTCAAAAATAAAGACTTACAGGTAGGGACAAATGTACACAAAAAGGCTGATGCAGGAGCGAACAGCGGGCAGACCACTGTGTACTGTGGCCACAGAAAAATAACACAAATAGCACACATGCGCTCGAGAGAGAGAGGAAGACTTTAGGAAGCTCAACTGATACAGGGGAAGCAAACTGGCCAACAGCCTAAGCGTAGCAGTAGAGCTGCGAGAAGAAATGCTACCAGATACGCGTAGCAGCTAACCACACAGAGAAACACTGAACAATTTACTCATGAGCAAGAGCAGTCCAAAAAGTCCAATTCTCCCATGGAGCACAAATAACCAATCCTTCGGGACGTGACGGTCACACGATGGGAAACAATCGTGTGACTCGTATAATGGTCCAGCATTGTTTGACTAGCAAAGGGCTGCTTAAGTACAAACAATGCTTGCGTGGTTGGACCGGCGAATGTTAGGCAGCGCCCACCTGAAAGTGGGTCAAACAGCTGCCTAATGATCGCCAGCCAGAGCAGCGGTCAAGCACAGAAATACACAGGTGAGGAAACAAAGCACAACATAGGACCAAGAACGGTCAGAACCGACCCCGCAGGAGAACACAGGCTCGGTTCATGACAGCTTCTTTGTCCATGGTGACTGTCGTCCTTCCTTTATCTGACGGTAATATAATGATTGTGCCATCTTTTCTAAGTGTGTCTATGGTTTTTCTTCATTTCTGGTTATGTTTCTTTCTAGTAATGTGGCTGATTTTAACACTCTCGCCACCGCATTCTGTATTTGTGCTTTCTTTCCTTGGTCCTGTATTGTTTCACATGTCAGTTCTGTTGCTAATATGTACTGTTCATATGGTATTTTTTTTGGTGTGACTGCAAAATTTAAACCTGAAGATCCATTTTTCATTGATTTCCCTTGGTGTTTGTTCTTTCTTGTTTTTTTTTTCTTTCAATTATTTTTTTCAGTTTCTTGATCTGTCAGTTTTTGTGATGTGAATTCTTCACCATATGTCTGTTTTAGGTGTGCATCAATTTCTTTTTGTGTTTTTTTCCTCACCGGGAATCATGACGCTCAACATCCGTGACAAACGACATGTCACGGACATCAAACAACATTTTCTGAAGAAGACTGCAGATGACAGTTGAAACATGTTAAAGGTATGAGACATCTCTTTGCTCTTTGCTTTGTCTTAATAGAACAAGATCAGTTTTAAACAAACAAACATGCAAACATTACCTTCTTGGAGGTGGCAATTAGGTGTTTGTTATATTATTTCTAGACCCAATCACTGACACATTCACAGATCCTCTTATAATGCCCAGTAACTTACATGTACAGTAACTCTACTTAGTTACACCTCTCTTTCAGTAAGGTTTTATTTTCTTCTCTACCAAAGATTTACTTTTTCCTGGTTTCATGGCTCTGCTCCCACTCTGCATAATGACACAGGGCAGCTGAAGAGAAAGCATCTCCCTCAGATAATTATCATCCTCTGGACAGGCATATCCTGATCAGGCTGTTTAATTGTTCTCTTCAGCTCACCCTTTGTTTGCTTTGTTTTACACCAGAAAATGCAGGTTGAAATTCAGTTACAGGAATTCTGGCTGTGGGGGGAATTATAACAAGATTATGTCCCAGCTACAACTGCATTTGTCTTCAGACATCACAATAAGATAAGATAAGATAAGATAAGCCTTTATTAGTCCTACAATGGGGAAATTCCAGGATTGCAACAGCACAAGGATAGCAACACTCAGAGCAACAATCAGAAGGCAAGGGAAAAAAAAAAAGCAAGCAAGAGCAGCTAATATACATATGTACATATTACTATAAATATATATATACACACAGACACACAGTGTAGAGCATTGTAGCTCGATGGGATAAATATATGAGTATATAAACACACAGTACGGAGCATTGCAGCTAGATGGAATAAATATGTAAATATATAAACACAGTGCGGAGCAATGTAGCTAGATGGAATAATATGTAGATATATAAACACACAGTGCGGAGCATTGTAGCTAGATGGAATGAATATATAGATATATAAATATAAACATAAACATAAACACACCCAGTGCGGAGCATTGTGGCTAGATGGAATAAATATGTAAATGTATAAACACACACAGTGCAGAGCATTGTTGCTAGATGGGATGAAACAGCACAACCGTCTACTTAGTTATCCTACATGGTATGATTATGTGCCCATACATATTCTCACCCTCCGTAGCTACCGGTATTTTCCTAGTTGTATGCCGGAGGGGACCATTGTGTAAGTCTATTGCATCTTATGCATTCAAAAAACTATTAGGTTGTTACGTCTTTTTGCTATCTCTGCGAGCAGCCCTGCTTAGGTTGTACAGTCTGACAGCCGTTGGTAGGAAGGACCTGCGAAACCTCTCGGTTGTGCACCTGGGATGATGTAGTCTGCTGCTAAATGAGCTCCTCAGTGCATCCAGTATGTCCTGCATAGGGTGGAACTCGGACTCCAGCAGAGATGACAGTTTAGCCACCGTCCTTCTCTCTCCTATCTCCTCAACCGGATCAAGGCGCTGCCCCAGGACGGAGCTAGCTTTCTTGATCAGTTTGTTCAGTCTCTTCCTATCGGCTGCAGTAATGCCACTGCCCCAGCAGACCACTCCAAAAGTGATGGCTGATGCCACCACCGTGTCATAGAATGTCTTCAGCAGCGCCCCTTGTACACCAAAAGATCTGAGTCTCCTCAGTAGGAACAGCCTGCGCTGTCCCTTCTTGTAGAGTGCGTCAGTATTGTGTGACCAGTCTAGTTTATTGTTCAGATGAACACCCAGGTACTTGTAGGATGTCACCATCTCAATGTCTGTTCCCTGTATATTTACTGGTGCTGTGAGGGGTTGTCCTTGCCTGCGGCAGGGACAATGATGGTGACAATGATGGTGATCTGGCATTATAGGGATGTTCTTTAAATGAAAAATGAAAACAAAACAAAGCAAACAAACAAACAAAAAACAAGGCAAACTGTCATGAACTGGGGTGGACTTCCAGCCCAGTTCCATGGTATGGTGGCTGCCTTGTCCTTAAGTATATTTTGATTTCTTATTTTTCTGTCAGGCACCTCCTTGGGAGCCTTGAGGTCTTCTCGGCTCCCTGACAGCTTGCAGCCATGCCCCCCTCTCCTGCCAGCTACACCAGCTGTGTGTCATTATTATTTGTGATTACTCTTCTGTTCATTCACGCATGCACACAGACATGCTCCCTCTCAGTACTCACACCAGCATTCACTCCCGTCATTATGTGTGGCATTATTTTAGGCCTGTGGCCGCTGGAGTGAATTGATTGTTGAACCTGTGTGAACTTCATAGTGTTTGTTCCTGTTGTTTTGATGCATGCAAGACTAGACGCCCTGCCTGTTTTTGGTACCGCTTCCCTCTGCATGCCATCTATTTCCTCCTGTTCTCTTTTTGCAGGTTGGCTCTGGGATTCCATCCACGGACGTCTCTGTTCCCGGCGGCTCCAGTGAGTATTCCTGTATCTGCCACTTCCAGTTCCGTCGTGGGAGCACCCGGGTGTCCAGACTGCCTTCCTCCCACTGACAGTTCAGCCTGAAGCAGTTTGGGTCCCCTGGGCTTACTCACTGGTAAGCTGAGGAGCGTCTCATGAGCGTCCCAGAGCCTCCTCGCCATTTTGTGTTTTCTGTTGTTGCTGGACTGTTTGTCGCCTTATTTTGCACAATAAATTGCACACAATGTCTCCTGCGCTTGGATTTGTCTCTTTCCTGTGTGCGCTGCGTAAAAGTGCATGGGGAATCACAACAGCAAACTACTGATTGAAAATGTATATCATATAGGCAAATTTTCCAGAGTACAGAGATATTCTTTATTTGGCTAGAGGACGAAGCAGTATTTAAAAGCATGATTCTATTGTATAGGGCATACTGTTAATTATGCTTTAATATACAAAGGCGTTGACAGACAGGTTACTTGATGATCACTATTTTCAATAAATTTTATCCACTCCCACTCGAATCCTTATTTATCTAATAATTAATTATCTCTAACCAGGACCAAAGGTGGCTCCCTAACATTAACAGTTATCGATTCACTCATTTGCTGCCATTTCTGTGCTTATTGTTCTCCAGGGACCAGTCATATCAACCACTGACACCACGCAGTGATACTTTATTTTACTCACTCTTTAAGATGAATACATATTTGTTGGTTCAGGTTTGCTACCCAGGTTTGGAACTAGCCAGCTAACGTTAGCAATTATGCTGAAAGAGGAAGGATGGGGTGAACTGGGCCTCATGAGATGTGCACTGAAATGAGCAGTTCTGAAGAAGACTACATAAAATAATTCACAATGATGCTGTAATAATTAAATAATTAAAAATAATTTGACCAAAGAAACACTGTCAATATGTGGAAAAAAATCAGTGAATTGGACCTTTAGAGTGTGCATGGAGGTATAGTGGCCATACGAAGAAACTGGGATCTTCATCATATTTGGCCCTCATCCACATCATCACTGGCTGCCTGAAGCCTTCTCTGACTTATCAGCTCCCTGTCCTTGCTGACATTCCACCACACAGCATTAGACATGAAGTGCCAACCAGACAAGCTGCTCTCAAAGTTGCATCACAAAACAGACATCCCCTCCACAATGACGTTAAAGAGTAGGAAACCAGAGCTGCTCACCACTACATCCTGGATGAGGACACTTTGATTGGGAGACAATAATAGACAATTGACACAAGGAAGATGCAACTTCCAAAGGGCTGACTGACCAAACTTCTTTCCATTTCTACTGTGCCAGCTGAAGTTGTTCATCATCAAGAGTAACTCTGAACATGTCAATGCATTGTTTTTATACCCATATTACCAGTACTGCATTGTTTTGGGTCATCATCGCAAGCATGTAGCTAACAAGTGAGACAGTGTTTTCTGATTTGTTTTGCTGAAATGCAGTTAACGTCTTTAAATTCTGGTGTTCCTTCTGTGGAACATTTCACATTGGCTGGGATGCTAAAGGTATATTTAGACCAAATGCTAACAGGCATTGCGAATACATACAAAGTCAATGGAGACAAAAAGCGGCGAGCATACATGTCATAGTAAATCGCTCTTTTCAAGGACAGAATTTGAGGACACCAAATGCCGACTGTGAGTTGCCAAAGTTTAATAAAGAAAACACAAAGGTAAACAAAAACACAAAACTAACAAATGAGGGCAGGTACAGGGAAAAGCAGCCAAGGGACAATGGAAAGCCGACGAACACGGGGAGCACCCATGGAACAACAGGAGTTAGATAACACACAAAAGAGACTTACTTTTGCGGATAGAGAGACACACGGGGGATGCCCGTCTGGATGATCAAAAGGTTGCTTCGAGGAATGAATTAAGCAAGCATTGTTAAATAGGCAGATGGGGGGGGAAACCAAATGCGGATCAGGTGTGGGTACATGAGTGAGGGAATAATCAGAAACCACTGACAGGTGTGACACCCCGCAACAGAGTTGACACCCAGAAGTAGCACTGACAGCTGTCACACCGAGAGACACAAAGCAACAGATGACTACGGAGCACAGGAAACAAAAAGGTAATTCACTATAATCCTTAACCAAAATACACCATGAGAAACAATAACCACCAAGACAAAAACAAGATACAAAACTCAAAAAGTACTCATAACACAATACTAATGACCACTGAGGATACAAAGGGAAAACTGAGGATAAGGGCAAATATAAACAGGAAAATAAGTACAAGATAATACAGAAAATGACTTAAACAACTTAACGGCTGAGCACGGCTCCCCACCCGTGCGCAGTATCGTGACAATTCGCGAATTTGTGCGTTTATGTCCAAGGGATAGCACTAGCTAGTAATGGCCTGGAGATTGTGCCTTCACTGGAGGAAGAGTATCAACATTAGAGAGTAAACTAGCTTGAAAATGAGACTGACAGTCACCTGGAGACAGAAGGACCGGGAGCTCTGCAGCTGAATTGGTGTGTCAGAGCTTTTTTTTTCCACGGACTCCTGCCACGGACGTGAAATTTTGGAGGCAGGGACAATTTTTTCAGGTGAGACCCCGTCAGATAATGTAAACCTGAGCTTGATGGTGTTTTGGGAATTTCCACAGCAGGCTGAACACAGCTGCAGAAATTATGCATGCAACTCCACCTGTCTGCAACTCACTCAGATGGTGAATTCATATCTGTTTGCATGTTTATATTAAGTTAAAATGTCATCGGGCTGCGTGAAAAATTCGCTCGTTCGCTTTTGGTCTGAATGCACCTTCAGGGATTAAAGCAGAACTGACATCATTCTGACCTCCCTGTTCAGACATTCTGGAATGCAGTATTATTCTCTCTAGTGCATGTGAATATGCATTGTTATCGATATCACCAATTATAATATTCATAAAATAATTGTATTTGTGTGACACCTTTCAAAATACAAAATGCTTCACAATTAAACGGAAACCATGTCAAGACAGAAACAAGCAAAAATCAGAGAGGAAACAGATGAAACAAAGATAAAAGCTGAATATAAAGAAAAAAAATCAAAGAATAACCCCTGGAGCAGTCAGTTTTTTGGGCCTCAATCACTAGGAATCTGCATCTGGCACAGATCTGCTTCATTGCAGTAAGAATGGCCTGTTAGAGACGGAGGGCTTGAGTTTCAGCTCGTATCCTGCTGGAGACCACAGCAGGTGGAGGAAGGAGAAACCTGAGGATGTCTGAGAGCCATGACCAAGGACAAGTACAGATATGCTTTGGCTCGGTGACCTCAGAGCAGTGACTGGACGCAAAATGAGTCGTTCAATATGTTATCTCATACCCGTTCGATAAACTGTAATCAGGATACAGAGGATATTTCTGGAGGAGTCAGAAGACGTTTTACCTGAAGTGTTTCCACATGCATAGTCCTTGGGTTTAATTTTTAATTTGGTCAACCTCAACCTAACTAACACTGATTTAACTCCGCTACACTGAACATTTTAGCCCCATTTAGCTCTAAGATGTGATTTTGAGAAACACTTGCTGTTAGTAAAGCACTGACAACTTCACTGTGCGCAATGAATTCCACAGCCAACCAAAAATACATGCATACAGGGAGACATTAACTGCTGGAATATCTGGCATGCAGATATTAAGATATCCTTTAGGAACTAGTCGAAAACATAATTTGGGCAAGAACGGGGAGCGAGGGGGGATACTGAATAGAGGATTCATGAAAAATCTGCACCCAGCCCTACTAATAAACCAAATTTGAATTTTACAGTGGTGTGAAAAAGTGTTTGCCCCCTTCCTGATTTCTCATTGTTTTTGTATGTTTGTCACACTTAAATGTTTCAGATCATCAAACAAATTTAAATATTAGACAAAGATAACACAAGTAAACACAAAATGCAGTTTTTAAACGAAGGTGTTTAACAGCTAGAAGGTTCCAGGTTCAAATCCCCAGGCTGGCAGGGGTAGGAACCTTTCTGTGTGGAGTTTGCATGTTCTCCCTGTGGTGCGTGGGTTTACTCCAGGGGCACTGGTTTCCTCCCACAATCCAAAGACATGCATGTTAGGTTAATTGGTTGTTCTAAATTGTCCCTAGATATCTGTCTCCTATAGGCCCTTAGAATAGAGGGTTAGTACTAGTGAAGCGCTTTGAGTGGTCTTTGAGATGAGAAAAAGCACTATATAAGTACAGGTCCTTATCCCTTATCCCTTATTATTAAGGGTAAAAAAAAATCCAAACCTACATTGCCCTGTGTGAAAAAGTGATTGCCCCCTAAACCTAATAACTGGTTGGGCCACCCTTAGCAGCAACAACTGCAATCAAGCATTTGCGATAACTAGCAACAAGTCTTTTACAGCGCTGTGGAGGAATTTTGGCCCACTCATCTTTGCAGAATTGTTGTAATTCAGCCACACTGGGGGGTTTCGAGCATGAACCGCCTTTTTAAGGTCATGCCACAGCATCTCAGTTGGATTCAGGTCAGGACTTTGACTAAGCTACTCCAAAGTCTTCATTTTGTTTTTCTGAAGCCATTCAGAGTGTCATAAGCCAGCCCTCCCTGAGGGCAAACAAGACGCCAAATGCAGACTGAGAGTTTTCAGTTTTATTAACAAAAGAACACAAAAAGCAGAACATAACTCAACGAAAAACACAGCACGGTGGCTGGAGTGATAACTGAGTTTGACAGCAGGAAGCGACACGCGAGCTGTCACCGCATCAGCAACAATCAAAACAAAAACCAAAGAAGGAAATACAGATTCTAATAAACAGAAACCAAATACAGTCAAATAGAAAAATAAACAGAAAAAGACAAAATAAATCTAATAACTAAGCATGGCCCCCTCCCATGCACCAGATCATGACAAAGCCCCCCCCCCCCCCAAGGTGTGGACCCAGAGACCCCAGGGAACCATCACAAAAAACAAAAGAACAACTCCCCTCCACAGAAAACCAACCCCCAAACACAAAACGGAACCCAACATGATACTATGACAAGCACTAAAACAAGGGAAAAATGTACATACCAGAGGAGGGCGGAGCTCACGACTGGGGGAACAAAACAGCACGGAAGCACTGCGGCTGAGGTACACCCATACACCGGGAAACCTGAGACAATTTCAGCCGGTGCACAGCAGGGCTCAACGGCCGAGGGAGAAGGGGAAAGGACAACTCCTGGTCGGAGCTCAACATACTTTCCTCAGCGGTAGACCAACTGAAGATGTGAACAGACCCAGATGCAAAAATAAATTAAACCAAACCATTCCTAAGACATTCAAATAAATACTAATAAATAAGACAAGAATTAAACTAAGACCGAGACATAATGAAACTGAGGGTGTATATTTGTAGGAAAGTGTTAATTTTGGATAACCTCTAGTGAACCCTCAGAAACAGTGTGGATTAGATGCTAATGGCAAATATATATATTCTTAATAAATGTACCTAAGAGACTATAATTTAATGATTAATAGTAAATGGGAGCATTTATAGGGAATGTATTAAAGGACTGAATATGCACTGTCTAGATATGAGCTGTCAATGGAAGTAGTAGCGTTTCTACGCCAGAGGTGGCGCTCAGTAATGTTAAGACACTGTGTAGTGTTAGAGAACACCATAGAAGAAGAGTGTAGGCGCTCTAGTGAGAGTGTTCCAGAGAACGTTCGAGAGAGACGTCGACACAGAGTGTACTGTAGAGAGTGTGTTGAGACAAGATGATGTCTAGCGATGTGCTCTGTAAGTGATGTGCCGTGCCGTGTGAGCTGGTGAAGTGAATAAACAGTCGCTGCAAAGTCTAAAAGCTTGGCTATATCATCCTTCCTCCCCTTTGCCCTTCCTGGGTGTAACATATTCCAAAACGGGACAAAGAGAAAATAAAGCTGGACAAAAATGAAAAATAACCACAGCAACAAACAAGGAATTATAACTCAAAACAAATTAGCAAATAAATTACCTCAAATAATTACAAAAGGAAAGAAACAAAAGAACAGAAAAACAATAAACAGCAAGACCCAATAAAGAAAGACTGGCCGTTCGTAACTAGCCAGAACACAACATTTCTGTGATATCCTACCGTGTAGCAATGATCACACTTGAGTTATTTCTTTGGCTAACTCTGCCATTTATTCTGCAACACACATAATATGACTGAACATGGATTCTGCGCGGGGTTTTTACACTCTTATTCTAATGTGTCCCCTTAGTAGTAGTGCTGAACAACACAGGTAGTTCCCCCTAGAGGCATGTGCCAGTAATGTTTTAAATTAGACTTGCAGTCTACCACATCCCTCCCCTCTAGATTAAACTACTCTTAATTACACTAGCCAATTATGCTAGACATCCTGGAACTCCCATTTAACCCTAAACTATCACAGTTACTTTTTAACTTCTTAAAACACATGTGCCATACACATAATTTCTTTCTCTCTTTTTTTTTTTTTTTCACATGTATAACACACAACAGTCTAACTGGGGAATTGGTTTGACTACCGCATCCCAGTGAGGTTCCAGGACGCATTCTTGTCCTGTGGCTGGGGAACTCACTACTGACTAAGTATAGTCCTTCAAGTAGTCTGGAGCTTTCCTAGCTCGCTGAGATCTTCTCACGGCGGGTGAGCCAACTGCAGGTGAAGACTCAGACTGCTCCACTGTTTCGGCTGCTGCAGTGCTGCCCGTAGAATCTGCAGAGACGGGTACCTCAGGTTTCACCTGAAGTGGTGGTTCATTGATGCTCTCCTCAGAATGGGTGTCAGACAACACCTCTGGTGCCATCGGCAGGGGAATGGAGCTCCTACCACGAACTTGGTCGATGTGTCGCCTCACCACTTGTCCATGGCCTAATGTCACCTTGAATGACACAGGGCCTGTCTTTTCTGTTATTTCTCCTGGTACCCAGGCTGGTCCTGAGCCAAAGTTGCGGGTGTAGACCACGTCTCCTTCTCTCAGTATTCTCTCTCTAGCATGCATGCCATGATAACCTTTTTGTTTCTCTTGTTTGTCATGCACTTTGTTTCTGAAGTCTGGATGTATTAAGTCAAATGTTGACCTCAACTTCCTTCCACACAACAGCTCAGCTGGTGACTTGCCAGTTGTAGATTGGGGTGTTATTCGATAGCTGAACAGAGCTCTCGACATTCGGGTTTCAATAGAGTCTCCTGTCATCTTTTTCATGAGTGACTTGAACGTCTGCACGGCCCTCTCGGCTAAGCCGTTAGAAGAAGGATGGTATGGCGCAGTCGTGATGTGACGTATGCCATTCTTTTCAGAAAACTCTTGGAACTGTTCACTCGTAAAACATGTACCGTTATCTGATACTATGATTTCAGGTAGCCCATGTTGGCTGAAACTCTTTCTAAGACATTCAATGGTAACAGTAGAAGTAGAGCTACTCACAGAATATGCATCGATCCACTTTGAGTATGCGTCAACTATGATCAGGAACATTCTTCCCATCCATGGACCTGCGTAGTCAATGTGAATTCTTCTCCATGGTTTATCTGGAACTTCCCAGGGATGTAGTGGGGCTGCTGGAGGACTGTTCTAACTAACTACTACTAACTAACCTGCACTTATATAGCGCTTTTCTAGTCACAGTGTTCCTGTTCTCCTGGCATGCCGCACATGACTTCACAAGCGCCTCCACCTCTGCATCCATGTTGGGCCACCACATGTAACTCCTCGCCAACGCTTTCATGCGAGTGATGCCAGGGTGTGCTTGGTGTAGTTGTTGCAGTAAGGCATTCCGACCAGGTGGTGGAACAACCACGCGTCCTCCCCACAGGATACAACCTTCCTGGGTGCTGAGCTCATCCTGTCATCGGGCATAGGAAATGAACTCAGGACTGTTCATCTTCGGCCATCCTCGCAAGATGTATTCTCGCACTCTTGCTAGAACAGGGTCTTTGTCTGTCCACTTCTTTATTTGTTGTGCGTTCACCAGGGGCACGCCGATATCTTCAAACAATAGCACTCTCTCCTCCTCCTCAGGCGTGCTGTCTCTTCCTCCATCCAAGGGTAGCCTACTCATCGCGTCAGCATTCGTATGGTCCCGTCCGGCTTTGTAAACGATGGTGTACTCATACGCTGCTAATGTAACGGCCCATCTCTGAATTCTCTGAGATGTCATCTGGGGTATGGCTCTCATTTCACTGAACAGTGAAATTAGTGGCTTGTGGTCAGTCACTATAGCGAACTGTCTCCCGTACAGGTATTTGTGGAACTTTTTTACACCAAATACTACTGCAAGGCCCTCCTTGTCTAGCTGGGAGTAGTTTTTCTCAGCTGCACTAAGAGTTCTTGAGACGAACCCTATGGGTCTCTCTGAGCCATCCTCCATACGATGAGAGAGTACAGCTCCCACACCGTAGGGTGATGCGTCACACGCCAGGATGAGTGGTTTGTTTGAATCATAGTGCACTAACACACTACAGGACTGAAGTAGCGCTTTGGACTCTTCAAACGCCTTCTGCTGCTTGACCCCCCATGACCATTTTTCTTCCTTCTTAAGTAAGGTATGTAGTGGTGCCAGCAGCGTGGAGAGCTTTGGGAGGAACCTATGGTAATAGTTCAACAAGCCCAGGTAGGCTTTTAACTCAGTAACATTTTGTGGCTCAGGCGCCTCCGCAATGGCTTCCACTTTGTCTGTTAGAGGGTGTAGACCACTGGCGTTAATCTTGTGGCCTAGGAACACCACCTCTTTTCCCATGAACTCACACTTGCTTCTTTTCAACCTCAGACCGCTTTTCTCCAACCGTTGAAGCACTTCCTCCAGCGTTTTCAGATGTTCTTGTTCATTTGGTCCTGTACAAAGGATGTCATCCAAATAAATGGCAACATTCGGAATTCCACCTAGGATGCCCTCCATAGTTCTCTGGAATATAGCAGGACTGGAAGCTACTCCAAATGGTAAGCGTGTGTAGGTATATAAGCCTTTGTGTGTATTGATGGTTACATACTTTCTTGATTCTTCTTCCCGGACTATCTGTTGGTAAGCGTGACTCATGTCTAATTTCGTGAAGTGTCGGCCGCCATTCAGCTGTGCGAAGAGGTCCTCCACTTTAGGAATTGGATACTGATCCACCCGTGATGCTCGATTGACAGTGAGTTTGTAATCTCCACATATTCTAATGGAGCCATCCGGCTTTCTCACTGGGACTATGGGCGCCGCCCATTCTGCAACCTGCACTGGCTCAATGATCTTGTCATCCAGCAGCCTCTGTAGCTCGCTTTCGACCAGTGGCTTGACTGCATAGGGTACCGGTCGGGGTTTGCAGAATCGTGGTGGGGCCTCCTTGTCCACATTAATCTTTGCAGTGACACCTTTTAGCTGTCCTAAGCCTTCTTTGAACACCTCAGCGTGTCTTTCGAGGATCTCCTCCAGCTGCAATTTGGGCTGAGATTCCACCTTATTCACCAACTGATCCATCATGGCCAGTTCTTGTAGCCAACTTCGCCCTAGTAGATTTGGTCCTTCGCTCCCAACTACTACTACAGGTAAGTCCTTTTCTTTGTTTTTGTGTTGCACCTTCACTTGTGCCATGCCTAGCACGTCTAGCTTCTCTCCTGTGTATGTTTTTAATTTTAATGAACAGGGATTTAATTCTGCTGTGTCTGTTTTCTTCCACAGTTGTGTATATTGCTGTTTACTTAATATGGTTACTCCACAGCCTGTATCAACTTCAAATGTTACTTTCATTCCATTAACATTCATGGTACGCGTGATGGGCGCTACCTTGGTCAGCTCCTCTGACGTGTTGTAAATTGTGTGAAAACCCATGTCTTCTGTATCACTTTCTCCCTCCCCTCTTAAGTTGATTCGCTCGCTGTTCCTTTCCTGGGCCCTTGTTTTCATTCTTTTGCCCTTTTACTGTTGCCTTCTGCACCTGTGCATTGCCCACCTTTGTTCTACATGCTTTCTTAATGTGCCCTCGCTTGCCACAATTATGACACAGCTCAGTGGCAAATTTGCACTCGGCGGCATTGTGCTGGCCTTTGCAGCGATAACAACTGGGGAATTTGTGCTGAGTTTTGTCAGTCGACACTTTGTGGACACCTACTTGGGTCTTAGGCACACGAACATTCGTTGCTGTGTCCTCTGCAAGCTTCCCTTGCATTTCTCTCACATCTTTAGATGCTGTTTCCATCGCTTGGCATAATTCCAAAGCCTTTGCAAAAGTGAGTTTTGTTTCAGATAAAAGTCGCCGTTGCATTCGGTCATCATTCACTCCACACACAAGTCTGTCTCTTAACATTTCTTCCAATGAGTCTTTGTAATCACAGTGCAGTGTTAATTTCTTCAATTCTGCCACATACTCTGCTATGGACTCAGTGTTCCTCCTTATGCGTGAATTAAATTTGAATCGTTGCACGATTTCACTCGGTTTGGGGCTGAAGTGCTTCTGAAGCTCAGCAGTAAGCTGGTCGTACGTTTTATCTTTCGGTAATGCAGGGCTTATTAAATTTCTCAACAAGCTGTAAGTAGTTGCACCAACTCCACTCAACAGTACAGCCTTCCTTTTGTCTGGCTCCTCAATGTCATTAGCTTCGAAGAAAAAGTCCAACATTTCACTATATTCTTCCCATGACTGAGTCGAGTTATCAAAAGGGGTTACCGTTCCGATTACAGCCGCCATTGCTCGTCGTGGTGGGGAAACCTCGTTTTTCTCCTCTGAACTTGCACTCGAACTACTGGAGTCACTTGAGTTCGCCACATTTGCAATGTTCTCTGTTTCTCGCCGCTAATTTTTTTCTTTTAATCCTCGTCGCCAATTGTGTGATATCCTACCGTGTAGCAATGATCACACTTGAGTTATTTCTTTGGCTAACTCTGCCATTTATTCTGCAACACACATAATATGACTGAACATGGATTCTGCGCGGGGTTTTTACACTCTTATTCTAATGTGTCCCCTTAGTAGTAGTGCTGAACAACACAGGTAGTTCCCCCTAGAGGCATGTGCCAGTAATGTTTTAAATTAGACTTGCAGTCTACCACATCTTCAAAAGCAAGGAGAGATAAGAACTAAGCATAAACAGAAAAAGGACCCAGAAAACAACAACAGCATTGCATTAACAGAGAAACATAACATGAAATGACCAAGAAAAAACAATTCACCCCGAGCGGGAGGTGGGGGAACCCAGGCATGGAGGGACCGCAACCAAAGCAAACAACCCAAAAAACAACAGAGAACTAAAGAAACCACTCAAGACCCCCAACCCAGAACAACAGAGAGCAAACGTCCAAAGACCTCCGAGGAGAAACAGTGGCAGCTCGGGCGGCCTACCAAAGTCCCAGGATTGCCAGAGTCTATGCTGAAACATGTCAGGTGGCCTCCCTGAGACCCAGAACCACCCGGGCAAGAGGAGCAGACCATCGGGCGGCCTCCCGGCATCCCTAAGCCAGTGAGCCGCAGCACACAACACGCCACCCCCCCACAGGGGGTGGCAGCTGGCAAAACAGCCCCCCCAGAGCACAGGAGCCGGGAGGCAGCATTTATCTAAGATCGGTGGGCTGGGGCATTGCAGCATCCACGGTGGCCTCGGACTGGGGTATAGCTGCACCCGCGGCGGCCCCGGGCTGGGGCACAGCTGCACCCGTGGCGGCCTCAGGCGGCGAGTCAGCAACACCCTCGGAGACCCTAGACAGCAGGGCAGCAGTGCCATTGGAGACCCAAAACAGCAGGACACCAGCACCCTTGGAGATTATTGATGGTGGGACAGCAGCACCCTTGGGGACCATAGACAGTGGGAGGGCAGCACCTGCGGCAGCCTCGGGCTGAGGCATCGCACCCATGGTGGCCTCGGGCGAGGGGGAGCAGCACCCACGGAGATCTTGGATGGAGGGGGAGCAGCACCCACGGAGACCATGGACTCGGACTTGGAGGTGCTGATTCTCATCCTAGCTGCTCCACACTCAGCAGCAAACCATCCCAGTAAGACCTGTGGGTCATTGATGGATGAAGCCAGCAGGACAACATTATGTGCAAACAACAGAGATGAGATCCTGTGGTCACCAAGCATGACACCCTCCGTTCCGTGGCTGTGCCTAGAAATCCTGTCCATAAAAATTATGAACAGGATCGGTGACAAAGGACAGCCCTGATGGAGTCCAACTCTCACTATGAATGAGTCCGACCGAGTATTGTCAATACAAACCAAACTCTCACAACAGTCGTATTGAGGCCGAATAGCTCATAGCATCAAGCCCAATTCCCCATACTCCTGAAGCAGCCCCCACAAAAAACCACGAGGGTCGCGGTCGAATACCTTCTCCAAGTCCACAAAACACACAGAAACTGGTTGGGCAAACTCCCACGAACCCTCGAGGATTCTCAAGAGGGTAAAGAGCTGGTCTGATGTGCCACGGCAATGACGAAAACCACATTGCTCCTCCTGAATCTGAGGTTCGACTCATGGCCGGACTCTCCTCTCCAGTACCTTGGCATAGACCTTCACAGGGAAGCTTAGGAGTGTGATCCCTCTAAAGTTGGAGCACACCCTCCAGTCCCCTTTTTTGAAGAGAGGAACCACCACCCCGGTTTGCCATGCCAAAGGCACTGCCCTGACCTCCACGCAATGTTGCAGAGGCGTGTCAACCATGACAGCCCTACAACATCCAGGGCCTTGAGGTACTCAGGGTGACTCTCATCCATCCCCGGGGCCCGGCCACCAAAGACATTTTTAACCACCTTGGCGACCTCAGCCCCAGTGATAGGCGAGTCGTCCCCCTCGTCCACAAGCCCTGCTTCCTCTGTGGAAGGCATGTCAGTGGGATTGAGGAGATCCGTGAAGTATTCATTCCACAGCCGATGACATCCCCAGTCGAAGTCAGCAGTGCCCCATCCGCGCCATACACAGTGTGGACAGGGAGCTGCTTCCCCCTCCTGAGCTGCCGGACAGTTTGCCAGAATCTCTTCGAGGCCAACTGAAAGTCTTGTTCCATGGCCTCACCGAACTCTTCCCATACCTGAGTTTTTGCTTCAGCAACCACCCGAGCTGCATTCCGCTTGGCCTAATGGTACACCTCAGCTGCTTCGGGAGTCCCACAAGCCAGCCAAGCTTGATAGGACTCCTTCTTCAGCTTAATGGCCCCACTCACTACTGGTGTCCACCACTTGGTTCGGGGGTTGCCACCACGAGATACCCCGATGACCTTGCGGCCGCAGCTCTGGGCAGCCGCTTCAACAATGAAGGTGGAGAACATTGCCCATTCAGACTCCATGTCTCCATACTCCCTCGGAATGTGGTTGAAGTTCTTCCGGAAGTGGGAGTTGAAGACCTCTCGGACAGGGGCCTCAGCCAGATGTTCCCAGCATACCCTCACTATACGTTTGGGTCTACCAGGTCTAAATGGCATCCTCCCCTGCCATCGGATCCAACTTACCACCACGTGGTGATCAGTTGATTGCTCTGCACTTCTCTTTACCTGAGTGTTCAAGACATACGGTCGCAGGTCAGATTACACAATAACAAAATTGATCATCGACCTGCCACCTTGGGTGTCCTGGTGCCAGGTGCACATATAGACACACTTATGCTTGAACATGCTGTTCGTTATGGACAAACTGTGGTTAGCACAGAAGTCCAATAACTGAACATCACTCGGGTTCAGATCAGGCAGGCCGTTCCTCCCAATCACCCCCCTCCAGGTTTCACTGTCGCTGTCCACGTGCACATTGAAATCCCCCAGTTGGACAATGGAGTCTCCAAGAGGAGCACTCTCCATCACCTCAGTCAGAGACTCCAAAAAGGGTGTGTACTCTGAACTATCATTTGGTGCATAGGCACAAATGATGGTCAGGACCAAATACAGTCAAACAGAAAAATAAACAAACAGAAAAAGACAAAATAAATCTAATAACGAAGCACAGCCCTGGCCCATGCACCGGATCATGACACAGAGGTGGACTTGCTGGTGTGTTTTGGATCATTGTCCTGTTCCAGACCCCAAGTGTGTTTCAGCTTGAGGTCATGAACAGATGGCTGGACATTCTCCTTCAGGACTTTTTAGTAGACAGCAGAATTCATGGTTCCATTTACCACAGCAAGGCTTCCAGGTCCTGAAGCAGCAAAACAGCCCCACACCATCACACTACCACCACCATATTTTACTGCTGGAATGATGTTCCTTTTCTGAAATGCTGTTACTTTTATGCAGGATGTAATGGGATACACACCTTCCAAAAAGTTCAACTTTTGTCTTGTCAGTCCACAGAGTATTTTCCCAAAAATCTTGGGGATCATCAAGATGTTTTCTGGCAAAACTGAGACGAGCCTTTATGTTCTTTTTGCTCAGCAGTGGTTTTCGTCTTGGAACTCTGCCATGCAGGCCATTTTTCCCCAGTCTCTTTCTTATGGTGGAGTCATGAACATGGGCCTTGACTGAGGCAAGTGAGGCCTGCAATTCTTTTGATGTTGTTGTGGGGTCTTTTGTGACCTTTTGGATGAGTCGTTGCTGTGCTCTTGGGGTAATTTTGGTTGGCTGGCCACTCTTGGGAAGGTTTACCACTGTTCCATGTTTTTGCCATTTGTGGATAATGGCTCTCACTGTGGTTTGCTGGAGACCCAAAGCTTTAGAAATGGCTTTATAACCTTTTCCAGACTGATAGATCTCAATTACTTTGTTTCCCATTTGTTCCTGAATTTCTTTGGATCGCAGCATGATGTCTAGCTTTTGAGGATCTTTTGGTCTACTTCACTTTGTCAGGCAGGTCCTATTTAAGTGATTTCTTGATTGACAACAGGAATTGCAGTAATCTATAATCCAGTAATTTATGTTTTAACAGGGAGGGGGAGACAATCACTTTTTCACACAGGGCCATGTAGGTTTGGATTTTTTTCCCCTTAACAATAAACACCTTCATTTAAAAACCGCATTTTGTGTTTACTTGTGTTATCTTTGTCTAATATTTTAATTTGTCTGATGATCTGAAACATTTAAGTGTGACAAACATACAAAAAAAAAGAGAAATCAGGAAGGGGGCAAACACTTTTTCACGCCACTGTACATCACTTTCATGATGAAAATTCTATTTTTATTTTTATAATTCTGGTTTTTTGGAAATTATAAAAAATTTGTATTTTCTGAATGATTTAGCTGTCACAATATTTATACACATGGCTTTTCTAATATTTGTCATTGGTTTCATATTAACCCCTTGCACTCCGGTCAATTTCCCTAAAAACGCCAAAAAATAACGTGCCCAAAGTAAATCGAAAGCTGTTCTTCAACCCTTTGCAGCATCTTCATGGGATTGGTCTCATTTAAAAGAAAACACTTTGATTTTTTTGGCAAAACAGTCATAATCTCTCTAAGTGCTCCGGCCACTGAGTTACAGTCATCTAAACATACTGAACTTGAAGAAAATAAATTTGGCCTGGGTGGTTTTTTTTGGATACAAATGCTTGCAAATAACACACAGCTTCAGATCCGGGCTGGAAAATGCAACAGAAATGTAGAACCAAGTGTTATCCATCTGAGGTCCAAATTTTGTAACAATACCACAAAAAATGAATATATTACACAGCTTTTTCCTCAGGTAGTTCCCAGGCATTTTTGAACTGTGCCAAATTGTGTCAAATGGCACAGTTTGGAAAAACGTCTAACTTTTGAATGATTCAATATAGAAGCTTCATCTTGGGATCTAATGAAAGGTGACACTCAGGGCTGTGTGTTTGTGTGGGGGGGTTGTCCCCCCCCCTCGCTACAGAAGAGTAGCGGGGGGGGGCATTCACGGTCCGGACGCGGCGAACGAACCGTGTACCGCGGCGCACGCACTTCGGACTTCGTGCGCCGCACAGTTGTAATTTACCGATCGGTCAAAAGTCATTTTATGATTACAATTTTCGGGGATAAAGAATAATTTAGCATATAACACTTACCTCTTCACAGCAGCATTGTCCTGGTGAACTTCTCTTCCTCATTGTCAGACGAACGCGACGCTGGTCCGCTCGTGGTTCCCGGTCAAAACATAATTCCATTATTGCGGTTTTGCGCTTCCATGATTGCGGTTTTGGTGAATGATTTACGACCTTTGTCGTCGGTCTATGATGACCATGGAAGAGAATCCTAAACGTCTATTCTGCTGGAATAAGTGCAGGTCGCACTTGTGGGTGGTCTCCGTGCTGCTGGGTCTGTAGCAGGTTCTTCCTGCGGGTCCTTTTTTTCATCTGCTGCAGCAGTCAGTCTCTCTTCACCCAGCCCGAACTTCTGTGCTTCAATTGGCTGGCTGCATTCACAGCGTTGGTAGGCGGGCCCTTCTTGCTAGGTTTTCAGTCATTGATTCTTCAAGGTTTCAGAAACCCAATTCAATTATTAGTCGAATGAGAGGTCAATCATATCTGATCTGTTTGCGGCTGTGTCTGTAATGGAAGAACTTTTTTTTTTTCAGTGCGCGCTTGGACGCAGCGCCCTCGTGCGCTCGGGGACGCAGAGACATGCCCGTCCGCGGTACACCGGAGTGCAAGAGGTTAATAAAAAAACTTGTAGTGTATGTGCTGTGTCCATGGATGATACTGGATAATCAGTATTAAAAGTGATCGAGACAACATTCTGACCTCCTGGCCAGTAGGTGTCACACTTATTCTTGCACCAACTAGTTGGTAGAGACACGTGACGTCATCCTAGTTATACAATTGACTGTGACCAGCTGTGACATCCCTACCAACAAAAGATATATAAATACTACATGGCTAGCCGCTAGGCTAGTCACATTCCATTTACATAGCCTACTTATCCACCTTATTCCTGGGGGTGCCACTGTAGGAACGATTATGGACGGAACTTCCGGTTTCAGCTGACGTAGTGTTAAATCAGTCAATAAGAGTGGCATAGCCGGGGCATTTAAAATAGCATTTTTAAAAGTTTTTCAAATTCATTTTAATGTATAGTCCACATACGTGTTTTGCACTCAAGTGGCAGCTAATTTCAACTCTTCTATTTTTGTAATTTTTGAATGTTTCGGCATAGTTCTGGTACTTGTTGCTGGTGTTCGTGGCTGTGCCAGACTGGATAAATGGAGGTTTCTCACCACACGGTGACAGATGACATCCAAGCACGGTGTTGTGGCATCTGCTCTCAGGTAAATTTGATTATGTCCAACCTATTTTCACAAAATACAGCCGACTTTATTGCAGTGGAGACATGCTGGTCGGAATACACACCGCGTAATTATGAGTACAGGTAATGAGAAGTCATAAATCATGACTCTTTCTTTATTTGGTAGCGGCAAAGTCCCAGGAAACCCCCCATGAGTGTCTGGTATCATTGTAAAGCTTAGAAATTGTACTTTCTAAAAATGCCTATGTTTTTGCGGAAGACATAACTCCCAACCAATTGAACGCAAGTTTTCAACCTAACTAAAATATAAACAAACCATGTTTTTCTGGGTCAGTTTTTGCACACTTCCTACATAATAAATATCATTTTGAAGGTCTTTCAATACAGAATATGGAAATAATGTTACATCAGTTTTGAAAATGTCCTCAAAGTGACTCATTTTACCAGCAAGAGTCATTTGTTTACATCGATAGCATCTTCGCAGTGGCGCTAACTAAGAGAGCTACTGTGTACGAGGCCAGTTTTTAAGGTCATCTTTCCATCCCTCGTTAGTCATGGAAACTGGTATGATTATGTTACTGTTCTGAGGTGCAAGAGGCCATGTTCCCGCTTTTCTGATGCCAAAGTCATTGTTTTTTAACAAGGAAAAGTGTCCCGTTTCAGTGACAACCAGATGTTCTAAACTAATACCGGAAGTTACTCCCATAATTCATGCAAGGCATCATGGGGCCTAGGAATAAGGTGGATATGATTATAATAAATACAATAAAGAATTGTTTGTGTGTCCTGTTATCACAATGCTGAAGGTACTGTCAACCATTATAATTACCTACAGAATATGGCACTCCATTTGCCATTAAAATGTTAGCCATGTCTGTGTATCATATATCTATGTTTGCTGCCACCACAGTCTCATCATCCATATGCAAATATTATTGTTGTTTTGGTTCTGTAAAAATTTTTCAGCAATATATTATTTTTTCAAGAATATAAAGACTTTAATTCTGCACCTCTCCAAACACTTGATGTATTTTTTTAAAATCTTTATTTTTATGAAAATCTTGCAAATGTCTCAACAACAGCTATATATATATACGCAAAATCCTTTCATCGTTCTAATCTCTGACCTTTTCCCCATTTCACTTATACCAGGGCTATTCAATTACAAAATCAGCTGGGCCACAATTTGAAATCAAGACATGTAACTGGGTTGCACCTGTTCAGCGATCTGTTAAATATGACAAATTTCAAACCAACATAAATCAATATGATGAAAAATATGCACTTTTTATTCATTGCCTTGGTTTTAATTGTGCGCTTGGCACATGAAAAAGGCACATCAGAAGGGCATAAAAACACAACAGTGCTGGGGTTGAGCAGAACTTGAAGTAGTAGAAATATTTTTCCTCTTGAACAACAATTAAACAAATAGAATGAAAAAAATGATTCTGTAAATAATCATTTTGGTCACATCTTACTCAGGCATATCTCAAAGTGCATAAAAACTCAATGTGCACTGTTAGTAGCATTAACATTTGTTTCACTTTTGAAATAAAATACACTACATTCTGGTCATAACTGACCTTGGCACATCACAAAGTACATTTAGCTGAATAAAAAAATGAACTGTCAGACACCTCAGTGCACAAACCACCCCAAGAAAAGACTGATACCATTAACAAACATTGGACATCCACTATTGTGGTTTGTTTTGTTTTAAATCACCACATGTGTGAGTAGGAACCTCTTTTTATAACTACACATTCCATTACACACACATATCAGTCCAGGCAGGGTTAAACTGAAGATTTTCATCATCAATTTTACACTTCAGAGTTGACAATGACATGTTTTAAGGTGCCTTCACACCAAATGCAAACGGGAAAATTTTCTGCATGGCACAATTACATAATAACTGAATGTAAACATGCGAATAGGCATGAATTCACCATCTGAGTGAGTTGCAGACAGGTGAAGTTTCCTTTATAACTTCTGCAGCTGTGTTCAACCTGCTTAGGTTTACATTATCCGACGGGGGGTTTACCTGAAAAAGTTGTCCTTACCTCCAAAACTTTACAAGATGATAGGTGTTTATGTTGTTAGACTGGTAACCTTGTTAAGCACGTCCGTGGGTAAATAACAATGACATCCCAATTCAGCTGAAGAGCTCCCAGTCCTTCTTTCTCCAGGTGAGCTTCAGCCTCATTTTCAAATTAGTTTACTCTCCAATGTTGATACTTTTACTCCGATGACGGCAGAATCTGAACGTGTGCGCTATTCCTTGGATGCGAATGCACGATTTTGCATGTGCTCACTTCTTTCCATTGACTTTTTATGCATTTCCGCCGCCCGTTCATGTTTGGTGTAGGCTTGGTTTCTTGCCACTAGCACCATTAGTCACAGTCATAATAATAGAGCCCACACTGCCCACAATTCAACAACCCTGGCCAGCATCTGGTCCGCGTGTCGCCTCCAGTGCTGCGATGCGCCAATATCGACGGTGTAGGATACAGGGCCAGTCTCAGCTGAAACAACCCCTGGTATCCTCTTCTTCTCTCCTCTCCCGTAATCCCGAACAAGAACTGGGTCTCCCACCTTGAACGTTCTGGCTTTTGCATGCATTCCTCGATACGCACACTGTGCCTCTTGTGCTTTCTCTACCTCTGATGTCACGCTAGGCTTCAGCAGGTCCAATCGAGATCGCAGCTTGCGATGCATGAAAAGCATAGACGGGGACTCCTTCGTTGTAGAGTGTGGAGTATTACGGTACGTGAGTAGAAAGGTGTCCAGTCGGTGTTGTATGGAAGTGGTTCCAGTGGAACGCTTCAGTGACTGCTTGAATGTCTGTACAAAACGTTCTGCAAGACCATTTGTTGATGGATGGAATGGTGCAGAGCGAATGTGCTTTACTCCATTACCTTTCATAAAAGTGTCAAACTCGTGTGAGGTAAACTGAGGACCATTATCGCTCACTAACACCTCAGGGAGCCCATAGCGACTAAATAACACTCGGAGCACCTGGATGGTATTAGCCGTTGTAGTGGAACTCATAAGGTGTACCTCAGGCCATTTTGAATGGGCGTCTACAACCACCATAAGCATTTGGCCTTGGAACGGCCCAGCAAAGTCGACATGAATTCTCTTCCACGGGGATCCAGGCCAGGTCCATGGGTGGAGTGGTACTGGTCCCGGTGCTTTCTGTGTAAATTGACAGGACTGGCATGTTTTTGAGACCTGTTCAATTTGAGCGTCAATTCCGGGCCACCACATGTAAACTGCGGGCGACAGCTTTCATTTTGACAACACCTGGGTGTCCAGTATGCAGTTCCGACAGCAGTCGTGATCTCAATTTTGGGGGAATGACGACGCGCACACCCCACATAAGGCAATCTTGCTGGAGTGTCAACTCATCCCTCCGGCTGATGAATGGCGCCAATGTGCTGGCCACATCCTGGACCCTCGGAAAGCGACCTGTGGAGACCATCTGCAGGACTTGAGCAAGGACAGGATCACCCCTGCTCTCTCGGCAGATTTCTCGACAGTTCACAGGTAAGGCTTCTAGGTGTTTAATGTGAAAACTGTCCACAGTACTGATTCTCTCTCTTGATGATGTTGGTAATGGAAGGCGTGAAAGCCCATCCGCATTTCCATGACGAGCTGCCTCTCGGTACTGTATGGTGTAATTATGGGCAGCTAACAGGAGAGCCCACCGCTGCATTCTAGCAGCAGCCATAGATGGTGTGGCTTTGCACGGACTCATAATAGTGGTCAATGGGCGATGATCTGTAAGGAGTGTAAACTGCCTGCCATACAGATAATGATGGAATTTACGAACTCCAAATATAATGCCAAGAGCTTCGCGCTCAATGTGGGCATAATTGCGTTCTGCCTTATTCAGAGTCCTTGATGCAAAAGCTATGGGCCTCTCTTGTCCATTCGGGAGAATATGTGAAATGACACTACCTACACCATAAGGTGATGCATCACACGCCAGCCGAATGGGAAGTTGTGGATCATAATGGGTTAACACGCTTTGAGAGAGTAACTGCTCTTTTGCCTCTTTGAAAGATGCAGCACATTCAGATGTCCATTGCCATTGTTTTCCTTTGCACAACAGAGTATTCAGTGGGCTTAGGATAGCTGACAAGTTGGGGATAAATCTGCTGTAATAATTAATTAGCCCCAAGAAAGAACATAACTGACTCACGTCTGTAGGTGCAGGAGCCTCCACAATTGCCCTGACTTTCGCTGGTGCCTTGTGTAGACCCTGGGCATCAATGACGTGACCCAGATATTCCAGTGAATCCTTGAAAAATTCACATTTTTCCTTCCGTACCCGCAAACCGAATTCTTCCAAGCGCCCTAGGACTGCATCCAGATTTTTCAGATGCTGCACACGATCCTGTCCACTGACCAATATATCGTCCAGGTAACAGTGAACGTTCGGCAGACCCTGGAGGACTTTGTCCATGGCATGCTGGAATATCGCTGGTGCTGAGATAATTCCAAATGCCAGCCTGTTGTAACAAAACAGACCCTTGGATGTGGTTATTGTGAGATATTTTCTGGAATTTCCCTCTATCACCATTTGCAAATAGGCATGAGATAAGTCCAGTTTACTAAAATGCTGCCCCCCCGAAAGTGATGCGAATAGATCTTCAATGCGTGGAATTGGGTATTTCTCCACACACAGGGCAGGATTAACTGTGACTTTAAAATCCCCACATATCCTAACATCTCCGTTCTTTTTCACAACGGGCACAATGGGTGTTGCCTATTCACTGAATTTGACAGGGGATATAATGCCCTGCTCACACAATCGGTCAATTTCAGCCTCCACTTTTGGCCTAAGGGCATAAGGAACGACTCTCGCTTGACAGAACCGTGGCACATGATCCGGCTTCAGCGCTATGGCTACTTCCATGCCTTTCAGAGTGCCTAATTCTTTTTTTAAGACCTCTGCATGTCTTTGTAGCACGCCCTCTAGCGTCTCCTCCCGGACCGTCTTTATTTCTCGCCAGTCAATTCAAATCCTCCGCAGCCACTCCCGACCAAAAAGTGGGGGTGAACTTCCCCGAACCACATACAGTGGTAGTCTAGCCCTCTGCTTGTTCATCCTCACTGAAACGGTGATGACACCCTCTGCTGGAATCACCTCGCCCATGTATGTTTTCAGCATTATACGGGTTTGGCGCAAGGGCAAGTCCTTAAAGTGTGCATCATACAGTTTTCTTGAAATCAGAGAAACGGCAGCACCGGTATCTAATTCCATGATAATCCTTTTACCTTCAATTTTTGGTTTAACACACATGTATGACAAATTACTCTGCTGAGACACCATATGCAGGCTCACTTCAGTGTCTGTAGTGCTACCATCACTAGATATTTCTTTTACATCCAATTGGTGCACCCTTTTTTCCTTTTTAGCTTTATACTCCACTGGTTTCTCCTTATTTACAGTCTCTTTGTTCCTGCACATTTTCGAGATATGTCCTCTCTTACCGCATTTATGGCATTTTTGCTCCTTATAAAAACAATCGCTCTCTTTGTGGTTCATTTTTCCACAGCGCGAACATTTCGTGTGTTGTTTGTCATGTGGTGACAGTGCATGCACTTTCAGCGCGTTGCTCAGCTGATGTGTCTCGCAAGCTACTGTCTCCATTGACACGGCTAGTTCCATCGCTTTGGAAAAAGTAAGCTTCTCCTCCGTCAGCAATTTTTTCTGGATAGCTTCTATATTCAGTCCACAAACGAGCCTATCCCTCAATGCATCCTGCAGGTGCATACCAAACTCGCAGTGTTCAGAAAGCTTTTTAATGACTGCTATGTATTGCGTCACAGTTTCTCCCTCTTGTTGGTTCCGTTTATGAAAGCGAAATCTTTCAGCAATCACAATTGGCTTTGGGGAAAAGTGGTCTTTCAAAACTTCCGTGAGTTGAGCATATGTCTTAGCCCCTGGCTTATCTGGAGCTATGAGGCTACGTAAAAGTCCATATGTTGACGCACCAATTACACTTAAGAAAACAGCAAGCTTTTTCTCCTCTGCAATACCATTTGCCGTTACAAAATACTCAAACCTCTCAACGTAGGTTGTCCACTGCTCCACCGACTCGTCGAATGGGTCAATGTGTCCAATAACTCCAGCCATGGCGTGCAGTTAGCTAGCGTTTAGCAATCTTGTCACCTGGCGTCCTGTCACCCGGCGTGCTGTCACCCGGCGTGCTGTCACCCGGCGTGCTGTCACCTGGCGCGCTGTCACCCGGCGTCCTGTCACCTGGCGTGCTGCGCCCAGCCAAACTCCCACCAGGACAAACGTTCCTCTTCCTCCGTCACTCACAGTCAATACCGCGGTGAGACTTGGAAACGTAAAGTTATCCTCGTCGCCAATGATGTTATGTCCGTGGGTTTCTACTTTAGATTACCACTCGGAGGAACAAACACAAAGACACACACGGCTGCAGGTCATTAGCTTGCTCGTTTACTCAGGCATACGCACACATTCACGTGTCAGTTCAGTTCAATGAGCACACTCTTATACTATTGGCAATGCCACAGAGTACAGCGCCCACCAATGGGGTGGCATATGCAAATGCAACTCATACAACTCCCATACATCACACACACTTCAAAACAATGCACTGCATTGTGGGTTGACGGTTGCTAGGTTATGCGGAGTGTTGCATGTATGGTCTGTAGTAATTAATGGATTTCTTGCAATTCTGTGAGACGTGTTGGCCTTTGCTTCTCTGGCTGGACTACAGACTGGGCCTGTGTCACTCTGAGGTTGGTTCTGGGCTGCATGTGGCCCATGGGCTGCTAATTATATAGGCCTGACTCACGCTCTAAAAATGAAGTCTCCTGCACCATATTTTCAAAAATGTGTAAGTGAAAGTAAAATAAATTCCTCAAAGGTAATTCACTCAAATTGCTTGAAATTAAACATGAATCATTCTATCAAAATTATAATCGTAATGAAAAGTTCATAAAATGATCAACAAATGCAAATCTGTTGTGATTTAACCACTTGAACTCCGGGCAATTTTCCTAAAAATGCCCCCCAAAAAATGTGCCCAAAGTAAATTGAAAGCTGTTATTCAACCCTTTGCAGCATCTTCATGGGGTTGGTGTCATTTAAAAGAAAACACTTTGAATTTTTTGGCAAAAAAAACATAATCTCTCTATGTGCTCCGGCCACTGAGTTACAGTCATCTAAACATACTGAACTTGAAGAAAAAAAATTTGGACACTGTTTTTTTGGATACAAATGCTTGTAAATAACACACAGCTGTCCGATCCGGCTGGAAAATGCAACAGAAATGTAGAACCAAGTGTTATCCAGCTGAGATCCAAATTTGGTAACAATACCACAAAAAATGAATATTTTACACAGCTTTGTTCTCAGGCTGTTCCCAGGCGTTTTGGAACTGTGCCAAATTGTGCCAAATGGCACAGTTTGGAAAAACGTCTGTAACTTTTGAATGATTCAATGTAGAAGCTTCATTTTAGGCTCAAAGGAAAGGTCACACTCAGGGCTGTGTCTGTGTGTGTGTGTGTGGGGGGGGTCGTCCCCCCCCCGCTATCAAGGACAGAGTTCGGCCCTCGCTACATGAGATTACACTCGTTGCATGTTTCCACAGCAACGCTGTCACAGCGCCCCCCCCCGCTACTGTGTGTGTGTATGTGGGGGGGGGGGTTGTCCCCCCCCGCTCGCTAGGGAGGATGGACTTTAGCCATGGCTACACAACAGATTAGCCTTATGTGGTGATGTAGCACAGCAGTGCAGTCACCGTGGCTCCCCCCCCCTCGCTGCAGAAGAATAGCGGGGGTGGGGGGGCGTTCACAGCCTGTACACTGCGAGCAACCCCCTTGTACCGCAGCGCACGAACTTCAGACTTCGTGAACCGCACAGCTGTAATTTACTGATCGGTCAAAAGTCATTTTGGATTACAATTTTCAGGGATAGAGAATAATTTAGCTTATAACACCTTACCTCTTCACAGCGGAGTCTGGGCGAACTTCTCTTTCTCATTGTCAGACGAACGCGACGCTGGTCCGCTCTGGTTCTGGTCTCGCGACTCGATCAAAACATAATTCCATTATTGCGGTTTTGTGCTTCCATGATTGCGGTTTTTGGCGAACGATTTTTCAAAACAAATAACAGTAGTAATTAAAAAAAGACTGGCGAAGGCATGTGTGTCACTCAGCCTTCGTCGTCAGCCTCCGTCGGTCTATAATGACCATGGAAGAAATCATAACGTCTACTCTGCTGGAACCAATACAAAATAAGCACCGCCTGGGGCCGAACATGCTGATCCACGAATGGCACTCCCTGTCACACAGGTTGCATTTGTGGATGGTCTCCATGCTGCTGGGTCTGTGGGGCTCTTCCTGTGTCCTTTTTTGATCCGCTCCAGCAGTCAGTCTTCACCCAGCCTTAAAAAAAAACAGCTCACGAACTTCTCTGCTTCAACTGGCTCACTGCATTCAAAGCGTTGGGAGGCGGGTCCTCCTTCCTAGGTTTTCATTCATTGGTTCGTCAAGGTTTCAGAAACCCAATTCAAGGCTCTTATTAGTCGAATGAGAGGTCAATCAGATGAACTAATCTGTTCGCGGCTGTGTTTGCAGATTTTTTTTTCAGTGGCGCTTGGAGGGCACACCACCTACACCACCACCATCAATATCCTTATCATGCGTCATGCGCACGAGGACGCACGAGCGCGCTCTCGTGCGCCCTCGTGCGTCATAGGACGCAGAGACTTGCCCGCCCGCGGAACAACGGAGCGCAAGTGGTTTAAAGCCCAATGAATTTGTACAGTTTATTTTTGACCTGTATATTCCGATGCGGGCAGCGTGGTGGCGGAGTGTTCAGCACTGCGGCAGCACAGCAACTCACCCTTGGCCGGGGGATCCTGGGTTCGATCCCAGCCGCCGACCAACAGTGATCTGTGTGGAGTTTGCATGTTCTCCCCGTGTCTGCGTGGGTTTACTCCGGGATTTCTCCGGTTTCCTCCCACATGCCAAAAACATGCAAGTTAGGTTAATTGGCATCAAACTGGGGATTCTAAATTGTCCTTAGGTATGACTGTGAAAGTGAATGGTTGTCTGTCTCTCTGTGTTGGCCCTGCGATGGACTGGTGATCTGTCCAGGGTGTACCCTCCCTCTCGCCCAAAGATGCTGGGATAGGCTCCAGCCCCCCCGCGAGCCGAAAAGGATTAAACGGAAGAAGATGGATGGATGGATGGATATTCCGATGCTGTGATCCAAACCTAAAGAATCTTCAAACTCGGAATCATAGCTACATTCTTTTGTTTATAGCATGTGCCTCAGTTCATCTTTATGAAATGTGTATCAGCCTTTATGTATAGTCAATAGAACACTTTGTGTTGAGGAAGTGAAACTGGACTGAAGAAGAAAAGATAAAAGAGAAGAGCTAAAATAAACAGAGATAATTTTTAATGTTTTAATTTTATATGCCCTTCAACTGACTACGCTGCAAATAATAAAATCTTAGTCAGAAAAATATCTTAAATCAAGGACATAATTCTTGTTTTTTGTTTGACAAGCTATTTTTTCTTGTCATGCAGTTTTCTGTGAGAAAACTTTACTTGTTATGAGATTTTTTAATTTGTTTTAAGTAACTTAATCTGGTTCTAAGTAAAAAAATTTCTACCAATGGAACAAGAAAGTTTTACTTATCAAACTGATTGAAACAAGTAAAAATTTCATGGCAAAAAAAATATACTCATTTTAAGATTTCTTTTTTTACAGTGTAGAAGTTTACAATTCTCTTTTGTAATCATTTTTTCTGTACTTTGTTTTGCACACTGAAATGTTTTAAGGTAAGCTCTGGGTTTTGGGCAGCCATCAATCCATCCATGGTCTATGGCGGTGGTCCAGGTTACACATGTACTCTGGCATAGGATTCAATTGATTCCACTGATGTTATTGACTGTTCAGCCTTTGTTGGGCAGTAAATAAAGCAGGCTCAGAAGGTTATTGATTTTGATTTTAGACTCTACACTAAACATTTTATCTTATCTGAATGTACTACTGCCTCTTAAACATATGCTTTTTCATTTAACTAGCAGCATTCTGAACTCAGCAGCACTGCACTCACCACTATTATTTTATTAAATTAATATTTTAAAAGGCATTTACTATTTTGGATATATGTTTACTACAAGCTGGCTGTTTTTTGTCATTACTTAAATAGCAAAGTGTCATCACATACAGTATATTATATACTATATATGGTGTTCATAAAGATGTTTTGGATGCAGGAATATTGAGAAACAAAAAGTGTTTTCTACCAAGTTGTGAAACATGTTTTTTTGCTGTCAAATTGAAAATTTTTACCTGTGAGTCCATGAGGACTAGAGACAGCCACCAGTGGACATTAGAGGAACTTAAGTTTTATGGTGGGTTTTTTTTCAGCCTTGCTGGTTGCAGATTGCCTCCTCCGTGGATAGCTACCTTATCGTGGTGGAGGGGTTTGAGTGCCCGGATGATCTCAGGAGCTATGTTGTCAGGGGCAACTTGTCCCTGGCAGGGTCTCCCAAGTCAAACAGGTCCCGGGCAAAGGGTCAGATTAAGAGCAGTCCAGCTGATTCCCATGAAAAATATTTCATCAAGAACCCAGTGTACCCAGAGGAGGCATGTGGGTCTACCCTCCAGTGGCCTCACCACCTGCAGGAGGGATCATGGGGATCATGGTGCTATGTGAACTGGTCAGAACTGTGAACTGGGCTACTCTGCCTGGACTGATGCCCCCGCGACCTGGATCCCTGGATAGAAGATGTATGTATGGATGGACGGGTTGCAGATTGCAATTTATTTGATCTGATTTCATTTTATTCATTCATTTTGTTCACATCACCATTAAATTAACACAACCCAATAACTCCTCACACTGACAATAAAAGAAAAGGTGCAGGACGATCAGTCTTATAAACCTGCCCTTAATACAAACAAGCAGCTACACTAACATAGAGCAAGTGTATGTGTGTTTATATATTCATGTCCATTTACAAACTCAGACACAACCCACCAAAGGAAAAAAGGAGAAGAAAAACAAAACAAAACCAACTGGAATGTGCTCAGCTGAGATGCAAACCCAGGCCTTTTGCAGCCCTACAGATTTAAATCCTTGACCGTTGACCTTGCGATCCCAAACCCATAGTCACAGTTCAGGATCCTAAGGTGAACCTGTGTACCAAGTTTGGTGGAGTTCAGTGGCCCTAGTTGTCTTTGTTGTTGAGATATTGTTTACAGTATATGGCATTCTGACCTTCACCTTTGACCTTTTAACTCCAAAAGTATAGCCAGAGGTGCAAGTCCCAGGATCAAACGACAGTATAATCGTCTGTCATTTTATTTATAATATTATCACACACTAAATATTTTTTTTAATTCCATCCACATTCTCATTTTAATTGTGGACTCACCACTGGAGTCTATAGATTAGGCATTAATGTATGATTTTTGTGTGCGTTTTGGTGAGGATGTACAGTGCATGGGGGGAGGCATGTCAGTCTGAAGATTTTTATTCCTTCCACATTTTCAACACAATCTTATTAGGCATTAATGTCTATTTTTAGGGGAATGAATAAATGAACAAGAAGTGTGCAGGTTTTACTTTTCACTGGAACTCCCCAGAGAAACAGGAAATGCGCCCACACCTGCCTTGGCCACACACCCCGGGTTTCCAGCTGGGCCAAGGCTGCCCGCACTGCACTTTTGTCATGGTCCACCTGTCAGGGATCGCTGAGAGCAGGCTCGCTACGTGGCGGGGGTTGGCAGCGGATGGAAAGCCGAGCCAGACCAATCCTTGGTAGACCCACCAATGGGGGAGACCCTCAGTCAGTGAAACAGGAGCACGCCATCTCTCCACGGGCTGGGACTGACTTCGGTGCCATCGATAATGAAAGTTTATGAAAGTTTGCACAGGAATCATCCTCTTTTCCTGAAGTTTCAAACCCATTCATGTCTGTGTGTTGCATCTGTACACACTACATCAAACCATCCATCCATCTTCTTCCTCTTAATCCTTTGCAGGCCGCGGGGGCGCTGGAGCCTATCCCAGCATCTTTGGGTGAGATGGGAGGCTCTGGGAGGCCTGTGTTGCAGTTTACTTGCAGGTCACCAAAAAAAAAAAAAAAAAATTCCCATGTTTCTTCCCCCCTCAGTTCTTAAAATAAAAATATCCACTTTATTCATCCACCTTTGTCCGTTCAGTATTATTTCTGTATATAAAGAAATTACATTACTTTTAACTCTTTCCTTTAGCACTACATCATTAATCTTTGTCTTCTGCTTAATCCTTTTTGGGTCACTGGGGGGGGGGGGGGGGCTGGAGCCTATCCCAGCATCTAACTTGCATGCTTTTTGGCATGTGGGAGGAAACCAGAGAAATCCTGGAGTAAACCCACGCAGACATGGGGAGAACATGCAAACTCCACACAGATCCATTCAGCTGATTTTTTTTAGCCCATTCTTAAGGCCTGTACGTACTCCGCAAGAACAGAGAAATTTGCTCTTTTTCTTTTTTTTTGATTTATGATTTTGTATACTTTATTGATCCCCAGAGGGGAAATTGAGGGCATCCACCTGGATGGATGAAGCAGCCACGGTACGGCGCTATTCCTTAACCATTCACACACACATTCACACTTAGGGCCACTTTAGAGTCTCCAATTAACCTAACCTGCATGTTTTTGGCCTGTGGGAAGAAACCGGAGAAATCCCGGAGTAAACCCACGCAGATATGGGGAGAACATGCAAACTCCACACAGATCACTGTTGGTCAGGGGCTGGGATCGAACCAGGGATCCCACGGCCAAGGGTGAATTGCTGTGCTGCTGCAGTGCTAACCACTGCACCACTGCTCGGTGCGGTGGTGCAGTTGTTGAGGTTGTAAGAACAAGAACAAAGTGTGATATAGGGATTTGGCCCTTGGGGCTTGTTGTAACCGATGCCAGTCAGTCGACGTGGTGACATCAGGTGGGTTATGGCCGGTATGTATATTCTGTGTGAATCTCAATAAAGTTCAGTACGTTGCTCGGTACAACATGGCTCATGTCTCCCGTTATTAAGACATAACATTTGGCGACGACGGATTAAACCATGGGAGCATGCGTAAAACTACCACCTCCGTTTTTAGAGTCTCTGGGTGTGCCAGCTACACCATGGCGCTGCTGGTTAGAAGCATTTGAGGAATACATCCCTGCAGCTGGCCTGGGTGGCGCCAATGAAAAGAGACGGAAGAGCCTGCTTGTTCACTGCCTCGGTAAGGAAGGCCAATGTGTGTTTCACGCGTTTGGTGGCAAAGGCTCATTGAAGGAGTGTTTGGACATGATGGACAATTTCTTAGTACAGCATTACACCGTGAAGACACAGGTTCTTCGACAGCTGACAATGAGCTGGTGAATCCACCCAATGTTTCCTAATGGAACTCCGTAGTCTAGCGAGCACATGCGCCTTCGGGCCTATTGAAGAAGAGCTAGTCCCTGACAAGCTAGCACACGGTACGAGCAGCGAGTGGCTCAAAAAAAAGCTAATGCTAACTTCGGACATCTTCACGCTGAAGTAAGTGATTGAATTGACCAGCCAGACAGAGTCCGCTACCCAGCTAGCTCTACAAGTGCTAGCTAAAGAGAACCTAGCCACCCAAGCTTCCCCTCCACGTCAGGCCGCTAGCAGTGCATCTAACTCCTTGGGGTGGACCCCCAAAAGGCGGCGGACTGTGGCACAGGCAGGAGCGGGAGCTCGGGGGCTGTGTGGCGGCTGTGGCAATTCCCGTCACCGGGTGGGCACGTTCACTTGCCCCACCAGAGGATAGAAGTGCTACAACTGTGGCCGTTCTAATCACTGGGTCAGGGTCTGCACCACCGCCAATAAACCAATAGCTTTGGAGCCCAAAAGCATGACATTGGTGCGTGTGGTGGGCACTAAGAAGTGGCCATTAAAGTGGTACGTCTTGCAGCTTGACGGGATCGATGTGCTGCTTATGGTGGACTCAGGTGCTGGTAAATCCATATTGAGCATGGCCACGTTGAAAAGACTTTTCCCGGGTAAAGCCATTAAAGCAGGGGTGATGAAAATGTTTGGGTACAGTCACGCTAAAATTGGCATGGCGGGCACAGCCAGCATCTCGGTAACATGCAGGTCAAGGACTATTCACGCATTTATCTTCCAGGTTTCACGCCAGGGGGCCGACTTGTTGAGAATTAATCTGTTGGGTGAGTTAGGATTCTCCATCATGGACCCAGTGGGCTCAATGGTGCTGACAGTGTCCCCCGAGTGGCATGCCCGCTGGCCGGCATTGTTCATGGGCCTGGGATGTATTAAAGCATTTAACCACCGCCCGCTCATTGACCCAGGTGTGACACCAACAATCCAACCATTACAGCGCCGCCTCCTCACCCTGCAGGATGACGTCACGTCGGAACTGAATAAACTGCTCAAAGCCGGCATCATCGAGAAAGTGTATGCCTCACTATGGATATCAAACATTGTGGTGGCCAAGAAGAAGACGGGGGGCTTTCCGCCATGCATTGACCTCAGGATGGTTAATAAGCGATCATCCCGGACAAATACCCGCTCCCCATGATGGAGGAACTCACCGCAGTGTTTAGTGGCTCAAGGGTGTTCACAAAGCTTGATCTCTGCCAGGGTTATCTGCAGGTGCCCTTCCACCCAGCCAGCTGAGACCTGATGGCGTTTGTGACCCACATGGGCGTTTTCAGGTACACCCACATGCCTTTTGGCACCAAGTTGTTTTTGGAAAATTATGTCCAGAATTCTCACTAGCCTCAGGGGGTGGTGTACCTTGACGACATCATGGTCCACGGCATCGCAGGGGGAACACGACAGTCATTTGAGACGAATGATGGAGGTGCTGCTGGAGCTCGGAGACATTTTGTACGGGGAAAAGTGCATCTTCGCGGTGGATTCCATTGAGTTTGTGGGATTCCGGCTGGCGGCCAAGGGCCTGAGCCCCCTGTACTTGCACGTCGAGGCGGTCCTGTGTCTCCCTGATCCCATGACACCCGCACAAATTTCCTCGTTCCTGGGCATGGTGAACCTTAACGGGCTTTTCATTCCCCATTATTCAGAGAGACTATCAAACCACTCCAAGCCCTTCTGAAGCAGGACACACTGTGGCAGTGGACCCTGGCCTGCTCAGCGGTGGTCACTAGGCTGAAGTCCCAACTCACCTCCCCTCCAGTCTTGGCCCACTTTGATCCAAAATGGCTGACTTTTGTGACACATCTGGTTCGGTGGTGGGGGTGGTTATGTCTCAAGTGCAAAATGGTACCAAGCACCCAGTGGTGTTTGCGTCGAGGTCCCTTTTGGTGGCTGAACAGAAATATGCTGTAGGCGTTCGCTTGTGTCTGGGCATGCGAGCGGAGGCACATTTCCCTCTACGGGCACCATTTCACTCTACGAGTGGACCACCGGGCACTGATAACACTGCTGGAAATGACAGGCTTGGGACACAGACCCCTACGGATCCACAGGTGGACTGAGCAGCTGCAGGCCTACAATTTCATTACCCAGTTCACCCCTGGAAAAGAGAATGTAGTGGCGGATCTCCTGTCCCGAGCTACAGCCAATACCACACAACCGGACAACGACAACCCCATGGAGGTAGATCTGGTCAATGTGCTGCATGGACCCCTCCGGGACATGGTGTCCCTCCAGGAGCTCCAGGCAGAGTCGGAATGGGACCCCACATTGTCACAATTGTGCTCAGTCATCAGGGAGGGTTGGCCCACAAAAACACAGGGCAATCTGGTGCCTTTTCACCGGTTCAGAGATGAACTGAGTGGCTGAAATGGTGTGTGTGTGTGTGTGTGGCAAGGGGGCACTGCACTTTAATTCCGGTGCCTCTGAGATCGCGAGTTCTGGCAATGCTCCATGAGGGTCACCTGGGTGTGGACAGGGTAAAGCAGCGTTGCAGGGATTCAGTTTGGTGGCCTGGCATTGATAAGGACGTTGAAACTATGGAAAAGAACTGTATTCTGTGTTTGGAGAGTGGCAAGATCGGCGGACCCACCCCCACCCCTGCGACCATTACTGTACCCAGAGGGCCCATTTTTTTGCTAGTGGTCTACGATCTGTTCTCCAAATGGCCAGAGGTGTTACCCACTAACTCGGTCATGACGGATGTGGTCATGGGTTTCCTCTCATCACTGTTCACTAGCTGGGGGGTCCCGGATGCCATCACAACAGACAATGGCCCACGGTTCACCTCTGGGGGGTTTGAGAAGTTTTTTGGTGTTAGGGGCGTGGAGCACATCAGAACTGCGTTCTACCATGCCCAAGCCAAAGGGGGTGTGGAACGTTTCAACAAGACTCTGAAAAATGGTCTGAGATTCCCATTTGGTGGACGGCTTCATGTTCCCTGACGCCCTCCAGAACATGCTCCTCCACTACAGGGCAACGGCCCACGCCACGACAGGGTGCTCCCTGCTGAAACTCACGCTGAGGCATGAATTCCATCTGCCTCTGGACTGGTTAAGGCCCCCCACAAGCTCCCCTTTGGGGGACACAGACCCTCCACGAGACGGAGTCATCACCCAGCCGCAGAAAATGAAACAACATTTTGTCAGGAAGCACAGGGCGAAGGCCCATGGACTCAATGTGCCCAACTGGGTCTGGATTAAGCATCCCAACTGCGCGCATAATCTGCGGCCTTTCTGGATGGGACCCCTGCAGGTTGTGAGGCGGCTGGGCCGGAATACGTTTGAGCTCTCAGATGGGTCATGGTGGCATTCCAGCCAGCTCAGGAAGTCATTGCTAGCCCAGGGTCCAAGAGCTGCGGCAGACTGGATTGATGAAGGTTGGGACTTATCTGATGGGGATGTTAGGGGCTCTCAGGTGCGGCCGACAGAACCTGGAGCAGGACCTCCTCTGGTGAGGTGCTCGGCTTGGACGCGTCAGAAGCCCAGCCACCTCGAAGACTTTGTTGTAGAAGTAGCCTTAGCTGAAGCATTTCGGGCATGGGCGGCAGAATAATCTGCCCTAACACGGGAGGGTACCCTGGCAGTCTACCCAGTTGCCCATTTAGCTTACCAGGCCTGTTGTTCTATGTATTAAAAAAAATGAAAAACCTTAATGGGGGCGGGGGGGTCTGTTTTCTATGGTGCCTTTCATGTTTTGTAAAGGAGGGGGGGTTGTGATATAGGGATCTGGCCCTTGGGGCTTGCCGTAGCTGACACCAGTCCGTCGATGTGGTGACATCAGGCGGGCTATGGCCAGTATGTATAAGCTGTATGAATCTCAAAGTTCAGTTCATTGCTTGGTACAACATGGCTCATGTCTCCCGTTATTAAGACAAAACACAAAGTTCTTTCTGACCAGGACATTTCATACTTCACAAGAAACTCAAATGCAGAACTCCTGGGAAATTCAAATTTTTGACCAATCACACAATAGTTTTTGGACACCACACAAGAAAAAAGTTCTGCCATGATGATGTGTCAAGAGCAACCTTCAAGAACTCCCAAACCAGGGCTGCAAGAGCAAAATGATGTCATTTTGTTCTTGCAGCCCTGGGAGAGAGAACAAATTTCTCTGTTCTTGCGGAGTATGTAATGGCCTTTACCCATTTGTGTCATGGATGGCCCTCACGAGCCATCATAAGACGCCACAAATCACTGGTGAGTTTGCACAGTTTTATTAAAGGACAGAAAAGGAACAAAATAACAAGCCACGGGGGGCTAAAACACACTACAACGAATACTGTCAAAGACAAGGGAGAATGGAAACATAAGGAAACACACTTACGAATAACAACGAGGGATAGTCTACGTCCGAACAGCGGGATGCTCGAATAACGTCAGTCCACGGGAAGGCTTTTGACGAGACTGCCACACATTTCGCTCCCAACTGCCCTCTTAAGTAGGGAGCAGCTGATGAGGCGAAATTTGGCTCAGCTGACAGCTCTGACAGCTGGAAGCCCCTCCGAGCGCTGTCACAATAAAAGCTTGGAGAGCCAAAAGGGCCACACAGCCGTCAGATGGGCGAAGATAGTGCATGGTTTGAGCGCGGACGGGATCGGCGCTCGAACCATGACAGTACCTCCCCCCCGAGGGGGAACTACTAGCGCCCTATGACACCCAAGCCCCCCCCCCCCCCCCCCCAGGGTGGGCGGATGGGGGAAAAGGCATGGCGGGCGAGAACCAGAAAGAGAGAAAAAAAACCCCACCATGATGATGACAGGGAACAAATGAGGCAATTACAGAGTATGGTTAAAAAGAAAAACACAATACTCCATAACGCACAAATGATACTTTGAACAGGGCAAAAAGGCAAAAACACCATGACGATGACAGGGAACCAATGAGGCAATACAGAGTATGGTTAAAAAGAAAAACACAATACTCCATAACGCACAGATGGTACATAGAACAAGACAAAAAATGCAAATAACCAAAGGAAGCCTATAACTAAAATACACAGGCCCATGAGACACAAAATGGTAGATTCCAATCATCCCTCAGACAGGAGAGGGGAGAAAAAAAAGAAAGAAAAAACACGCTAAACAGCGGTTAATACACAGATCAGAGTGGAGTAACACAGAGTGACCCTTATATGTCAGTGTAACAGAAAAGCGCACGTGGATGACGACAGGCAGAGACCAATGAGACGGGGACAGCTCTGGTGGTCTCCCTGCATCCAATGTCCAGGTCGCCGATGAGGGAAACAGGGAATGCTCGGGCGGCCTACCCCAGTCCCAGGCCCGGAAAGACAGAACCTCCAGCGGCCGAACCAGGTCGCCCAGCAGGAAGCACCGTACGTCAGGTGGCCGACCCAGCACGTCGAACCGGCAAAACAGCTCACCAGGCGGCCGACCCGCATCACTCAGCCACCAGGACCGTAGGGGAAAAATTGAAGACGGCCTCCCTGGAGAGGGGGAAGATGAGGGAGAGCCGGACCGAATCTTGAGAACCCCAACGGCCCGCGGTGGAGATGAGCTGGAAAGATGACGGTGATGATGAAGATGATGATGATGATGATGAGCCAGTTCAATGTCAGGCGGCAGAGGGTCTGCAGCTCCTTCACTGCACTTGAACCACACCGGCGCTGCACCCCCATCAGACCCCGATTGGATCTTGGCTGCACCCGCGATGGACCCCGACTGGGTCAGTGCAGCACCAGTAACGACCTCCAACCCCAAACCCGGAACCTCCAGCACAGCGACCGGGTTTGGCTCCTCACCGGTGACCCTGGGAGAAGGCTCAGGAGAAGGAAAAGAACCGGGATCAGAATCACCGGTAGCGACAGAGCCCAGTGAGACGAGCTCGGGTGCAGTGGATGGCTGCCCCTGGCTCGTCTCCCTGAGAGACAGGCAAAAATGCTCTAAAATTGAAAGAAGGAAAACAAGGTAGAGCACTTGCCTGCACTCGAGTTCTGTCGCTGTCCAGGACTTCGATGATCCGGGCTCAGGACGAAGAAGGTCGTCATCTGGCTCCCACTCGGCTACGGCGGGCTCCGCAGCCGGCATGATGGTCTCCGCAGCCTGAGGACCCTCCGGCACTGACGTCCACACCGATGACCCGCATGGCGTGGTGGCAGGGGACCCTCAACCCGCTGAACTGAACCGCTCATCTGTGGAGACCCAGGGATGCTTCGTCGTTAGCACAGGCTCCACGCTGCAGTCCGCTCTCCTCCTCTGCCCATGACGTGGTTGCGGAGCTGGAACCAGGCTCTCCAGAACAGCAGGCCCCCTCCTCGTCCGGCGACGTAGGCCTGGCGTCGTGGACCGCTCAGCGGAGGGAGACACAGAGGCAGCAGGTTTAATAACAGAAGCTACAGCAGGTGGTGGGAGCTCGGGGGACTGCGAACCCCGAACTCCACCCACAGGAGTCAGACAAGGCAAATCACAACTACGAGGAGAAACATGAACTTGCACTTGCCTGTTTCCCAGAGGATGGATGGTGCCTGCTGTAGCGGACGTTGTTCCTCCCTTTCCCCACTGGCTGGTGACGGAGGGACCCTGGGAGGACGAGGAGGTGCCGCTCGCGATGGTCCAATAACGGGCTTCGCTGGAGCAGGACTCAAAACACTTACAGCAGCCGGAGAAGATGTTGAGGAGGAGGGGACAACAGCCGAGACGATCCAGGCACGATGAGCTGACAGGACAGCAGGGAAAGATGACCCGGGGGGAGAGGCTGCGGGAATTCCCTCCTGACGAGACGCAGAAGCGGCAGCTGTCAGAGGGGTTGAGTCCTTGCGACGACTCGGAACAGGATCCAGACGGGGTTCTCGCTGAGGCTTGTTTGGAGCGTGGCGACAACGTTCACTGGCTGATGGCGAGGCGAAGGTGAGGTTCGAAAAATGCCGTTCCTGTGCGGAAACAGAGGCGAGCAGGTCAGCGTATTTCGGATAATCACTCAGCTCAGGACTCCTCTCAACCAGCCTGACCGCTGCCGTCACATGCTTCATGATTTGTGTGGGGTGGCCGGCGGAGCGAGCTGCAGCCACTTGGTTCCAGATGGAGATTGCTGTCAGCTGCAACCTCTCTGGGGGAATCCCGACTGACGTCATGCTCGTTCGGGGATGACCCCTGGGTGGTGCGAACTCCTGGACTGGATCGGGGACAGGAACAGGATCCCGAAGCAAGGAGCGAGGGTGCCTTCCCTTCGGCCTCCTGCCAGAGTTTCCCCGCAGCCCATGGAGTCTCTCACGGTGTGCAGCAATGTCTGCCTTCCTCGCCGTGACTTCCGGGTGGTTGGAGTAGCGGGGAAGGCGCTGAATAATGTCCTCAGCGAGGTCCAGGTGCCGGCGTACATCGCTGGGAGTGTCATAGAGGCCTGTGGTGAAAAGCGTTCCATCTATGTAGTCGAGGGCCTCCACCAGCTCGTAGCCCAGGCTCCGAGCGTGGCCCCTGAGCGGTGACATTCTCCCAGCACGCAGTTACCCAGAACAGGGGGGCAGTCTCTCGGGCGGCAGTCTACTGTCATGGATGGCCCTCACGAGCCATCATAAGACACCACAAATCACCGGTGAGTTTGCACAGTTTTATTAAAGAACAGAAAAGGAACAAAATAACAAGCCACGGGGGGCTAAAACGCACTACAATGAATACTGTCAAAGACAAGGGAGAATGGAAACATAAGGAAACACACGAATAACGTCGAGGGATAGTCTACGTCCGAACAGCGGGATGCTCAAATAACGTCAGACCATGGGAAGGCTTTTGACGAGACTGCCACACATTTCGCTCCCAACTGCCCTCTTAAGTAGGGAGCAGCTCATGAGGCGAAATGTGGCTCAGCTGACAGCTCTGACAGCCGGAAGCCCCTCCGGGCGCTGTCACAATAAAAGCTCGGAGAGCCAAAAGGGGCACACAGCCGTCAGATGGGCGAAAATAGTGCATGGCTCGAGCGTGGACGGGATTGGCGCTCGAACCATGACAATTTGTTCTCTCTAAAATAACTAACTGGGCATCAACTGTGATTGATGTCGTCCTTACTAAGCAGCATTTTGGCTCACACACACCGGCTTTGGTCAGTGCAAAACCTGTCTTAAACTGTCATGATCAGAGTTCACTTTAGATAATACACCGCTTTGCATTAAAGGGGTGAGTAGAAGCACTTTGGATTGGATTGTTCAGAACACACCTCTAAATAATTACACTGTCCTCTTCGCACCATGCGCCGGACACAAAATTCATTTCTGAGCTATTGTGATAAGGAAATGAACTTGGAAATGCCCGTAAATGTGTTCTGCATCACTGACAACTGATGACTGACCTCTTCCGTGGAATCTGGCGCTTAGTCTCTCCAGCATGTCCTGGGTTTGCCTGGGGTCTCCTCCCGGTGGGACTTGCCCAAAACACCTCACCTAGGAAGCATCCAGGAGGCATCCTGATTATGTTCCTAAACCACCGCAACTGGCTCCTGTCAATGTGGAGGAGTAGCGGCTCTACGGATAACTGAGCTCTTCACCCTAGATTTAAATAATCTAATATTCACTGTGTAATGCACGGTTTTCTCCAAATTGTTCCACAGTTTAATGCCATCAACTAAAACACATCCATCCATCCATCTTCTACCGCTTTTCCGGAGGTCCGGGTCGCGGAGGCAGCAGTTCAAGCAGAGAAGCCCAGACTTCCCTCTCCCCAGCCACCTGCTCCAGCTCTTCAGAGGGGATACCAAGGCGTTCCCAGACTAGCTGGGAGACATAGTCTCTCCACCGAGTCCTGGGTCTGCCCCGGGGTCTCCTCCCAGTGGGACGTGCCTGAAACACCTCAAGTGGGAGGCGTCCAGGAGGCATCCTAATCAGATGCCCATACCACCTCAACTGACTCCTTTCAATGTGGAGGAGCAGCGGTTCTACTCTGAGCCTCTCCCGGATGACTGAGCTCCTCACCCTATCTCTGAGGGTGAGTCCAGCAATCCTACGGAGAAAGCTCATTTCAGCCGCTTGTATCCGCGATCTCGTTCTTTCGGTCATTACCCAAAGCTCGTGACCATAGGTGAGAGTAGGAACGTAGATTGACTGGTAAATCGACAGCTTTGCCTTAGAACTAAGCTCCCTCTTCACCACAACAGACCGGTACAACGTCCGCATCACTGCAGATGCTGCTCCAATCCGTCTGTCGATCTCTCGCTCCATTTTCCCCTCACTCGTGAACAAGACCCCAAGATACTTAAACTCCTCCACTTGGGGCAGGAGCCTGTCCCCAACCCGGAGAGGACAATCCACCTTTTTCCGGCTGAGGACCATGGACTCGGACTTGGAGGTGCTGATTCTCATCCCAGCCGCTTCACACTCAGCGGCAAACCGTCCCAGCAAGAGCTGTAGGTCATTGCTGGATGAAGCCAACAGGACAACATCATCTGCAAACAACAGAGATGAGATCCTGTGGTCACCAAGCATGACACCCTCCATTCCCTGGCTGCGCCTAGAAATCCTGTCCATAAAAATTATGAACAGGACCGGTGACAAAGGGCAGCCCTGGCGGAGTCCAACTCTCACTGGGAATGACTCCGACCGAGTGTTGGCAATGCGAACTAAACTCTCACAACGGTCGTACAGAGACCGAATAGCTCGTAACAACAAGCCCGATACCCCATACTCCCGAAGCACCCCCCACAAAAATCCACGAGGGACGCGGTCAAATGCCTTCTCCAAGTCCACAAAACACATGTAAACTGGTTGGGCAAACTCCCACGAACCCTCAAGAATTCTCGAGAGGGTAAAGAGCTGGTCCGATGTGCCACGGCCAGGACGAAAACCACATTGCTCCTCCTGAATCCGAGGTTCGACCAACGGCCGGACTCTCCTCTCCAATACCTTGGCATAGACCTTCCCAGGGAGGCTGAGGAGTGTGATCCCTCTAAAGTTGGAGCACACCCTCCGGTCCCCTTTTTTGAAGAGAGGAACCACCACCCCGGTTTGCCATGCCAAAGGCACTGCCCCCGACCTCCACGCAATGTTGCAGAGGCGTGTCAACCATGACAACCCAACAACATCCAGGGCCTTGAGGTACTCGGGGCGAATCTCGTCCACCCCCGGGGCCCGGCCACCAAGGAGATTTTTAACCACCTTGGCGACCTCAGCCCCTGTGATAGGCGAGTCATCCCCCTCGTCCCCAAACCCTGCTTCCTCTGTGGAAGGCGTATCAGTGGGATTGAGGAGATCCTCGAAGTATTCCTTCCACCGCCCGACGATATCCCCAGTTGAAGTCAACAGTGTCCCATCCGCACCATACACAGTGTGGACGGGGAGCTGCTTTCCCCTCCTGAGCCGCCGAACAGTTTGCCAGAATCTCTTTGAAGCCGACCGAAAGTCTTGTTCCATGGCCTCACCGAACTCCTCCCATACCCGGGTTTTTGCTTCAGCAACCACCCGAGCTGCACTCCGCTTGGCCTGCCGGTACACCTCAGCTGCTTCGGGAGTCCCACAAGCCAACCAAGCTTGATAGGACTCCTTCTTCAGCTTAATGGCCCCCCTCACCACTGGTGTCCACCACTTGGTTCGGGGGTTGCCACCACGAGATGCACCGACCACCTTGCGGCCGCAGCTCTGGGCTGCCGCTTCAACAACAGAGGTGGAGAACATGGCCCATTCAGACTCCATGTCTCCAGACTCCCTCGGAATGTGGTTGAAGTTCTTCCGGAGGTGGGAGTTGAAGACCTTGAAGAACTAAAACACACATTGTTTTAAAGATGTCCTAGAAAAACTTAGCTTATGTAAAATGGGCTCGAAAGACACTTATATTTGTACAAGAAACTTTGAGGAACCAGCACCCTTCACCCAAAGGAACTCATGTTTATGCACAAGAATAGAATCCACATCTTTTCAGTCTATTCATTCTGATATTCATACTTTTCTACTTCTGTTTTCCTCCATTAATAAAGGCTGATGTACAGACACCTTTAAATGTGTGATCCATTACCTGAACCACTATAACCTTGTAGGTGATAAAACATTGAGACAAAGAGGCATGCTGATGTTTGGGTGGACTGATATTAATGATAGATGTGTGTGTGCTAAGAAAGGAGTTAGAGGAAGAGACAAATCATGAAATCTTCCAGAAAATAGTTCCCCAGCCACCATCGATCACATAGCCTCGCTGCTGTCACTGACAAACAGAGATGGAGCAGCAAGAGAAAACGCCATCAGACTCCCACACATGGGTATATTTTACTGTGGGTACATAATAAAGGTGGGACCGAGTCTCAGACGAGTCAGAAGCTGTAATGAAAATGAAGTAAGTGGTGTCACATCAAGTCATACAAAATATATTCAGGTGATCTCTTCTAAACTCACATTTTTTAACATTATAAAACTTCATCTACAGTTGACTTACATGCTAGAAATAACAATAATAACAGAGACCTTTCTAAACAACAAACATAAAAATTATTTTATTTAGAAACCCAGATATATTTAGTCCTTTAAAACCAACAATTGTTTCAAATTCTGTGGGACACCAGTGACTCAGCAGGATTTTTGTTAAAATATAAAATGATAATTCACATAATACTGTATTAAATGTACTGTATAGTGGTTCACTTTATGTGACACATGAAATACAAAACGTGAACAAAGCTGTGATTTATTTTTATCTCAAAAAATGGCCTCTGTGACCTCAACATGGCTACTAAGGGATGGGGTCACTTCTGCAGTCGCCACTCATCTCAGACAGATGATAGGAGGCGCTGATGAACCCTGAGTGTGATGGTAATAGGAGCTCTAACTGCCAGTTTGAGGTGACCTCCTGTGATTGATGTGGATGAGATTCAGTCCTGAGACAAAGTCATGAGTGTGAGAAATTGAAGTCAGAGGTTGATGGTTCTTAGAGAGGTTTAATAGAGTTTTAAGAGAAAGGTGGTCCCTGTTTGAATGTGTAACAGTTTAATGAGTGGTTTAGCATTGTTGAGGAAACTCTTCAATAGGGAAAAAATGAAAATTTTAATGTACTTTTAGACTCCTCTGCTACCATGTCAGAGCATGTCACTTGTTTAGCATCAACGTTTTTCATCTAAAGTTATCACTCATTTTATATAGTCATCAATTCTGTAAAAAATATGCAATTTGCATTTTTTACATTGTGATCATAGTGCATTTTTGCTCTGACAAAACCCTATAGGCATATACATTGACCTCCCACCAGCACTAATGATCTGTGAAGAGGAGGTGTGCCGGGTCTTTCAGAGACAAAAGATCAAGAAGGCTGCAGGACCTGATGGTGTGTCTCCGTCCCGCCTGAGAGTCTGCTCCAACGAGTTGGCCCCCATCTTCACCCGGATCTTTAACAGATCACTGGAGCTGCGTGAAGTGCCTTCCTGCTTCAAACGCTCCATCATCATTTCAGTTCCCAAGAAACCCTCTATTACAGGATTAAACGACTACAGACCTGTTGCCCTGACCTCTGTGGTCATGAAATCCTTGGAGAGATTGGTGCTGAACCACCTGAAGGTCATCACAGGCCCCCTGATGGACCCACTGCAGTTTGCCTACCGGTCAAACAGGTCAGTGGATGATGCAGTGAATATGGGACTACATTACATCCTGCAACACCTCGACTCCCCAGGGACGTACGCCAGGATCCTGTTTGTCGACTTCAGCTCAGCGTTCAACACCATCATCCCAGGCATTCTTCATCAGAAACTCCTCCAGCTCAAGGTGCCCCCCTCCACCTGCCAGTGGATCTCCAGCTTTCTGACTGACAGGTGGCAACAGGTGAAGCTAGGGAGATTTACATCCAGCTCCCGAAAAATTAGTACTGGCGCCCCCCAAGGATGTGTCCTTTCCCCACTGCTCTTCTCCCTCTACTCCAACGACTGCACCTCAGAGGACCCTTCGGTGAAGCTCCTGAAGTTTGCGGATGACACCACAGTCATCGGTTTGATCCGGGATGATGATGAGTCTGCATACAGGCGGGAGGTGGAGCAGCTGATCCTCTGGTGCAGCCAGAACCATCTTGAACTTAACCCAGCCAAAACGGTGGAGATGACTGTGGATTTCAGGCGACACCCCCCTTCATTCCCCCCACTCACCCTCCTCAACAGCACAGTGTCCACTGTGGACTCCTTCAAGTTTCTGGGTACCACAATCTCCCGGAACCTGAAGTGGTCCTCCCATATTGACACTGTCCGGAAAAAGGCCCAGCAGAGGTTGTTTTTTCTGCGTCAGCTCAAGAAGTTTGATTTGCCTCAGGAGCTGCTGGTTGTCTTCTACACCGCCATCATCCAATCTGTCCTCTGCTTTTCCATCACTGTCTGGTTTGGATCTGCCACTAAACAGGACAAGACCAGACTGCAGCGGATCATTAAGTCTGCGGAGAGGATCATTGGTACCGACCTACCCTCCATTGAGAACTTATATCGGTCCATAACCAGGAAACGGGCGGGAAACATCTGTGCTGACCCATCACACCCCGGCCACAAACTGTTTGAACTTCTATCTTCTGGTCGTCGTTACAGATCACTGAAGGTCAAAACCACCCGTCACAGGAACAGTTTCTTTCCTCAAGCCATCACTCTGATGAACTCCTAACATTCACCTAGTCCTACCTGTTTGCTGTACTCATGACTTTTCATCCATTATTACATTGCACATAACTCTCACACTGCTTTTTACTTCATTCACATTATATCACTGAATCTGAGTCCACATTGAAATACTGTGTGATTGTATATTTTTTCATATATTTCAGATATCAGTCGTACGCCCATGCCGCTACAGGACTGAGTGGTGAACATGCTTCCATAAGTGAATCAATGTCCTTAGAAAACCAAGTGCTTCAGTTCCTTAATGATAAAGACATTAAGGTAGAAGCCAATGCGATCTCAGCCTGTTATGCTTTACCGAAGAAAGATAACAAAACAAAGAAATCAATTGTGATGCGCTTTGTGAACAGGAGGGTGAAAAATGACATACTGAGGCAGGCCAAAAAACTAAAGGAAACTCAAGTTTACCTAAATGAACACCTGACAAAAAAAAACGCTGAATTAGCACGGCAGGCACGGATGCTAAAGAAACATAATAAGATACAGTCAACCTGGACAAGAAATTGTAGAATTTGGATTAAACTAAATGGAACACCTGAGCAAGCAAAAAGTATAATGATCAGAGATGCTACTGACTTAGATAAATACAGATGAACACTGACTATGAAACACAGAGTGAGGAAACTCAAACTCTAAAAATATGCCACTATGCTGAACATAAACCACAAGAGATGGAGAATGATATTGATCCTGATAACCACTTTTTCAATAATATTCATAACCACTGTGAATATTACACTGAAAAGCAATTCAAAAGTCAAGTGCAATTAGATGGTAAACTGTCAATAATACACTTCAATAGCAGAAGTCTTAACAAAAACTTCTCACAGATTCAGGACTATTTAAAACAGCTAAACAGAAAATTCACAGCTATAGCAGTCTCTGAAACCTGGCTTAATGCAGACCAGGCTCCCCTGATGGCAATAGAGGGATATCAGATGTTTAACATTAACAGATCTCAAAAAAAGGGTGGTGGTGTTGCACTGTATATTGATGACCTATATAGATGTAAGCTTGTAAATGAAATGTCCTTAGCACTACCAGGGATTCTGGAATGTGTTACTGTTGAGATTGACCTAGACAAAACAAAAAATCTAATCATAAGCTGCATATACAGAACGCCGGGAACTTGCATTGAGACATTCAGAGATAAATTAGTCGAGCTGTACAATAATATTACTAGTAAGAAAATGGTAGCAATTTGTGGAGATTTCAATATTGACCTACTTAATCCACATCAACAAAATGTAGTTACAGAGTTCATGAACTCTATGTACAGCATGAGTCTATATCCCACAATAACACATCCCAGTAGAATCACAGCTCACTCTGCTACACTTATTGACAACCTGTTTGTCAATGTTCTCGACAAGAAAATAGAAAGTGGATTATTGATAAATGATATAAGCGACCACTTGCCAATCTTTGCACTTATCCATGGCCACACGGGGCCCAACCCAGAAAAAATCTCAAAATCGTTCAGACACAAATCACCAAACGCAATCAGTTCTTTTAAAGAGGACTTGCTGAAGCAAGACTGGACAGAAGTCTATGTATCAGATGTAAATGAAGCCTATGACACATTTACAAACATTGTAACCACTCTTTATGAAAAAAACTGCCCATTAGTTAAAAAAAAGCTTAAACACAAATTTACTGACAAACCATGGCTAACCAAAGGACTACAAAAGGCGTGTAAAAAGAAAAATTTATTATATAAAGCTTTCATAAAGAAAAGGACAAAAGAAGCAGAGCAGCGGTATAAAACATACAAAAATAAATTAACATATATAATAAGATGTAGTAAAAGAGACTATTACAGTAAAGAACTGGAAAAAAACAAAGACAATATTAAAAATACATGGACAATAATCAACAGTATCCTTGGAAATAAAAGCAGAAATACCAGCTACCCAACTAACACTCCAAAAAATAATAAATCGACTCCGAATGTGAATATAGCTTCACCTGCAGATGAATTTAATAATTTTTTTGTTAACATTGGACCTAAACTGGCCCGAGAAATACCCACTACGGTGCCAACAGGTGATTCAATATGCAATAACACTGCTGTAAAAGACACCATCTTCATAAAGAACACAGACGAAAGAGAGGTCATTGAAATTGTTATATCGTTCAAAAGTAAAACATCTACTGACTGCGATGGTATTGATATGCTACTAGTCAAAACTGTTATCGAATGCATAGTGAAACCACTGACGTATATCTGTAACCTGTCTCTCCAATCAGGTATATTTCCCAATGCAATGAAAATAGCTAAAGTAATTCCAATTTACAAGACAGGCGACAGAGGGGAACTCTCCAACTACAGACCAATTTCACTATTACCGCAATTTTCCAAGATACTTGAAAAAATATTCTATGAGAGAATTGACAACTTCATACTGAAGAATGATTTATTGTGTGAGCAGCAATATGGGTTCAGACACAAAAGGACAACAGCATATGCCTTAATGGAATTTACAGAAAAAATATCAACAGCCATTGAAAATAAAGAGTATTCAGTTGGAGTATTCCTGGATCTTAAAAAAGCATTTGATACAGTAGATCACAATCTATTATTAAAGAAACTACAAAATTGTGGTATCAGAGGGGTAGCACTGTCCTGGTTAAGAAGTTACTTAAAGAATAGATATCAGTTTGTATGTGTTAACAACAAAAACTCAGAGCTACTGAAGGTCACCTGTGGAGTCCCACAGGGTTCAGTTTTGGGACCATTATTATTCAATATGTATATAAATGATATATGTAAAGTTTCAGAAAAAATGGACTTAATATTGTTTGCTGATGACACTAACCTGCTATGCAGTGGAAACAACTTGGAACAACTTCTGGATACACTCGGAAAGGAATTAGGAAAGCTGAAACTGTGGTTTGATTCAAACAAATTAACGCTCAATTTAAGCAAGACAAAATTTATAGTCTTTAACAACCATCACAACTACCCAGTACCCAAACTCAGTGTAAATGGTGTAGAGATTGAAAGGGTATCCGAAACTAAATTCCTTGGAGTAATAATTGATAACAAACTGTGTTGGAAGCCACATATTAATTATATAAAAGGTAAAGTATCCAAATCAATTGCAATATTACACAGAGTGAAAAATTTGCTGAATCAACCCACACTATACACCTTGTATCATTCATTAATACTCCCATACATGACATATTGTAATGAAGTATGGGGAAATACATATAAAACAAACATATATCCACTCTTTATGCTTCAAAAGAGAGCTATTAGAATAATCAACAAAGCAGCTTACAGGGAACCAACAAACCCACTTTTTCTTAAACAAAAAACTCTCAAGTTGAAAGATCTGATCGACTTTAAAACCGCAATAATAATGTTCAAAGTGAAGAATCTATCACTGCCCGCAAATATCCAAAAGTTGTTCCAAACAAGGGAGAAACGATATCACTTCAGAGGAACATGTATATTTCAAAAGCCTACAGTGAGAACAACTACCAAGCAACACTGTATTTCAGTGCAAGGTGTCAGATTATGGAACGATTTTGGACCTGAATTAAAATCATGTACAAAGCTTGGACAATTTAAACAAAAACTAAAGGAAGAAATACTCCAAACATATTTACAAGACGACATGTAAACTCACATAAGGATTGACATTTCCAGCCTGTGTTGTGTTATAGCTTAGTTTTTCTTTTTTCTCTGTGACACTATGTCTTAGATTTGTTTTTGAATAGTAACCGCTTAACTTAGACTAGCTCAGTTTTCTTTTTCTCTCAGTCATATTTTGCTTAGCCTTGTTTTAAATTGTAATCGCTCTTGTCTTGTTTTCTCTTTTTTCTCCTTTGAATTCTTGGATGGAATATGGGTGGGCAATATAAGCTGCGGCTTCAGCCATCACCCATTTCGGATAACTCACGTGGAATTGTATAGTAGAAGGAGTCTTTGTCTAATTTGACCTTGTTGTTATATTATACAGTTTCTTTTAACCTGTAATGTACTATCCGAAATCCGAAATAAATTCATTCATTCATTCAAATTCAATTCATTCATTCATATATTTCTGCAAAGTGTGGTTAGTCCGAGTAAATAACTGCATATATTCCTGTATATATTTGCATCCTTTTATAGAAACGTGGACAGACTGTAATTTACTGTACATACTCTGGTTGTCATTGAATCCTTATTTAAATCCTTCACCTGAACAACGAGAGCAAGTTTTTAGCCAAAGTCAAATTCCTTGTATGTGTTGTGCATACTTGGCCAATAAAGCTGATTCTGATTCTGATTCTGATTCTGATTCTGATTCTGATATGACATACATTAATTACTTGCACCACATAGTAAAAATGAGTCTTCCTTTACTCATCAACATGCTAAACATTTAGAAATGTCCCAAAATATAAATTCTCCAGTGTATTTTTGCAAGTAAGAACAGCATTCTTACTAGTAGGAATAATAAAGTTATCTAAGCATTTTTACTTTCCTGGGTAACTCCTTCTTTCCATTATGCTTTGTGTATTTCTGTTGGTTTGGGTCATCTACTGTGTCATGCTGCTGTTACACTGCATTATCCCAGTTTGGGATCAATAAAGTACATCTACCTATCTATTCTTACTAGTAACAATGTAATTCTTACATTTTATTCCTCCTAGGAAAAATGAGAATTTGAAATGGTCATTCTAACAAGAAAGAATGTCATTGTAGATATCTGAAATGTTGATTTTGACTAGGAAGAACTAAATTATTGTCTTAATTTAAGATCCAGTGTAGCGATTAAATGTTAAAACAGCTTGCCATATGAGTCGGCTGATTGAGCCTTCTTGTTGTAATGAGATACTGCAACACGGTGCTGGTCATTTAATCTGTCTTTCAATTAACTTGGCTTGGTTGAAAATATAGGTAACTGTTTGCAGTGCTGCGACCCAATTTGACAGTCTCACACAGCCACATTCAAATCGAGCTGCTTTCGGCTCACTTCGCCAATGGACAGGCACAGCACGGTGAGCTGAGAGCAGCCACATTCAAATGCCCCCCCCCCCACCCCCCGCTAAACTGCCAGCGAACAGGGAATGGATGTTAGTTAAAAGTAAACACATATTTGCCAGCTACACATTTATCTCTCGCCTCGACTTTATTCAGAAAAATGTTTTGCTTTTACTTTTGAAGATATAGGCAAAACTTTAACATCCGGAAGTGTCTTGAACATGAACAGACTGACAGCCCACCTGCCAGAAGTTGCAGTGACAATCATGTGCAAGCCCTGCAGGTCAGGAGTGTGACGACCAATCACGTGTAAGCCCTGCAGGTTGGGAGTATAGCGACCAATCACGTGCAAGCCCTGCAGATCAGGAGTGTGGGGACCAATCACGTGCAAGCCCTGCAGGCTGCTAATTGGAATATTCATAGATCCGCACAGAGTTAAGTAGGTGCAAGATTTAAAATTTCTTTCCAAGCAATTCTAAAGAAATGAAAGCTTTTTTATGGGTAAAAAGCCACAATATATATTATTAATTTTCTATTTTGGGCAATACCTATTTATTTTTGAGGTGGTTTTAGAGCCACTGGAGTGCACCTTTAAATGATTTTCAGTTATTACTTTTTGATTAAAATAAATCAAAACAAAAATTATTTTTGTTATGTTGTGTAATAAAATGTTTGTTGTTTGGTGTAAGATGGCTCATGGCTCGCTTATTTCAGACACAACAAATGGCGATGAGGGTAAAACCCTCACTCGTTGAACTGATGAAACCCTTCCTTGCCTCACCGGGAGAGCCACTGATTCCATGGCACCGCTGATTTGACACATTTGGGAATTATGCCATTGCAGGAGGCCTGGATGACGCTGACGACGAGAAGCTAAAGAACATACTAGCTCTCAGTCTAGGTAAGGAAGGGCAGCACATGCTCCACACTTTGGGCCAAGCAGACTCATTCGGCGAATGTGTAGATCTGATGAAGAAATATTACAACAATGTGTGAAACTTTACAGCCTGAAGAATTGCCTTCTTCCACCACATACAGCATGTGGGTGAGTCAATCTAACATTATGCCACGGAGCTCCGAGTCTTTGCGAGCACGTGCGCCTTTGGGCCTTTAGAAGACGAGCTAATCCATGACAAGCTAACAGATGGCATGAACAACAAGTGGCTAAGAGAACAACTAGTGCTAACAATGGACAATTTCAAGCTAAGCCAAGTAGTGAGAATGGCGAGCCAGAACAGCTAATGACACCAAGCCGACAGGCCCCTCAACCAACCCCTCAGGAGCACGCTGTTAGCAACACCATTAGTCTCCCCAAACACACACAACCATGGGGCGACATGAAGAGGCTGAGCAGAACACAGACCAAGGCGGGTGAGTGGCCATCGTGCGCTGACTGCGGTTCGTCTAAACACCGAGCCCGTTCGCCCACTTACCCTGCTAGAGGGAAGCGATGCTACCGCTGCAAACAAGCTGACCACTTTACCAAGGTCTGCTACTCAGGCCCCGTGAAAAACAAAGTTTGCTCATTGGACCCAGCCACGGTCTGCACGGTGGGTGCTAGAAATTGCCCACGCAAATGGTATACCATCCAGCTGGATGGCATCAATGTGCCACTTTTATTGGACTCAGGTGCTTCACGGTCCCTACTAAACATAGCCACAGTCAGAAAGCTCTTCCCCAAAAAGACCATTACAGCGAAAGTGGACGATCTGTTCGGACATGGGAACACCAACATCTGCATGGTAGGAACAATTGACTTCTCAGTGACCTGCAGCTCGAAAACAATCCCGTTGTTCACTTTTCAGGTGGCGTGCCAATGGGCAAACCTGCTGGGAATTGACCTGTTAGGCGAGCTGGGGTTTTCCATCACAGACTTGATGGGCTCCGTCGTCCTAACGGTCTCTTTATCCTGGCAGTGCCACCGGCCGGCGCTCTTTACGGGTCTAGGGTGCATTGCCACCTTGAACCACCAACCACTCATTAACCCAGAAGTGGCGCCCAAAATTCAACCACTCTTCCAACTGCCCCTCGCCCTATGAGACGATATTACAACGGAGCTTAAGAAACTTCTGGATGCCGGCATCATCAAAAGGATCAACGCATCCCCGTGGATCTCGAACATCATCGTGGCAAAGAAAAAGTCGGGCAGCATACGACCATGTGTAACCCTTGCCTTACGTTAATTAGGTAAAAGTAATTCTTAAGTGTAGACCAGTTGCTAGGTTCGTAAGGATTACAATAGGAAATAAAATAAGTGTGGAATAAAATAGCTGGAGGCAAGAAATGAGCAATGATGGCTGTTATTTTTAAAGATAAAGAAAACAAAATAAAAACAATTTACAAATACACAGTAATAACAACGGCTGGCATGAAATAAAACCCCAAAAATGTCCTACTGAGCTCAGTGTTTGTTTGTCTTTTTTTTTTTTTTAGTCGTTTGACCAGTCCAGATATCTTTTATTTCAAAGCTCAGGTTTCTTTTCCTTTTTTAAAGCGGCAGTTTAAGTTGTTACCACTTTGATTTTTGTGCACTGGAGAGAGGAAGGATGTTCTTCAATCGAGATTTTGGTTCAGGTCTTGGTTCAGGCTCACCATCTCCGTCTCGAGAGAATCCAGGATCCAGAAGTTTCTTAATCGGCCACAAAAAACCTAGCCTGCACAACAATAATGGTATTATTGTATACAGCTAAAGTAATGCATTTTTCAATCTCTTCTCATATATCACTATAGCTTAGTGTTTAAATTCTTCTCTCATATTACCATTGTTACAATCCAGTAATATAGTAATATCTTACATTTTACATCTTACATGCATGTTTTTAACTCAAAATCTCTCTTGTAGTACATGAAATACTTCTTTTAACTCATGTACACAAATAAATGAATTTCTCTTTTTATCTCTACATTATTTAACCATGAAATTATGATTAATATTTTTTAACCAATTAAACCTTAACCTTTTCTTTGTAAATCATGAAATGAAATACAATTAATTTATCACATGACCAGGGAATATATTGTCCCATTACTTCCAATATTCCCTTTTAAAATCAGTAAAACCCTGTCTGAGCCACTGGGTTTAGCATAACCTATGAATTTACATAGAAAACCAACAAAAATTTGCTTTTAAGATCGAACTAAACATTACATTCGACCAGAAATAGTGCAAAAAGAACTAAAAGTACTTCATTATACTGTTGTGAACTGAAATCACATTTGGAAAAACCATACAGAAAACAAAAAAATAGCCTTTTCCATTACTTTTAAACAGAAAAGATCCAGCATTAGCATAATGCTAACATTAGCATGGCGCTAGCATGCTTTCTTTAGCACGCACTTGGTTTTCACTCACCAAGATGAGGTATCAGCGTGAACACAGCAAGGGACACAGCCACACGGCCTCTCAAACTCGTGCTCCCATCAACTTAGTAATAATAATAATAATAATACATCAGTCTTATATAGCGCTTTTCTAAATACTCAAAGACGCTTTACAAAGCAGCATAGGGACAAACATACAAAGAACAGGTAAACAGACAAGGTAGGTACACATAGGTAGAAGAGGCAGTCAGTTTTTATAGGTAGATATGAAAAGATGGGTTTTGAGTTGACTCTTGAAAGAAGCAAGTGTGTTGGCAGACCGGATGTGAAGGGGCAAGGAATTCCAGAGGGTTGGTGCAGCTTTTATTGTCCAACTTAGAACAATAAATGTTTCAAATTAGCATCTGGACAGTGTTTAGATTTATTTATAACACTTTTCTACATTAAACTCACCAAGACGACCCACAGGTTTTTACACGGACCGTCTACAGCCTCTCTCGTTCATTCTCAGAGTGCAAAAAAAACCCTGAAAAACTGGTACATGACTCAGTGCTCTGCTCGGAAGGCGGGACTAACATTGCTCTTAACAAATAAAAAGGTCAAGACCACCCAACGTGACCATGAAACAGGAAAACAAAAGTTGGATAACGAGGATCACGCTTCCTCTTTTCAAAATAAACATTTTTCAAAATAAAATCACACAAATGCATTAACGCAAATGAAATGTGAGAAAAAGGGTCATTTTCTCAGCTGGGTTACACATGCATCGAACTCCTGGAGGTTAACAAGGCAGTCATCCCGGATAAATAACCCCTACCCACGACAGAGGAACTAACAGTGACCTTCAGCAGTTCAAAAATTTTCTCGAAGCTCGACCTCCACCAAGGCTACCTACAGGTGGAACTCCACCCCGACAGCCACAACCTGACAGCTTTTGTTACGTACATGGGGGTTTTCAGATACACACACATGCCCTTTGGCCTTAGTTCTGCCCCAGGCTGCTTTCAGAAAATTATGGCCACCATCCTCACTGGCCTCAAGGGAGTAATGGTGTATCTGGACGACATTGTGGTACATGGCACGTCGCCGACCACCCACGACGCCCGCCTTGGGAAGGTCATGGAGGTACTGACAAGCCACGGCGTCACACTCAATGAAGAGAAATGCATCTTTGCAGCAGAGACTATTGAATTTGTGGGGTTTTGACTGACCGCTGAGGGTCCGAGCCCCCTGCATTTGAACATGGAAGTGGTTCTGCAGCTGTCAGAGCCTACAACCCCTGCACAAAGCTCGTCTTTTCTGGGCATGCAAATTTCTACAGGCACTTCATCCCTTGCTACTCCGAAATGAGAGAACCACTGCACACCCTCCTGAAATAGGACGCGCCATGGGAGTGCACACCGGCATGCTCATCCACCATTAATCTACTGAAGTCACAACTCACCTCTTCACCTGTGCTGGCCCACTTTGACCTACAGAGCCCTACTTTTGTGACATGCAATGCAATCAACTTTACAGCAGGAGCCATCATGTCACAGCTTCAAAACAGAATGGAATGCCCAGTGGCGTTCGCATCAAAGTAACTCACACTGGCTGAACAGAAATACTCAGTGGGGGAGAGGGAGGCGCTAGTGTGTGTCTGGGCGTGTGAGCATTGGCACATTTACCTCTACGGATTACACTTCAGGCTACGAATGGACAACAGAGCCATCACAGCACTGCTGGAAACGTCTGGGTTGGGACACAAACCTCTATTCATCCACAGATGGACTGAAAGACTGTGAGCATATAACTTCACTACCCAGCTCACATCGGCAAGAGAGAATGAAGTAGCGGATGTCTTGTCCCGAGCCACACCTAAATCCAACCTGAATGGCAACTGAGACCCCCTGGAGATGGAGCTGATCAACATGTTACAAAGAACCCTTCAGAACACAGTTTCACTCCAGGAGCTCCAGGTGGCATCAGAACAGGACCCGACCCTAACACAGCTACGTTCTTTCATCCGTGAGGGCTGGCCTGCAGAGATATCAGGAGGGCTGGCACCGTTTCACAGAGTCAAGGATGACCTGGCATGCTGGAATGATATCTGCGTGTCAAGAGGACATTGCACAATAATTCCCGAAATGTTAAAAGGCCACATCTTGACTATGCTGAACGAGGGTCACTGTCAAAAACCTGCCCTTTAAGGGCTGACTGAGAACTCCAAGTGCCAGCTGTGAGTTGCACTTTTAATAATGACAAAAACACAAAAATAACAAAAGGACACTCAACTTACAAAAACAGGAGCAAGTAGAATAATCCAGAAGGTAAGGCATGTAGAAATGCCGGTGCAGACAGGAGCTCCATCTGGGAGTAACGAAGAATCAGCATGTAGCACACGCAGGTAACGGAGAGAATTGTGACTGGGAAAACCAGTCTGACACGGAAAACAATGCAGCAATGGACTGCATTGCAGCAAGGCTTATAAAGTCACAGGGGAAACAACACAAATGATGGCAAGTGATTACAGGTGCAAGAGCGAGGATGATTGACCAAAATAATTACAGCTGAGACAGACGGCGAACTTTGCTAGAAAACGTAAGTAAACAAAGACAACTGTCAAAATAAAAGGACAGGATGAAAAATGTCAAAGGGACCATATACAAGATGAAAAACTCAGATCACATAATCAATCCAAAACCAAACTCAAATACAAATAATACAACTGAAGTGGGAAAACACAGAAAATATCCTAAAATAACTGAAAGTGTGAGCACGGTTCTGTAATTGTGGTTTGCATCATGACAGGGCCCCCCCTTTAAGTGGTGGGTTCCAGACATCCCAGAGTACAAAAAAAAAAAAAAAGAAAACCCACCAATCCCCCCCCTCCTCCACAACAGAAATAGAACTAGAAACAACCCCGGGGGAGTGGTGGGGGATCCAGGCCAGGAGGGACCACAACAAAATCAATCGCTCATGACCCACAAACAGAGCAGAGACCAGTGGGCCTACAAAACCCTAGGCCCACTGGTCGAAAAGATAAAGTAGTTTAGGTGGCCTGCTAGAGTCCAAAGGCCACCAGATCCTGTTATGGAATGAGTCGGGTGGCCTCCCGGAGTGCTTGAGCCACCCAAGCAAACAGCACAGTCCATCAGGTGGTCTCCCAGTCTTGAAGCCACCCAACAGACTGAGCAGTTCATTGGGTGGCCTCTCAGCATCCCTGAGGCAATGGACCGTGGACCATGCCCCCCCTCCCCCCCCGGAGGTGGCAGTTGGAACTCGTGCCTACAGCAGACCGCAGGGGCCACATCATAGATGAAATGAGTCAGTGGGGAGTCAGTTTCCGATGATGACGGCAGGCCAGTGGGGACCCCCAGTGAAGAAGACAGCTGATCAGAGGGGAAACCAGATGAAGAGAACAGCTGCTTAGTAGTAGTAGTAGATTAGTTTATTTGACAGGGACAGTGCAATAAACATAGACAATTAATCAAAGACAATCAATCTGATGTGTTGCACATAGAGTGTATAGCTATTAGCTAATTTGCAACTCTTGTCCCTGGATGGGCTTTAGAAAAAAGAATCAAGATAAAAATATACACAATAACCACATACATCAATGCAGAAAAATTATAAATACACAATTATAAATATTATAAATATTATAAATACACAAATATAACAGCCTGACTCACCTTTAACATAAATATTATAAATACACAAATATAACAGCCTGACTCACATTTAACACATATAACATAACTCACATTTGCCTATTTCAGGCCTTCCTCCCTCCGTCACTCACTATAAACAAACACATTTATTCCTTCCCTTCATTCACTCTCACTTTGCAGACAAATAATTCATACATGAGTACATTCTTGTTTATTTTTCAGCCAGTTTTTAACATTTTTAGTGAATGTTTTAAAGTCCGTTATTATTTTAATTTCATTTGGCATTGTGTTCCAGATGTGACTGCCCTTTATAGAGAAAGCTGTTTGTCCAAATGTGGTTCTGCGGTGGAATATTTTACAGTTATTGTTAACAGAACTCCTGGTGGCTCTGCTGCTGTCCTGTCTTTGGACGAAACCAGCAAGTGGCTCGGGTGCTGATTTATGGAAACATTTGAACGTTAATTTCAGAAGACAGAGGTCAATGAAGCTCTCAAAACTCAATAGGTTGTATTTTTTTAAAACATTACAGTGATGCCACCTAATGGGCTTTTTGTCCAAGATTTTTAGGGTTTGATTATATAATGAACCTATACTGTATGTCTTATTGTGGAAGGGGCTGCTTGAGCCCAGACTGTCAAACAGTATGATATATGAGAAAAAAACATAGAATGCATATACAGTGCAGCTGCTTCGTAAGGTATGTAATATCTAATTAATTTAAAGCAGTTCAGATTTTTTTTTACTGTTTTTGAAATTTTCTTTATATGAAGATTAAATTTGAGTTGAGGATCTAGTACAATGCCAAGGTATTTGAATTCTGTAGCTAAACTGATGTCATGATCATGTATATTAACTTTAAAATGTTGCAGGTTACATTTTTTGATTGAAAAGCACATTGAGACTGAGACCACTGCTAGTGGTGACCTTGGGTGGAGACGAAGGACCCTCGGAATTCTCCTATCAATTCTGGAGCATCAGTGGAGACCACGGCGGCCACAGATGGCATAGCACATGTGGCGGCCCTGGACTGAGGCGTAGCACCCATGTGGCCTCGGACTGAGGTGTAGCACCCACAGTGGCCCTGGACCAAGGCGTAGCACCCACAGTGGCCCCGGACTGAGGCGTAACTCCCAAGTGACCTTGGACTGAGGAGTGGCACCCACGGTGGCCTTGGACCGAAGCGTGGCACCTATGGAGACCTCCGGTGGAGAGAGGGAACCCACAGAGACCTCTGGGGACCCCGATGAAACCAAATGGCTGACCCGCGAAAAGACCAGGCACAGAAGATGGTCGATCAGCAGCGGGCCAGACGAAGGCGAAGAGGGAGGACCCCCGGTGACCTCAGGTGGAGGTGGAGGACCCATGACAACCTCAGGCGAAGGCAGAGGATCCACGGCAACCTCGGGCGAAGTTTGAGGATCCTTGGTGATCTCGGGTGGAGAAGGCTCAGATAAAGAAGAAACACACAGCGGGCCAGAGTCACCGGTAGCAGTGGAGCCCTGCGAGGAAAGCTCAGAAGCAGTTGGCAGCTGCGACCGGCTCTCCCCACCAAGAGCTAAGCAAGCCCTCTCTAAAACAGATGTGAAACAAAAAAGAGGACTTGCCTTAGCCTGAGCTTCACCGCCATCCAGGACTCCGGCGACTCCAGCTGAAAGGTCTCGGCCTCCACCATCTGGGCATCCTCTAACAACACGACCACCTTGGGAGAAGAAGAAGAGAAGAATACCAGAGAAGAATCACCGGCAGCAGTGGAGCCCGGTGAGGAGAGCTTAGGAGCACAGGACATCTGCCACTGATTCTCCCCACCATAAGCCAGACAAGAATTCTCTGAATCTGCAGGTGTTAAAACAGAACCGAGTACTTGCCTGGACTCGAGCTCCATTGCTGTCCAGGACTCCGGTGACTCTGCTGCAGCGGCTCTGGCAGCAGGCATGATGGTGGGTACAGCCAATGGACCTCCAGGTGTGGGAACCAGTGCTGGTGGATTTCCTAGTGCAGTGGCTGACGCTGGAGGTTGCCTCACCGACAGCACTGGCTCCCATGCTGCTGAACCCAAGGGACACTCATTTGTCAGCTCAGGATTCGGGACACTAGAGGCGCTCTCCTCCTGTCCAGGATGTGGCTGCGGCACCGGAACTGGACTCTCTGGGACCGCAGGCCCCTCTGTTGTTTGGTGGCTCCCTCCCAGGACCAGCAGACACACAGGAGAAGTGGAGAGGGACACGGGAGAAGTAGGTGAGGATAAGGTTTTGGCAGCAGCTGGTGGTGAGAGCTCAACAGAGGTGGAGAACTGCTGCTGAACTCCCTCTCCAGGAACAAGATAAGACACTTCATTCTTAGATGGCAAAAAATGAAAAGGTACTTGCCTTAGCTCCCAGGGGCTGATGGTTATTGCTGCTGTGGGGCCAGACATGACTCTCCCGGAGACTGTGGAGAAGCATTTACGAGAGAAGCATTCATGAGCGAGAGAGGCATCAAACACAAAGACTGCATTCTACCATCCACAAGCAACCGGGGGATGGAAAGGTTCAACAAGACCCTAAAGAACAGGCTCAGAGCACATCTGGCAGACGGACTCCAATTTTCAGCTGCACTACAGAGTATCCTGCTGCACTATAGTGACACCTAACGCCATGACGGGCTGCTTGCCGGCGGTATTGATTTTGGGATGCGAGATGCGCCTTCCTCTGGACCGTCTGCGCTCCCAGAGGGGGCCACCCCGGCAGAAAGGCCATCACTGAAGGGGAGGGGGTTTGAACAGAAACGGTGGATGAAACTAAGGTTCCGTAGGAAACGCCGGGTGAGACAGCCCAGACTCGCAGTGCTGGACTGGGTCAGGATCAGGCATCCTAACCGTGCCCACAAGCTGCAGTCATTTCCAAATGCGCCGTTGCAGGTTACAGCACAACTTGGCCTGGCAACATTCCGCCTTTCTGATGGGTCACGGTGGCACACCAGTCACCTCCGGACATCGTCACACACTCCAACCCTGGATCAGAGGATGGCCACGGACAAGATGGACCTAGGCTGGGGCTTTGCCGACACGGAACCCGCAAGACCCTGGGAGCGTGCACTGGAGCTGGTTGCAGCACCGCAGCCCGAGCGACGCGCAACCAGAGTCCAGCAGAGACCCCGACATCTGAAGGACTTCATAGTGGACTTCTGATTAGTTAGAGCTTTATTGATCAAAATAGTGTCAGAATAACCCACTCTGTCACGCGGGCACCCTGGCACTCTACCAAGGTGCTCAGATAGACATGGGTTTTAAATTTTTCAATGTGGGGGGGCATTGGGGCTCGCCGTAGCTGACGTCATGACGTAGGTGATGGGTGATGCTGGGCGGTGCAACCATTTTGTATATAGTTGTATGTAAATAATAAAGTGTTCGGTGAAAGTTGGCCCACAGCTCATTTATTTCAGACATAACATTAACACATAATAGGTATTAAGTAGATCTGCCACTTCATAGTAGCAAAAATAGACCATTACAAGGCTGAAGATATGTTTGGTAAATGACTGAAATTCTTTTTACTACTGTTATTAATATTAGAATGGCAAAATAAAGAGGTAAATTAGCCTTGTCCTTTAATCAATGACTTTGCACTCTCCCTCCACACTAGGACACATATGCTGACTTTTTTGTTTAAAAAAAATCCTTATATGGGTAGAGATCTTACCCCCCAGTGTTTAACCCAAAGTTATGCCCTTGTTGCTACCTCTGTCTCACTTATTGCTGGTTTTCCTGTAGACTGGTATCATGTGCACTCATAAGATTTGGCTGAAGCAGATTAATCTTTTTGCTTGTTGATTCACTCACAATGTAAACGTGCATGCGGTAACAGTACGAGGTGCATAATGCAAAGCATTATGGTGCATAATGTGTCATGGTCCGTGTGCTGACTCTGTGTGCACTCGGGTTGTCTGGTAGTTCCCCGTTCTCTCCTCAGGCGCACCACTTGGCCTCCAGGCTTTTATTGTGACAGCGTCTCGGTGGGGCTTCCGGCCGTCAGAGCCGAGCTCCGCAGGACGGCTGGATTCCAATCAGCTGATGACATTCTCATCAGCTGACTAATCTGTCAGCCCTATTTAAGGGAGCAGCTCTGTTTACTCGGGGATGTGACCCCCGCCTTTGCCAGTCTGGTTTCCCTATGCCCGAAGCCAGTTCTGTTCAGCATTAGGTTCCGTCCTCGCTAATCATATGTAAGTGTTGTGTCTTTGCCCTTATTTGTGTTTTTCCCCATGAGGCTCATTGTTTTGTAGTATATGTCTTTATTTAATGAATATGCAAACTCATCGGCTGCCTACAGTGTCTCATTAGCGGTCCGCGAGGACCACTCCATAACAGTAGGTCGCAGCCAAAGGAGATGCCGGTTACCGTGAGTTTGTTTTGGGCTTGATTATTCACTTTTCCGTGTACCAGCATGCTGGGAGATGGCATCACCACCTAAGGGCTATGCCATGAGTTTAAGCTATGAGCTAGTCATGGCTCTCATCAAGATCGATGAGATCCTCTCCAGCGCTCATAGTCAGCCCATCCCCAGCGGCTCGCGCTGGTACTTGGACCTCGCTGAGGCAACTATTAACCGCCATCCTCGCTACGCCGACCACCCTGAGATTACGGCGAGGATGGTGGACATCTCTGCTCACCAGGAGAAGCTCCGTGGGCTGAAGGGAAACTCTGGCAGGAAGCCAAAGAGGAGCCATTCTCGCTCCATGTCTCGGGATCCCATTCCTGTCCCCTATCCAGTCCAGGAGTTTGCACCACCCAGGGGTCATCCCCGGCAGAGAAGGACGTCAGCTGGGATTCTCCTGGCGTATCCTCAGCGAGAACCCCGTCCAGATCCAGTATAGGTTCACCGGAAGGACTCTATCTCCCAGCCAGCTGATGCTCCTGTGTCACGTAGGAAGGGAATGACTGCAGCCACTGCCTCCGGGTCATCTGTCCCCGCTGTTCTGTCAGCTCCTCGTTCCCGGTTCGCCTCAGCCGTTACTCCTTCCTCCTCAACGCTCTCCCCAGCTGTTGTGAGCTCCACGATCCCTGCTCCAGCGATGCCCGTCATCGATCCTGTTCGAACAACTCCTCCTTGTCTTCCCGGGGGGTCCTCCTTCACCACCCAGCGGGGAAAGGGAAGAACCAAGCCCACTGCAGCAGCTTCCACTGGCCCTCAGCGGAGCAGGCAAGTGCATTTTCATTCTTGTCCTTCACGGGGTGAATTGCCTTGTCTGACCCCTGGGGGTGGAGTTCGGGGCTCACAGTCCCCTGAGCTCCCTCCACCTGCTGCAGTGATTAATCATGAACCTGCTTCCTTTGTGTCTACTTCGCCTGAGCGTTCTTCGGCACCAGGTTTACGCCGTCGGACGAGAAAGGAGCCTGCAGCCCTGGAATACCTGGTTCCGGCCCCGCAGCCACGTCATGGGCAAAGGAGGAGGGCGGACTGCAATCTGGAGCCTGCGCCGACGAGCAAGCATCCCCGGGTCTCCACGGAGGGACAATCCGACCAGGCAGGTCATGGATCCCCTGCCACCATGCCGTGCGGGCTCTCGGCATGGACGTCAGCGTCAGGGAATCCCCGGACTGTAGACACCATCATGCCGGTTGCGAAGCCCGCCGTAGCCGAGTGGGAACCTGAAGATGACCTTCTTCCTTCGTCGAAGTCCTGGATGGCAACAGAACTTGAGATCAGGCAAGTGCTCTATTTTGCCTTTCTCCTATCAATTCTGGAGCATTTTTGCCTGTCTCTCGGGGAGACGAGCCGGGTGCAGCTGTCCGCTGCATACAAGCTTGTCTCGCTGGGCTGTGTCGCTGCCGGTGATCCTGATCCCGGTTTCTCTTTCTTCTCCTGAGCCTTCTCCCAGGGTCACTGGTGCAGAGTCGATTCCGGCCGCTGTACTGGAGGTTCCGGGTTCGGGTTTGGAGGCTGCCCATGGTGCTGCACCGACCCAATCGGGGTCCATCGAGGGTGTGGTTCCGGCCCAGTCGGGGTCCGTCGTGGGTGCAACACTGACCCAGTCGGGGTCCGTCATGGGAGTGGTTCCGGCCCAATTGGGGTCCATCGTAGGTGCAGCTCTGACCCAGTTGGGGTCCGTCATGGGTGTGGTTCTGGCCCAATCAGGGTCCATCGTAGGTGCTGCACAGTCCCGCTGGGGATCCAACAGAAGTGCAGCGCCAGTCCGTGTGGGGTTCGGAGAAGGAGCTGCAGATCCTTCGCTGATTGATGCCGGACTGGTCCCTTTCCCTTTTCCCGTCCCCTTTTCCCTTTCATCTGGGGCTGCTGGGATTGCCTGTTATCGGCTCGGCTCTCCCTCACTATCCCTCTCATCAGAGAAGCTGTCTCCGAGTTCTCCCCTGCGGTCCTGGTGGCTGAATGACGCGAGTCGGCCGCCTGGGAGATTGCTTCGCCCGTTTGGCGTTCTGGGTTGGCCACCCGACACACTTAACTCTCTGCGATCTGATCCGGCCACCAGAGGTACTGTTTTTCCTGGCCTGGGACTGGGGTAAGCTGCCCGAACTTTTCCTTTTTTCCCTGCCAGCGATTTGGACGCTAGACGCAGGAAGACCCCCCTGAACTATTTGTTTTTGTGCTATTGTGCTCTGCCTGCTGTCATCCCTGTGGTTTTTTTTTGGCTGCTCTTCTGTAATTACCTCCGCCAGGCCGAAAAGGCCAGGAAGAGGTTATGTTTTTGCCGGGGTTTGTCTGTCTGTCTGTCTGTTTGTCTGTCTGTCTGTTTGTCTGTTGGTTAGCAAGATAACTCAAAAAGTTTTGGACGGATTTCGATGAAACTTTCAGGCGTTGTTGGAAATGGTAAAAGGAAGAACTGATTAAATTTTGGGGATGATCCGCATCACCGTCTGGATACAGGAATTTTTTGAAGCATTTTTTTAACACTGTGACATACGGCCATTTTCAACATGTGTGCAGGCGCAATGGAGGGCGCTGGTCGTCGTGTCTGACCAACACAAACTCCGCGTTCTTCAACGTTTTAGGCACAAAAGCACGCGGAAAACACTGGTGGCCTGGGCCCGCCAGCGTGCCTGTGTTTGCGCGCAGCTGCAAAACCTGACACGGGCAGCTGTCCGCCACCGGATTATTTGGCAGAAATCCCCCGGCCAGCCATAGGCGCTGCGCATTTGGCAGAAATTCACCGGCCAGCCATAGGCGCTGCGCAAACACGAGCTCTCTGCCGGGGAAGCTTCTAAATTCTGTTTTGCCGCGGAGCGCAACCCCAATAATATAATATAAAACCCACGGCAACCTGTCTACCCAATCTGCATCCGTCAGTGGAGGAGATGGACACAACAGCAACACTTCAGTTTATTACCTCCGCCAAGGAGGCAATGCTTTTACTACTGAACCACTAATGCTATCACTATCACATTGATTGTCATTGATTAATTGTCTATGTTTATTGCACTGTCCCTGTCAAATAAACAAATAATCATTGTGAATCCAATTGCTACTCATATGTTTTCATGGTCAAGGAAGCTGAAAACGTACACACAAACACTGTATGGGGGGAACTGTGGCGCTTGGCGGAGGTCTGCGCTCTCCGAGTGCTTTTCTAGTTTTAGGGATGCGCTGGTGTTTGTTAATGAACTGTGTATTTCGCCGCTCCTTAGCGTGTGGTTTTTTTTTTTCTCTCTCCTCTGTAGTCTGAGAGTTGTTTCCTTGTTGCCTGCCCGTTACCTGAACTACTTTGAATTGTATTGATCGCTGCTCTGTAGCATGAGTTGTTTGTTTTTTTCCCTCCTCCCTGGTGTTATGGGGGTATGCTGCATCTTTGTGCATGTATTTGAGTTCCCTGTGGGTTTTGAAGATGTTTTTTTTTTTTTTTCCTGTGACTCTATTGGACTGATTATGGTGTTCTGTCTGCAGTCATTTGAGTTTTTCTGTGTCTTCTCCCCATAGGTTTTCCTTGGGTGCAGGGTGTGTGCCTGTTTTTTTTTTGGCCCGTTGTCCTTACTCTGTTCTGATTATTGTAGCCTGTTTTTCCTTTATTTTGTCTCCCTCTATGATGAGGTTTGACTCTGGCCCTCCTGGCCTTTCCCCCTCCTCCCTCCCTGGGGTAGTCCTGTTGACCTTCTAGGTGGGGGGGGGGGGGCTTGATGTTACACCGCGTCTGGAATCTGCCTTGTGAATGGGGGCAACTGTCATGGTCCGTGTGCTGACTCTGTCTGCACTCGGGTTGTCCGGTAGTTCCCCGTTCTCTCCTCAGGCGCACCACTTGGCCTCCAGGCTTTTATTGTGACAGCGTCTCGGCGGGGCTTCCAGCTGTCACAGCCGAGCTCCGCAGGACGGCTGGATTCCAATCAGCTGATGACATTCTCATCAGCTGATTAATCTGTCAGCCCTATTTAAGGGAGCAGCTCTGTTTACTCGGGGCTGCAACCTCGCCTTTGCCAGCCTGGTTTCCCTACGCCCGAAGCCAGTTCTGTTCAGCGTTAGGTTCCGTCCTCGCTAATCATATGTAAGTGTTGTGTCTTTGCCCTTATTTGTGTTTTTCCCCACGAGGCTCATTGTTTTGTAGTATATGTCCTTATTTAATAAATGTGCAAACTCATCGGCTGCCTACAGCGTCTCATTAGCGGTCCGCGGGGACCGCTCCATAACATAATGCTTTACATAATGCAAAGCTGCACGGGCTGCACGGTGGCGCAGTGGTTTAGCACTGTGGCAGCACAGTTTTACCCTCGGCCGGGGGACCGCGGGGATCATGAGATCGTGGGTTCGATCCCAGCCCCCGACCAACAGTGAGCTGTGTGGAGTTTGCATGTTCTCCCCGTGTTGCGCGGGATTTCTCCGGTTTCCTCCCGCACACCAAAAACATGTAGGTTTAGGGCGCTCGCGCACGCAGCGACCAGCAGCCGGTGGCTTGTCACCAGACTGCAAACCAAGTCTACCTACGGGTACAAATAAGTAACAAAAAAAAAAAAAAAAAAGCATTATGCACCGCACTACTTTGCTGCTACTCTGGCTGTACTTAGCTCAGACACATACAACAGATGCATACATGACCTCCACAAGTACTAGTACATGTACAGCGAGGAAAATAAGCATTGAACATGTCAACGTTTTCCTCATTAAATATATTTCTGATGGAGTCACTGACCTGAGATTTTCACCAGATATTAGTAACAACTCAAGCAATCCATACATACAAAAAAGTCAAGGTAACTGTGTTCACAAAACAAGTTATTTTCAATAAAGTGCAATGACACAGGGAATAAGTATTGAACACGCTTGGTGAAATTCATGTAATATTTAGTAGAAATGCCTTTGTTGGTAATAATAGCTTCCAGATGCCTCCTGTATGGAGAAACTAGGCGTAGGCATTGCTCAGGAGTGATTTGAGCCCATTCTTCCACACAAACTGTCTTCAGATCTTGAACTTGAATCTTGAGTTCTTCTATGAACTCTTTAGTTCATTCCATAGATTTTCTATTGGATTCAGGTCAGTTGACTGACTTGGCCATTCTAGCAGCTTTATTTTGATTCTTTGGAGACAGTTTAGAGTTGCAGACATAAACAAACAACTATCTCGCCCGTGTTGACACCCCGCCATGCTGCAAAAGTGTCAGGGTATGTTTGTGAAAGTCATCCTCTACAAGGGGAATGAATGGACATTATGAACACAGCTTGAGAAATTTTTTAGACTGATACTCACCAACAGTTGGACCCAAGGCTATGAGGATGAAAACAGGCGAATTTCTGTCCGTGTCAGCTGCTGGAGGTCAGCGACAACCTCACATGTAGCTACTAGCCAGCTAGCCAGCTAGCCAGCTTCCACAGAAGAAGAACAACCCAACATCCAGGCAAAGTTTTGGAGGAGGCTGTAACAGTTGTCCAAGTGAGGGCTCTGACAGATAGCGTTGTAAACTTAAACATGACAGCACTTTGGGGATTTTCATGGCTGTAATCTAGCTTGTTTGACTTCACAATGTCTGCATGGCGCTCACAGAGCGGCCTTGGTACGGAGAGCCGCTAGGCTAAAATGTACTGTTTACGCTTTCTACCGTTAACCTTCTGAGTGTGTATGTTGCCCAGCTGCGACATAACCCCTAGTGGTCAAGAGTGGTAAATACTTTTTTGTCAGTAAAATAGTTCAGATTTCCAAGGTTATAACTTGAAAGTTGCAAGAAAATAATGGCTTACTGTTAATTAGAAATATGTAAAATATGATCCAAAGTTTCAGATAGGAATAAATTTACTCATCTAATTTGCATAATGTTGTGGCACCTCTTTAAATTCCATAGCTCAGTCAAAACTGGACTTTGGACATATTTACACAAAGAATGGTTCAGTCTTTTGACAGTGGGTTTTTTTGGTTTTTTTTTTTTTTTTACAGAGGTACCTCATCATCTTATCTTCAAAGTATATGAACAAGAAAGCAATACATTTGAAAAAACCCGAAATAAGTCACTTACTGTTGTACAGTCTGTTGATAAATGGGGGCTGGTGCGGTCGCTGCGTTTTCACCCATTATGCTCCTTATTTTGCATTCTGACGGTAATATAAAATCCCTACCACATCTACAAAGTCTTATGATTATCCCACATAAATTTCGCTTGTATCCTGTGGCTATTTTTGGCGTACAAAGCCGAAAAAGTGACGTGACGATTGCGGACATATTAGCTTTCTGGGCTAAATGCTGAAAACAGGAAAAGGAAATGAGGAGTTCTTCTTCTTTGGTGTATTACGTGTCATCCACTGAGTCCTCCAATGGATGTCTGTCACCTTTTGAAACTGGCAAATCAGTACAATCAGTACAAATCCCCAAGGCAGGTGATCATGTCAGAGTGAGAAGACAGGCACAGTGCCGCGCTCTGCCACTAGGGGCGCGAAAATTCTCACACTCGAAGAGTTAACTGCCATTAACTGCGATCACAAAATTTGTTGCCGTTAATGGGGGCACAGCGTTAACGGGCGATTAACGCGATAATGCCAACACCACTAGTTTAAACATGCTTATGTGGCGGTTCGGTTAACCCCCACAACAGATAACGACACTCAGCCCTTTTGTCTCTGTTTTTCCCGCTGCACTACTGAGATGCAATGTGCCATTCATGTATTTGTGATGCAAACATGCATGTATTGTGATGTAATGCGCCATTCTGTATAGTGTTCATGCGTCTTGTCCTTACTGTGCTTTTTCTGAGCATCTTACATATGTAGATGTGCTTTGAGGTAAATCTCCACAAAGAGACTGGTCAAACACAGCGCTCGGCTAGAGCAAATAGCAGAACAGTGTAATGTGTATTAATGTCTACAGGCAGACGCGTTTCGTCTGGCGCACCTCTGTGATGTTAATGATTGCCTTTCATCCATTGTACTCATGTGTCCTGTCCTCACTGTGACCTAGGGACTGAGATCAATATGTCTCTCAAATGCAAATGTCTTATGCCTGTTCTGTTATCTCTTTGATCATACTAACTGCTGGGGTATGTTCCTTTGATGTATTGTTATGGTCAAGTATATAAGCTGCAACTCTGTAATGCAAACTCTCTCACTTCAACCTCTGCTGTAGGACACAAGCTTTGTGTTCCTCCTCTCCTTCGCTGAGAGCCGTGGGCTCGCTCTCGGCGCTCATGCACGGCGCCGGGAGCGGAGCTCGTGACGGCGGTATGATTAATAAAACCTGCTTAAAACCTCCAACAACGCCGCATTATTTCATGCCGCCGCACTTAAGTAATTTGTGTTGCCCAGAGAATAGACTTTGGAGACTGTGGTCCTCTTTCCATTTAGTACAATAGAATTTTTAGGGTTTTGACAAAAATATGTTTTATTGATTATTCTATTGATGGTACAGGTATTTACCTAGAAATGCTTTAGCATCACAAAAGGTTTGAGGATTTAACAAATAAGTTACAGTTTCACAGCCATGAAAATAACAATTCGGTTCTAATCTTATTCTGTTAGTTTTCATTTAGTTTGTAAGAACAGTCTGAAACTTTGACAGAAAAAAATATTTAATATAGCTGCGATCACTGGGTTCCAAACAGATCTGAACTTCAAGGTCTTGTATCGCTTAGCAAGAGTATTTAAAACCTAAGGTCTGCTATGCATTAGTTTTTAAAGCAGCACTATGTAACTTTCCTGTTCCTTGTAGGAAGACTGCAAAGGCCACAACCACGGCGACCCTGACCCCAGTCCTAACAGCCAACCCCCCAGGGCTTTTGTTGTTGGTGGCTAAAATTGTGGCCTGTGAATTGCTGCTGGAACCAAGGCCACAGACAGAGGCCACATCTATTCTCTGCTCAGTAATCACACCAAAAAACAGAGCCATTGAAGGCAATGCGGGTGTACTCAGGCTATGGCTGAAGGGACATTCACTCGGTCAAATTTTGATGTACCATCAAAATAATTTTGCAAACATTGTCTTGAGGTGAAAATCTAACATAGAGCTGCATTAAATTATGTAGAAGAGCCATGTGGTGCTTCAGCTGTTTTTTTTTAGGAGAACAAGAGCCCTTTGGCAAGATTCAAATCCAGGACCGCCTCTTTTCCAGGCACTCATCATAACCACAACACCAGACAACTGCTTTAGTTTTTGCTCTTTCTCAAATCATAAATGTTCAATTTAAATTATTCCCAGCAGCAGTAGTACAACATTTAAAAATTGATGTGGACTATATATTGTTTTCAAATGCACAGAAGAGTTATTTTGAACTTTGGAGGAATGACACGTTACCAAAAGGATTTAAACCCAGGTCTCCCACGTGAGTGTCTTAACCTCTACACCACACAACTTCTTTGGATTACACACTCAAAAAATAAAATGTTCCACTGACAAGACAAAATGGCTGACACATTTCATAAACATGATTTTTTTTAACATTAATTGAATTGCATGAAATTTGCTGGTTAGCTGAAGAATACTATTGTGATTGTGAGTCTGAAGATTCATCCAATTTGAATCAGTATATTTGAAGTTAAGCCCAAAACTACATGCCAAACAGAAACTGTATAAATTGATTGGCCTAGAAAATCAAAACGGATTGACATTTTTGGATAATTTTAACAGCTTTTATTGTCAACGTCTGTAGATGATCTCTGCTTAATTTCAAGCAATCTGGATGAATGGCCTAGGAGGAGTTCATTTTGAGTTCCCTGGCACATTTTTGAAAATATCGTGCAGAAAATGTCATTTTCAGAGTTTGCCACCATTAACAAAAAGTTGTGGAAGGTTTCAGTGAACAGGATAAAAGACATTTTAGTCTAGGCCCAGCCAGTCTCAAGATATTTACCAAAACATAAAACTTTTTGTTATAGCGCCACCTATGTACACAGTGCCTTGATTTTTTGTCTTTGAGTAGTGGGGAGCATTTCTGATCAGACTGTAAAAAGTGATGCTTCCCCATATTACCGTTTTTGCTCCTCATGCACGTTTAGCAGAGAAAAATGGTTTCCCACAGCTTAGCTGCTTTGAACCCCAATAATGTTGGGTGTGGTGAAATACATTTCCTTTGTTCATGATTTACTGAGGATGAAGTGTAGTTATTAGCATCTACTACACTGTGTTTATTCATTTATTTTTATATATTTTTATGTATCTAGAAACTATAGTCTGAGTTAGACATTTACAAGACCTGGATTGATTGTGTCCTTTTACTGTTGTAGGCCGTTAAATTCTGACAGTAAAATACTCATCATCCTCTCTCTACTCTTCATCTTAGCGGTCAAAGATAAAATGGTTGCAGCTTTTGAAATGGGGGTTTTATGTGTGACTGCCACCTTGTTATAATTGCTTCTCTTGAATGGTTTGATTGGGGTCATCTCACTATGGGTAATTACAGCTATTGTATTCACTCTATTCATTATGCAAAAGAGAGAGGCAGCAAGGTGAGGGACCACATTTCAGCAGCCAAAGAAACAAAAGGGCTTTAATTTATTCTCACTGGCCAGGATGCTGCTGCTTGTCTCTGTGTTTCATGGATTTTACTCATCTCACTTATTGTTGGGATTACTGGGATTTTTTTTTAAACTGTAAAGCAAAAGAGACAGTTCAGATGGCAGCAGTGACAATCTGGCCAATAATCCCAGGTAAGTGGTAAATTGACTGAAGCATATTGAAAGGACTTAATCATTATTGATTCATAGATGTAGTGAAGGCGGACATGGAGAGGGTTGGTGCTACAGAGGGAGATGCAAGGGATAGGGTGAGATGGAGGCAGATGATCCGCTGTGGCGACCCCTAAAGGGAGCACTCGATAAAAGAAGAAAGCACTTAATCATTATTAGGGTTCCAAGCAGATGTGCTGTGGGAATCCTATTCTTCTTCTTCTTCCTGACTAAAAGCACATGGGGAGCAAAAACGGTAAGGCTGCGTGTCCACCAAACGCATTTTTTCAGCTCTGGGAGGCAATTTTCCATTCATTACCTCCGCCAGGCCGAAAGGGCCAGGAGGAGGTTATGTTTTTGCCAGGATTTGTGTGTTTGTTTGTCTGTTTGTCTGTCTGTCTGTTTGTCTGTTGGTTAGCAAGATAACTCAAAAAGTCTTGGACGGATTTGCATGAAAATTTCAGGCGTTGTTGGAAATGGTACAAGGAAGAACTGATTAAATTTTGGGGGTGATCCGGTTCACCGTCTGGATACGGGAATTTTTTTAAAGCATTTTTCAACACTGTGACATATGGCCATTTTCAACATGTGCGCAGGCGCAATGGACGGCGCTGGGCGTCGTGTCTGAGCAACACAAACTCCGCCTTCTTCAACGTTTTAGCCACAAAAGCACGCGGAAAACACTGGTGGCCTGGGCCCGCCAGCCATAGGCGCTGCGCACATTGCGCTGGTCGTCGTGTCTGACCAACACAAACTCCGCGTTCTTCAACGTTTTAGGCACAAAAGCACGCGGAAAACACTGCTGCCCTGGGCCCGCCAGCGTGCGTGTTTTTGCGCCACGCTGCAAAACCTGACACGGCCACCTGTCCGCCGCCCGATTATTTGCCACAAATTCCCCGCCCAGCTATAGGCGATGCGTAAAAACGACCTCTCTGCTGGGGAAAATTCTAAATTTTGTTTTGCCGCGGAGCGCAACCCCAATATAATATAAAACTCACAGCAACCTGTCTAACCAATCTGCATCCGTCAGTGGAGGAGATGGACACACCAACACTTCAGTTTATTACCTCCGCCAAGGAGGCAATGCTTTTACAACCGTAAAACGGGGCTATAAGGGACGGCGGGGTAATATGGGACACTTTTCTAAATGTAATTCTGCTTTTTTAATTTTGCTTCCGCCTACATTTGATGAAGGATTCATGGATATTTGACAATAACAACTCACTCCTGAAACTTATAAAGGCGATCCCTGCTTGGGCAACAGCAATTATAAAAACCCTGCTGACCAACCGAAGGTTCAGAGTCCACCTCAGTCAGAACACAAGTGCATGGAGAATGCAGAAAAACGGACTCCCACAAGGCTCAGTTCTAGCTCCAACTCTGTTCAACCTCTACATAAACGACCTGCCTACTACAAAATCCTGCAAATTCATCTATGCAGACGACATCTGTTTGGCATTCCAAGCACCAGACTTTGAACCACTGGAACGGGTGCTCACGGAAGATCTTGCCAAACTGGACCAGTTCTGCAAAATCTGGCGCCTAAAACCAAGCCCAGCAAAAACCGTCTCCAGTGTATTCCATCTCCACAATGCAAAAGCTGCCAGAGAACTAAACATCCACCTGAGCGGACTCAAGCTTAAGCATGCCCCAAATCCAACTTATCTTGGAGTGACCCTTGATAGGACCTTATCCTTCAAGGAACATCTAAAGGGGACGGCTGCTAAGGTGAAGGTACGAAACAACCTGCTCTGCAAGCTCGCTGGTGCAAAATGGGGGGGCGGCAGTCTCCACCCTGCGCACCTCAGCACTGGCCCTTTCATACTCTGTAGCAGAATATTGTGCCCCTGTCTGGTCCAGGTCATCTTACACACACCATGTAGACACCCAGCTCAACTCAACCATGAGAACTATAACTGGAACAATCCGCTCAACACCACTCCCCTGGCTCTCTGTACTGTCAAACATAGCCCCTCCACACATCCGGCGAGCAGCATTAACTCAAAGGATGCTCCAAAAAGTTAAAGATTCTCCTCACTTACCAATCCATGCAGATATCTACACCCCACCCACTGCCCGACTTTCATCCAGACGGCCGATTTGGAAAAACCCTCCCCCAGCTGACTTTACCATCCAGACAGCTTGGCAAGAGGAATGGGAGACCAAGGAGGTCCCAAACAAACAGCTGGTGATAAACCCCAACCAACAGGTCCCGGGCACCAACCTCCCAAGGAGACAGTGGTCTACACTCAATCGCTTCAGGACTGAACATGGCCCTTGCTTGGCCAGCCTTCACAGATGGGGCAGTAGCCCTAGCCCACTGTGCGCATGTGGAGAGGAGCAAACAATGGAACACATCATAGAGGCTTGCCCGCTCCAAAGACTGGAAGGAGGATTACACACCCTCCATACAGCAAACCAGGAGGCAACTGCTTGGCTTAAGGACTTTGCATTCGCTAAATAAATAAATAAATAACAACACAACTCAGCGTCCTGCTCAAAATAAAAAAAGCAGAATTACATTTAAAACATTTCCCAGAAAAGTGTCCCTTATCAACCCGCCGTCCCTTATAGCCCCGTTTTACACTACTGAACCACTAATCCTATCACTATCACATTGATTGTCATTCATTAATTGTCTGTTTATTGCACTGTCCATGTCAAATAAACAAATAATCATTGTGAATCCAATTGCTAGTCATATCTTTTCATGCTCAGGGAATCTGAAAACGTACACACAAACACTGTATGGGGGGAACTGTGCCGCTTGGCGGAGGTCTGCGCTCTCCGAGTGCTTTTCTAGTTCTCTATGCAGTCTGGTGTCTACAACGCTGAGTGCCCATGGCGCTGAAACGCTCTCGGCGGTGGCCGTTTTTTGTTGCGGTGCTCAGAGTTGAAAAATGTTCAACTTTTCAGAGACTGCAGCTGAGCTCGTCAATGTCAGACCTTAAGCAGCCAATCAGAACTGCTGCATGGGCGGGACATAGGATGCCGGTACTAGTCCGTACTCAGACTCCTGCTTTCCGTGTCATCATATTTACATCCAGAGCAGTTAGAAAACGTTTCCTGTCCATTGTTATTTAGAGACTGCTATTAAAAAATTTGTAGAAAGTCTGACAATAGGAAAAGTGGGAGTGATGAGCTGAGAGTGACAAGCTGTTGCAGGGATACAGGGCACAGACTTTTTTCCCCCAGAGCGCAGTGTACCAACGCTGGAAAAAAAAAGTTCAGGGCGGTCGGGTGACAAAAAACGCGTTTGGTGGACACACAGCCTAATACGTCGAAACTTGACATTTTACCCAGGGGCCAAAAATCAAGGCACTACATACATACTGTAGGTGGTGCCGTTTTAAGATTTTACAAATATCTCAAGAGCATCTGGGTCTAGAATGAAATTTCTTTCATCATTCTATTCTCTGAAATCTTCTGCAACTTTTCTTCACTGGTCTTATACTCAAAAAATGAAGTTTACTGCACCATATTTTTAAAAATGTGCAAGTGAACTCAAAATGAACTCCTCCTAGGCTAGTCATCCAAACTGCTTGAATTGAAACAGAGATCATCTACAAACATTGATAATGCAAAGTTGTTAAAATTTTCCAAAAGAGTCAGTCTGATATTCTAGGTCAATCAGTTTGTACAGTTTCCATTGGCATGTAGTTTTGCAGTATTTTTTTCAACAAAACATCAAATTTCATGCAGTTCAGTTCATGTTCCAAAAATCATATTTATGAAATGTCTATCAGCCATTGTCTTGTCAATGGAACTTTTTGTTTGTGTGTGAGACAATCAGTGTATGATGCAGGGGATAAGAAGATTGTCTGCCATGTAGGGGACCAAGGTTCAAATCCTCCAGGTAAAACGTTTGTCTGAAGTGCAGCATGCCTCTTCTGTGCATTTGAAAACTATGTGTGGTGTACTTTAAATGCTATACTACTGCTGCTGGGAGTCTGTTGTGTCTTTTTTTATTGACATTTACACCTTGGACTCCAGGTATCCCTAGACTCCCCTTGTCTTGTTTGCTGTTGAAGACTAAGCAGGGTCTACCATGGTTAGTACTTTGAAGGCAGACTACCTTGGAATAGCAGGTGCTGTGATGGACTGTTGACCTGTTTAGTGTGCTCTGCCTTTTGCCTGTAGGTGTGCCCCACACAAACAGTCACCTAACCCAAAAATGTTTCTTTCCCCCCTCAGTTCTTAAAACAAAAACATCCACTTTATTCATCCACCTCTGTCCGTTCAGTATTATTTCTGTATATAATGAGATTACATTACATTTAACTCTTTACTTCAGGACTGCATCATTAATCTTTATCCATCCATGTTCTTCCACTTAATCCTTTTTGGGTCGGTGGGGGGTGGGGGGGGGGCTGGAGCTTATCCCAGCATCTTTGGGTGAGAGGCAGGGTACACCCTGGACAGATCAGCAGTCCATCACAAAGAGACAGACAACCATTCACTCTCACATCCATACCTAAGGACAATTTAGAATCCCCAGTTGATGCCAGTTAACCTAACTTGCATGTTCTTTGGCATGTGAGAGGAAACCGGAGAAATCCCTGAGTAAACCCACGCAGACACGGGGAGAGCATGCAAACTCCACACAGATCACTGTTGGTCGGGGGCTGGGATCAAACCCAGGATCCCCCAGCGAAGGGTGAGTTGCTGTGTTGCCACAGTGCTAACCACTCCGCTACCACACTATGTTAATGATAAATAGCTTTAATAAGGGGAAGAACAAGGAACCTCCCAAGCTCTTCCTCTCACCCAGAACCTTTCTGTAACATTAATTAATGAGTGGATAATGGATTGTGCTGAGGGGCCATTTTAAGATGAAGTCAGACAAGGTCAAACAATTTTATAGTTTACAATTTCTATAGTTTCAGTCTTTTACATTGCTGTTGAGGAATTTTGGCCTACTCTTCTTTGCGAATTGTTTTACAGAGGGGGGCTGAAAAGTTCATAGAGGCCAAATTTGACCAAATGTGTTTTATTTTTCAACGTAGTCTCCCCTTTGGTCCACACACTTCTTCTATCGGTGTTGCATTGCTTGGATCCCTGCAGCTGAAAAATAAACCCCATTTGGTCAAATTTGACCACTATGAACTTTTCACCCCCCCGTAATTCATCCACATTGGAGGGCTTGAGTTTGAGTTCACAAACTGATATTCTCCTTCGGAATCTTCTGGTAAAGGTATCAGGAAGATAAGATAAAGATAAGAAACTTTTATAAGTCCCACAATGTGGAAAGTACAGGATTTTTTAAAAAAAAAAAGAAGACAGAACCCATGACCAAGGAAATCAATGAGTGGATAATTGGTGTACTTGTTTAGAATTAACCACTGAGCTAAACCTCTGCTGACAGGAAGAGGGCAAACACTTTTTCACAGCAATGTATTTTAGTTTATTTATTTCCTTGACTGTGCTGTCATATTTGAAGCATAAGAGTTGATTTTAACTCAAATAAAAAACATCAGTGTTCCCAAAGGGCAATTCTACCTTCTTCAGCGTGTTGTAATCTTGAGCATAGCTGTACATGTCTGTAGCTGTGTGGTTCAGACATGTAATATGTTGACAGTTACAAAGGTATCTTTCTATAACAAACACTATAAGACCAGCCTACCAAGTAAAAGATTAATAGAAATGAATGCACGTCTGAAAAAGATGATCCTCCAGTATTTGTAACAGCATGTACTTATAGTGACCTATCCAGCGGTACCATGGTGGAGACCGCAGGTTTCCTCTTCCACTCAGTCTCTTCAGCAGGGGTTTTCACTGACCAGCAATTGGAAGAAAGTCAGTGAAATCACCCATTGAAGACACTGGGAGATACAACCGGCAGGGTCTTGGGACAACATGGCACATGGTGGGGACCATTGATTATGCTGCCATTGGTATAAAAAGTGACCTCTAGTGGCTGTGAAAGTAACTACATGAAATGACAGTGCAGGGAATTAAAGCAATATTGAGTTTAAAGCAGACCCCGATCCAGCCCTAACCATAAATGTATCACTAAAGTGCCAGGCTTTTTGATAACTGATATGCTGTGTTGTTTTTTTTTAAATATACTTCTAAAGAATTGAGCTACTTAGCTAACTGTAATCCCTTAGCTAATTGAGCTAAGGGATTACATGGGTAATCCCTTGCTGGCCATTATACAGAATAAGGCTTTTTTCAGCCCTGAAAACTACATCTGTCTTTACAAGAATTTATATTTTATGGCAAAATGCAGTTCTAAAGTTTGTGTGTTAAACTTTACATTCAGAGCCACCTCCTCTCTGCTTTGTTGGCCTCTTCAGCATGTTCAAAATGTTCAACATCACGTTTGACCACACCTGACTACAGCCTGTGAGAACGTGTTACCCGGAGATGGGATGTGACAAGATTCCATGGATCCTGGGCTTTCCGGGGTTTCCACGGATACCAACAGTGTGCAATTCGCAGGTAACTCCCCCCTCCACCCTCCCAGAGACCAAGAGAGGGAACGTGTGAATCAATTCAGCTTTAGGCTACAGTTTTTCCCCTCTACTGCTTCCTGGATGAGATGGAGGCGATAAGGCGGCCATGGTTATCTGCTGTGACGCCTCTGACAGCCTTAACACACTGCTAGAATCACATTTCAGACATGCCGCGACTCTACAGGGTGCAGTTAACAGCCCTGCTAATGCTAATGTGAGATGATGAATTGGCGTGTGACTATTTTGGGCAGTGGCTGCAGCATCAGGCCTGAACGGCAGCAGCCCATTTCACCTCCATGCGCAACCACTGACATGAGTAATAGCTGGTTGAAGTGGCCTCGTTCATGTGTGGGTTTTAGTTCAGCTCACCTTGCAGTGTCCTGAGCCAATCCGACCAGAAACACACACCTGTACTGTGGTCAAAAATTGATGACACTCAGCAGCTCAGTGGACATTACCCTCACTCACCTCAAAAAGATAACATTTAGCTTTAGTTTGAAAATTAATACAACTTAAAAAATACCTTCCTTCAACCATTTTAAAAAGGTTTCATTTTTACTGAACAGTTATCAAGCCACTCAGTTTGACTCTGTGATTTACATAATACAGCAGTTAGTTCAGAGCAAGCAATTTGATTGGAAAATAGGGATTCCAGGAGTTACTAAAATCCACAATAATTGCACTACAACTTTCATTGGGTATGTATCACTCTACTTCAAAGGTGTTCATGTACTGTAACTGTTAATTACTAACAGTAATTTACTATCCACTCTCAGTGAGAATTGCAGTACTGTTTTTGATACCTTAATTTCCACAGTAAGGCACTGTGTAACAAGAAATTATACATCCGGAAGTCTCACCCTTTTGAAAAAAAAAAACGTTTAAAAAGTCAGCCCTTGTTCACACCTGTTTAAAAAATAGGTAGTGCTAGAGTTTGATTTATTGTCTCAATTAACAAACCACAATACCTTTGTGGTGATGGACTCTTTATTTCATGTGAAAATGTGAAAAAAAGCGAGCAAAGCATGCGATCACTAGCATGCTAACTACTAGCCACTGGCTGGCCACCGGCATTTTGACCTCGGGTCTTCTGCCGTACTGACTCAACAGGTGACTGGTATGGAAACTTACTTTTGCACTTTACAATATTTCATTTGTTTACATGTGTGTGAAATGACAATAGATGTCTTCATGCTGATTGAGATGCTTAGCAACAGTTTCTGGCTACATTTAGAAGGGACTATTTTTTTCTCAGCTCAGGTCATTATGGTATCATGAATTTGCTAACTACGGGTGTGATACACGGAGGGAATTAAACGTATTACACCCACAGTTACTATATTCTTTGATGCCTTACTCCCTCTCATGTAATATTGCTTAATTAATGACTCAGCAAAAATATAAATGCAACAATTTTCTCCCATACACAACTTTTCCTCTGTCAAGAAAATCCTTCCACCTGCTAGTCTATGTCTTTATTAAATCATGCAGTGTTATCTTGACATAAGACGTTTGAGCCTGACGGACTACTGCCATCTGTGACATTTGGGTGTTTAAACTGAAATTTTATGAGTGGCCTTTAATTGTTAGCAGTTCATAGTTCTCCTGTTCCACAGCTATAATAACTCTTATCTCCAATTCAGGGATGAGTTTTTGAAAACCCAGCTAAGGCAAAGAATCCAGGATATTCTGAATGTACTAATGAACATTTTGTAATGTTTTCTGGTCATTTGTGAATGTATGCAGTTGCTTTGATCCTTCTTGTTGTTTATGTCTTTCTGGTCAGTTTGAGTCTTTGTGGATGTGATTGTTTTGAGATGTTTTGTGGTTGTTGGTGGACAGTTTGTTGCTTTGACTCTTTCCCCCCACCACTTCACATTTTGTTTTATAGCTGTTTGAAGTTGTAATGTGATTTTTTTTTTTTTTTAAGAATCTACCCATACAGAAAAATAAAATCAGCCATGTGATGACCTTAGACTTTTTTTGAATCTCAAATCACTCCTTGTTCACTACTAAAAATACATATTTGGCTTTGTCTTTACACCAAAACTAACATATTTAAGCAATATTACACTAGCGGGAGTGCACTATCAATAAATACAGTATATTACTGCAATTACTACAGTGATTTGGTCGTAGACACAGAGATGAAAACATGACCGCAGTGATATATTCTTGATACTGCATGACCTCGAGTCATGCTTTTATGCAACAGTTCCACAGGCATCGTTTATTAAATTACAGCAATACAGGATAAAATATTATGATTTTTGTTTGTTTAATCAGTTATTTTACTGCACCAAGAAAAATAGTCCTTACCAAATGTGCCCACTTCACTGTTACTAAGCACGTCAGTGAGCATAATATAGAAAAGAATAGGTCAATTGTCATGTCACACACATGTAACCAAATTAAACATTGTCCAGTGCCGAAGTCAAGATTTATATACCAAAATACCAGTCCACCTGTTCAGAGGTTTTGTGGATTATGTGACTCATGTCTGCATCTAGTTAACTTGTTAGCTGTGTTAAGGGAGTCCTTTCCACAGCCATGATTATGTTCTCACCACATAGGGATTACGAGTCTCCAATCGTGATGGTAAATACAACTTCAGCTTGTCCACTTTGTTGTCCGTTCCTCCACTGTGAGTGGTTGCGGTGACACAGATAGCAATTAGAGTCTTAAAGTAATATAGCTTTTGTGCATTTTCATGTTAGTTTCTCCACACTTTGCTCATTTTTTCTTGGCATTTTCAGATGAAATAAAAAGTTCATCACCACAAAGGTATAGTTGGCTAGTCAAGAGAATAAATCCAGATATTTACAAGATATCAAGAAATCCAGATATTTACAAGATTTACAGATATCCAGATATTTACAAGGGCAGCACTTCTGGGTTATGGAGGTCTGGATTTTTAAACAGTACCTCACTGTGGATATGAAGGTATCCAACACAGCATTACAGTTCGGGCATATTATAAGAAGCTACTAGTCTTTTTCTTTCTCTTTTGGTTGCTCCCTTTCAGGGTCACCGCAGCGTATCATGATCTGATGTCACAATGATCTGCATGTTGATTTGGCAAGGATTTTTACACCGGATGCCCTTCCTTGTGCAACCCTGCCCATTTATCTAGGCTTGGGACCGGCACAGGGAGTAACTCTGTGGTTGGGTAACCAACTTCCCTTCCTCCATTCTAGTATGCTGAGCACCAAACTAGAAGGCAGGAAGTACCATTTTTATATGGTCTCTAGTATGACCCAGCCAGGACTTGAACCCATGACCTCCCGGTCGCGGGGTGGATGGTGTATTATTATTGATGGGTACCCATTAGCTTCCGCATTAGCAGTTGCTAATCTTCCTGGGGACCACAGTTAAAATCAATACAAAAACAATACAAACTTTAACAGAATAATACACAAAGCACAAAAGAAAACACTCTAATTTCATAAAATCACAATTAACCCCCCCCCCAAAAAAACTTCAATAGAATCATAAAAACAAAATATTAGATAATTAGCCATCATATTTGTATTTTAAATATCTTTTTAATTGTTTTTTAAATGTACAGTCATGTGAAAAAATTAGGACACCCTGTATAAGCCTGTGTTTTTTTGTTAACATATTTGGACATATGGATATTTAATATCAATGTTAAAAATACTGGGAGATTTATGTAATGTAACTAAACAATTAAAAATGAATTAAAGATTTTTTTTCAAATTTTCTGTAAAATGTAATTCTAAACAAATAGTGAGGAATAAATTAGGACACCCACCATCGTTTTCAGGACACCCCCCCATTCATTCCCACTTAAAATGGCTAAAATAAATGTAAAAATAATGCAAATAAAAACAAAAACAAGGTTAGGCATAGATATGTGAACATTTATTAAAAAAGAACTGAATATTTAATGGGGTGTCCTAATTTGTTCACTACTGTAGATTTACTTTGTTGTTTTTTCATCTGGTAATTCATTCCACAACTTAAAAGAGTTATAAATAAATGAATTCTCTAAAAAAGTTGTTTAAGGCCGAGGAAGCACTAAATTAAATTTACAGCTATACAGTAAGTCATATGTATGCATATGTAGTTGATTTGAATATTCCAATGCATCACTTGACAAAGTAGGTTTACCTAAAAATAAAGCTTTCCATAAACTAACATGTTGAATAGAAGCCTAGTTTTAACCAAAAACCAGGATAATCTATTGTGCATGCTAATAATACTTGTACTGTCATGGCGGCCTCTGGGCCGTCATTGGCATCATTATCTCCAGCTGCGCACAGATCTACAGGTGTTAATCAGCAGCTGTTAAAAGCCAGCGTTGCTGACAGCTCAGTACGGAGTCGTCTGTCCTCCTCGTCAGAGAAAGAACCAGAACTCCGCTCTCTGGCCTTGTCAAGGTATTCTCTTGTCTCGTCAGAAACTGTCTCGTCAAGAACTGTCTTGTCTAACTCTGACTCGTCAAAGTCTGCCTCGTCAAGAACTGTCTTGTCAAAAACTGTCTCGTCAGAGTCTGTCTCGTCAGAAGCTGTCTCGTCAGGATCTGTCTCGTCAGGAACCTCTCTGGCCTCGTCAAGAACCTCTCTGGCCTCGCCTAGGACTTCTGTTTAAAGTCAAGCACGTAAGAGAGCTGTTTGTTACTCTACACCTAACCTCTACCCCTGTGCACAGGTGGACCCCCCTGGCGGCGGACCTGCGTCCTCAGCTGACGGGGTAACGCCAACACGCACACGTAGCGGTTCGCTGCCGCCACGACTACCGGTACGTCTTGCTCCACAAATTCCTGAATTGTTACTGTATCAGTTACAGGAGTACTGGCCACCATTACCGGTGGAGTTTGTGTCATCGTCATCTGTCGTGTCATCGTCTCCACGTTCTGTGGAATCACTCACCTCGTCATCATCTGGATTGTCATGGTCACCACGCTCAGTGGAGTCACTCGTCTTGTCATCAGCTGGATTATCATCGTCACCACATTCTGTGGAATCACTGGTCTTGTCACCAGCTGGTTTGTCATCGTCCCGGTCTGTGGTGTCACAGCCGGAGTCTCTGGAAGACCTGTCCTCGCCACAGTCACAGGTGGAAGCCTCAGCACGTTCACGGACGCCTTCGCCTCCACCTCCACCTCCTCTACACTGCTATATGCTACTTTCGGTTAGCCACCCTCATCAAACAATAATACGTCATTTTAATATATAACAGACAGAACGGAGGAAAACCGACACCGAGAATCGGATGACGTACATTTAAAATCTGAAATGGAGCCGAGGAGAGAAGATTTCACTCTTTCAGACACGTACCATTTCCACTTTACACCAGCCTGAATCGAAGCCCAGCTGCGAGGCCCAGCGGAGATACTACCAGGCAAGCGGCTATTTGTTGACGGGGCTCAGCAGAGATTTCACCCAGGCAGACGACGGTAGGTGGCGGTGCCTAGCGGAGGACTTACCGTGACCTCAGTGGAGCTCGGTGGCAGCGGCGGTGTGTGACGAGACTCGGTTGGAGGAGCGGGACGGGAGACCAGTTACGGCGACTATGAGCAACGAGACCAGCAACGGAAGGGGCTAGTTGGCTAGCTGAGGCCCAGCTGGATTCGAGGACGATCGGATCAGATTCTGGCGATATAAGCAGAATTTATTTTACTATCCACAGATTTTCTTTTTCCTTCTTTCCAAGAAAGACTGAAGATGGCTGCCACCGGATTAAAAAGTGGGCTGATGGGCACCACTAATAAGCCTTCTCTACTTCTCTACTTCCTCTTCGTTTTGTCTTTGTGTGTCTGGACCTGCAACAAGAAGGATTTTCCGACAAACTCAACCAAAGGTGAAGTTAAAAAGTTTTATTTGTATGGATTTGGGCTTGGACATCTCACCCTACACTCTATGTGGTCTTTAAAAGCCCTGAGCAAAAACTTCCAAATTAAGGCAAACATGGCTGTTAAGCAAAAATCACAATATGGCAGAGGATATACAATTAAAGTTCTGTTAGTTCTGCTACTTCTGGCAGGAGATATTCACCTTAACCCTGGACCTGCCACTATTAAACAGCAGACCACTGGGTTAGCACAAAACCGAGCTGTACAAAAGCAAAAACAACATTTATTTTTCCAAACTGTTAATCATGCACGAGTTCTTTGGGACACCAAGGCTAAACCAAAGGGGATCCTCGGCGGTCATTTAAACATACGGAGCATAATCCCCAAAAGAGATGAGATTTCGGTGTTGCTGTTGGACTCAAATCTGGACTACCTTTGTCTCTCAGAAAGCTGGCTACACAGGAACATAGACACTAATATGATCGATATTGTGGGCTACCAGTGTTTTAGAAAAGACAGGCAGGTAGGGAGGGGAGGAGGTGTTTTAATTTACATCAAAGAGAAATATAAATGTCAACTGGTTGATTTGAATACTTCACTTGAATGTTTAGCTGTTAATGTATGTCTCTCTCCGGTAATGAATTTCAACATTGCAGTAGTGTACAACCCACCGTCACACAACTCTTCCTTTTATAATGAATTAAGTGATCTGGTTAAACAACTTGAGAAGAACAGAGAAACAATAATTCATGGTGACTTTAATATCAACTGGTCTGATAAAAAAGACAAACAAAAACTGAAAAGCCTCATGACTAAATTTAATTACCAGCAAATCATCAAAGGACCCACCAGGATAACCAAACAATCCAGAACACTTATTGACATGGTATTTACTAATAAACCAGAATGAATAACCAGAACCTATAATCTTGTAACTGGTCTCTCAGATCATAACATGGTTCTTGCTGTCAGGAAACTTACTAAAAAGCGACTACAGTATTTTGGGGGAGTCGATATTGACAAATCAAATTTTATTATCCCCAAATCAAAAAATGAGGAGTTTGAACATTACTTAGAGAATCAAAATTGGGAGCAGCTCATGTCAACATGTGAACTAGATGATTGTTGTAATTTTATAACTGCAACAATCACAAAGTCTATAGAAAAATTTTCAAAGCAAATTAAAAGTAGACAACAGAAGATTAGCCTACCATGGTTAAATAATGAAATAAGAAAACTTATGAAGAGGCGAGACTATGCACTGAAAACATCACTAACCTCCAAACTACAAAATGATCACCTTGTGTACAAAAGTTTAAGAAATAAAGTGGTACATGAGCTGCGAAAATCAAAAATATCTTATTACAATAAACTGATAGATCATGCAAAGGGTAACAACAGTTCCCTATGGAGGCATTTAAATAACTTAACTAATAAAAAAAACGATCAGAAGGGGGTAAAGGAACTTAGAATCAATGGCAAGACCGTCAGTGACAAGGCTACTTTGGCAAATGAATTTAATTCACACTTTGTGGGCTCTGTGGAAGACTTAACAAAAATTTTTGTGCTGCCAAATGTGCTCAACAACACAAATTCCATACTTCCAACAGATACTTTTCACATCGATGAGGTAAATGAGAAGTTAATTGCTGGTATTGTTAAAACACTGTCAAACTCAAAAACTAATGATATCTACAATATGAGCACCTCCTTTCTCAAAATGCACAGCAAAATATTAATCAAACCACTGACTCATCTCATTAATCTCTCCATTAGGTCTAGTACATTTCCATCTGGCTGGAAAAAAGCTGTCGTCATACCAGTTCATAAATCAGGCAGTAAAGACGATATATGCAATTACCGCCCAATCTCTATTTTACCAGTCCTGTCTAAGGTTCTTGAAAAAGTTGTAGCTACACAGCTGATAGACTACTTACAAGACAGTCAACTTCTTCATCCACATCAATTTGGTTTTAGACCAGGATACTCAACAGAAACAGCAAATTGTTGCCTTATTGAAAACGTCAAACAGTCCTTGGACAGGGGTAATGTGGTAGGAGCTGTTTTTCTAGATCTCAAAAAGGCTTTCAATACTGTAAACCACAGTTTGCTTTTATCCAAAATGGTATCTTTTAACTTCTCCCCAGATACATTAGAATGGTTTGCATCTTATCTCCAGAATAGAGAACAGTGTGTAAAAGTTCACCAGGATAAATCCTCATTTTTAAACAACCGCATGGGTATCCCACAAGGGTCCATTCTTGGTCCTTTACTTTTCAGCATTTTTATTAATGACTTGCCGTTACACTGCTCAGCTGCAACATGCCAACTTTATGCAGATGATGCAGTTATTTACACAGCTGCCAAGACTCCAGCACAGGCTGCAGATGTACTGTCTACAAGTATGGTTGATGTCCAAGAGTGGCTCCTCAAGAACCATCTATTGCTGAACCTTCAGAAAACAGTCTCAATGTGCTTTTCAATCAAAAAATGTAACCTGCAACATTTTAAAGTTAATATACATGATCATGACATCAGTTTAGCTACAGAATTCAAATACCTTGGCATTGTACTAGATCCTCAACTCAAATTTAATCTTCATATAAAGAAAATTTCAAAAACAGTAAAAAAAAATCTGAACTGCTTTAAATTAATTAGATATTACATACCTTACGAAGCAGCTGCACTGTATATGCATTCTATGGTTTTTTCTCATATATCATACTGTTTGACAGTCTGGGCTCAAGCAGCCCCTTCCACAATAAGACATATAGGTTCATTATATAATCAAACCCTAAAAATCTTGGACAAAAAGCCCATTAGGTGGCATCACTGTAATGTTTTAAAAAAATACAACCTATTGAGTTTTGAGAGCTTCATTGACCTCTGTCTTCTGAAATTAACGTTCAAATGTTTCCATAAATCAGCACCCGAGCCACTTGCTGGTTTCGTCCAAAGACAGGACAGCAGCAGAGCCACCAGGAGTTCTGTTAACAATAACTGTAAAATATTCCACCGCAGAACCACATTTGGACAAACAGCTTTCTCTATAAAGGGCAGTCACATCTGGAACACAATGCCAAATGAAATTAAAATAATAACGAACTTTAAAACATTCACTAAAAATGTTAAAAACTGGCTGAAAAATAAACAAGAATGTACTCATGTATGAATTAATTGTCTGCAAAGTGAGAGTGAATGAAGGGAAGGAATAAATGTGTTTGTTTATAGTGAGTGACGGAGGGAGGAAGGCCTGAAATAGGCAAATGTGAGTTATGTTATATGTGTTAAATGTGAGTCAGGCTGTTATATTTGTGTATTTATAATATTTATGTTAAATGTGAGTCAGGCTGTTATATTTGTGTATTTATAATATTTATAATATTTATAATTGTGTATTTATAATTTTTCTGCATTGATGTATGTGGTTATTGTGTATATTTTTTTATCTTGATTCTTTTTTCTAAAGCCCATCCAGGGACAAGAGTTGCAAATTAGCTAATAGCTATACACTCTATGTGCAACACATCAGATTGATTGTCTTTGATTAATTGTCTATGTTTATTGCACTGTCCCTGTCAAATAAACTAATCTACTACTACTACTACGTTGCACGGCCGCTGGTTCTCAGCAGGACGTAACCTGTGCTTCTCCCAAGTAAGCCTCACTACTGATAGCTTGTCATTAGCGTGGGACAAAAGTAATTGTCTGTGCTTATATGTTCCAGGGTTGCCGGGTCTCCGTCCAGAGTGCTCAGCTCCAGTGACCAGGATACTATCCACGCTCTCACATTTGCACTACACACCCTTTCACTATAATAAAGATTATTGTTCACTAATTTACCCGTGTCAGTGTCTGTCTCCTGGGTCCCGAAACATGTCATGTACGGTATGAACATTTTAAAACTAATCTAGCTGCTTTATTTTGAACTACTTGTAATTTATTAAGATCCTTTGTATTAGCAGTGGACCAAATAATTGAGCAATAATCAAGAAGTGACAGCATATCAGTAAACTACTTTTTCCATAATGATTGAAGTGACAATACCCAAACATCTTCGACTGACAAAAATTCCTCTTCCCATTTTTTTTTTTTTTTACCTCCACCAAGGAGGTTATGTGATCATCGGCGTTGGTTTGTCTGTTTGTTTGTTTGCAAGATAACTCAAAAACTTATGGACGGATTTTCATGAAATTTTCAGAGATTATCAGAAATGGGGTATCCTACAGATGATTACATTTTGGTGGTGATCCGGATCACCGTCCAGAAGAAAATCGCCATTACGGAAAATGCCATTTTCGTGAAGAACTACTGAACCACTAATCCTATCATTGTCAATCCAATTGCTAGTCATATGTTTTCATGGTCAAGGAATCTGAAAACATACACACAAACACTGTATGGGGGGGAACTGTGGCGCTTGGCGGAGGTCTGCGCTCTCCGAGTGCTTTTCTAGTTTAACAATGCTATCAATATGTTGTGACCATGACAAATGTTTATCCAACATACACTACCGTTCAAAAGTTTGGGGTCACTTAGAAATTTCCTTATTTTTGAAAGAAAAGCACTGTTTTTTTCAATGAAGATAATTTTAAACTAATCAGAAATACACTCTAATATCTAATATACATTGCTAATGTGGTAAATGACTATTCTAGCTGCAAATGTCTGGTTTTTGGTGCAATATCTACATAGGTGTATAGAGGCCCATTTCCAGCAACTATGACTCCAGTGTTCTAATGGTACAATGTGTTTGCTCATTGTGTCAGAAGGCTAATGGATGATTAGAAAACCCTTGTGCAATCATGTTAGCACAACTGAAAACAGTTTAGCTGGTTAGAGAAGCTATAAAACTGACCTTCCTTTGAGCAGGTTGACTATCTGGAAAAAATTATTTCAAATACAAATCATTATTTCTAACCTTGTCAATGTCTTGACTATATTTTCTATTCATTTTACAACTCATGGTGGTAAATAAGTGTGACTTTTCATGGAAAACACAAAATAATTATAATAACGGTAGTGTAACTCCCAGCAACTTGAACTGATTCACTTGATCAATTTTCCAGTTGTCAACAGCCAGATTTAACACAAGCTCTTTAAGCATTTTCATTCTACTACCATTAACCATTGTTTTTGTCTTAGAAATATTTAAAACCATGTGATTTTTGATAACTCAATTATTTAGACCTTGCAGCTCAGTATTTAACACCTCAGCCAAATCATGGGAATTATGAGCAGAATAAAACAGCTGAATCATCAGCATACATGACTATGGAAGTATTTTTTTCAAAGCACATGGCAAATCATTAATAAAAATTGAAAATAAAAGTGGACCCAAGCAACTACCCTGAGGAATGCCATAATGCACTCTACTCCATTCTGAAAAATAACCATTATAGTATACTTTTTGCCTCCTACCTGACAAATAACTTCTAATCTATGCAATAGTAGTAGATGAAAATCCATATTGTTTAAGATTAAAAAACAACAAAGAATCTTCTTCTTTCGGCTGCTCCTTTTAGGGGTTGCCACAGCAGATCATCTGCCTCCATCTCACCCTTTACCTTGCCTCTTCCTCTGTAACACCAGCCCTCTCCATGTCCTCCTTCACTACATCCATGAATCTTCTCTATGGTCTTCCTCTTTAACTCCTGCCTGGCAGCTCGATCTTCAATATCCTTTGTCCAATATACTGTATCCACTATCCCTCCTCTGCACATGTCCAAACCATCTCAGCCTGGCCTCTCTTACTTTGTCAAAAAAAACAATAAAGAATGAATGATGATATCAAAAGCAGCACTGAAATCAAGAAATACAATTCCAATTAATGTACTGTTATCAAGTTCATTATACCAGTAATCTGTCATGTGAAGGAGAGCAGTACCAGTGGAGTGACCAGGTCTATAAGTATGCAGAAACTCAGAAATGAGATCATGTTGACTAAAATAATCTAAGATCTGATCAAAAATAACCCTCTCCATTATTTTGCTTAAAATTGGAAGTATACTAATAAGTCTACTGTTATGTCCATTAAAAAATGGCATTTTTAATTGTAGGAATAGGAATGACCTTTGACTCCTTCCACTGAAATGGGAATGCCTCACTTAGTAGACTTCTGTTCAATATATGACATATGGCAGCAGATATATAATTAGCAGCCAATTTAAGATGGTTTCCATCAATGAAATCTGTTCCAGGTGTACTATAAACGGACAGTTTTAATAAAAGTAGTTCAACTTTACTAACGTTAATCACAGAAAACGTAAATGAACATTGTTTGTTTCATTATTATTTTTTTTTTTATATAAATTAACAGGACAAAGCAGGACAACACTTTGTCATTTAGGTGATAGCAATTCAGTTTTCTTACAGTTGCACCAATTAAAATAATTAGCAACATCTTGTGCTTTTGTAATAGGATAACCATCAAGCTCAATGCTTACACTAAGAGGGGAATGATTTTGACCCATCATTTCATAGTGTTTTCCATAATTTCCTGGTGTCACTCTTAGCATCATCGTTTTAGTCAATAATAATTTTTTTTTCTTTTGGTTCATTTTAGCAACTACATTTCTTAATTTACAATACCTGCTTCAATCTTGTGGTCTAAGAACTAGGCCACCACTCCAGTTCTTCAGCCGTATTATAAAAAGTCACTGATATTAAGTATTTTAAAACTTGTTTTAGCATTTTCTTTCTCCAATGTAAGTATAAAGAGCTGTCCGCACCAAGCACTATAAAGATAACTATAACTGTCATGAGCCGGCCTGGCAGGGCCGGAAGGAAGACCCAAATGCTGAACTGTGAGTTGCTAACATTTAATAAAAAAAAAACAAAACACAAAGATAACACAAAAACACAAAACTTACGAGGCAGGAAAAAACAGGGATAAACAGCACAGAGGTTGGGCATGCGGGAACGCTGGAGCAGACGTGGAGCTCACGTCTGGAGAGAGTTAGGTGTACGGAAACGCCGGGATAACAAAGAATAAAATAGCTTAAAGCTAAGATGGAGAACACCCGTCTAGACACTGAGAAGGTCGCTGCACCGAGGAGCAGAGCAGTGGTCCTTAAATAGGGCAAAGAGGAAATGAACGCAAATTATAACAAATGAGGAACAGGTGTGGGTGACATGAGCAAGGCTAATCAACCAACAAATGACAGCTGTGACAGCCCGCGAACTTGAGCTAAGGAAGAAGTCAGTAAGGCACACTGTCAAAATAAGACCTCGGAAGCGGTCCAGGGACGGATAGTTTTTTCGCACATGGGGAGTTGTTCAGAACTCCTTATACAATGATGTAGAGTGATGATAATCTAGTCAGTGGTGGTATTGCACCTATAAGCTGGTTGCCAACTGCCAATCAAATCTAAAAGAAGAAGAAGAGCACAAAAAAACATGGCAAAAGGCAGCTGACTACAACCATGAAGTCATTACAAAAATGAGAACAGACTAGATAAAGTAAACGGAGAGAAATGACCCCAAAAAATGAGGACAAGATAAATACGCAAACAAGAGATGCAATTCCAGAAATACTACATTACAAAGAGAACAACAAGCAAAGGTGACGGTGGGATCCGGTCAAAAAGCAGATAATATTATAATACAAAACCAGATGATCAAGGATGCAAAATGAACATAGACAGGACTAGAAATAACTAACCTAAGGAACAGGAACTCTCATGAACAGACAGAAACAAAAGAGGAACTCAAATAACATAACGCAACCAAAAGACCTGGGGTCTCCTCCCAGTGGGACGTGCTCAAGACACCGCAAGTGGGAAGCATCCAAGAGGCATTCTGGTCAGATGTCCAAACTACCTCAACTGGCTCCTTTCAGTGTGCAGGAGCAGTGGCTCTACTCTGAGCCTCTCCCAGATGACTGTGCTCCTCACCCTATCTCTGAGGGTGAGTCCAGCAATCCTATGGAGAAAACTCATTTCAACTGCTTGTATCCGCGATCTCTTTCTTTCAGTCTCGCGATCACCCTCCGGTGCTCTTTCTTGAAGAGAGGAACCACCACCCCGGATTGCCATGCCAAAAGCACTGTCCCTGGCCTCCATGCAATGTTGCAGAGGCGTGTCAACAATGACAGCCCTACAACAGCCTGGGCCTTGAGGTACTCAGGGGAACTCTCGTCCACCCAGGGCCTGGCCACCGAATAGTTTTTTAACCACTTTGGCAACCTCAGCCCCTGTGACGGGCGAGTCATCCCCCTCATCCACAAGCCCTGCTTCCTCTGTGGAAGGTGTGTCAGTGGGATTGAGGAGATCCTCGATCTATTCCTTCCACCGCCAGACGATATCCCCAGTCGAAGTCAGCAATGCCTCATCCGCACCATACATAGTGTGGATAGCGAGCTGCTTCCCCCTCCTGAATCGCTGAACGGTTTGCCAGAATCTCTTCCAGGCTGACAGAAAGTCTTGGTCCATGGCCTCACCGAACTCCTCACACACCCGAATTTTTGCTTCAGCAACCACCCGTGCTGCACTCCACTTGGCCTGCTGGTACACCTCAGCTCCTTCGGGAGTCCCACAAGCCAACCGAGCTTGACAGGATTCCTTATTCAGCTTAATGCCCCACCACCACCACCACTGGTGTCCACCACTTGGTTCAGGGGCTGCCACCACAAGATGCACCAACAACCTTGTGGCCACAGCTCTGGGCAGCCGCTTCAACAATGGAGGTGGAGAATATGGCCCATTCAGACTATATGTCTCCAGACTCCCTCGAAATGTGGTCTAAGTTCTTCTGGAGGTGGGAGTTGAAGACTTCCTGGACAGGGGCCTCAGCCAGACATTCCCAGCACACCCTCACTATATGTTTGGGTCTACCAGGTCTTAATGACAACCTGCCCTGCCATCGGATCCAACTCACCACCAGGTGGTGATTAGTTGACAGCTCTGCACCTCTCTTTACCCGAATGTCCAAGACATACGGTTGCAGGTCTGAGGACATGATAACAAAATCGATCATCGACTTGTGACCTAGGGTGTCCTGGTGCCAGGTGCACATATAGATACCCTTATACTTGAACATGGTATTCATAATTGACAAACTGTGGTTAGCATAGAAGTCCAATAACTGAACACTACTTGGGTTCAGATCGGGCAGGCCGTTCCTCCCAGTCACCCCCCCTCCAGATTTCACTGTCATTGCCCATGTGCACATTGAAGTCCCCCAGTAGGACAATGGAGTCTCCAAAAGGAGCACTCTCCAGCACCCCAGTCAGAGACTCCAAAAAAGGTGGGTACTCTGAACCCTCATTTGGTGCGTAGGCACAGATGATGGTCAGGACCCGTTTCCCAACCTGAAGGCACAGGGAGACAACACTTTCGTTCACTGGGGCAAACTCCAATGTAAAGTCAGAAAGATGGGGAGATACAAGAATACCTGCCCCTGTTCACCACCTCTCACCTGGGGAAACTCCAGAGTAGGCCAAGCTCCAGCCCCTCTCCAGGAGACTGGTTCTGGAACCAGAGCTTTTCATTGAGGTGAGCTCGACTATGTCTAACTAGTATCTCTCAATCTCGTGCATCAGCTCAGGTTCCTTCACCACCAGAGAGGTGACATTCCACGTCCCAAAACCTAGTTTAGGAAGTTTGGGATTAGACCGCCAACGTCTCTGCCTTTGACCGCCACCTGATCCACATAGCACCGAACCGCCATGGTCCCTCCTGCAGGTGGTGAGCCCACTGGAGGGCGGACCCATGTAACTCCTTTGGGCTGAGCCCCGCCGGGTCCTATTGGCAGAAACCTGGCCACCAGGCGCTAGCCATCAAGCCCCCCACCCCCCCACCCCACCCTGCTTGACTCCAGAGGGGGGGCCCTGTAACCCCTTACTGGGTGGGGTACACTGAATCCTTGCCCTTACATTCATCATGGGAGGCTGTTGGATCGTTCTTAGTCTGGCCCTTCACACAGGACCAGTTTATCTTGGGTGACCCTACCAGAGGCAAATTGCCCCGGACAACATAGCTCCTGGGATCACTAGGGCACGCAAACCCCCCACCACCATAATTGACAATCCATGAGGGGGCTATATTGTTATTCATTCAGATAACTAACTGACTATCATTAGTTATCTTAGCTGTATCTTTATTCACTAAGATAACTAATTCAAGATTCAAAGGCTTTATTATCATGTGCACAGTTAAGAAATGCAACATTTCCGGAGTAATGAAGTTCTTACTCTGTTCTCCGAACAAATGCCAAGTTAATAGATACACATCAATACTAATAAAGGTAATAAACACACCTTAATACTAAATACTAATACTAATAAATACTAAAAAATACACGTTAGGCAATTAGGGCAGTTAACTATCATATGGTTACCTTGAACTATAGAAGCAACTAAGTTGAGCCGGTAGGACTGGGAGCAGACTACTCCAGCAAAATAAAAGTTGAAAACCAAAGGAAAGATGGAAAGCAAGAGAAATAATAATGGACTGCATTTATATAGTGCTTTTCATGGCACCTAAAGACGGTTTACAATGAGTCCAATATTCATTCACTCCAGACAGACATTGATAGTGGTAAGCTACCTCTGTAGCTACAACTGCCCTGGGGCAGACTAACAGAAACATGGCTGCCAATCCATACCAACGGCCTCTCCGACCACCACCACATTCACTTTCACACACCAGCATCACAGATACTGGAGGCAACGTGGGAAAAGTGTCTTGCCCAGCTTCACAACACCAGGGTGGGGGGAGAAGGTTTCAAACTCCCAACCTTCCGATTATTAGATGACCTGCTCTACCTCCTGAGCCACTAGTAAAGCACCCTTTAGAGGATGAATTGTGTACTACAGCTAATTACCACACAGCAAAAATTCAACCTCCAATTTTTATTTTTTTTTGGGGGGGGGCGGGGGGTGCTTTTCAGTGCTTCCATACATAGCTGAAGCAGAGTGATATATATTCAGTGAAACATCCAAGTGTTATTATTGGGGAACATCATCACTCCTGGAATCCCTAACTGCCTAACTGTGTGTTGGTGTGTGTTTTTAGCATCCATTAGTATTAGGATTGCGTTACTGTGTTAGTGTGTCATGACTTTATTAGAATTGTTGTTTCTGTACCTTTTACCTTGAGATTTGTTCAGAGAGCAAAGTAAGAATTTCATTGCTCAGGAAATGTTGCATTTCTTAACTGTGCACATGATAATAAAGCCTTTGAATCTTGAATCCTATTGCCCAGTCAGACTGCTCAGTCAGAACTACCTGTTTTCTGACATGCTTTAAGAACATGCTGATGGATTTCCATTTTCATCCTTTATGGATATGAAATATCCAGCTGGCATGTCTTACATGTTACACACATGTGACCAGTGGCACTTGGAGTCCTTATGAGTCACTAAAAAAATAAACCTTAACAGTGACCAACAATTCTGTATCAGTCCTATAAAATCAATGCTGGTCCCACCACCCTTCTGGCACATTATCATTGTTTGAGAATGCAGTGGGCTGCAAGGTGAGAACTGAGGAGGTTGCGCAGGCCCTCACGGTCTGAATGGTTTGGGTTGTTCATGCAGATTCTGCTGTGTTTATGGGTTGACCACAGCTTAATTTTGAGAGTTGTATGCACTTATCAGAGACCATCAGTGGTGGGATATGTCCAATCATTTGGTACTTTTAACTATGTCTTTTCATTGTAACAACAATGACATGCTTTGCTTAGTTCATAAAAACAAATATACAATATTCTGCATTTTTTAAATTGGACTATAGACTTACAGGGAAAATATTTTCTATATTATTTTAAACCTTTTCTTCAAAGAGCTGAGGAGTCCCTGGATATGAGCAAAAGAGCAACAAGCGAGAGTCACCTGCTCTATAGTACTGCATCAAATCTATAAGAAGTCACTGATGATGCACTCTGTGATATATTATTTAGGTGTTTTGCTGGTCTGGTGCTCAAAAATGTTTTCTTGGACATGAGCTGAGTCAGTCCTGAATCAGCAGACTCACCGTTCCATCATGCAGCAACTTCCTGTGCCGACCGGGCCCGCCCGTCCTCACCACATGGCCTAGAGCTGGTATGGGTCTGCCAAACACCGTCTGCTCACTCGACCGTTATGTAATAACCATCCATGATGCAGTTTGTGGTTTCACTTAAAACAATCTGTCTGCTACTCCCTCCAATAGTGTCAGAGTGGAGGGCCACGGTCCAGCCGACCTCTGAACACATGAAAACATGTTTAACACCAACATGTCTGCTGATGTGGCTGAATTAAAACAATTCTGCAAAGAAGAGCCGGCCAAAATTCCTCAGCAGCCATGTAAAACACTCATTGACGTTATCACAAATGATTGATTGCAGTTGCTGCCGCCAACGGTGGCACAGCCAGTTATTAGATTCAGAGGGCAATTACTTTTTCACATACGGCTAGGTAGGTTTGGATCATTTAAAAATGGCATTTTGTATTTACTTGGGTTATCTTTGTGTATATTAAAATTAGTTTGATGATCTGAAACATTTAGGTGTGACAAATATGCAAGGGAAAGCCTCACACCATGAAGCACTTCCAAACATTTCAACTACGTACAATTATGTATATAATTACTTTTGTTTCTCAGTTTATTTAATGCATTTACTATATGGTATAGTCCTCTCCTTTGATCTCATATAGTGAGTAGCAGAGGTTGCCTTGACCATTTTAATTAACCATCATTTTGACAGACAGAGTTGGAAAGATTTTATCATAATATATTATTATTATCTTTCATTTTAGTTTTCATATGTTAGACACTGACTAGCTTTTGTTTTTATGCACTTATTCAGTTTTAATCATGAACCCAAATTGTTATGCATTTGTTTACTTATTAATTGAACTGATGAAGAGAAACTGGTGAAACAATACTTGATAATCAGTATTTCATATGCAGTATAAAGTGGACAGGTGGGAAATACAAGTAAAAATTACAATAGATGACCCTCAGTGTGATCTGTCAAAATGACAGCTTTCAAATTTTTGTCATTGCCAAGAAAAAAAAATCTGTGAATCACAGACAATATTCAGTTAACGTAACCTCTGGTAGGCAGATGATGATTAAATGATTTTGGACGAGAAGAAATAGTAATAAATTTGGAGACTTGCAGCAGTACTTCGCTCCTGTATTCTGGACCGTACAAGTGGAAATGTGGTTTGGCAGATTGGATTCCTCTGGCACTACACTCTCATTCCTAATCCCAGCATTCCCAGAGCATTTGGGATGGTGCTGCCCCAGTGATAGATGGAACTATTCTTACTACTGTGACCCATTACATAAAACACAGTCAGGCCCTAAAAATATGAGTGGGCTCTTCAGGACATTCATTGTTTGCTTTAGTACAGAAGCAGAAATCAGGATCCATCAGTCACCACCGCTCCCCCTCCCATTGCCAACACTACTCCCAAATTAGTCACATTTGCATCGCCTGTGTGGGGCTCTGAATACAAGTTATTGATGTGTAGCTCAAATGAGTCAATGTGACGAGGGGAGGGAGGAGGATAGGAGAGGCGGACTATCATCTGCTGTCCAAATTTAAGAGCAGAAAAGAGGAGAAATATGAAATGGGAACAGGAGAGGGAGCTTTCCAGGTAAGAAATAGTGAACTCAATGGATTTTGAAATGTTCCTTCATGCAAAGAATAAATCTGAGGGTTTCTACAAGGTGAAGACCAAATCTGATCAAGAGAATCAATTACAACACTTGATCATGCAATATTGGCGTTATTACAGCAAAATCTAAAACAGCACCAAAGTCCTACAAGCAGTGCTGAAATAAAACAGAGAAAACACTGTCCACACCTAGCAGCATTCTTAGCACCAGTGTAATAGGCCACAGTATGCCCCCAGTCCAGACTATACCCGGGGTTAAAGCAGCCTAGGCTAGATTATACCCCAGGTATATTATGGCTGAGGCAAATTCATACTGCAAGGCCAATTCATTCTCCCCCAGGATTACGCAAAAACTACTGGAGGGGCATGGGGTCCACAATGTCATGTTCTGGTGATTTGAGGTCCATAGGAAGCTTACCTGAAACATACATAACCTGAAATGGAGTGCACTTGGTTGAGGCATGCACAGATGTGTGATAGGCAAACAGCACACCAGGGATGAACTGGTTCCATTTGTTTCCTTGGTCATTGACAAGGTTACTAAGAGATTCTTTGAGTGTTGGATTGTGATGTTCCCACTTGCCATTAGTTTGTGGGTGGTAGGCAGATGAAATGTGCTGATCTGTTTGAAAATGCTCCATCAGGTTGTTGATGATTGAGTTCACAAACTCTCATCCCTGGTCGCTAATCAGAGTGTCCATGCAGCCAAGGCGGCAAATAATGGAGTACAAAAAATTTGCTACTGACTTGGCACTCTTATTTGGGACAGCTGTTGCTTCAGTCCACTTGGAGAAATGATCAGTGACAGCAACTATATATTTGTTACCATTCGATGTTTCCTGAAGGGGACCGATACTGTTGAGTGGTGGAGCCGACTTGCTGACTTTGGGATTAATGACAAAACATTTTTGACAGGCTTTGACATGTTGGTGAACATCATTCTTCATCCCGGCGTGGGCGGGGATGTGGCACAGGCTGTGGGTGGCTGTGGCGCAGGTGTAGTGTGACCAACTCCTGATCAGAGGGTCATGGGTTCGAGTCCCGCTCTGTCTACAATCTGCATGTCGAAATGTCCTTGAGCAAGACACTGAACCCCCAGTTGCTCCTGGTAGCCAGGCTAGCGCCTCTGTGTGTATGGCAGCTCTGCCGCCATCAGTGTGTGAATGGGTTGATAGCAGGATCTGTTAAGCGCTTTGGTCATCCAGAGATGAGAAAAAGCGCTATATAAGTTAACAGCATTTATCCCCTTCCAGTAATAACGGTCAGAGATTTTGGCTTATGTTTTATCTCCAGCATGCGGTCACCATCATCGGTTGTGACGTCAGAAGGGAAGGATTTGATGATCTGTTCCAAGCCACTCCTGTCAGGGCCCACAGTGGCGTTCATGTCCCCTAGGATGATGGTGATGTTGTGGCGGGAAGTGCAGTGTAGCTCATCAAGCAGCTGTGTGTAGAATGCATCCTTGGCTTGGTCATTGGCAACGTTAGTGGGGGAGTAGGCCACAAAGATGGAAAGGTAGCCAAAAGAGTGTTGCAGGCGAGCATACAGCCAGTGGGGACCCAGTGGCTTCCAGGTGGTGAGGGAAGACACATAACGTTTGTGGATGGCAATGGCCATGCCTTAGGTGTGGTGGGTGCCGCTACTGCTCCATATGATCTTGTATTGACCCACTGTTGTCTCACTGTCCTGTGTCCACCTGACTTCCTGGAGACCAGCAATGGAGACATTGAGATGGGTGAGCTCGGAGCCAAGAAGCTGAGGGTGGCTGGGTTTGTTTAGGGTCAAGATGTTCCAGGTAGCGATGCGAATGGGGTTTCTGATGATGTCAATGGATGGTGGCTGCACTGGTGGGGGATCAGGGGAACCCCTTCCTTGCAGGTTTGGGGGAGCCCCATCATTACACCTGCCAGTGTACCACCGGGGATGAGGTTGATGCCGTGCCAATGAGGGCCCAGCCTTAGTATGGCATTCGTAGCGGTGGATTTTTACGGGGCAGAGCTGTTAACCCTGCCTCAACCCTCCTCACTTTCTCATCCGGGCTTGGGACCGGCAATGGCGGCGATTGAAATGGCACATGGAGAAAAATGTTTCTGCTGTTTGTAGGAACGTTCAGATGCTCCCTTTTCTGGAGCAACATTCCCAGTGTGTACGACTGACTATTGCAACTTAAAAAAAAAAATCCTGTCAATTTAGGAGTCTTTTTTTAAAACCTCCTTCTCATGTTCCTGTTTTTCTTTCTTCTTTTTTCTCTGTTGGACGCTGCTATCGTACATTCATTCATTCATTCATTCATTCATTCATTCATTCATTCGTTCATTCATTCGTCCACGGATTCACTACCGGCCCACGTCCAACCTTAATCAGGTCAAACGTCAACTCTTAACCAATTAAACTGAGCAGGCGGGACAGCTGTATACCTCAACAAATAAAAAGTCGATACACCAAAATGAACCCTCCAATAAACATTGGGCATGGCAGAATTAGCAAAACAAAAAGGGTTTCTTTTGGGGCCCCAAACAATCCAGGGCCCGGGGGCTCCTGCCCTGGTAACCCTCTTGCTAGTCCAGGGCAGCCTGCATGACTACATCAACAAACAGCTCTTCTTCTCACTGCTTAAATGTACTTTCCAGTGATCTTAATGTCATGTAGGTATGTGTGATTTGACAAGAGATAACATTGTACATTGATGTGAAACTGACAGCTGGAATAATAACACCTAAATGTCAGCTGTGTAAAAGGCTCTAAAATCTTTAAAAAAAAAGAAGTAAAGTCCAGATTATCAAATTTATATGCAAGGAAGAAAAATATATATATATATATATATATATATATATACTGTACATATATATATATTTATTTTGTTGGGGGGGTTAATCCATCCACCTCACAGGTGTCATATGTGAAGATGCATAAATGATGATAAATAAACAGTTTGTGGGACAGGTGTGCCGTGGGCTGACCTTTTAGGGCAGAGTCTACATGAAGTAATTCACCAAACAACACAAATTTTCAGCAACGCTAAAAGAATGAGATTTCAGGTTTCAAGTCATTTAAGCTCTATAAGCATACCAACCATGTTAACGCTCAATGAAATCACTTTCTATTGATGCTCTGAACAAAAAGACATACGCACAGACAGAGTTGCCTTTTCATTTAATAGGAAATGTCTATCTTCCTTTTCTTCTTCCAGAGTCACCACAACGGTTCATCTGCTTCCACGTCACCCTGTCCCTTGCACCCTCGTCTGTCACACCGAGCCTCTCCATGTCCTTCTTCACTACATCTGTAGGAGCTATCTTCATTTGTATTTATTTTTGCTGGTATTTTCAGCCACCAGGGGGCATGTCGTTAATTTCCTGCGGGCTGATTTTGGCATTGAAAGGGTTGCTTCAGTGAACAGATGCTGCATGCTGAAACTGTTTTTTTGACCATGAGTGCAAGGGAAGGAAGAGGCAGTGTTCAGTTTGTATTCTTATTTTTTTTTTAGAGACTTTGCTTTGGACACTTGAAATTTTTGTATTTACAATTTTATGAAGTATTAGGGCCACATTAAAAAAAAAAAAAAAGTATACCTCCCTGTCTCCAGGTTCTCTTCCACCTGCTCCCTGCTCTCACTACAGATCACAGTGTCCATCACCACAGCAAACAAAAAGTGGCTCAGAGCTGATCGCTGATGTAATCCCACACCCACCTTAAATCCCTCTGTCACATGTCACCACCGTCTGGCTGTCCTCAACCACCCTCACATTCTTCTCTCCCACTCCTGACTTCTTCATACAAAGACACCCTATCATATGCTTTCTCTAAATCAACAAAGACACAGTGCAACTTCTTCTGACCTTCTCTATGCTTTTCCATCAACACTCATCATAGTCCTCTTTGTTGGCATACAATTGTATTGCTGCTTTTACTTTTTACCTCACATACCTATATGATTATATTAAAATATACATGAAAATGACTTTTGCTGCAGGCTGTCCATCTCACCTGTATTTCTGTATTAGCAGTGTGTGATATCATATGATATGATATGGTTTCATATCTCTCCACTTTTACATATTTAAAAAAAACATATTTTGAAGTCTGTGTGAAAGGGGATGAAGAAATGATTTAAAAAGATTCAGTCCTTGCCTCTATGAGTCACCTACAGCTTATCTCCTGCTCATAAAAACCAGCCAACCTTCCTTAGTCAAATAAACACCTCCTCTACAACAGGTAGCAAAATAACTGCAGTCATTGTTTCTGCTGTCTCTTCAGCCAATGGGGCGTCCCTCTGAAAGCACCATAACCATGGATCAGTGGCAGTAAATCATACAAACTGGATGCGATGTGATGAATTCTGCATCCACTGTGTAATTATGTTCCTCCCTCCACACGCCTGCCGATATGCTTGTCGTTATTCTCCGGCTGCATTTGTGCTTGTTGGAGTCGGTGGTGGGGGGAGGGATGTTATTCAGAGCTGTGTGATAGTCTGGCAGTTTCATCAACCATGCTAATAGAGTCTGGAGAGAGGTCACGGCTGCACAAGGCTGGCTGGGACGGACGCCCAGGCACATGGAAATCTGTGTATATGAAAATGTTTTCTCTTTAAAACATCAGCACATGCACAGATTATTTCAAGGTTCAGAAGAACAGCAATCATAATGGAACTCTCCTCAGAAACCACACAGCGCTCTTGATAGCAAATGCAAGTGCAGAAAAAATGGCTTTTAGTCTAAAATAATAGGAATTATAAAACAATTCAATTCAATTCAACTTTATTTATATAGCGCCATTTCACAACAACAGTCATCTCATAGCACTATCAACTGTAGGGGGAACCCCCACAGTTGCAGAAAGACCCCAGCAATCAGGCGATCCCCTGTGAGCAAGCACTTGGCGACGGTGGAGAGGAAAAACTCCCTTTTAACAGGAAGAAACCTCCAGCAGAACCAGGCTCAGGGAGGGGCAGTCATCTGCTGCGACTGGCTGGGGGGTGAGGGGATAGAGAAGAAGAAAAGAACAGACATGTAGAGAGCAAACAGCACAATGGGGACTCAATCTATGGGAGAGAACAAACAAATGTTAATGACCAGCAAAAAAAAATATTTCATTGAGAGTGAGAAAAGGAGTGAGGCCCAGTGCATTACTGGAGGTCCCCCGGCTGACTAAACCTATTAGCAGCATAACTAAGGGAGGGTTCAGAAACACATGATCCCTCCCTAATTGTAGGCTATATCAAAAAGGTAGGTTTTAGCCCTATTCTTAAAAACAGAGATCGAGTCTGACTCCCGAATCCAGAATGGCAGCTGAATCCACAGGAGAGGAGCTTGATAACTGAAGGCTCTGCCTCCCATTGTACTTTTGGAGATTCTAGGTTTTACAAGTAATCCTGCATTTTGGGAACGTAGTGCTCTGTTAGGATAATACGGTAGTATCAGATCTTTTAAATAAAAAGGAGCCTGATTGTTTAGAGCTTTGTAAGTAAGAAGAAGGATTTTAAACTTAATTCTAAACTCTATGGGAAGCCAATGAAGGGAGGCCAGAACCGGAGAGATATGATCTCTCTTTCTAGTACCTGTTAAAACTCTTGCTGCAGCATTTTGGATCAGCTGAAGACTTTTTAAAGATGTTTTAGGACAGCCTGATAATAAAGAATTACAATCATCTAATCTTGAGCTAACAAAAGCGTGGATCAGTTTCTCAGCATGACTCTGAGACAAGATGCTCCTAATCCTGGCAATATTACGCAAATGATAGAAGGCAGTCTTAGAAACAAATTTAATATGTGAATTGAAGGACAAATCCTGATCAAAAATAACTCCAAGGTTCCTCACAGAGCTATTAAGAGAAAGAGTAACCACATCCAAACTGAAAATTTGATTTGGAAAGGAATTTCTAAGGTTTTTTGGACCAACAAGAATGACTTCAGTCTTATCTGAATTTAATAGCAGGAAATTACAAGTCATCCAAGCTTTGATTTCCTTAAGACAGGCTTCTAACTTGGCTAATTGATTACTATCATCTGGCTTCATTGACAGGTATAATTGTGTGTCATCAGCATAACAGTGAAAATGTATACAGTGCTTTCTAATAATGTTGCCTAACGGAAGCATATATAAACTATAAAGAGTAGGGCCTAGCACAGATCCCTGTGGAACTCCATGACTGAGCTTTGAGTTGAAAGAAAACTCATTATTTACATGAACAAACTGGAACCTATCAGATAAATAAGATCTAAACCACTGCAACGAAGTTCCATTAAGTCCAACATAGTGTTCTAATCTATCAAGTAGAATATTATGATCGATAGTATCAAAAGCTGCACTAAGGTCTAAAAGGACAAGTACAGAAACTAGTCCATTATCAGATGCAATGAGGAGGTCGTTAGTGACCTTCGCTAAGGCTGTTTCAGTACTATGATGGATTCTAAACCCAGACTGAAACTCTTCAAGTAAACCATTTCCCTGCAGGTGGTCAAATAATTGCGTAGCAACAACTCTTTCTAAGATTTTTTAAATGAAAGGGAGATTAGAGATTGGTCTATAGTTAGCTAAAGCTCCTGGATCTAGTGTTGGCTTTTTGAGTAAGGGTTTAATTACAGCCGTTTTAAAAGCCTGCGGTACATGGCCTAAAGTTAATGAAGAATTGATTATATGAAGAATAAAGCTACCAATAAGTGGGAAAACTTCTTTAAATAACCTGGTAGGAATAGGGTCTAAAAGACAAGTTGAAGGTTTGGATGAGGAAACTATTTTGTCTAACTCACAAAGGTCGATTGGAGTAAACTCATCAAGACAGACATCAATTGAAGGAGTTGTAGTAGTTACAGTATTTAAGTTAACTGTGGGAAGAATCTGATTGATTTTATCTCTGATGGATGAAATTTTATTATTGAAAAAGTTCATAAAGTCCTGACTAGTAAGCTCTAAGGGAATGCTAGGATTGACAGAGTCCTGACTCTTTGTCAACCTGGCTACAGTACTGAAAAGAAACCTGGGATTATTCTTGTTCTCTTCTATTAATGCAGAGTAATAACTCGTTCTAGCTTTTCTAAGAGATTTTTTTATAAATTAAAAGATGATTTCTCCAAGCTAAATAGATTTCATCTAAATTAGTGGAGCGCCATTTTTTTTCTAATTGACGAGTCTTCTGTTTTAAGCTACGAGTTTCTGTGTTGAACCAAGGAGTTAGAAATCTCTGATTAGACTTTTTCTTTTTTAAGGAGGCCACCAAGTCTAGAGTCTGATGCAGAGAAGCTGAAACACTATCCACCATGTTATCAATTACAGAAGGAGCAAGCTGTCTATAGCTTATTTCCGTTGTGTTGACACATGGCATAGAGGAAACAATCTGCATAAATTTGGTAACAGCATCATCTGAGAGGCATCTACTGTAATAATATTTTTCTTTAGGAGCCAAATAGTCAGAAATAGTAAAATCAAAGGTTAACAGACAATGGTCTGACAGTACAGGGTTATGAGGAGACACTACAAGATTTTTTATTTCTATGCCATATGTCAGAACAAGGTCCAATGTATGGTGGAGGTAATGAGTAGAATTTCCTACTTTCTGAGAAAACCCAATCGAGTCTAATATTGAATTAAATGCCACATTAAGGCAGTCACTATCTACATCCACATGTATATTAAAGTCCCCTACTATAATTATTCTATCAGATTTCAGCACTAAATCAGCTAAGAAATCAGCAAATTCGGATAAAAATTCTGAGTAGGTTGATGGGGGACGATAAACTATGGCAAATAAAATTGGATTTAAACTAAAATTGCTAAAGTGCCCAATACTGAGGACCAGGCCCTCAAAGGAATTATAACATGTTTTTTGCTTTACATTAACTAGTAATTTGGAATGGTAAATTGTTGCTACTCCTCCTCCACGACCAGAACTTCTGGGATTTTGACAGTTTAAATAACCAGAGGGAGTTGATTCATTTAAACCAACATAATCCTCTTGCCCTAACCAAGTCTCTGTAAGGGAAATTAAATCAATCTGATGATCAATTAACAGATCATGGACTAACAGAGACTTGGGAGTTAGAGACCTAATATTTAATAAACCACATTTAATTTTTAAATTATGAGGAGGAACAGAGGCCAATTCATTCAATTTAGAGGCTTTATGTTTAATTTGAGTTTTACCAATATTTTGCTTTATCACTTTGGGATGCTTATGCATTATATTTTTATTTACTTTGGAGGGAGCAGACAACGATTCTCTGATGGGGAAGTCAGGGGCTAAGCTGAGGGGTGGCGGATGAAGAGGAGCTGCAGAGAGGCGTGTAAGACTGCGACTCTGCTTCCTGGTCCCAACTCTGAGTAGTCAGGGTTTTGGAAATTTGGATAAAAAAGATGCCAGATTGTTAGATAAATGAGAAGCACCATCCAAAGTGGGATGAATGCTGTCTCGTCTCATAAGACCAGGTTTTCCCCAAAAAGAGCTCCAATTGTCAATGTAGCCCACGTCATTTGCAGGACACCAAACAGACAGCCAGCGGTTCAAGGATGACGAGCGGCTAAACATGTCATCACTGGTCAGATTGGGGAGGGGCCCAGAGAATACTACAGTGGCAGACATCGTTTTTGCAAAGTCACACACCGATTCTATATTAAGTTTCGTGACTTCCGACTGCCGGAGACGGATGTCATTAATGCCGGCGTGAATAACAATTGTGGAATATTTACAGTTACTTTTAGCCAGCATTTTCAAATTTGACTCGATGCCGCCTGCTCTGGCCCCAGGAATGCATTTGACTATGGCCGCTGGAGTCTCTAGGTTCACGTTTCTGATTACAGAGTCGCCAATGATCAGAGTTTTTTCCTCAGCGGGTGTGTCGCTGAGCGGGGAAAAACGATTAGAAACGTGAACAGGTTGGTGGTGTACCGGGACTTTGCGACTAGGCTTCCTTCTCACCGTCACCCACCCAGTCTCCTCGCTGCTGAGGAGAGCCGGGGGACCGCTGACAGTGGGGCCTAAGCTAGCTAGCTCCGCTGCAGCTAATGAGCGTCCGTCAAGATTAACTGGCGCAGACGGTGTTTCAATGCAGCGGAGCCGGGATTCCAAATCAGACAACCTCGCCTCGAGCGCCTCAAAAAGACAACATTTATTACATTTACCGTTATCACTAAAAGAGGCAGAGGTGTAGCTAAACATCTGACAGAGAGAGCACACCAGAGGAGGAGAGGAAAGAGAGCTAGTAGCCATAGCTAGTGGCTAGCTAGTGGCTGGAGAGCAAACCACACAGGCAGACAGCAAAACAGGAAGTGACGATACGTTACCACAAGGAAGTGACCATCCCAGATCCCAGATCAACAACAACAGCAACAACAAAAAACTTGTCAACTGGCTTTATACTTTTTTAATTCATTGGAAGTAGATTAGACTTTAAATGTGGGTTTTCAATCTAAAGTACTTTTAAAATTTGTTAAAGATAAGGCCCTCTTTACACAGCATGGACGTCGTTGGTTACCACTGAGAAATCAAAAATTGGCCCAATCTTTCAATGATCTGATAAAGCTTAGAAAAGGCCATTTCTGTGTAAATGTTTGAGAGATCAATAATTCATTTTTGGCAACTTTCATGGCGATCTATAGAAATCTTTGAAAAAGGTCAAGGAGAGATCACTAATGGTCCTTTTCCACTAGCCCCAATTGGCCTTACTCGACTCAACTCGCCATTACTCGTTTCTGCCTCGGTTGTGTTTCCATTGCAGCTGGGTACGCCTGGGGTGGGTGGGATTTTTTTTACAGCAAGGCAGCGCCACACTCCCGTGACGTAAAATGCGAGACCCAAGCAAAACATAACATGGTGGCTGTACAAGGCAACTCCTCGATCTGTGGATTTTTGTCACCGTAAATGCCAAAAAGGACCGCCAGACAAGGGTACAGGCAGCTAGATGAAACACTCTGGAATAGTACTGCAGCTTCTGGGAGAGCCGAAGACGTGAGGATACAAACTCGATCATATATGACGGTAAGCTAATGGTTGCTAATGCTAGTTTGCTATAAGTACGTCGTACTACACTGTAACGTCTGCAAGTTATCGCTGTTAGGTACTAAAATATGTATGCTGTGTGTGTGTGTTTCAGATGGCTCTGTTGTGGGAAAATTACCGCTTCAAACGGTCGGTCTGGCGTTCAACACAGCCTGTCACTGATGTCAACACAGCCTGTCACTGATGTCAACACAGCCCGTCACTGATGTCAACACAGCTTCACAAACGATCAGTGGTTATAGAGCTTAAGAATGTCTGTAGAAACGTTTATTTCCTGTGCAACAAATTGCTCTGATCTGCATGAAAATCATGGAGAGACTGTTGAGACATCATGTCATGTAGCTGCTCCAGCAGCACTGAGTCTGAGGTGGTGTCATGGCAAAAAATGATCAGCTGACACAACTTGATCGCCAGGTTAATAACTATATTAGCCACAAAATATATATTCAAAAAGTAAACAGTACTGAGTTAGGCATAATAAGATATATTTGACAATTATGATGCATTTTAGGCCAAAACAAACTTGATCTAGAATTAAAAGCAATTAAAACAATGCAGTCACAAGGTTACATGGGAAATACTTGATTTACTAGATACATGTACTGTAGAAATATATATTCTCTGCATCAACAATGTACTATACATGCATTCATGTAGTATTGCACTGGGAATACTGGGAATTGCACTGACAATAAACCTTTGAAGTTTTTGCAGATTTCTTTTTTATATGTGAAGGTTACCACCATATGGCACAAATTAAATACTAAAAGATTGGAAAAGCTGTCTAAGAACAATCCAGCAGTTTGAGAAATCACTTTTGGTTTGGTGTAAGTCTGTCAACAGAATTATGAACCATAAAGCAGTTTGTGTTAAAATGTTAAATTCCATTAAACCCTAACCCGGGGGTTTCCAATCATGTGTTATGGGGGCCAAGACCCTGCAGGTTCTCTCTTCTACCCAGTCTCTTCAGCAGGTTTTTAAGAGACCAGAAGTGATTGCTGAGGTATCACTGAGAGGTTCTGCTGAGCATTTGAGAGCTTTCTACACTGCAAAAAATTAAATCTTAATAACAAAAAACATCTTAATTCAAGGATATAATGCTTGTTTTTTTGTCTGACAAGATATTGTTTCTTGTCATGCAGTTTTCTGTAAGAAAGTTTCACTTGTTATAAGATTATTTTAATTTGTTTTAAACAAATTAATCATGGTTTTAGGTACAACATTGAAGGGTCGCTGAGAGATCATTAAGCACTCTTTGACCACTCAATGAGCTCATTGATCTCCAAATGATCCCTCAGAGATCTTTCAATGAGTGGCAAATTTGTCTACCCGAAGGCAGAGAAGGCTGAGACTTTGATGAAAGACCAAGGCGAAGATCACTGGGAGATGAGAGATCAATGACATAGTTAAGCACTTCTTGAGAGTTTGTTGAGAGATCACTTCCCTTTGGTGATCGTTGAGACATTGTTTTGGACTGAGACAAAACTTTGAGGACCATGAAGACCAACACGGTCAGCCATAAGACCAGCCATAAGAACTAATGTCAAACTTCATTGTACTTCCTCAAAAGGTGTTAATGTATAGAATAGATGTAGTGAAGAAATGAAAACATGTAAAACAAGAGGTTTGCTGTAAATGGCATGAATCTGTGTTGTACTTCATATCCTGATGTTGGTAAATGTGTTTTGTGACCAACTGTAATTTTTGATAATACTGTATATGCCTCTGTTACTTTTTTTGTTTGCTTGCTTGTTTGTTTGTTTGTTTTTTAAATTCTGAATCTTTGGAATTAATGACTTTATCCTTGGGAAAAAAGGGGTTAGTACTAGATAAGTTCTATATGTCATCCTATACACTTTGTGAATGTTGGACAAGGATTTTTTAAATTGTCTGTGTTTCAATATTTTATTATATGATGTTTGAAATAAATTAATTAATAAATCACTGAAGATCACTGAGAGATCTTGGTGATCACTGAGAGAGCAATGAAAGATCTTTGACACATCTGGACCTTTTTCATGACTCAATGATCTATCAACAATCTCTATTGTGTGTTCATTGGGCATAACAAAATAAAAATTAAAATAGAATTTCAAGTTGTTTTAACAGCCTCCAACCTCAGAATATAGTTATCTGATAGAATGACTGACCTTTGTATTGCCAAATATTCTACTTTTTTTCCATATTTCATTTTGGTATTTAACCTCTTGCACTCTGGTGTACCGCGGGCGGTCACGTCTCTGCGTCCTAGGGCGCACAAGGGTGCGCACTGAAAAAAAAAAGCTGTATGTCCGTTCTTCCACTACAGACACAGCCACGACAGAAAGCCAAAGGAGTGCTTTGATTGGTTTAGATGTGATTGACCTCTCATTCGACTAATAAGAGCCTTGAATTGGGTTTCTGAAACCTTGAAGAACCAATGACTGAAAACCTAGCAAGAAGGACCCGCCTACCAACAGCTGCGAATACAGCGAGCCAATTGAAGCACAGAAGTTTGAAAGCGTGCGTCCCTTGCAAAATCTGTTTTGTCTAAGCCGCTGGGTGACACAAGCGTTCACCAGTCTTTTTTTTCTTACTACTGTTTTTATTTGTTTTGAAAAATCGTTCGCCAAAACCACAATCATGGAAGCGCAAAAACGCAATAATGGAATTATGGTTTGACCGGGTCACGTGACCAGAACCACGAGTCCGTAACAAGCGGACCAGCATCATGTTCGTCTGACAATGAGGAAGAGAAGTTCGCCAGCGACACTGCTGTTGTGGACAGGTAAGTTAAGGTAACTTACCTTAAGTTACCTTAAGGTAAGGTAGTTAAGTTAAGGTAAGGTTGTGTTTATATATTCATATATTTATTCCATCTAGCTACAATGCTCCACACTGTGTGTGTGTTTATATATTCACATATTTATTCCATCTAGCTACAATGCTCCGCACTGTGTGTGTTTATATGTTCATATATTTATTCCATCTAGCTACAATGCTCCGCACTGTGTGTTTATATATCTATATATTTATTCCATCTAGCTGCAATGCTCCGCATCGTGTGTCTATATATCTATGTTTATATGTACATATGTATACTCGCTGCTCTTGTTTTTTCTTGCCTTCTGATTGTTGCTCTGAGTGTTGCTATCCCTGTGCTGTTGCAATCCTGGAATTTCCCCATTGTGGGACTAATAAAGGCTTATCTTATCTTATCTTAAGTGTTATAAGCTAAATTATTCTTTATCCCTGAAAATTGAAATCAAAATGACTTCTGACCGATCGGTAAATTACAACTGTGCGTCATCGCAACATGAAGACCGCGGCGCACGGGTCCAGTCCGTGCGCCGCGTCCGGACCGTGAACGCCCCCCCCCCCCTATTCTTCTGTCGCGGATTGCAGATATTACTGCAGATATTTTAGTACAACTGTGCGTAGTAGACCGTGGCGCACGGACCGTGGCGCACGGACCGTGTACCGCGGCGCATGGACTGGACACGGTCTGTGTGCCGCGTCCGGACCGTGAACCCCCCCCCCCCCCCCCCCAGCTACTCTTCTGTAGCGGATTGCAGATATTATTGCAGATATTTTAGTACAACTGTGCGTAGTAGACCGCGGCGTGTGCCGCGGTCCGTCATGTGGCGATAGACGATGTCCGTCCTCTGTAGCGGGGGTGGGGGGGGGAGTTGTTATCCTCTACATTACAGATATTTTAGTATAATTTTTAGTGCACTGTAGGTTATTTTTTCTTGTAAAAAAAAAAAAGCCACACATTTTTTACATGGCATGCTTCTTTGTGTGTGGGGGCTTGTTTGTTCATTCATTCATGAATGAATGAATAAACAACCCCCCCCCCACACACACACACAGCCCTGAGTGTCACCTTTCATTAGAGCCCAAGATGAAGCTTCTATATTGAATCATTCAAAAGTTACAGACGTTTTTCCAAACTGTGCCATTTGGCACAATTTGGCACAGTTCAAAAACGCCTGGGAACAACCTAAGAAAAAAGCTGTGTAATATATTCATTTTTTGTGATATTGTTACAAAATTTTGACCTCAGCTGGATAACACTTGTTTCTACATTTCTGTTGCATTTTCCAGCCCGGATCTGACAGCTGTGTGTTATTTGCAAGCATTTGTATCCAAAAAAAACACCCAGGCGAAATTTATTTTCTTCAAGTTCAGTATGTTTAGATGACTGTTACTCAGTGGCAGGAGCACTTAGAGAGAATATGACTGTTTTGCCAAAAAATTCAAAGTGTTTTCTTTTAAATGAGACCAACCCCATGAAGATGCTGCAAAGGGTTGAAGAACAGCTTTTGATTTACTTTGGGTACGTTATTTTTTGGCGTTTTTAGGGAAATTGACCAGAGTGCAAGGGGTTAAAAAATTAAATTTTTAATATCAGTGCTGATTTTGTTATATTAAATATTCTAAACAATAAACAGCTATTCAGGAAATCAGAATTGCTTTTGTATGTTTTTTTTTTTTTTTAATTAGACGTGTTAAAGTGACTGAATCCAGCTTTTGGATCACAGTAAGAATCAATTCAAAAGTGCTTTCAGTCATGCAAAAAATGTTTTCAATGATATTTTTCTTTTGAAAGGGTTATGAAAAGTTAGAGTGCCAAAATAATAATTCTGTAGGTAATCTCCCATTATGCTCTACACATATTCTATACATATTCTGTTTGCATTCTTATGAACAAATATGTTGTGTTAAACTCTGATAAACAGGAATTAGGCAGAATAGCATTCTGCGCTCTCTCTCTCTCTCTCTCTCTCTCTGTCTCCTTTTAGTCAGGTCTATTACATTAGATACACACCCGGAAACAACACCCACGCACACTGTTGATCGCACATTCTAGAAACAGCAGCGCGAGCAGCGGATGGCCTGTTCACGTCAGAGTTAAGTTGGCCAATCAGACAGTCACGTACAAGCCCATCCTATTGTACGGGGTTGGCCCAACCAACCCGAGAAGATGAATGTAAGTTGCACCCGAAGTCGTGATCAGTCTGACGACGTTCCCTAGAGGGCTGAATCACGCTGATCCAGCGCTGCTTGCTTTACATGTGACCTCCAAATAAATGTTGCATCTTTAAATTGAAGAAATCTCCGACTTGTTCTTGGATCTTTCAATCAAAGAATCGGGTATTTTCCTAACACTTTATATTCATTTATTTTTGTTCTTTTTTTTCAGACTTTATTTAAACAGGAATGGGGTCAAGAGCAGGGGAGGGACAGAAAAGAAGGATCACTCTGGCATGGACTCAAACTTGAACCATGACTCAAACCAGACAAGTTACCTGGTCTTTATGGCATTCTTATCTGCTGGACTACTGTGGCCTCCTTAATGTTATTTTTAAATCAGAATCAGAATCAGAATCAGAAAAAGATTTATTGCCAAGTACATTAACATATCACTGATAACATACGAGAGAATTTGACTTGACACAGAAAATGAACCTGCATTTCCGTGACGCGGCATGCGTCTGAAACGCGCCTGTCAACAGAAGGGTACAGATAGCATAAGAAATAATACAATAGGAAGGAGCAAAAAAATCATTGATTCAGAATACTGGTCACATGATCAATATTATGATTACAAGGGAAAAAAAAAGCCCTCAATGCACATCAGCGGACCAAGAGATTTCACAGGACACAAAGAGAGCAGTGAGTGAATCTTGTTTGTCAGTTTGTGGATCAATATGAGTGTAATGTTGAAGCAAGTGCTGTATCAGTAAGAACAGCAAGGACACTTTGGCAGGAGATGTTTTGTCTGACTACTGGCAATCGTCCTTGGCAATTGTCCAAGCAGCTGCTGTCCAAGGCCTTGTGCTCAGTGTTTTGAAAAAACAGACTGCAGACAATCAGGAGGATTTTTGTAAGGGAATTGAGCCAAATAGAACTGATCACAGAGAAGGAACTTTATATTTCTTCTGCAGATTCAGTACTTAATCATTCATTGCGGGGCGTTGAGTCCGTCGTGGATAGACCTAAGCGTAATCATGATGTAATCCACCTTCCGAGACAGTTCTCCATTTGTCGCTATCAGGGTCTTCTTCATTTGTTCAATTTGATGGATGCACCTCGCCTGGCCAGCATTTTGATAGGTTGTATCCATCTTCAGCAATTTGCCGTACACCAGGACAATCCCAGTTCCAAACAGAACGATCCCAATCACCATTATTACGAAGACATACAAATCTTCAATATCTTCGATAGAGAGATTAGTCAGGCACAAGATCCTCCAATTACTTGTGTCCCGTAAATAGCCCGCTGGAGCCGTCCCTGCGGGGCAAACAGCTTCCCCCGGAGCACTTTTCCTTGTTGAAAAAATAGTGTCAATTGCGTTCAAAGCCCAGCTTATTAATTCCATAATTTCTTTCGATAATCAGCAGTTAGACGCAGACAGACAACAGCAAGCTGGGATCCAGTTAGTTGGGGAGGTGGGGCGCTAGAGCAGAGAGAGAAAAGAAGCGTCTGCTCTCCTTGGAGGCGGAAGTGAGATAATAATAGTTCTTGTATCCTTCAAGCTTCTGTTTACATGGAGGCCAATATTGAGAGGTCCAGACCTCCATCTCTCATGACCCCACCTCTATGTAATCACAAAGAAACTCTACAGGAGTCCTCTGTCTGCCCCCGTGTTTGTCATATCCCGAGCGCTTTTGTCCGCGCTCGGGTTATTCCTCATCCCTGTCAGGTTTTTGACAGCAGGTGTCGTCACTCAGGTTTCCCGGGCTCTGATTGGCCAGACGCTCGGGGGCTCTCCGCTGTCAGAGCCTGAGCAGCTGTGCCGCATTGTCAATCATGAGCAGCTGGCTTTAAATGTCAGTGCGAGTGAATTGGACTCTGCGGCTGTCTCGTCAAGAGTCTTATGACTTTCCTCTGTTTCCTTATCCACATGCACCTTGGGTTCCCCGACGTATCCCGCTGCATGTAAGTTAACTTGTTATCATAGGAATGGTACTTCTCCCTAGCTTACCTTCCTTGCTATTGCGGCAGACGAGAGCTCCCCGTCTCAGCTGTTACCCTCTCCTTGCTTCACATTAATATTCCTTGCCTTTGCGGCGAACGAGAGCCCCTCGTCTCAGCCGCCAACTCCTTTTGTGTGTTCATGTTATTGTTGTGTAACGAAGCCTACGTGGCAAGCTGTTTTGTACACCCAAGCCCTGGACAACACAAATAAAGAACTGAATTGCAACTTACTGGACTGTGGCGTCTTATGCTGGCTCGTGAGGGCCAGCCGTGACAGTAGACAGCCGCCAGAAGGAGACGCCGTTCTCAGTAAGTTGTGTTCTGGGAACTTTGCCCCTTCCTGTCCGGGTACGTGGCGTTGGAAACATGCCATCTCAGCGGAGATCTCGGGGTTCCCACGGCCAGTTGACCAAGGCGCTGGAGGAGGTAGATGAAATCCTCATCATCGCCTCCGACCTCGATGGGCATCCTGACACCTCCCTCGCCCCTCCTCTCCTCGGTTATCAGCCCGATGAACACTGGTATTTAGATCGGGCTGAGGAGGTGCTTGACCGTCTGCCTTCCCGCTACAACGGTCACCCCGAGGTCGACGCGAGGAGGCTCGACATCGCTGCCCAACGCCAGATTATTCAGATGTACGAAGAGGAGGAAGCCGCAAGGTGGGGTGACCTCAGGCTCCAGCTGCCTGAGGCGCTGGAGGAAGTGGATGACTTCATCAGCGCTTCCGCCTGCCTTGACGACCCTTCCGAAGTGCACTATTACCTGGACTGCGCTGAGAAGATGCTCGACCAATTGTCTCCCCGCTACACCGACCACTTGGACGTCCAAGCGAGGAGACAAGAGATCGCCGCCCACCGCGAGGCATTCCAGGAGATTGAGGAGGAACGAGGCCGATGGCGGAGTAATCGGAGCTCCCGCTGCCCGCTCTGGAATCCGGATCCTTTCCTCGATCCAGTCCTGGAGTTCGCACCACCCGGGGCCCGTTGTAGACGTCGGCGCCGTGGCCAGAGACGTTCTCAGCGCGACTCCCTTCCGGAACCCGCTCCGGTTCACTGGACTGACCCCATTCATCCCACAGCTGTCTCTCCAGCATCTCACCAGGAGGAGATCCCTGCAGCCTTTCTCCCCGGGCCTGCTCCCACCGCTGAGCTGTCAGCGCGTCACGCCCGACCCGACTCGGCTGTTGCCCCCTCCGCCTCGACGCCTTCTCCAGCGGCTGGGAGTTTGCGAAGTTTTGCTCCAGTGGACTTTGCGGCTACACCATCCCGAGTGGCCCCCTCTCCTCCTTCTAGAGAGTCTCCGGCCACCACCCGGCGGGAGGAGGATGGAATGACGTTCCCTACAGCAGGTTCCACCACCCCTCCGGGAGGCAGGCAAGTACAAGTTCACTTTTTTCCATCTAATAGTGATTTGTTCTGTCTGACTCCTGGGGGTGAGGTTCGGGGTTTGCTGCCCCCCGAGCCTCTACTCCCTGCTGATATGTTAATTAAACCTGCTGCCTCTGTGTCTCCCCCCGCTGAGCACGCTTCGACTCCTGAGGAGCGTCACCAGACAAGGAGTGAGCCTGCGGCCCTCGGGCAGAAGACCCCAGCCCCGCAGCCTTTTTCTGGGCAGAGGAGATCGGACGACTGGTTGGAGCCTGTGCCGACGACGGAGCGTCCCCGGACTCCACAGATGAACAGTCCGGTCCAGCGGGCCGAGAGCCCCCCACCTCCACGCCACATGAACCGCCAGCATGGACGATGACGTCGGGGGATTCTCGAGCTGCAAGAGCCTCTCTTACAGGGGCGGATGATGTCACGACGGAGTGGGAACCGGACGACGACCTCCTCCCATTTGAACCCGGAGCATCGAAGTCCTGGATGGCGGTAGAACCCGAGATCAGGCGAGTGCTCTATTTTCTATCTCTCATCTATTTTCTGGAGCATTATTGCCTGTCTCTCGGGGGGGCGAGCCGGGTGCAGCCGTCTGCTGCACTCGAGCCTGTCTCGCCGGGCTCTGCCACTGCCGGTGATCCTGATCCCGGTTCCTTTTGTCCCTCTGAGCCTCTCCCCAGGGTCACTGGAGATGAACCTGCTCTGGGTGCCACCTTGGAGGTTCCGGTTCTCTGCACGGTGTTTGCCTCAGATGCTGCGCCCGGAAGTGCCTTACCGGCCCAATCGGGGTCCACCGGGGGTGCTCCGCCGGTCCAGTTGGGGTCCACCGGGAGTGCTCCGCCGGTTCAATTGGAGCTCGACGTCATGGAGGTTCCAGCCCAATCGGGGTCCGACGCGGGTGCTGCTCTCGCTCAATCAGAGATCGACGTCATGGAGGTTCCGGCCCAATGGGGGTCCGATGCGGGTGCTGCTCTCGCTCGATCGGAGCTCGACGTCATGGAGGTTCCAGCCCAATCGGGGTCCGACGCGGGTGCTGCTCTCGCTCGATCGGAGCTCGACGTCATGGAGGTTCCGGCCCAATCGGGGTCCGACGCGGGTGCTGCTCTCGCTCGATCGGAGCTCGACGTCATGGAGGTTCCGGCCCAATCGGGGTCCGACGCGGGTGCTGCTCTCGCTCGATCGGAGCTCGACGTCATGGAGGTTCTGACCCGGGTCGTCCTGACCCAGGTGGGTCCTGGAGATTGTGCAGCTGACCCACCGCTGAACGCTTTCCAGGCCATTCCCTATCCTCGCGATGGCCTCTCCTTCCCCGCATTTGAGACTGCGGGAGTTAATTCCAGTTGGCCCGGTTCGCCGACTTTCCCCCAGCCATTCTGTTGGCAGGCTGATACTGCCCGACCACCCAGTGACTGGCTTTTTCCTTTTGCATCCGGGTCCGGCCTCCTGACAAGCAGGATGATTCATTCGGCGCCCTGGTCCGGCCGCCGAAGACATGGTTTTCCTCGGCCCGGGGTTTGGATGGGCCGTTAAGGCACGTTCCGCTGCTTCTGCTGGCGGCCTGGATGCTGGGTGCTGGGAGACCTCCTGAGCGGAAATATATAACTTTATTCTCTAGTGCATTTTCTTTCCTTCTCTTGCCCCTTCACTGGCTTGTGACCATGGTTTTTTTTTCTCCCCTCAGACTGAAATACCCCACAGGGGACTCACCGGCCACTTTATTAGGTACACCATGCTAGTAACGGGTTGGACCCCCTTTTGCCTTCAGAACTGCCTCAATTCTTCGTGGCATAGATTCAACAAGGTGCTGGAAGCATTCCTCAGACAGTTTGGTCCATATTGACATGATGGCATCACACAGTTGGCGCAGATTTGTCGGCTGCACATCCATGATGCGAATCTCCCGTTCCACCACATCCCAAAGATGCTCTATTGGATTGAGATCTGGTGACTGTGGAGGCCATTTGAGTACAGTGAACTCATTGTCATGTTCAAGAAAGCAGTCTGAGATGATTCCAGCTTTATGACATGGCGCATTATCCTGCTGAAAGTAGCCATCAGAAGTTGGGTGCATTGTGGTCATAAAGGGATGGACATGGTCAGCAACAATACTCAGGTAGGCTGTAGCGTTGCAACGATGCTCAATTGGTACCAAGGGGCCCAAAGAGTGCCAAGAAAATATTCCCCACACCATTACACCACCACCACCAGCCTGAACCATTGATACAAGGCAGGATGGATCCATGCTTTCATGTTGTTGACGCCAAATTCTGACCCTACCATCCGAATGTCGCAGCAGAAATCGAGACTCATCAGACCAGGCAACGTTTTTCCAATCTTCTATTGTCCAATTTCGATGAGCTTGTGCAAATTGTAGCCTCAGTTTCCTGTTCTTAGCTGAAAGGAGTGGCACCCGGCGTGGTCTTCTGCTGCTGTAGCCCATCTGCCTCAAAGTTCGACGTACTGTGCGTTCAGAAATGCTCTTCTGCCTACCTTGGTTGTAACGGGTGGTTATTTGAGTCACTGTTGCCTTTCTATCAGCTCGAACCAGTCTGGCCATTCTCCTCTGACCTCTGGCATCAACAAGGCATTTCCGCCCACAGAACTGCCGCTCACTGGATATTTTTTCTTTTTCGGACCATTCTCTGTAAACCCTAGAGATGGTTGTGCGTGAAAATCCCAGTAGATCAGCAGTTTCTGAAATACTCAGACCAGCCCTTCTGGCACCAACAACCATGCCACGTTCAAAGTCACTCAAATCACCTTTCTTCCCCATACTGATGCTCGGTTTGAACTGCAGGAGATTGTCTTGACCATGTCTACATGCCTAAATGCACTGAGTTGCCGCCATGTGATTGGCTGATTAGAAATTAAGTGTTAACGAGCAGTTGGACAGGTGTACCTAATAAAGTGGCCGGTGAGTGTATATTGTGACTATTTTTCTTTAATGGATATATATATTCTCTCGCCGTTATTTTTCATGTGTTGTTTGTGGGATTTGTTCATTGCACTCCCGATTAGAGACTCTTCAGAGTAGAATTTTTCTTTCCTTTTGGCAGAACGCTATTATGTGTGTTGTATTCCTCTTATAGGGTGTGATAGCGATTTCTGATGTTACTCCCTTACTCAAGTCTTGTTTTTTTTTTTGGTATCTGTGTTGTCTTTTGGATTTGAAGATTTCTGTACACATTAACTTCGGAGATGAAGGTATTATTTGTCCTTTTATTTCCTTGACTCTGCCTTGTATTTTATTTTATTTTTATTTTTTTTGTCCTTTGACTGGTGTTTGATTTACCCTCATTATGGTGTTCTTTCTTAGTAATGATATGTGTGAGATTACATGGGCTGGTAGTCCTCGTCTTATGTTTTAGGTGGGAGATGCCCATTTAGCATTGGTTTTTCTTTTCTTACTATGGTTCTTCTTAGTGTCCCTGTTTATGTATGGTTTTTGCCCTTTTTCCCTCCCTTCCCCGATGTATTTGTCCCCTGGTTGTTTTTCTGCCCCTACCCTTTGTTGTCACTTGTGAGTTTGACCCTTCTCCCCCTCCACCTGCTTCCCCCTCCACCCTCCCTGGGATGGGGTGGGGGGGTCTGGATGTTACTCGCGACCAGGAGTTCGCGTAGGGGGAGGGGTTCTGTCATATCCCAAGCGCTTTTGTCCGCGCTCGGGTTATTCCTCATCCCTGTCAGGTTTTTGACAGCAGGTGTCGTCACTCGGGTTTCCCGGGCTCTGATTGGCCAGACACTCGGGGGCTCTCCGCTGTCAGAGCCTGAGCAGCTGCGCCGCATTGTCAATCATGAGCAGCTGGCTTTAAATGTCAGTGCGAGTGAATTGGACTCTGCAGCTGTCTCGTCAAGAGTCTTATGACTTTCCTCTGTTTCCTTATCCACATGCACCTTGGGTTCCCCGACGTATCCCGCTGCATGTAAGTTAACTTGTTATCATAGGAATGGTACTTCTCCCTAGCTTACCTTCCTTGCTATTGCGGCAGACGAGAGCTCCCCGTCTCAGCCGTTACCCTCTCCTTGCTTCACATTAATATTCCTTGCCTTTGCGGCGAACGAGAGCCCCTCGTCTCAGCCGCCAACTCCTTTTGTGTGTTCATGTTATTGTTGTGTAATGAAGCCTACGTGGCTAGCTGTTTTGTACACCCAAGCCCTGTACAACACAAATAAAGAACTGAATTGCAACTTACTGGACTGTGGCGTCTTATGCTGGCTCGTGAGGGCCAGCCGTGACAGTGTCGGACATGCGCCCAAAACACTTCACCTTGGATCCGTCCTGGAGGAATTCTGGTCAAATGTTGAACTGCATCAGCTGATTTTCAGTGTGGAGGAGCAGCAGTCCAAATCTGAGGCCAGGGAACCTCCTTGAGCCATGACGCCCTTTGAAGGAAGGTCATTTTTATGATTTAGATTTGCATATGTCCTGTTTTTGGACTGAGCAGTAGACTGAGTACAGCACCCATATCCCTGCAGATGTGCTATCAATTTGTCTGTTTTGGTTTTCCCAGAAATTGTCTCTTTCAACATTCAGGAAATCTGCACATTTCATTGATATTCTGCTCTGCCGTCACTATTGTAGGTCAGCAGGGGACATTTGGAGTCCATTGTGGGGGCACGGTGTTGGACTTCTCCACCCAGGAAACAATGGACCAAAAGAGGAGGTGTCATTGGGGGGTTCAGATGGGACAGGAAGGACTATGCACCCCCCGGGGAGAGGAGTGAATACCGGGCTGCTGGGAGAAGGATGTGAGAGCGGCGCTGGTGTTATGTCATATTAATGTGCCACACAGGCTTTGTTCTAAATACAATGTATTATGGTCAGAAGTTCCGGGCCTCAATGCATGGAAATAAAGATATAAAAGAGGGATGCACAGAGGCCCGGGATGCTCTTTTGCTATACTGTTTTGTTGGAGAAAGAATAAAGTCTTGTGTTGTTCAGCTCGTCTCCACGCCTATTCCTTTCTCCACACTGGTGACCCCAAGATGTGCCATGGAGGGCGAGACGAGCACAGCCCCGGAGACTACCTGGAGGGAGAGCAACAATGTCGTGTGAGCTGTCAGTCAGTCAAGCTCCCGGACTTCTGGCCTCATGACCTGACAGCGTGGTTTTTGCACATAGAAGCCCAGTTCGCCCTCTGCGGGATAACAACAAATGACACAAGGTACTACTATGTGGTCGCTGCGCTGGATGCGCACACCACGCAACAGGTGGCAAGCCTGCTCCAGAAGCCACCGGCCCGGAGGAAATACAAGCCGCTCAAGAGGATGCTTCTCCAGCGCTATACCCTTTCAGATAGCGAAAGGGCAGAGCGACTCCTCACACTTTCAGAGTTGGGGGACAGATCAGCCTTAGAGATAATGGAGAGCATGTTGGTGCTGATGGGTAGAAACGACGAGTCTTTCCTGTTCGCCCACCTGTTCCTCAGGAACCTGCCGGCTGCAGAGAGGGCGATCCTGGCCACCTCGCCATTGCTGGTGAGGAAGGACTACCGCACATTGGCGCAGGAAGCGGATCGCATCATTTTAGCGACAGAAACGCTCAGCGTGAATGCAGCGACACCGACATCCATGAGGGACTCCAGTGAGGTTGAGGAGCTGTGGGTGGTAACTGGAGCAGACACCAGGAGACGCAGGAATGGAGTGATCTGCGACGATCATCGCTGTTACGTCTCAAACGCCCAGCGATGCGTGCCGCCATGCCAATTCAAGAAGTCGGGAAACGGCACAGCCAGCAGTCAGTAGCAGCTGCAACCACTGGTGACAGAAACAAGCTGCTGTATGTCACAGATACATGTTTGGGGAGACGGTTTCTGGTGTACTCCACCTCCCAGAAGAGTCTCATCCTGCCGGTCAACGCAGACAGAGTGGCAGGGGGCAGCGGTCCCGAGCTTACGGCCACCAACGGATCCACCATCAGGACATTTGGTGAGTGGGCACTGACAATATGCTTACACAGACGCAACTTTCAGTGGAACTTTGTGGTTGCTGCATGTTCCGCCTCCATTTTAGGCACAGATTTTTTTATGTGCTTATGGGTTATTAGCTGATGTTGCTAATAGGAGATTAGTTGATGCTGTCTCTTTTGCCTCTCTGCCTTGTACAGCTTGGGGAGCCGGGTCGACAACACTGGCCAACGTTATAGCTCCAGGGAGTAAGTACCAACAGTTACTCGCACAGTTCCCAGCACTCACAGTCCCAATGTTTTTGGCTACGATAACGAAGCACGGGGTTGAACATTTCATAACTACAAAAGGACCTCTGGTATTCGCGCAACCTCGGTGCCTGGACACAGCTAAACCGGCCAGCGCGCGCGAGGAGTTTGCCAACTTCGAACAGCTGGGCATCGTCAAGCACTCCAACAGCCCGTGGGCATCCCCGCTACACATGGTGCCTAAAGCCGATGGGTCGTGGCGACCATGTGGTGATTTCCGGCGTTTGAACAATGCTATGGAACACGATCGCTATCCTGTCCCACACATCCAGGATTTTTCCGTACACCTGGTCGAGGCGCGTGCTTTTTCCGAAGTAGATATGTCCGCTGTTACCACCAGGTGCCAGTGTGTGAGGAAGACGTTCCAAAAACAGCTGTAATAACTCCTATTGGCCTTTTCGAGTTTTTATGCATGCCATTCGGATTAAAAGGTGCAGAGCAGCCTTCCAGAGGATGATGGATGCAGTGCTTCGTGACTTGTCCTTCATTTTTGTCTACTTAGACGACATTCTGGTTGCCAGCACGCCTGAATGTGCTGGCACATCGCCCATCTCAAGACAGTTTTCCAGTGGTTGGAAGCGCACGGGCTGATAGTTAACGTGGCAAAGTGCCACTTCGGTGTGCCAGTGATTAACTTTTTGGGCTGCATTTTGCCGGAGGGCGCGATCCCATCACCGGACAAAGTACGCATTGTGTCGGACTTTTTGTGCTCGCAGACAGTGAGGGCACTACAGGAGTTTTTGGGAATGGTTAATTTTTGTAACTGTTTCCTTCCCTGGGCAGCCCAGCTGATGCATTGTATGCCATGCTTAAAAAAAAGAAGCCCTGGGAAGCCATCGACTCGACTCCTGAGCGAGTCCAGGCTTTCACTAATGCCAAAACAGCGCTTGCGGACGCCATGTTGTTAGCCCACCCAGATGCATCTGCATGGATTGCGCTCATGATGGATGCATCTGACGTTACCATAGGGGCAGTGGTGGAGCAGTGCGTCGCAGGTTCATGGCAGCCGCTCACATTTTTTAGCCAGACTTTGCATGACAACAAACGCAGGTACAGCACATTCAATAGAGAATTGCTGGCTCTCCACCTGGCGACACGCCATTTCCAGTTCTGGCTGGAGGGGCGTGAGTTCACCACGTTTGTGGACCACAAGCCACTGACGCATGCAATGTCCAAGACCTTGGAACTGTGGTCGGCCTGGCAGCAATGGCATTTGGCCGCAATTTCAGAGTTTACTACCGACATTCAACACGTTGCCGGTAAACTCAACATCATGGCCTATTGCCTGTTGTGTTCATTAATCGCCTTGTGGTTCCGAGCTCTTGGCGCCATCGCGTTTTTGAATCGGTCCACTCCCTTTCGCATCCAGGACTGCACACTTCGGTGAAACTAGTGGGGGCAAAATTCATCTGGCTGCGCTTGTGCAAAGATGTAAAAGAGTGGGCTGCAGCTTGCGTCGTGTGCCAGCGGGCCAAAGTGCACAAGCACTTCAGAGCTCCCATCGAGCCGTTCCAAATCCTGGCTAGGAGGTTCGACCACATCCATGTGGATTTGGTGGGACCCCTCCCACTGTCGCAAGGTTTCACACACCTTTTGACAGTTGTGAGCGGCACTACTCGCTGGTCTGAAGTGGTCCCGCTGGCTTCTACCACATCTGCAGAAGTGGCACACGCTTTTATGTTGGCCTGGGTTGCAGGTTTTGGATTTCCATTGGACATCACGTCTGACAGAGGTTCACAATTCGTTTCGGAACTCTGGTCCACTATGGCTCAGAGCCTGGGGGTCAAAATTCACTGCACTACCACGTACAACTCCCAGGCTAACGGGTTATGCGAGCGTTTTCATAGATCATTTAAAGCAGTGCTCAGAGCTTCGCTCACGGACACACATTGAGTTGACCGCCTGCCTTGGGTTCATTTAGGTTTGCGTTCTGCACCTAAGGAGGATTTGGCAGCCTCCCTGGCAGAACTAGTTTTTTTCTCAACTGCTGCGGATCCCCAGAGAATTTTTACCGGAAAACCCCATGCCCGAGGCTGATCCACCCACACAATTTTTACACAGTACGGAGGCTGTGAGCGTATCGGGCCTGGCCCACCATTTTTTTCCCATTCACATTCGTCCCAAAAAGCTTGCAGAACGGCAGTTTTGTTTTTGTCAGGCACGATGCACACCGGACCCCGCTGCGCCCACCGTACGACGGACCATTCAGGGTGTTGGAACCTGGGGCGAAACATTTTGTGTTAGACTTAGGGGGACGTAGGGAGACCGTCTGCATCGACAGGCTTAAGCCCACTTTTGTGTTGGCAGACGAGCAGGTGGTTTTGGCCCAAGCTCCCCAGCGCGGACACCCACCATCGGTGACTCTACAGGTTGGTGATTCCTCAGCAGGGACCAGTACTCGCAAAGCTGATATGTTTTCTCCCCCTCCCTTTTTCCCTCCACAGACTGATGCACCCTCCTGCACACCCCACCAGCAGGGCAGTTCGACTGGATCGGCAACCCTCCACTACAGCCGCTATGGACACAAGCTCAAGCTCAAAGGACAGGGGGGTTAAGGCCCATTCTGGGTGTTTGGGGTGGAGGGGTGTGTGTGTGTGGGGGCACAGTGTTGGACTTCTCCACCCAGGAAACAATGGACAGAAAGAGGAGGTGTCACCAGGGGGTTCAGACGGGACAGCAAGGACTATGTGCCCCCTTGGACAGGAGTGAATACCGGGCTGCTGGGAGAAGGATGTAAGAGCGGCGCCAGTGTTATGTCATGTAATGTGCCACACAGGCTTTGTTCTAAACATAATGTGTTATGGTCAGAAGTTCTGGGCCTCAGTGCATGGAAATAAAGATATAAAAGAGGGATGCACAGAGGCCCGGGATGCTCTTTTGCTATACTGTTTTGTTGGAGAAAGAATAAAGTCTTGTGTTGTTTAACTCATCTAATTGCCTATTCCTTTCTCCACACCATCACCATTTACAGCACTGGTGTGTTGTAATGTTGCAGGAATGCAGGAAGTTAATCCATCACTTTACATGCTGAGACACTGGTAGTAAACCATATAATCTTCTAATGCATCCCCGGCAGAAGCCGAGCAGTCACCTTGACCCAGCTGGCAGCTGTGCAGAGAAAACGCCCCAGTAAATATGGGCTTGTTATGACGTAGATGGGTTTATACTGAGGACAAAGGTCCTCTCTGTAATGAAGATAGCTTATTGTAAGTCCAAATGGGTTGCTGATACAGTTACAATTTTAGCTATTTCAAATGTGCACTAAAGCACACAATTATATAAGAAAGACATTGAGATGATTTAGAAATCAAAGCTCTTTAATATGTATCTCACACTTTTTTCAAGGAACCAAACTTGAAAGCAGTAAAAGCCCAGGAAATGGGCTCGTTCAGTGGAATTAATTAACACCTTATCAGGAGATATTGTATGAGATCATTTGATAGTTATAAAGATATCAAATAAATGTCTAGTCCATGATCACACAAACCTCATAACTGAACTGTAGGTGTGAAAGTGTTGTTTTGTTTCATGCAGTTAGAGCTGACAACTGTGTTAAAGTGACACAGCAAAGAAAATCAAGTTTTTTTTCTCATGTCTGTAACATGTTTTTTAAACCCTCAGCCTCTAAAGGCTGACGTGGTATTGTTATCACCCCGCCGGGCGGATGGGTGCTGACGGTAACAATGTCAATACCTCCCTTATGAATGCAATAAGATAAGATAAGTCTTTATTAGTCCCACATTGGGGAAATTCCAGACAACAAGAAGAGAAAGAAATTACGTGGCCTTTTTAAATTGATACCATGGGTGTATCTGTGAAAAATCTCAGACGTGTTTTAACTTGGGTGTTCACGCTGTCAAGGATGACCCTCATGAGCCGTCAATGAGACACTACAGGCAAGCCGATGAGTTTGCATAATTTATTTACAAAGGACAAAAGACAAAATAACGAGCCATGGGGGGCAAAAGCACAACTAAGGTTCAACTCAGATACAGGAATACAGATACTTAGGGACTACCCTTACAGGAGCGGATGGAAGATGAAGGAATCTTCGATGAGGTCACAGCCCCGAGCAAACAGAGCTGCTCCCTTAAATAGGGTTTGATAGATTGATCAGCTGATGGAATCATCGGCTGATTGGGATCCAGCTGTTCCGCGGAGCTTGGCTTCTGACAGCCAGAAACACCACCGAGACGCTGTCAAAATAAAAGCCCAGAGACCAAGAGGTGCGCTAGAGAAGAGAACGGGAAACTACCGCACAACCCGAGTGCAGACAGAGTCAGCACACGGACCATGACAGTTGCCCCCGTTCACAACGCAGATTCTAGACGCGGTGGAACATCGCACCGCCCCACCTGGAAGGTCCACAGGACCGCCCCAGGGAGGGAGGAGGGGGAAAAAGGCCAAGGAGGGCCAGAATCCAACCTAATCACAGAAAAGAAAAAAAAAAAACAACTCAAAATGACAAGCAGAACCTCAGAAGACAGAAATTCAATACAGGCATAAAATTGCAGCATGTCCCATAATAACAGGGGGAGAGAAAAAAAAAATCACATGGCACGGAGCAGCGATACATACAATTCAGTGTACAAATACCACACAAGAGAGCAGGAGAAAAGAAAAAAAAAACACATGCTACCTGATGGTAACATACAATAGTACAACAAGGACAGATAGACGGGCACATCAGAGTAGAGAGTACAAAAAAGCCATGCACAGAGTGGAGATATAGACCAAATAACAGGCACAGAAAACAACCCTCATACTACAGAGGAGTGGAAAAAATATACACACGTCGAAGAGCAGCGATAACAGTTCCAAAAAGTCCAAAACCCCCAAACGCAAAGCACCCCAATCATACAGAGGAGTGAAAAACAGGGATGACGACAGGCAGAGCATAACGAAGGAAAAAAAAACAACAAGTTCAGGTGGTCTGCCTGCATCTAGCGTCCAGATCGCCAATAGGGGCGGCCTACCCCAGTCCAAGGCCCAGAGAGACGGAACCTCCGGCGGCCGAACCAGGTCGCCCAGTAGAAGGTACAGTACGTCTGGTGGCCAACCCAGAACGCCGAACCGGCGAAAAGGTTCCCCAGGCGGCCAACCCACATCAACAGGACCACAGGGGAGAGTTCGGAGACGGCCTCCTAATGGCGAGGAGCGATGAGGGAGAGCCGAGCCGATTACAGGAAACCCCTGCGGCACCCGATGGAGGGAAAGAGGGAACGGGAAAAGGATGAGGGACCAGTCCGGCGTCGCTCAGCGGAGGATCTGCAGCTCCACCTCCGAACGTCACCAGAACAGGCGCTGTCCTCCTGTTGGACCCCAGGTGAGCCCGCGTTGCACCCACGATGGACCCCGATCGGATCACGGTTGCACCCACGATGGACCCCGATCGGATCGCAGCTGCACCCATGATGGACCCCGACTGGGTCAGAACAGCACCATGGACGACCTCCAACCCCGAACCCGGAACCTTCAGAACTGAGACCAGGACCGACTCATCACTGGCAACCCTGGAAGAAGGCTCAGGAGAGGGAACAGAACTGGAATCAGGATCACCGGTAGCGACAGAACCCGGTGAGACCAGTTCGGATGCAGTGGACGGCTGCACCCGGCTCGTCTCCCCGAGAGACAGGCAAAAATGCTCCAGAGAAGAAAGAAGGAAGAAAAAGTAGAGCACTTGCCTGAACTCGAGTTCCGTCGCCGTCCAGGACTTCAGCGATCCGGGCTCAGGACGAAGAAGGACGTCCTCTGGCTCTCACTCGGCTACGGCGGGCTCCGCAGCATGATGTTCTCCGCAGTCTGAGGACTCTCCAACGCTGACGTTCACACCGACGACCCGCATGGTGTGGTGGCAGGCGATCCTCGACCTGCTGGATTGAAGTGCTCCTCCATGGAGACCCGAGGACGCTTCGTCGTCGGCGCAGGTTCCAAGTTACAGTCCGACCTCCTCCTCTGCTCGTGACGTGGCTGCGGGGCTGGAACCAGGCTCTCCAGGCCCGCAGGCTCCCTCCTCGTCCGGCGGTGTAGGCCTGGCACCACAGAACGCTCAGGGGAAGGAGACACAAAGGTAGCAGGTCCATAATTAGTTACTGCAGCAGGTGGAGGAAGCTCAGGGGACTAACTAACTAACTAACTAACCTGCACTTATATAGCGCTTTTCTAGTCACAAAGACCACTCAAAGCGCTTTCACTAGTACTAACCCTCTATTCTAAGGGCCTATAGGAAACAGATATCTAGGGACAATTTAGAACAGCCAATCAACCTAACATGCATGTCTTTGGATTGTGGGAGGAAACCGGAGCCCCTGGAGTAAACCCACGCAGCACAGGGAGAACATGCAAACTCCACACAGAAAGGTTCCAACCCCTGCCAGCCTGGGGATTCGAACCAGGAACCTTCTAGCTGTAAGGCAACAGTGCTAACCACTGCACCACCGTGCTGTGGGACTGTGAACCCCGAACTCCACCCCCAGGAATCAAGCAAAGCAATTCACCCAAAGAAGGAACAGAATGAAGAGTCACTTGCCTGATCCGTAGAGGCCCAATAGAACCCGCTGCAGTAGATTTCGTTCATCCCTTTCTCCACTGGATAGTGACGGAGGGCCCCCCGGGAGGACGAGGAGGAGCCACTCGCGATAGACCGATGATGTGCCTCGCCGAAGCAGGACTCGTGGCACTCACAGCAGCCGGGGAAGACGTCGAGGAGGAGGGGGTGACAGCTGAGGTGATCAGGGCACGAGGAGCTGACGGGACAGCAGGGACCGATGACCCGGAGGAAGAAGCTGCGGGAATTCCCTCCTGACGAGACGCAGAAGAAGCAGCTGACTGGGAGGCAGAGTTCCTCCGACAACCCGGAACTGGATCTGGACGGGGTTCTCGCTGAGGCTTACCGGTGGCTGTGTGATGACGTTTACCGGCAGAGGACGAGGCAAAGGAGAGGTTAGGGAAATGCCGCTCCTGCGCGGAAACAGAGGCGAGCAGGTCGGTGTACTCTGGAAAATCACATAGCTCAGGATTCCTCTCCACCAGCCTGACTGCCGCTGTCACATGCTTAATGATCTGCGTGGGGTGGACGGTGGAGCGAGCTGCAGCCACTCGGTCCCGGATGGAAACAGCGGTCAGCTGTAACTTCTCTGGGGGAATCCCGACTGACGTCTCACTCCTTGGGGGATCACTCCTGGGCGGTGCGAACTCCTGGACTGGAACGGGGACAGGAACGAGATCCCGAAGCGAGGAGCGAGGGTGCCTTCTCTTCGGCTTCCTGCCGGAGCTTCCCTCCAACCCACGGAGTCTGTCCCGGTGCGCAGAGATGTCTGCCTTCCTCGCCATGACTTCAGGGTGGTTGGAGTAGCAAGGAAGGCGGTTAATGATGGCCTCAGCAAGGTCCAGGTGCCGGCGTACATCGCTGGGAGTGTCATAGAGGCCAGCGGTAAAGAGGGTTCCATCAATATAGTCGAGGGCCTCCACCAGCTCGTAGCCCAGGCTCCGAGCGCGGCCCCTGAGTGACGACATAACCTCCCAGCACACAAGTGCCCAGACAGGGAAACAAGTCCAAATTTAGGCAAAACTCATGGTGACCGGTGTCTCGTTTTGGCTGCGACCTACTGTCATGGATGGCCCTCACGAGCCGTCAGTGAGACGCTACAGGCCAGCCGATGAGTTTGCATAATTTATTTACAAAGGACAAAAGACAAAATAACGAGCCACGGGGGGCAAAAACACAACTAAGGTTCAACTCAGGTACTGGAATACAGATACTTAGGGACTACACTTACAGGAGCGGATGGAAGATGAAGGAATCTTCGATGAGGTCGCAGCCCCAAGCAAACAGAGCTGCTCCCTTAAATAGGGTTTGATAGATTGATCAGCTGATGGAATCATCGGCTGATTGGGATCCAGCTGTCCTGCGGAGCTTGGCTTCTGACAGCCGGAAACACCGCCGAGATGCTGTCAAAATAAAAGCCCGGAGGCCAAGAGGTGCGTTAGAGAAGAGAACGGGAAACTACCACATAACCCGAGTGCAGACAGAGTTAGCACACGGACCGTGATACACTCCTCAGTTTTCCCTAAATCTTGTAATGCGATAATATACAAATGAATGATGTAGCCTTTTCACATCGATATCATCATGTTTAAGACAAGTCTTGGATGGTTTAAACCCTTCCCTCTGACTATGGGTTTGGGGTCAAAAGGTTAAAGTTACATTCCCTTTGCGCTGTTACTATAGAAGGAGTAAAGCTACGGTCACCAAAGTTTTTACATAGGTTCACCCTGTCACCACTTATGGTTCTGTGATTGCAAGGTCAAAGTCACAATGCCATATAAACTACATCTCAACAACAAACAGAGGCATACCACTGGCAGCTGCTAGTATTTTTATGACTTACATGAGTCATGGCCTGCTCTGCTAATCGTCAGCTGCGCGCTCATCTGGTTCAAATTACGGCTGGCTTATTTATTCCGCGCTGCCCTGACTAGCGGTGCGGAGATGTCTCACTGCGCTACAGAGGAGCTTCATCGCCAACTTTTTCTACTCGTCGTGATCTCATCCAAAGTCTGCTTCGTTCCTCGCCGGAGAATCCCTCCAGCCGTCCACGTAAGCGCAATCTTCAACTCACCCTGTCTTCCAGTCCCCTGTGCACAGGCGGAGCCCGTGGTGGCGGATTCTTCCCTCCCTCCTTCATCATCAAACTCCCCAGACACTCTCCTGCAGGAGCTGCACTCCCGACCAAAGGACACTGTCTTCCTGGCCGTAGCCGTCGTGCTGAACCTGAGCCAAACTCCATCTGCTCCCACAGTAAGCAACAGTGTAACTGTTTAACTCCAGCTACGACGCTCACTAACTTTCTCTCTCTGTGTGTCTTTAGGGTTGCCAGGTCGTATGGTGTGCCGCTCTGTCCCTGCTGCTCCTGCCTACACTCACACGTACCAACATACACATTTTGCTGTAATAAACCTAACTGTATCAATTTGAGGTCTGTGTCTTGTCTCTGGGTCAAAGAAACATGTCAACAAGACCTATGTCACTCCTATGTGTCATGTTTGTTGTTACAACCCACGTTCTTGGCCAAGACCAGAATTGCCTATTCAGCCAGGGATCTCCAAGTCTGTTTCGTCCCTTACACCAAGGTGGACTGATCTAATCACTTTCACCCTCAGGCAAGGCAGACATACACCTATATCCCAGGCCAGGATTTGAACCCATGACACCATGATCTAAAGCCTCCCACTCTTACCACTGAGGCAAAGAGGAATTCCTCCCTAGCACCTTGGCAAGGAGTGGATGTATACTTTAAGGTGTCAGGGACTGCACCACTGACGAATTCCCCTATGGAGGGGTACGTAACATTTGTGTTTTTCTGCTATGAAAGTTCAGTTAAGCTCCTCCCTTAGCAAAAAGGCAGGTTTAGACAGAACATTTTTTTGATGTCATTATAACAGATGAACCAATCAGGACTTTGCACTGGCTGTTCAAATTTGCCACTTTGCAGACTTGTGTCCTGGTGGGTGGGATGTGGGCGGGCCTAATTAGATCCTGGCTTTTGAAGGAGGAGGAAAAGGGGAAAGATTTTCACAAGCAACTGTAAAACAATGAAAGGTTACCATTTTAGACAATGTATATTTGTTTTTAAGGGGATTTATATCCACTGCAGAGCATCTTTAAAACTGAATCAGCTATCCTGTTTTCATGGGAGAATGAGACCTTATATCCCTGTGATAATAAATTAAATTACCTCATGATCTCAAGAAAACAGCATGAATCTAGAGGGCACTCAGAGAGCACTTACAGACGTGGACAAAATTGTTGGTACCCCTCTGTTAATGAAAGAAAAACCCACAGCAGTCACCTATTTTAAAAAACAAACTCATGAAACAGGCCTGGACAAAAATGATGGTACCCTTAATTTAATATTTTGTTGCACAATCTTTTGAGGCAATCACTGCAATCAAACGATTTCTGTAACTGTCAGTGAGACTTCTGCACCTCTCAGCAGGTATTTTGGCCCACTCCTCATGAGCAAACTGCTCCAGTTGTCTCAGGTTTGAAGGGTGCCTTCTCCAGACGGCATGTTTCAGCTCCTTCCACAGATGTTCAGTAGGATTTAGATCAGGGCTCATAGAAGGCCACTTTAGAATAGTCCAATGTTTCGCTCTTAGCCATTCTTGGGTGTTTTTTAGCTGTGCGTTTTGGGTCATTATCCTGTTGCAAGACCCATGACCTGCCACTGAGACCAAGCTGTCTGACACTGGGCAGCACATTTCTCTCTAGAATACCTTGATAGTCTTGAGATTTCATTGCACCTTGTACAGATTCAAGACACCCTGTGCCAGATGCAGCAAAGCAGCCCCAGAACATAACAGAACCTCCTCCATGTTTCACAGTAGGGACAGTGTTCTTTTCTTGCTATGCTTCATTTTTGTGTCTGTGAACATAGAGCTGATGTGCCTTGCTAAAAAATTCCAGTTTTGTCTCATCTGTCCATAGAACATTCTCCCAGAAGCTTTAAGGCTTGTCAACATGCAGTTTGGCAAATTCCAGTCTGGCTTTTTTATGATTTTTTTTCAACAGTGGTGTCCTGCTTGGTCGTCTCCCATGAAGTCCACTTTGGCTCAAACAACGGCAGATGGTGCGATCTGACACTGATGTACCTTGACCTTGGAGTTCACCATGAATGTGTTTAGAGGTTGTTCTGGGCTCTTTTGTTACCATTCGTATTATCCGTCTCCTCCTGCGGCCACGTCCAGGGAGGTTGGCTACAGTCCTGTGGATCTTAAATTTCTGAATAATATGTGCACCTGTTGTCACAGGAACATCAAGCTGCTTGGAGATGGTCTTATAGCCTTTACCTTTAACATGCTTATCTATAATTTTCTTTCTAATCTCCTGAGACAACTCTCTCCTTTGCTTCCTCTGGTCCATGTTTAGTGTGGTAAACACTATGTCACCAAACAGCACAGTGACTACTTGTCACCCTTTAAATAGGCCAACTGACTGATTACAAGTTTGTAGACACCTGTGATGTTAATTAGTGGACACATCTTGGTTGAACATGTCCCTATGGTCACATTATTTTCAGTCTTTTCTAGGGGTACCATCATTTTTGTCCAGGCCTGTTTCATGAGTTTGTTTTTTAAAATAATTCTGTTGAACCTCAGTTCAAAAGCATTGTCTGATTTTCATTGGTTAATTTTCATAGAATTTTTTATTTATTACCACTTTTGTCAGATTCAAGCTATTTCTGTGACCATTGTGGGTTTTTCTTTCATTAACAGAGGGGTACCAACAATTTTGTCCACGTCTGTACCTCCAACAAGGCTCTGTCCTTCCTTCCCTCCTTCCTGTCTGTACTTCTGTATCTCTGTCCATCCAACCATCCCTCTGTTCATCCATCCCTCCATATTTCTGTCCATCCAAACATTGGTGGAACTGGAGTGGTGGCCTAGTTGGTAGCACATCCACCCCACAACCATGGAGGTCGTGGGTTCAAATCTTGGCCGGGTCATACCAAATACCATATAAAAATGGTACTTTCTGCCATCAGCATAATATAAGATAAGATAAGCCTTTATTAGTCCCACAATGGGGAAATTCCAGGATTGCAACACTCAGAGCAACAATCAGAAGGCAAAAGAAAAAAAAAACGAGCAGCAAGTATACATATGTACATATAAATATATATATATATATATATATATATATATATATATATATATATATATATATATATATATATATATATATACTGTATATATATATATATATATATATATATATATATATATATATATATATGTATATATACTGTATATATATATATATATATATATATATATATAGACACACAGTGCGGAGCATTGTAACTAGATGGAATAAATATGTAGATATATAAACACACACAGTATGGAGCATTGTAGCTAGATGGAATAAATATGCAAATATATAAACACACAGTGCGGAGCATTGTAGCTCCGCACTGTGTGTAGAAGAAGAATGGAAAGGAAGAAAGGAAAATTAATGCACAGAGCTACCAGGGGACTACCCCCCCCCCCCCACACACACACACAGACACACTGTAGCTTTCACTGCTTACAGTAGCTGTGTGCTCAAGGGTCAGTGAAATAGAGACAAGTGCCACCACATGCTGTGGAAGGGATTAACTTACACATTGGCGGAGCTATGGGCTCATGAATCACCTCCAAAATCTAATGCTTTCATCTGTAGCCCAAGGGCCACCACTGGTGAAAATTTCATCCAAACCTGTCCAGTAGTTTTTGTGTAATTCTGCTACCATGGAATATAGGGCCTTGCAAGAAGATAGGGCCTTGGCAGAGGTATGCGCTCTTGGATCACCTCCAAAATTTAATGGGTTCATCCTGAAGGTGCGTTCAGAGCAAATGTAAAGGCACAAATTTTCTGCACCCCACGATTACATGCAAACTCAATGCAAAGACGCAAATACACACAAATTTGCGTCTGGGGTTGCTTTTTTAACTTCTGCAACTGCTTTTTATCTGGTGTGGAAATCCCCACAACACAGTCATGCTTAGGTTTAGTGTTATTATGCGGAGCACACAGCTGGGAAAATGTCACAGCCTCCTCCAGAAACTGCACCTGGATGATGGTTGTTCATACTTCTTACCTGCTAGCCTTCATTAGCACATCCATAGCAGGAGTACATGGTGGATAAACTCCCAACACTCCCTTACAGCTGCAGAGCATCCAGTCCATCTGTCTGCAGGTGAGTGTCGGTCTCATTTTCAAACTAGTTTACTCTCCAGTGTTGATATTTTAAGTCCCGTGATGGAGGAATCTCAAGGTTAACCAGATTTCATTACCTACTTGGTGGAGGTAATAACACATTAGTGACCATAGATTTACTTACTTAAGTGTTTATATATTCATATACTCAACGCTGGGGTAGGCAGAATAATTTTGTTTAACTCTGAAAATAAATCAATTCTCATCATGTAGCAATTTGTAATGCAATTACTCTGACAGGACATCTACACTACAACATTTCCTCAGAACCTGCTGAAAGTTTCAGTACTGCAGTGGTTTGTTTGTCCAGTCACAGGTCTTTTCTTGCAGACACTTTGCTATTGGCTGCTTTCCAAAAATTAATGTGCCCTGCAGTTCATATGTAGAGTGGCTTGGAATGGGGAAGGAGGAGCAGCTGCAGGTGGAAGGTATTTTTTTTTCTTGTAATTTCAGGCAGTTTTTGTGGTTTCTCATATTTCTGCCTACTTTGCCTTTAATGTTTTCTCAAGGCATTTCACTACACATTATTTTAAGTAATGGCAATGTTATGATACATTTAATTGTGAATTTACCCATATACTTATTTGAGGACTTACATTTTTATATATTAGGATGCTTAATATTTACATAACCTACATTATTACATTTCTTTTATCTCTGAAGTTCACTGAGTGGCCAAAGGTGTCACTAAAACCAAAGATTTCAATACCTGAATCTAGTGTTAATATTTATTTAGTGGCTAAATGTCTGTGCTTATTTTTGCATTTACATTATAACAAACCCCAATTCCAATAAAGTTGTGATGTTGTGTATGCAAATAAAACAGAATACAATGATTTCCTAATCGCTTTCAACCTATATATATAACAATATTCTTGGAAATAAAAACAGAAATACAAGCTACCCAACCGATTTTTCAAAAAATAATAAAACGACTCAGAGTGCGAATGCAGCTTCACCTGCAGATGAATTTAATAACTTTTTTGTTAACATTGGTCCATCACAATAGTACAATCAAGTACCATTGTGATGGTACATGCTCTTAGTCAAAACTATTATTGAATGCTTAGTGAAACCACTGACGTATATCTGTAACCTGTCTCTCCAAACAGGTATATTTCCCAATGCAATGAAAATAGCTAAAGTAATTCTGATATACAAGACGGGTGACAGAGGGGAATTCTCAAACTATAGACCAATTTCACTATTGCCACAATTTTCCAAAATACTTGAAAAAATATTCTATGAGAGAATTGACAACTTCATACTGAAGAATAATTTATTGTGTGAGCAGCAATATGGGTTCAGACACAAGAGGACAACTGCATTTGCTCTAATGGAATTTATAGAAAAAATATCAACTGCCATAGAAAATAAAGAGTATTCAGTTGGGGTATTCCTGGATCTTTAAAAAGCATTTGATACAGTGGATCATAATTTATTATTAAAGAAACTACAAAATTGTGGTATAAGGGGGGTAGCACTGTCCTGGTTATGTAGTTACTTAAAGAATAGATATCAGTATGTATGTGTTGGAAACAAAAACTCACAGTTACTGAAGGTTACTTGTGGAGTCCCACAGGGTTCAGTTTTGGGGCCATTGTTATTACCTCCGCCAGGCCGAAAGGCCAGGAGGAGGTTATGTTTTTGCCGGGATTTGTCTGTTTGTTTGTCTGTCTGTCTGTCTGTCTGTCTGTTGGTTAGCAAGATAACTCAAAAAATCTTGGACGGATTTCCATGAAACTTTCAGGCGTTGTTGGAAATGGTACAAGGAAGAACTGATTAAATTTTGGGGGTGATCCGGTTCACCGTCTGGATACAGGAATTTTTTAAAGCATTTTTCATTCAACACTGTGACATACAGCCATTTTCAACATGAGCGCAGGCGCAATGGAGGGCGCTGGTCGTCGTGTCTGCAACACAAACTCTGCGTTCTTCAACGTTTTAGGCACAAAAGGACGCGGAAAACACTGCTGGCCTGGGCCCGCCAGCGTGCAACTGCAAAACCTCACACGGCCAGCTGTCCGCCGACGGATTCTTTGGCAGAAATTCCCCGGCCAGCCATAGGAGCTGCGCATTTGGCAGAAATTCACCGGCCAGCCATAGGCGCTGCGCAAAAACGAGCTCTCTGCCGGCGAAGCTTCTAAATTGTCGTTTGCCGCGGAGCGCAACCCCCAAAACAATAATATCGTAGCGAACTCAATATGAGCACCCTATTTGGCTTGCCAAGTGGGTTGAACCTATTAGCGACACAGGTAGAGTGCGGGAGTCCGGAGCGGGAGGCGTGAGTTCGAACCTCCCGGTGGGACGTCGCCATGTCGAGCAGCACGTTACAATATAATATAAAACCCAAGGCAACCTGTCTACCCAATTTGCATCCGTCAGTGGAGGAGATGGACACAACAGCAACACTTCAGTTTATTACCTCCGCCAAGGAGGCAATGCTTTTACTACTGAACCACTAATCCTATCACTATCAGATTGATTGTCATTGATTAATTGTGTGTTTATTGCACTGTCCCTGTCAAATAAACAAATAACCATTGTGAATCCAAATGCTAGTCATATGTTTACATGCTCAAGGAATCTGAAAACGTACACACAAACACTGTATGGGGGGAATTGTGGCGCTTGGCGGAGGTCTGCGCTCTCCGAGTGCTTTTCTAGTTCAATATGTATATAAATGATATATGTAAAGTTTCAGAAAAAATGCATTTAATATTGTTTGCCGATGACACTAATTACCTCCGCCAGGCCGAAAAGGCCAGGAGGAGGTTATGTTTTTGCCGGGGTTTGTCTGTGTGTTTGTCTGTTTGTCTGTCTGTCTGTCTGTTTGTCTGTTGGTTAGCAAGATAACTCAAAAAGTCTTGGACGGATTTCCATGAAACTTTCAGGCGTTGTTGGAAATGGTACAAGGAAGAACTGATTAAATTTTGGGGGTGATCCGGTTCACCGTCTGGATACAGGAATTTTTTAAAGCATTTTTCATTCAACACTGTGACATACAGCCATTTTCAACATGTGCGCAGGCGCAATGGAGGGTGCTGGTCATCGTGTCTGCAACACAAACTCCGCGTTCTTCAACGTTTTAGGCACAAAAGCACGCGGAAAACACCGCTGGCCTGGGCCCGCCAGCGTGCCTGTGTTTGCGCGCAACTGCAAAACCTCACACGGCCAGCTGTCCGCCGACGGATTCTTTGGCAGAAATTCCCCGGCCAGCCATAGGAGCTGCGCATTTGGCAGAAATTCACCGGCCAGCCATAGGCGCTGCGCAAAAACGAGCTCTCTGCCGGCGAAGCTTCTAAATTCTCGTTTGCCGCGGAGCGCAACCCCAAAATAATATAATATAAAACCCACGGCAACCTGTCTACCCAATTTGCATCCGTCAGTGGAGGAGATGGACACAACAGCAACACTTCAGTTTATTACCTCCACCAAGGAGACAATGCTTTTACTACTGAACCACTAATCCTATCACTATCAGATTGATTGTCATTGATTAATTGTGTGTTTATTGCACTGTCCCTGTCAAATAAACAAATAATCATTGTGAATCCAATTGCTAGTCATATGTTTACATGCTCAAGGAATCTGAAAACGTACACACAAACACTGTTTGGGGGGAATTGTGGCGCTTGGCGGAGGTCTGCGCTCTCCGAGTGCTTTTCTAGTTTATTATGCAGTGGAGGCAATTTGGAACAACATTTGGATACACTCGGAAAGGAATTAGGAAAGCTTAAACTGTGGTTTGATTCAAACAAATTAACGCTCAATTTAAGTAAGACAAAATTTATAGTTTTTAACAACCATCACAACAACTTAGTATCTAAACTCAGTGTAAATGGTGTAGAGATTGAAATGGCATCCGAAACTAAATTTCTTGGAGTAATAATTGATAATAAACTGTGTTGGAAGTCACATATTAATTATATTAAAGGTAAAATATCCAAATCAATTGCAATACTACACAGAGTGACATATTTGCTGAATCAACCCACACTCTATACCTTGTATCACTCATTAATACTCCCATACATGACATATTGTACTGAAGTATGGGGAAATACATATAAAACAAACATATATCCAGTCTTTATGCTTCAGAAGAGAGCTATTCGAATAAAAAACAAAGCTGCTTACAGGGAACCAACAAACCCACTTTTTCTTAAATTAAAAGCTCTCAAGTTGAAAGATCTGGTTGACTTTAAAACTGCAGTAATAATGTTTAAAATGAAGAATCTATCACTGCCCGCAAATATCCAAAAGTTGTTCCAAATAAGGGAGAAACAATATCATTTCAGAGGAACATGTATATTTCAAAAACCTTCAGTGAGAACTACCACCAAGCAACGCTGTGTTTCAGTGCAAGGAGTCAGATTATGGAACGATTTTGGACCTGAATTAAAATCATGTACAACGCTTGGACAATTTAAACAAAAACTAAAGGAAGAAATACTCCAAACTTATATATAAGATGACATGTAAAATCACATAAGGATTGTCATATCCAGTCTGTGTTGTGTTGTAGCTTAGTTTTTTGTCACATTTTGTCTTAGCTGTGTTCTGAATTGTAATCGCTCTTGTTTTGTTTTTCTTTTGGATTCTTGGATGGAATATGGGTGGGCAATATAAGCTGCGGCTTCAGCCATCACCCATTTCGGATAACTTATGTTGAACTGTATAATCAGAGGAGTTATTGTCTAATTTGACCTTGTTGGATTTTCTTTCCCCCTTTGTTATATTATTCTGTTTCTTTTAATCTGTACTTTTAATCTATCCGAAATAAAGATTCATTCATTCATTCATATGCAATTGAATACACTACAACAACAAGATATTTAATGGCCAAACAGATAAACTTTTTTTTTTTTTCAAATATTCACTCATTTCAATTTTTTGAAATCATGGACATTGTGTCCTCCGGGCTAAAGAGTAAAAGGACCATCCAGTTCGTTATTAGCACATAGTTCAAAAGCCAGTATCTGTAATGGTGTGGGGGTGTTAGTGCCTTCTTCTTCTTTCGTATGACTCCCAAAGTCACTGAGCAATGTCATGTAGGCTGTGAAGCCAAGTCACTGTCTCCGGGGTGGGGTTGGTGAGATCCACATGGATACCCTCAAGTGGTCCAAGGTCAGGGCACTCTAATAGGACATGATGTGCTGCCTGCTCTGGGTTGCCACAAATACAAGCTGGTGACAAGCGAAGGCCCCAATGATGCATGCTGGCATTGAAACGTCCAACTCCCATTTGCAAACAGGTGAATATAGCCCAATCTCTGCAGCCAAGCTGGGCACCTGGTGGTGGTTTTGTGCTTGGAGTGACATTGAGCTGAGGTGGTTTTCTTGTCTCTTGCCAAGTGAGTCTCCAGCTTTCCAGAAGATTAAAATTGGAAATTTCAGGGGAGACAGCATATCTACTGAAGGGTTTGTGAGAGCGTAGGCATTGAGCGCTTAGATCTTGGGCTGCTTGGTGTAAAACATGCTTGTTTTCTTCAGTGTTCTTCTTCACAAGCATGTGTGTTTGGTGTTTTCTGCGAAGGGAAGGAGGAGCGATGCCATATAAAACAGGGAGGTAATCCACAGGTGTGGCACGAAGGCAGCCTGCGGTCATCCTCATGGTCTCATTGAGTGTGACATCCAGCTTCTGGGTGCCCATAGCATGTGTAACTTGCACATCTGTGAAGGCACCATTAATGCTGAATGGTACATACAGGTTTAGGAACAATATATGGTGCCATCCAAGCATTGCCTTTTTCAGCAACATCTCTGCTTACTTCAGTAAGACAATGCAGAGCCACATTCTGCACATGTCAGAACAGCATGGCTTCATAGTAAATAAGTGCGGGTACTAGACTGGCCTGCCTGCAGTCCAGATCTGTTTCCCACTGAAAATGTGTGGCACATTATGAAGTGCAAAATATGCCACTGTAGATTGTAAAGCAAGGAAGGCAAAGATTTCCACCTACAAAGCATCAACAATTAGTGTCCTCAGTTCCTAAACTCTTATTGAGTGTTGTTAAAAGGAAAGGTGATGTAACACAGTTGCAAACATGCCCCTGTCCCAGCTGTTTTGGAATGTGTCACATGTATCAAATTCAAAATGAGTGAATATTAGCAAAAAAACAATAAAGTTTATCAGTTTGAACATTAAATATCTTGACTTTGTAATGTATTCAATAATAATAATAATAATAATACATTTTATTTAAAAGCGCCTTTCAAGACACTCAAGGACACTTTACAGAAATAGATAAAACACAATATCAATAAACAACAAAAACACAAAAACGACAATCATAAACTAGAAAAGCACTCGGAGAGCGCAGACCTCCGCCAAGCGCCACAGTTCCCCCCATACAGTGTTTGTGTGTACGTTTTCAGATTCCTTGACCATGAAAACATATGACTAGCAATTGGATTCACAATGATAGGATTAGTGGTTCAGTAGTTATTGACGAAAATGGCATTTCCCGTAATGGCGGTTTAGCGTCACAGTTCCCCCCATACAGTGTTTGTGTGTACATTTTCAGATTCCTTGACCATGAAAACATAGGACTAGCAATTAGATTCACAATGATAGGATTAGTGGTTCAGTAGCTATTGACAAAAATGGCATTTTCCGTAATGGTGGTTTAGCACCACAGTTCCCCCCATACAGTGTTTGTGTGTACGTTTTCAGATTCCTTGACCATGAAAACATATGACAAGCAATTGGATTGACAATGATAGGGTTAGTGGTTTAGTAGTTATTCACGAAAATGGCATTTTGCGTAATGGCGGTTTTCTTGTGGACGGTGATCCAATGAAAACATAACCTCCTTGGCGGAGGTAAAAACCATGCAGTTACAATGGAAATGCTAGTCTGAACAGGTGAGTTTTGAGAGCGGATTTAAACTAAGGAAGGGAGTCAATGTTCCTGATGGCAGGTGGGAGTGAGTTCCAGAGTTTGGGAGCAGAGCGGCTGAAGGCTCTGCTCCCAAAGGGGTGAGTGAAGGGCGAAGACAATCAATGTTGCAAAGATGAAAATAAGCAGACCGGGTAATGTTATTGACGTGGGAGTGAAAGGAAAGAGAACCATTGAGGATGACACCCAGACTCTTGACCTGAGGGGAGGGGCAAACTGAGGAACCGTCGATGGTGAGGGAGAAACTATCAACTTTTGATAATGTGGATTTGGTGCCGACTAAAAGGATTTCTGTTTTATCACTGCTGAGTTTGAGAAAGTTTGCGGTGAACCAGGTTTTTATTTCAGAAAGACAATTGGCCAGGGAGGAGGGAGGGAGGGTGGAATTTGGTTTGGTGAAAAGGTAGAGCTGAGTGTCATCTGCGAAGCAGTGGAAAAGAATATTGTATTTACGGAAAATAAAACCGAGGGGGAGGAGGTAGATGATGAAGAGGGAAGGCCCCAGGACTGAGCCCTGGGGCACACCAGAGGAGACGGGGGAGGGTTGAGAATGGAAGGATTTGAGTTGGATGAACTGAATACGCCTCAGCCGGAAAAAGGTGGATTGTCCTCTCCGGGTTGGGGACAGGCTCCTGCCCCAAGTGGAGGAGTTTAAGTATCTTGGGGTCTTGTTCACGAGTGAGGGGAAAATGGAGCGAGAGATCGACAGACGGATTGGAGCAGCATCTGCAGTGATGCGGACGTTGTACCGGTCTGTTGTGGTGAAGAGGGAGCTTAGTTCTAAGGCAAAGCTGTCGATTTACCAGTCAATCTACGTTCCTACTCTCACCTATGGTCACGAGCTTTGGGTAATGACCGAAAGAACGAGATCGCGGATACAAGCGGCTGAAATGAGCTTTCTCCGTAGGATTGCTGGACTCACCCTCAGAGATAGGGTGAGGAGCTCAGTCATCCGGGAGAGGCTCAGAGTAGAACCGCTGCTCCTCCACATTGAAAGGAGTCAGTTGAGGTGGTATGGGCATCTGATTAGGATGCCTCCTGGACGCCTCCCACTTGAGGTGTTTCAGGCACGTCCCACTGGGAGGAGACCCCGGGGCAGACCCAGGACTCGGTGGAGAGACTATGTCTCCCAGCTAGTCTGGGAACGCCTTGATATCCCCTCTGAAGAGCTGGAGCAGGTGGCTGGGGAGAGGGAAGTCTGGGCTTCTCTGCTTGAACTGCTGCCTCCGCGACCCGGACCTCCGGAAAAGCGGTAGAAGATGGATGGATGGATGGATGGAACTGAATACGGCCATAGAGGTAAGAATGAAACCAGTCAAAGGGAGTGCCAGTGATACCGATGGAAGACAATCTGTTGAGGAGAATGGAGTGGGAGATAGTGTCAAAGGCCGCACTCAGGTCAAGGAGAATGAGAATAGAAAGCAAACCAGAATCAGCTGCAATAAGGAGGTTGTTAGTGATTTTCAAAAGGGCAGTTTCAGTGCTATGGTGGGGGCGAAAACCCGATTGAAAATCTTCATACAGGCTATTGTGGGATAAATGGGAGTGGAGTTGAGAAGCAACAACCTTTTCAAGAATTTTGGAAATGAATGGAAGGTTAGAGATGGGACGGAGGTTATTGAAATTATTGGGATCTGAACCAGGTTTTTTTAAGGATTGTGGAGACAGCAGCAGTTTTAAAGGATAAGGGAAATGAACCAGTGGTGAGTGAGGAGTGGATGATAGCAGTGATGAGAGGGAGCAGTGAGGGGAGGCAGGATATGACCAAGGCTGTAGATAGGGGATCTAGAAGACAAGTGGATGGCTTGGATTTATAGATGAAGTCGGAGATGGCAGAGTGGTCAGGAAGTTGAAAAGAGGAGAGTGAAGAACTATAGGAGGGAGGTGCTGAGGGGGAGGGAGAAGAGGGAATGGGACACAGGTGCTGGTGGATCTTTTCAATTTTCGCATTAAAAAACAAAAGGAGGGAGTTGCAAGTGTCCACCGAGTACAAATGGGGGGGTATTGAGTCCAGGGGTTGAAGAATTCTGTTGAGGAGTGAAAAGAGTGTTTTGGAATTGCCATGGTTGGAACAGATGAGACCAGAGTAATAAGCAGATTTGGATTGTGCAATGGAGTCCTTGTACTGTGAAATATGAGTTTTGTGCATGTTAAAGTGAATAGTGAGACCAGTCTTTTTATGGAGACGCTCAAGTTGGCGGCCTTTAGCTTTCATGGAGCGAAGTTGAGGGGTAAACCAGGGGGCAGAGAGGGAGAATGAAACAGACTGGGTTTTAACAGGAGCAAGGGAGTTGAGAATGGAAGTTAGGGAATTATTGTAGTGGTCAACCAGTTCATCAGGGGAGGAAGAATACTCAGGGTCTGGTAAAGTGGCAATAATGGAGGATAGGGTGTCTGGATTAATGTCCTTGATATTCCGGAATGAGATAAGACGTGAAGGCTTGGTTGTGGAGAGGCGGAGTGTGACATTGAAAGAGATGAGGAAATGGTCGGTTATGGGGAGTTGATCAGCTGTGCAGCCGGAGGGTGAAAGGCCAGAGCAGCAGATAAGGTCCAGAGTGTGTCCTTTAATATGAGTAGGAAAATCGGTGAAGGTATGAAAATCAAAACTCTCAAGGAAAGATGAGAAGTCACGGGTGAGGGGGAGATTGGTATTGTCCATATGAATGTTGAAGTCACCTAACAGTATTACATTAGGTGAGAGAGTGGAGAGATGAGTGAGGAGAGCAGCAAAATCATTAAAAAACTCAGTGTGGGGCTTAGGTGGGTGATAGATAATAGCCAGGATGGTGAGAATGGGACCAGGCAGTTTACAAGCAAGACATTCAAATGCCTTAGATGCTGGAAAGGAGACAGGCAGGACTTTCCACTTCTCGCAGTAAATTATCGTGAGACCTCCACCGTGACCGAAGCCACGGGGTTCGGAAAGGTAAACAAACCCAGGAGGAGTAGCATCGTTTAATTGGGAAAAGTCATTCGGATGCTGCCATGTCTCTGTCAGGCAGAGAAAGTCAAACTTACGGTCGACGAGGTAGTCCTAGACAAGGTGGCCCTTGCTCGTGAGTGAGCGGATGTTGAGAAGCCCAAAGTTAACGGTGGTGTTGTCGGACTTGACAGTGGCATTAGCCAAGCTAGCCAGGGTGGCTAGCAAGCTGTGGTCAACCCGGCGGGACGCAGCAGTTCTCCGAGGGCGACGTGAGGAGGACCAAATGGACTGTATTACTCCAGAGTTGTCGATGTGGAAGTTCCGGCGAGAGCCACGGTGGATGTAATTTCGGTGAGGCAGGCGAGCAATGTCCAGGTGCTGACGCAGCACGGGCGGAGGCTCCGACAGGTGACCGCGGAGCCGGAGGAGCTCGACAGCCGAGTACAGGAGCTGACCAGGCACGGACCAGTGGAACAATGATTGCGTAATCCAGACAAGTGCAGACCAAGTAAGTAGCTTGGTGGTCAACATTGTGGATTTGTAAAGCCAGGTGAGCTACTAAAACACATTAAAAGCATTAAAATTGACCGGTGAGTAGCGGAAGCCAAACGCGCCAGCGTACACTCAGACCGACACCCTGCCACATCAAAATTGTGGCTCAGAATATCTGTTGAAAAGCATGTCTAAATCATTGTATTATATTTACATTTTACACAATGTCCAAACTTCATTGGAATTGGGGTTTGTGTATTTCTAAACTTGATTTGTATTAGATTTACCTGCATGTTTATATTATACTGATATATTGATATATTACATTGATATATTGATAACATTGGCAACAGCACTGAGCAGCAGCACTGAGCAGCAGGATTATAATACTACCTGTTCAAGAGGTAATAGAACTTAAATTCTTCACCTGTGGCTAGTTCTGGACTTTTGGAGGTGATTTGGTTGACACTTGGCAGTGGATTGGTGGCTTGGGGGAAGATTCTGGTGGATTTAGAATTGGGCCTTTCTGCCTTAGAAGCAGACTGGCAGCCATTACTACTAGGCCTGACAGGCAGCCACCACAAACAGGCTCCACAGGCAGCCACCATCACCAGGCCAGCAGCCACGACCATCAGGCTCCACAGGCAGCCGCCACCACCAGGCCTCACAGGCAGTTCCCACCACCAGGCTTCACAGGCAGTTACCACCACCAGGCCCTGCAGCCACCTCCATCAGGCTTCAGGCCTGGCACCAGGCCTTACACGCATTCCTGTTGTTGTTGCTGCTTTAATTTTTCATCAACACTGAAATATTCTTGGAAACAGACTCTTGTCTACTTGTCCATTGCAAATTATCGCAAAACTGCGGCAAAATGCCACCGAAGCCAAAAGCAGAGGCCAAATCCGAGGAGGAATATGTGTCCCTCGCACAGGTAAATGACTTACTGCAACAGCAAAAAGAATTGTTTTCTGCATTGTTAAACCAACAACAGGAAACTTTCAAAAGCCTCATCAAAGTGATCATGGACTTGGCTAATGCAAGAGTGGACACAATGACGAGAGAGTTGCAGGACATTAAAACCAATCTACAGTTCACCCAGAAAGACGTAGATGACATAAAAGTTGATTTGTCTAAACAAGTAGACCGCAACAATGTGCTGCAATCAGATGTTTTTAAAGTGTGTGACAGTCTGTTGACTATCACTGACAAATTTGAATACCTGGAAGGACAGTCCCGGAGAAATAATCTAGTCTTTGATGGTGCTGTGGAGGCACCAGGAGAGACCTGGGCCGACATGGAGAAGAAGATTAAAAATATTCTCATGGAGAAACTACAATTACCATGAGGGATCGAGATGGAGAGAGCCCACCGCACTGGGAAACCTGGAAGAGAAAGACCGAGGCCTATTGTGGTCAAGTTCCTGCAGCACAAGGACAGGATGACCATTCTTCAAAGAGCCAAGTCCCTCAAAGGAACAAAAATCTTCATCAGTGAGGACTTCACTGATTTGGTAAGAAGGAAGAGAAAAGAATTAATGCCAGAGCTGAAAGCTGCAAGAGCACAGGGGGACATAGCCTACTTAAGGTATGACAGACTCATTATTCACCCACGGCATCCCCGTAACAGTACACCAAAATCAATGGAACCAAAATTTAACCAGAAATGATTGCCATTTCATTATCATCTCAGAGATATAAACTGTGCATTTGTTTCCATTGACTGGAATAATGGCGCAAGATGGCGGCGCGTGCACAACGCGAGGCTCAGCGTCCTACCAGATTCTGGGGACTAGCAGTGTTATTTCTGCTCATTTCGGGTATGTTCGTTCAGAACAGCTCTGCTTTTACATCTTACACCCGAGATGAGCTTTTGAATATTGGTTTACAAAACAACGATAACGGCCTTTTTATCAGCAACCTACGTCTGAATCTACGTCTCATCCCGGAGCTCTGGAGAACTCCCGACGCTCGGCAGGCTTCCCGGCCGACCGGAAGTGCTCGCAGGTGGCGTAAAGATCGTAAACAAAGGAGGGGTAGGCGCGGTGGGCTAAGAGCTAAGCTAAAGCTAACACCGCACCGGCTATCGCTACCCAGTATTTTCCTTGCTAATGTACGGTCTCTGGCGAGCAAAATGAGTGAACTACGGCTTTGGATCACCAACAATAAGAGACTTATGAACTGCAATATCATGATTTTTACGGAAACATGGCTTCACAGTGGAATACCTGACAGTGCTATCGAGCTAGCCGGCCTACACACACTCCGGGCAGACAGAGCAGCAGTTGACTCCGGTAAGACAAGAGGGGGGGGAGTGTGCATTTATATTAACAAGGCTTGGTGCACGAACTCTGTCACTGTTGAGAGACACTGCTCAGCTAACCTGGAGTTTCTCATGGTTAAATGTAGACCTTTCTATCTGCCACGCGAGTTCACTTGTACCATCATAACAGCCACTTACATTTCTCCGGATGCTAATGCTAAGCTTGCTATGAAAGAACTGCATGCAGCTATTAGCAAACAACAAACTGCACACCCAGAGGCAGCATTTATTGTGGCGGGTGATTTTAACCACTCTAACCTCAAGACAGTGCTTCCTAAATTCTACCAGCATGTCTCCTGTCACACAAGAGGGGACAAAACATTGGACCATGTTTACACCAATATTGTGGGAGCCTACACAGCAACTCCCCTCCCCCACCTAGGTCAGTCTGATCATTTATCCTTGTTCCTTACCCCCAAGTATGTACCGCTCATCAACCGGGTGAAGCCATCAGTGAGGACCATCAAAGTGTGGCCAGAGGGGGTTGACTCTGTACTCCAGGAGAAGTTTAGGAACACAGACTGGAGTATGTTCACCTCTCAGGCTACCTGTGGCTCCCACATAAACATCAACTCTTACACCCACTCAGTCCTGGACCATATCAACACCACTATTGACAGTGTCACCACGGAAAGACAGATCACCACGTACCCAAATCAGAAGCCGTGGATGAACAGAGAAGTGCGACTTCTGCTAAAAGCACGTAACAATGCCTTTAGATCTGGTGATGCACAGGCCTACAGTTCATCCAGGGCAGATCTGAAGAGGGGCATCAAGAGGGCCAAGCACAGCTACAAGCTGAAGGTGGAGGAACATTTTGGGGACTCTGACCCCCGACGTATGTGGCAGGGCATTCAAGCTATCTCTGATTATAAGCCCAGCAACTCCATACCTATAGCCATGACTGTGCCCTTTCTCAATGAGCTAAATGACTTCTATGCTCGTTTTGACAAGGACAACAACGAAAAGAACATCAATTTCCCACCCTCTGATGACCTCCACCACCTCACACTCACCCACACCGACGTCCGTAACGCACTGAGTCATGTCAACGTACGTAAGGCTGCTGGCCTTGATGGCATTCCTGGGCGTGTGCTGAGGGCATGTGCTGAGCAGCTGGCAGGGGTCTTCACAGACATCTTCAATTTGTCCCTGGCCCAGGCCGTGGTACCAGCGTGCTTCAAAACCACTTCAATAGTACCAGTGCCGAAACATTCAACACCATCGTGCCTAAATGACTATCGCCCTGTGGCACTGACGCCCATAGTCATGAAGTACTTTGAGCGACTGGTCTTGGCACAGCTCAAAAAAGGCCTGCCCCCTACACTGGACCCTCATCAGTTCGCCTACCGGAGCAACAGGAGTACAGAGGATGCGGTTTCTACAGCGCTGCACTATGTACTCTCACACCTGGATGACAAGAACACCTACGCAAGAATGCTGTTTATTGACTTCAGCTCAGCATTCAACACAGTTATCCCCTCCAAGTTGCTCACTAAACTTGGGGACCTGGGAATCAGTACCTCCACCTGCAACTGGATCATGGATTTTCTGACCAACAGACCCCAGCATGTTAGGTCAGGCCCCAACCGTTCTTCCGTCATCACACTCAACACTGGTGTACCACAGGGCTGTGTGCTCAGCCCATTCCTCTACTCCCTCTACACCCATGACTGCAGGCCTATGTATGGATCCAATTCCATCATAAAGTTCGCAGATGACACCACGGTGATTGGACTCATCAGGGACAACGACGAGTCAGATTACAGGGCAGAGGTTGAGCACTTGGCTACTTGGTGCGCTGACAATAACCTGCTCCTTAACACCAGCAAAACCAAGGAGCTCATAGTGGACTACAGGAAGGAGAGGGAAGAGACACATGACCCCATCCATATCAATGGCATAGCTGTTGAACGTGTCCCCAGCTTCAAATTCCTGGGGACCCACATCTCGGAGGACCTGTCCTGGTCAGTTAACACCACCAGCCTGATCAAGAAGGCCCATCAGCGCCTCTTCTTCTTGAGGACATTGAAGAAGAAGCATCTGTCAACTGACATCCTGGGCAACTTCTACCGCTGCGTGATAGAGAGCACCCTGACCAACTGTATCACAGTCTGGTATGGGAGCTGCTCTGTAGCTGACCGCAAGGCGCTGCAGCGGGTGGTGAAAACCACCCAACGCATCACAGGGACTCCACTTCCAGCTATAGAGGACGTCTACAGGAAAAGATGTCTGCGCCAGGCACGCAGCATTCTAATGACTCCAACCATCCTGCTCATGGACTGTTCCAGCTTCTCCCCTCCAGAAGACGTTTCAGAAGCCTTCGGACTAGAACCAGTAGGTTTAGGAACAGTTTCTTTCCAACAGCTGTCACGTTATTGAACTTAGTTCCCCGCTGACTCTCTTACCATCATCTTTTACCATCCTCACCTGTACATAACTGCATAACTACATCTAACTTATTGCACATTATTTGCACATAACAGTACTCTTAACTTTCTGCACTGCTGCATATATTTGCATATATTTGCTTAAATTGCACATACTGTTAATTACCGTATATACTGCACTGCTGTCCTTTGCACTTCTGATTGGATGCTAAACTGTGTTTCGTTACCTTGTATTCATACATGTGTAATGACAATAAAGTTGAATCTAATCTAATCTAATCTAATAATTAAGATACAAACCTTTATAGGAAACAATCTCATTTTTAAAGGGTACAAATATACTGAGCATAAGCCACACACTGTTGAATATGAAACAGATCCTGAAAATCACTTTTTCAACAGTTTAAAACATCAGTGTAAATACTTCAGCTCAGACCAACTAAAAAAAATACCATTTCTGACCAATCATTGTCAAAAATACACTTTAATAGTAGAAGTCTCAATATGAATTTTTCCAAAATCCAGGACAGTTTGTTGTGATATAACACAAATTTTTCTGCTGTTGCAGTTTCTGAGACTTGGCTAAAAAATGACCAACTTCATACAGTGCAAATGAGAGGCTATGATTTATATACAGACGTGGACAAAATTGTTGGTACCCCTCTGTTAATGAAAGAAAAACCCACAATGGTCACAGAAATAACTTGAATCTGACAAAAGTGGTAATAAATAAAAATTCTATGAAAATTAACCAATGAAAATCAGTCAGTGCTTTTGAATTGTGGTTCAACAGAATTATTTTAAAAAAATGAACTCATGAAACAAGCCTGGACAAAAATGATGGCACCCTTAACTTAATTTTTTTGTTGCACAACCTTTTGAGGCAATCACTGCAATCGAATGATTTCTGTAACTGTCAGTGAGACTTCTGCACCTCTCAGCAGGTATTTTGGCCCACTCATGAGCAAACTGCTCCAGTTGTCTCAGGTTTGAAGGGTGCCTTCTCCAGACGGCATGTTTCAGCTCCTTCCACAGATGTTCAATAGGATTTAGATCTGGGCTCATAGAAGGCCACTTTAGAATAGTCCAATGTTTCGCTCTTATCCATTCTTGAGTGTTTTTAGCTGTGTGTTTTGGGTCATTATCCTGTTGCAAGACCCATGACCTCAGGTTCAGGTTACTTTATTTGTACCCGTAGGTAGATTTGTTTTGCAGTCAGGTGACATCCATATTTACAAACCACAATTACATTCAACATGAACACAAACACAGGCACACATGTAGCTGACTATAAACATGATAAAAGTACTCAAGGCTCCACCAATCAGGACATAGGACAAAGAGATAAGAGAAAACAAACAAACAAACAAAAAAAAAAAACAAGGAGATAAGAGAGAAGGGTCATATTAAAAAGTTAAAGACTAGTCAAAGAGGTTAAAAACTCAAAAGTCTAAAACCCAATAAAAGATTTAGAACCCAAATAAAAAAACCTACAAAAATAAGTAAATATAAAATCAAATTAATAAATAGGTAACTAAATTATGTGCAATATATTGTTACAGCTTGTTCAACTCTTTAACAGCAGCAGGAACAAAGCTGTTTTTGTAGTGCTGGGTTTTACTTTTTGGGACAGCAAACCTCCGTCTGGAGGGAAGAAGCTGAAAGTGGCAGTGCAAAGGGTGGCAGTCATCATTTAAAATGGAGGTAGTAATCCTCTGTACCTGTCTGTTGTACAGGGATGTCAGGCTCAGCTGTGACTCACCAAGCAAACGACTGGACCATCTAACTACCTGATCCAAGGATTTCCTCTGTTTCAGTTTTATTTGACCAAACCATGACACTAAAGAAAAGGATAAACCAGATTCAATAAAAGCCCGATAAAACATTGTCATTATGGTTCAGTCAATTTGGAAGTGTGCAAGTTTCCTTAAACAATGCAAATGTTGCTGACCCTTTTTGCACACCCTTTCACAGTTCTCTTCAAAGTTTAAACTACTATCAACAATCGTCCCAAGATATTTGTAGGATTATACACATTCAGTGGTCTGGCCTTTTAGTACAGTGACTTCGTGCCTGGGAGTTTTCCTCCTAAAGTCAATAATCATGTCTTTAGTTATTGTTGTATTCAGCTGCAGGTAGGAATCCTCACACCAGTGAACAAAATCATCAACTACTGGGCCGTGGCCACTCTCACTATCCTGGAGGAGACTGACAACAACTGAATCATCAGCATACAAACTTCCCACCCCAAAGACCTGAACAGCTACAGACCGGTGGCCTTGACGTCCCACTTGATGAAGACCCTGGAGAGACTGCTCCTTGCTCACCTCCGCCCCCTGGTGGAACCAGCGATGGATCCACTCCAGTTCGCCTACCAGCATGGCATTGGGGTGGAGGATGCGGTGATCTTCCTCCTTCACCGTTCTCTGTCCCACCTGGAGAAGCCCGGGAATATGGTGAGGATCATGTTCTTTGACTTCTCCAGTGCTTTCAACACCATCCAACCGATGATCCTGAAGGACAAGCTGCTGCGCGCAGGGGTGGACCAGCACCTGTCATCATGGATCCTGGACTACCTCACGAACCGGCCTCAGTTTGTGAGAACCCGGGACTGTGTGTCCGACACGATCATCAGTAGCACGGGGGCCCCCCAGGGAACGGTGCTGGCTCCCTTCCTGTTCACTCTTTATACTGCGGACTTCTCACACAACACAACACACTGCCATCTACAGAAGTTCTCTGATGACTCTGCGATCGTTGGCCTCATCTCCAATGGAGATGAAGCTGAGTACAGAGGGCTTATCCAGGACTTCGTGGACTGGTGCCATCGGAACTGCCTCCAGATCAACGCGAGGAAAACTAAGGAGCTGGTGGTGGACTGCCGCAGGCATGGGCAGCCCCTCACAGTACCAGTAAATATACAGGGAACAGACATCGAGATGGTGACATCCTATAAGTACCTGGGTATTCATCTGAACAATAAACTAGACTGGTCACACAATACTGATGCACTCTACAAGAAGGGACAGCGAAGGCTGTTCCTGCTGAGGAGACTCAGGTCTTTTGGTGTACAAGGGGCGCTGCTGAAGTCATTCTATGACACGGTGGTGGCATCAGCCATCACTTTTGGAGTGGTCTGCTGGGGCAGTGGCATTACTGCAGCCGATAGGAAGAGACTGAACAAACTGATTAAGAAAGCTAGCTCTGTCCTGGGGCAGCGCCTTGATCCGATGGAGGAGATAGGAGAGAGAAGGACGGTGGCTAAACTGTCATCTCTGCTGGAGTCCGAGTTCCACCCTATGCAGGACATACTGAATGCACTGAGGAGCTCATTTAGCAGCAGACTACATCATCCCAGGTGCACAACCGAGAGGTTTCGTAGGTCCTTCCTACCAACGGCTGTCAGACTGTACAACCTAAGCAGGGCTGCTCGCAGAGATAGCAAAAAGACGTAACAAACTAATAGTTTTTTGAATGCAAAAGATGCAATAGACTTACACAATGGTCCTCTCCGGCATACAACTAGGAACTTACCGGTCGCTATGGAAGGTGAGAATATGTATGGGCACATAATCATACCATGTAGGATAACTAAGTAGACGGTTATGCTGTTTCATTCCATCTAGCAACAATGCTCTGCACTGTGTGTGTTTATATATTTACATATTTATTCCATCTAGCTACAATGCTCAGCACTGGGTGTGTTTATATATTTATATATCTACATATTATTCCATCTAGCTACATTGCTCCGCACTGTGTGTGTTTATATACTTGCATATTTATTCCACCTAGCTGCAATGCTCCGTACTGTGGGTGTTTATATATTTACATATTTATTCCATCTAGCTACAATGCTCTGCACTGTGTGTTCATATATTCATATATTTATTCCATCCAGCTACAATGCTCTGCACTGTGTGTCTGTGTGTGTGTGTATATATATATATATTTTATAGTAATACGTACATATGTATATTAGCTGCTCTTGCTTGCTTGTTTTTTTCTTGCCTTCTGATTGTTGCTCTGAGTGTTGCTATCCCTGTGCTGTTGCAATCCTGGAATTTCCCCGTTGTGGGACTAATAAAGGCTTATCTTATCTTATCTTATCTTATCTTATACTTTATAATGTGTCTGTTGCCATGTCTGCTCCGACACATGTTTGTGTACAGGATGAAGAGTAGTGGCGACAACACACACTCCTGCGGAGAGCCAGTAGAAGAACACTTTTGGTCAGACAATGTACCATTGACCCTTACTCTCTGTGTCCTGTTGATTAAAAAATCCAGAATCCAACCCACCAGATTATTACTCAAATCAAATTGCTGCAGGAGCCTTTCAACTAAAATATGAGGTTGGATTGTATTAAAGGCAGAAGAAAAGTCCACAAATAAAAGCCTGGCGTGTGTCCCATTAAAATCCAGATGTTCAAAAAGCCCCCCTCATGGATCGTCACCTTATCGTGGTGGGGGGGTTTGCGTGCCCCAGTGATCCCAGGAGCTATGTTGTCCGGGGCAATTTGCCTCTGATAGGGTCTCCCAAGACAAACTGGTCCTGGGTGAAGGGCCAGACGAAGAACGATCCAACAGACTCTCATGATAAATTGTATATCAAGGATTCAGTGTACCCCGCCCGGTATGGGGTTACCGGGGCCCCACCCTGGAGCCAGGCCTGGGGGAGGGGGCTCGAAGGCTAGCGTCTGGTGGCCGGGTTTCCACCCATGGGACCCGGCCGGGCTCAGCCCGAAGGAGTTACATGGGTCCGCCCTCCAGTAGGTTCACCACCTGCAGGAGGGATCATGGAAGTCCGGTGCTATGTGGATTAGGTGGCAGTCAAAGGCGGAGACCTTGGCGGACTGATCCCAAGCTTTCTAAACTGGCTTTTGGTACGTGGAATGTCACCTCTCTGGTGGGGAAGGAGCCTGAGCTGGTGTACGAGATTGAGCGATACCGGCTAGATATAGTTGGCCTCACCTCAACACACAGCTCCGGTTCCGGAACCAGTCTCCTGGAGAGGGGCTGGAGCTTGGCCTTTTCTGGAGTTGCCCCGGGCGAGAGGCGACGAGCAGGGGTAGGTATTCTTGTATCGCCCCACCTTGCTGCCTCTATATTGGAGTTTTCCCCGGTGGACGAAAGGGTTGCTTCCCTGCGCCTTCGGGTTGGGAAACGGGTCCTGACCATCATTTGTGCCTATGCACCAAATGATGTTTCAGAGTACCCACCCTTTTTGGAGTCTGTGACTGGGGTGCTGGAGGGTGCTCCTCCTGGAGACTCCATTGTCCTACTGGGGGACTTCAATGCGCACGTGGGCAACGACAGTGAAACCTGGAGGGGGGTGATTGGGAGGAACGGCCTGCCCGATCTGAACCCGAGTGGTGTTCAGTTATTGGACTTCTGTGCTAACCACAGTCTGTCTATAACGAACACCATGTTCAAGCATAAGGGTGTCCATATGTGCACCTGGCACCAGGACACCCTAGGCCGCAGGTCGATGATCGATTTTGTTATCGTATCATCAGACCTGCGACCGTATGTCTTGGACACCCGAGTAAAGAGAGGTGCGGAGCTGTCAACTGATCACCACCTGGTGGTGAGTTGGATCCGATGGCAGGGGAGGAAGCCATTCAGACCTGGTAGACCCAAACGTATAGTGAGGGTGTGCTGGGAGCGTCTGGCTGAGGCCCCTGTCCGGGAGGTCTTCAACTCCCACCTCCGGAAGAACTTCAACCACATTCCGAGGGAGTCTGGAGACATGGAGTCTGAATGGGCCATGTTCTCCACCTCTGTTGTTGAAGCGGCAGCCCAGAGCTGCGGCCGCAAGGTGGTCGGTGCATCTCGTGGTGGCAACCCCCGAACCAAGTGGTGGACACCAGTGGTGAGGGGGGCCATTAAGCTGAAGAAGGAGTCCTATCAAGCTTGGTTGGCTTGTGGGACTCCCGAAGCAGCTGAGGTGTACCGGCAGGCCAAGCGGAGTGCAGCTCGGGTGGTTGCTGAAGCAAAAACCCGGGTATGGGAGGAGTTCGGTGAGGCCATGGAACAAGACTTTCGGTCGGCTTCAAAGAGATTCTGGCAAACTGTTCGGCGGCTCAGGAGGGGAAAGCAGCTCCCCGTCCACACTGTGTATGGTGCGGATGGGACACTGTTGACTTCAACTGGGGATATCGTTGGGCGGTGGAAGGAATACTTCGAGGATCTCCTCAATCCCACTGATACGCCTTCCACAGAGGAAGCAGGGTTTGGGGACGAGGGGGATGACTCGCCTATCACAGGGGCTGAGGTCGCCAAGGTGGTTAAAAATCTCCTTGGTGGCCGGGCCCCGGGGGTGGACGAGATTCGCCCCGAGTACCTCAAGGCCCTGGATGTTGTTGGGTTGTCATGGTTGACACGCCTCTGCAACATTGCGTGGAGGTCGGGGGCAGTGCCTTTGGCATGGCAAACCGGGGTGGTGGTTCCTCTCTTCAAAAAAGGGGACCGGAGGGTGTGCTCCAACTTTAGAGGGATCACACTCCTCAGCCTCCCTGGGAAGGTCTATGCCAAGGTATTGGAGAGGAGAGTCCGGCCGTTGGTCGAACCTCGGATTCAGGAGGAGCAATGTGGTTTTCGTCCTGGCCGTGGCACATCGGACCAGCTCTTTACCCTCTCGAGAATTCTTGAGGGTTCGTGGGAGTTTGCCCAACCAGTTTACATGTGTTTTGTGGACTTGGAGAAGGCATTTGACCGCGTCCCTCGTGGATTTTTGTGGGGGGTGCTTCGGGAGTATGGGGTATCGGGCTTGTTGTTACGAGCTATTCGGTCTCTGTACGACCGTTGTGAGAGTTTAGTTCGCATTGCCAACACTCGGTCGGAGTCATTCCCAGTGAGAGTTGGACTCCGCCAGGGCTGCCCTTTGTCACCGGTCCTGTTCATAATTTTTATGGACAGGATTTCTAGGCGCAGCCAGGGAATGGAGGGTGTCATGCTTGGTGACCACAGGATCTCATCTCTGTTGTTTGCAGATGATGTTGTCCTGTTGGCTTCATCCAGCAATGACCTACAGCTCTTGCTGGGACGGTTTGCCGCTGAGTGTGAAGCGGCTGGGATGAGAATCAGCACCTCCAAGTCCGAGTCCATGGTCCTCAGCCGGAAAAAGGTGGATTGTCCTCTCCGGGTTGGGGACAGGCTCCTGCCCCAAGTGGAGGAGTTTAAGTATCTTGGGGTCTTGTTCACGAGTGAGGGGAAAATGGAGCGAGAGATCGACAGACGGATTGGAGCAGCATCTGCAGTGATGCGGACGTTGTACCGGTCTGTTGTGGTGAAGAGGGAGCTGAGTTCTAAGGCAAAGCTGTCGATTTACCAGTCAATCTACGTTCCTACTCTCACCTATGGTCACGAGCTTTGGGTAATGACCGAAAGAACGAGATCGCGGATACAAGCGGCTGAAATGAGCTTTCTCCGTAGGATTGCTGGACTCACCCTCAGAGATAGGGTGAGGAGCTCAGTCATCCGGGAGAGGCTCAGAGTAGAACCGCTGCTCCTCCACATTGAAAGGAGTCAGTTGAGGTGGTATGGGCATCTGATTAGGATGCCTCCTGGACGCCTCCCACTTGAGGTGTTTCAGGCACGTCCCACTGGGAGGAGACCCCGGGGCAGACCCAGGACTCGGTGGAGAGACTATGTCTCCCAGCTAGTCTGGGAACGCCTTGGTATCCCCTCTGAAGAGCTGGAGCAGGTGGCTGGGGAGAGGGAAGTCTGGGCTTCTCTGCTTGAACTGCTGCCTCCGCGACCCGGACCTCCGGAAAAGCGGTAGAAGATGGATGGATGGATGGATGGATGTTCAAAAAGCATGTTAAATAGAGTTACAGTGGCATCCTCCACTCCTCTGTGAGGCCTATAGGAAAACTGCAAAGGATCCAATGCATGCTCAGTCTGCTTTAGGACCCCAAATCTGACCAGTTTTTCAAAAATTTTCATTAAAATTGAAGTCAAAGCAACTGGTCTAAAATCATTTACCATTTTAGGACAGCTGGATTTTGGAACGGGGACAACCACGGCATCTTTCCAGATCTTAGGCACATGTTGTGTCTGTAAAGACTTATTGAAAATTTAGTGAAATACAGGATTCAGTTCATGTGCACAGGACTTTACCAAGTGTCCACATATATTATCAGGGCCCTGATTTTTGTTCACTTTTACAGCACAGAACACCCTTTTAACATCCTGCACCTCAATATTAAAGTGCTGATTGTCTTTGAGTTTCTGTTTGAAACCACGGGTTTCTGTGCTAAAATCAAAGGAGTCAAAACAACCATAAAAACAATTAAGAGCATTAGCCAGCTCTGCGTCTGAATTAAAACCATCTAAAAACACACGATTACTGCGCTCTGTGCTCTGAAGGCCTGCAATAGTTTTCATACTGGCCCAGGCTGAACCAAGTTTCTTTGTTACCATCTTGCTTTCCAACTCTGATTTATAATTCTGTTTTGCTCTTAAAATTTCGACCTTCAGCTCTTTCGTGGCAACCTGCAGCTCAGAAACAACCCTCTATTTAAAGGCAAGTGCTTTCCTCTGTAAGCAGGATTTAACTGATTTTGTAACCCATGGCTTGTTGTTGGGATATATTTTGACACGTTTACGTGGAACGATCATGTCTGTGCAGAAAGCCATGTATGAGCATGTCACGTCCACTAAAGACTCCAAATCATCTCCGCAGGACAGTGTGAACACCTCCCAGTCCGCACAGTTAAAGCATTCCTGGAGGCAGTGCACTGAATCCTCTGTCCACACGTTTATGTCTCTGGTCTTCGCCTTGTCTCTTCTGAGAGCAATTTTATATGTGGGCAGCAAATGTACATAGTTGTGATCTGAGGATCCTAAAGGAGGAAGGGGAATAGATTTATAGGCCCTCTCTATGGATCCATGGCACAGGTCCAATGTCTTTTTTCGCCTGGTTGGGCAGGAGACATACTGATAAAAGTTTTTAAGTGTGTTCTTTAGAGACACATGGTTAAAAATCTCCAAAAATAAAATTTGGAGCCTCTGGGGAAATCGACTGCAACCGCTGTATCACATCAAAGACTGTGCTGGAAGCAGAGGCAGCATTCACTCTCGGGTGCATGTACACAGTCGTTATAAAAAGTTGAGGGAACTCGCGGGGCAGATAAAAGGGGCGTAGTGACATGGACAGAAGCTCCACATCTGGTGTACAGTTGCTCTCTCTGACCATGACAGATGTACAGTACTGTTTATTAACCTGTTGAACTCTGGTCAATTTCCCTAAAAACACCTAAAAATAACATACCCAAAGTAAATCAAAAGCTGTTCTTCAACCCTTTGCAGCATCTTCATGGAGTTGGTCTCATTTAGATTAGATTAGATTAGATTCAACTTTATTGTCATTACACATGTATGAATACAAGGTAACGAAACACAGTTTAGCATCCAATCAGAAGTGCAAAGGACAGCAGTGCAGTATATACGGTAATTAACAGTATGTGCAATTTAAGCAAATATATGCAAATATATGCAGCAGTGCAGAAAGTTAAGAGTACTGTTATGTGCAAATAATGTGCAATAAGTTAGATGTAGTTATGTAGTTATGCAGTTATGTACAGGTGAGGATGGTAAAAGATGATGGTAAGAGAGTCAGCGGGGAACTAAGTTCAATAACGTGACAGCTGTTGGAAAGAAACTGTTCCTAAACCTACTGGTTCTAGTCCGAAGGCTTCTGAAACGTCTTCTGGAGGGGAGAAGCTGGAACAGTCCGTGAGCAGGATGGTTGGAGTCCCTAAGAATGCTGTGTGCCCGGCGCAGACATCTATTCCTGTAGACGTCCTCTATAGCTGGAAGTGGAGTCCCTGTGATGCGTTGGGCGGTTTTCACCACCCGCTGCAGCGCCTTGCGGTCAGCTACAGAGCAGCTCCCATACCAGACTGTGATACAGTTGGTCAGGGTGCTCTCTATCACGCAGCGGTAGAAGTTGCCCAGGATGTCAGTTGACAGATGCTTCTTCTTCAATGTCCTCAAGAAGAAGAGGCGCTGATGGGCCTTCTTGATCAGGCTGGTGGTGTTAACTGACCAGGACAGGTCCTCCGAGATGTGGGTCCCCAGGAATTTGAAGCTGGGGACACGTTCAACAGCTATGCCATTGATATGGATGGGGTCATGTGTCTCTTCCCTCTCCTTCCTGTAGTCCACTATGAGCTCCTTGGTTTTGCTGGTGTTAAGGAGCAGGTTATTGTCAGCGCACCAAGTAGCCAAGTGCTCAACCTCTGCCCTGTAATCTGACTCGTCGTTGTCCCTGATGAGTCCAATCACCGTGGTGTCATCTGTGAACTTTATGATGGAATTGGAACCATACATAGGCCTGCAGTCATGGGTGTAGAGGGAGTAGAGGAATGGGCTGAGCACACAGCCCTGTGGTACACCAGTGTTGAGTGTGATGACGGAAGAACGGTTGGGGCCTGACCTAACATGCTGGGGTCTGTTGGTCAGAAAATCCATGATCCAGTTGCAGGTGGAGGTACTGATTCCCAGGTCCCCAAGTTTAGTGAGCAACTTGGAGGGGATAACTGTGTTGAATGCTGAGCTGAAGTCAATAAACAGCATTCTTGCGTAGGTGTTCTTGTCATCCAGGTGTGAGAGTACATAGTGCAGCGCTGTAGAAACCGCATCCTCTGTACTCCTGTTGCTCCGGTAGGCGAACTGATGAGGGTTCAGTGTAGGGGGCAGGCCTTTTTTGAGCTGTGCCAAGACCAGTCGCTCAAAGTACTTCATGACTATGGGCGTCAGTGCCACAGGGCGATAGTCATTTAGGCACGATGGTGTTGAATGTTTCGGCACTGGTACTATTGAAGTGGTCTTGAAGCACGCTGGTACCACAGCCTGGGCCAGGGACAGATTGAAGATGTCTGTGAAGACCCCTGCCAGCTGCTCAGCGCATGCCCTCAGCACACGCCCAGGAATGCCATCAGGGCCAGCAGCCTTACGTACGTTGACATGACTCAGTGCATTACGGACGTCGGTGTGGGTGAGTGTGAGGTGGTGGAGGTCATCAGAGGGTGGGAAATTAATGTTCTTTTCATTGTTGTCCTTGTCAAAACGAACATAGAAGTTATTTAGCTCATTGAGAAAGGGCACAGTCATGGCTATAGGTATGGAGTTGCTGGGCTTATAATCAGAGATAGCTTGAATGCCCTGCCACATACGTCGGGGGTCAGAGTCCCCAAAATGTTCCTCCACCTTCAGCTTGTAGCTGTGCTTGGCCCGCTTGATGCCCCACTTCAGATCTGCCCTGGATGAACTGTAGGCCTGTGCATCACCAGATCTAAAGGCATTGTTACGTGCTTTTAGCAGAAGTCGCACTTCTCTGTTCATCCACGGCTTCTGATTTGGGTACGTGGTGATCTGTCTTTCCGTGGTGACACTGTCAATAGTGGTGTTGATATGGTCCAGGACTGAGTGGGTGTAAGAGTTGATGTTTATGTGGGAGCCACAGGTAGCCTGAGAGGTGAACATACTCCAGTCTGTGTTCCTAAACTTCTCCTGGAGTACAGAGTCAACCCCCTCTGGCCACACTTTGATGGTCCTCACTGATGGCTTCACCCGGTTGATGAGCGGTACATACTTGGGGGTAAGGAACAAGGATAAGTGATCAGACTGACCTAGGTGGGGGAGGGGAGTTGCTGTGTAGGCTCCCACAATATTGGTGTAAACATGGTCCAATGTTTTGTCCCCTCTTGTGTGACAGGAGACATGCTGGTAGAATTTAGGAAGCACTGTCTTGAGGTTAGAGTGGTTAAAATCACCCACCACAATAAATGCTGCCTCTGGGTGTGCAGTTTGTTGTTTGCTAATAGCTGCATGCAGTTCTTTCATAGCAAGCTTAGCATTAGCATCCGGAGAAATGTAAGCGGCTGTTATGATGGTACAAGTGAACTCGCGTGGCAAATAGAAAGGTCTACATTTAACCATGAGAAACTCCAGGTTAGCTGAGCAGTGTCTCTCAACAGTGACAGAGTTCGTGCACCAAGCCTTGTTAATATAAATGCACAATCCCCCCCCTCTTGTCTTACCGGAGTCAACTGCTGCTCTGTCTGCCCGGAGCGTGTGTAGGCCGGCTAGCTCGATAGCATTGTCGGGTATTCCACTGTGAAGCCATGTTTCCGTAAAAATCATGATATTGCAGTTCATAAGTTTCTTATTGTTGGTGATCCGAAGCCGTAGTTCACTCATTTTGCTCGCGAGAAACCGTACATTAGCAAGGAAAATACTGGGTAGCCATAGCCGGTGCGGTGTTAGCTTTAGCTTAGCTCTTAGCCCACCGCGCTTACCCCTCCTTTGTTTACGGTCCTTACGCCGCCTGCGAGCACATCCGGGCGACCGGGAAGCCTGCCGAGCGTCGGGAGTTCTCCAGAGCTCCGGGATGAGACGTAGATTCAGACGTAGGTTGCTGATAAAAAGGTCGTTATCGTTGTTTTGTAAACCAATATTCAAAAGCTCATCTCGGGTGTAAGATGTAAAAGCAGAGCTGTTCTGAACGAACTGTGCCAAATGGCACAGTTTGGAAAAACATCTATAACTTTTGAATGCTTCAAAATAGAAGCTTCATCTTGGGCTCTAATGAAAGGTGACACTCAGGGCTGTGTGTGTGTGTGTGGGGGGGGTTGTTTGTTCATTGATGAATGAATGAATGAACAAACAAGCCCCCCGCACACAAAGAAACATGCCACGTAAAAAATGTGTGGCCTTTTTTTACAAGAAAAAATAACCTACAGTGCAATAAAAATTATACTAAAATATCTGCAATATAGAGGATAACACCCCCTCCCCCCCCCCCCCGCTACAGAGGAGCTCGGCGCACAAAAAAACTTCTGGCCATGACGGACCGTTGTAATTACCGATCAGTCACAAGTTATTTTTATTACTATTTTCATTGATAAAGAATAATTTAGCTTATAACACTTACCTGTCCGCAACAGCAGTGTCGCTGGTGAACATCTGTTTTTCATTGTCAGACGAACATGAAGCTGGTCCGGTTGTTACGGACTCGTGGTTCTGGTCACCCTACCCGGTCAAACCATCTCCGCTTCCATGCTTGCGATTTTTGCGAACCATTTTTCAAAACAAATAAGAACAGTAGAAATAAAAAAAGACTGGCTCATGGCTAAGAGTGGCTAACGCTACCGTTACACACAGGTCTCAATGTGAGTCACCCAGCGGCTTAGGCAAAAAAGATTTTACGTACGGGGACACACGAGTTTCAATCGTCGAACTTCTCTGCTTCAATTGGCTCGTTGTATTCGGGGTCGTTGGTAGGCAGGTCCTTCTTGCTAGGTTTTCAGTCATTGGTTCTTCAAGGTTTCAGAAACCTAATTCAAGGCTCTTATTAGTCGAATGAGAGGTCAATCAAATCTAAACCAAACAAACACTCCTTTGGCTTTCTGTTCGCAGCTGTGTCTGTACTGGAAAAATGGAAATGCAGCTTTTTTTTTTTCAGTGTGCACTGAGATGCACTATGACACAGAGACGTGACCGCCCGTGGAATCCCGGAGTTCAACAGGTTAATATATAAACATACGTCACCCCCCTGACGTTTCCCCGTTACCTCTTCCTGCCGATCCGAGCGAAGTGGGGCTCCAAAGCCGTCAATCCACAGGTCCGCATCCCGGTCATGCGCCATAAGCCACGTCTCCGTGTAAGCCATGACACAGCAGTTCTTGAAATCCTTCTAATATCGTACATTCCCTTGAATTTCATCCACTTTATTTCTCAGGGATTGTATGTTCCCCATAATAATGGAAGGAAGAAGAATGGGGTTAAGCTGATGCCTCCTCAGGCTTAATCTTACGCCTCCACGCTTTCCGCGTTTCCTCCTCTTGTCTCTCTTTTCATTGCTGTGTCCAGGAAAATCTCTTAAAATAAAGTCTGGCAGTTGTGGCACAGACTCAAACACAGATGCTGCATTATCCATGTTTCAGTGCAGTAACAGGTCTCTGGAATACTACGTTCTTCCCGGCGGGATCGCGATTGCGCTTACCTCCAAGACAAAGAGCCGGTAAGAAAGAAACGACATTGCAAAAACAAGAAGGAAATCCATACTGATGGAACCAGGGAGCTCTTCGTTATATAGTCCACAAACATTCAAGGACAAAAACGACAAAGAGAATTAAGTTGAAACACATTAACGTGCATAAAAACAGAGACACAGACGTTTTTTCACCTGCTGCCGGTCGCTGCGTACGCATACGCCCAACCTGCGACCTGCGACTGAGACCAAGTTGTCTGACATTGGGCAGCACATTTTTCTCTAGAATACCTTGATAGTCTTGAGATTTATTGTACCCTGCACAGATTCAAGACACCCTGTGCCAGATGCAGCAAAGCAGCCCCAGAACATAACAGAACCTTCTCTATGTTTCACAGTAGGGACAGTGTTCTTTTCTTGCTATGCTTCATTTTTGCGTCTGTGAACATAAAGCTGATGTGCTTTGCTAAAAAGTTCCAGTTTTGTCTAGTCTGTCAATAGGACATTCTCCCAGAAGCTTTGTGGCTTGTCTACATGCAGTTTGGCAAATTCCAGTCTGGCTTTTTTATGATTTGTTTTCAACAGTGGTGTCCTCCTTGGTCGTCTCCCATCAAGTCCACTTTGGCTCAAACAACGACGGATGGTGCGATCTGACACTGATGTAACTTGACCTTGGAGTTCACCATGAATGTGTTTAGAGGTTGTTCTGGGCTCTTTTGTTACCATTCGTATTATCCGTCTCCTCCTGCAGTCACATCCAGGGAGGTTGGCTACAGTTCCGTGGATCTTAAATTTCTGAATAATATGTGCAACTATAGTCACAGGAACATCAAACTGCTTGGAGATGGTCTTATAGCCTTTACCTTTAACCTGCTTGTCTATAATTTTCTTTCTGATCTCCTGAGACAACTCTCTCCTTTGCTTCCTCTGGTCCATGTTTAGCGTGGTACACATCATGTCACCAAACAGCACAGTGACTACTTGTCACCCTTTAAATAGGCCGACTGACTGATTACAAGTTTGTAGACACCTGTGATGTTAATTAGAGGACACATCTTGGTTGAACATGTCCCTATGGTCACAATATTTTCAATCTTTTCTAGGGGTACCATCATTTTTGTCCAGGCCTGTTTCATGAGTTTGTTTTTTAAAATAATTCTGTTGAACCACAATTCAAAAGCATTGTCTGATTTTCATTTGTTAGTTTTCATAGAATTTTTATTTATTACCACTTTGTCAGATTCAAGTTATTTCTGTGACCATTGTGGGGTTTTTTTCATTAACAGAGGGGTACCAACAATTTTGTCCACGGCTGTACCACAAGCAGGTAAAACAAAGGGGTGGTGGTGTTGGTTTATATATCAGGTCCTGCTACCAAAGCCAAGTTGTAGATAATATGTCTTTTGAAATGGAAAACATCATGGTGTGTAACTGTGGAATTAATTACAACTACAAAAAACATCATAATAAGTTGTATTTATAGAGTACCGGGTACCGATATTGACATTTTCAAAGAAAAAATGTCTGAGCTTTTCAGTGCAGTAGGTAATAAGAAGCTGTTATTTATTTGTGGAGACTTCAATATTGACTTATTAAATCCAAATGACCATATCCAAATAAATGAATTCATAAATTCCATGTTTTGTATGGGTTTCTACCCTTCAGTAACATACCCCACTAGAATAACAACACATTCAGCGTCCATCCATCCATCCATCCATCCATCTTCTACCGCTTTTCTGGAGGTCCTGGTCGCGGAGGCAGCAGTTCAAGCAGAGAAGCCCAGACTTCCCTCTCCCCAGCCACCTGCTCCAGCTCTTCAGAGGGGATACCAAGGCGTTCCCAGACCAGCTGGGAGACATAGTCTCTCCACCGAGTCCTGGGTCTGCCCCGGGGTCTCCTCCCAGTGGGACGTGCCTGAAACACCTCAAGTGGGAGGCGTCCAGGAGGCATCCTAATCAGATGCCCATACCACCTCAACTGACTCCTTTCAATGTGGAGGAGCAGTGGTTCTACTCTGAGCCTCTCTCGGATGACTGAGCTCCTCACCCTATCTCTGAGGGTGAGTCCAGCAATCCTACGGAGAAAGCTCATTTCAGCCGCTTGTATCCGCGATCTCGTTCTTTCGGTCATTACCCAAAGCTCGGGACCATAGGTGAGAGTAGGAACGTAGATTGACTGGTAAATCAACACCTTTGCCTTAGAACTAAGCTCCCTCTTCACCACAACAGACCGGTACAACGTCCGCATCACTGCAGATGCTGCTCCAATCCGTCTGTCGATCTCTCGCTCCATTTTCCCCTCACTCGTGAACAAGACCCCAAGATACTTAAACTTCTCCACTTGGGGCAGGAGCCTGTCCCCAACCCGGAGAGGACAATCCACCTTTTTCCGGCTGAGGACCATGGACTCGGACTTGGAGGTGCTGATTCTCATCCCAGCCGCTTCACACTCAGCGGCAAACCGTCCCACCAAGAGCTGTAGGTCATTGCTGGATGAAGCCAGCAGGACAACATCATCTGCAAACAACAGAGATGAGATCCTGTGGTCACCAAGCATGACACCCTTCATTCCCTGGCTGTGCCTAGAAATCCTGTCCATAAAAATTATGAACAGGATCGGTGACAAAGGGCAGCCCTGGCGGAGTCCAACTCTCACTGGGAATGACTCCGACCGAGTGTTGGCAATACGAACCAAACTCTCACAACGGTCATACAGAGACCGAATAGCTCGTAACAACAAGCCCGATACCCAATACTCCCGAAGCACCCCCCACAAAAATCCACGAGGGACGCGGTCAAATGCCTTCTCCAAGTCCACAAAACACATGTAAACTGGTTGGGCAAACTCCCACGAACCCTCAAGAATTCTCGAGAGGGTAAAGAGCTGGTCCGATGTGCCACGGCCAGGACGAAAACCACATTGCTCCTCATGAATCCGAGGTTCGACCAACGGCCGGACTTTCCTCTCCAGTACCTTGGCATAGACCTTCCCAGGGAGGCTGAGGAGTGTGATCCCTCTAAAGTTGGAGCACACCCTCCGGTCCCCTTTTTTGAAGAGAGGAACCACCACCCCGGTTTGCCATGCCAAAGGCACTGCCCCTGACCTCCACGCAATGTTTCAGAGGCGTGTCAACCATGACAACCCAACAACATCCAGGGCCTTGAGATACTCAGGGTGAATCTCGTCCACCCCCGGGGCCCGGCCACCAAGGAGATTTTTAACCACCTTGGCGACCTCAGCCTCTGTGATAGGTGAGTCATCCCCCTCGTCCCCAAACCCTGCTTCCTCTGTGGAAGGCGTATCAGTGGGATTGAGGAGATCTTCGAAGTATTCCTTCCACCGCCCGACGATATCCCCAGTCGAAGTCAACAGTGTCCCATCCGCACCATACACAGTGTGGACGGGGAGCTGCTTTCCCCTCCTGAGCCGCCAAACAGTTTGCCAGAATCTCTTTGAGGCCGACCGAAAGTCTTGTTCCATGGCCTCACCGAACTCCTCCCATACCCGGGTTTTTGCTTCAGCAACCACCCGAGCTGCACTCCGCTTGGCCTGCCGGTACACCTCAGCTGCTTCGGGAGTCCCACAAGCCAACCAAGCTTGATAGGACTACTTCTTCAGCTTAATGGCACCCCTCACCACTGGTGTCCACCACTTGGTTCGAGGGTTGCCACCACGAGATGCACCGACCACCTTGCGGCCGCAGCTCTGGGCCGCCGCTTCAACAACAGAGGTGGAAAACATGGCCCATTCAGACTCCATGTCTCCAGACTCCCTCGGAATGTGGTTGAAGTTCTTCCGGAGGTGGGAGTTGAAGACCTCCCGGACAGGGGCCTCAGCCAGACGCTCCCAGCACACCCTCACTATACGTTTGGGTCTACCAGGTCTGAATGGCTTCCTCCCCTGCAATCGGATTCAACTCACCACCAGGTGGTGATCAGTTGACAGCTCCGCACCTCTCTTTACTCGGGTGTCCAAGACATATGGTCGCAGGTCTGATGATACGATAACAAAATCGATCATTGACCTGCGACCTAGGGTGTCCTGGTGCCAGGTGCACATATGGACACCCTTATGCTTGAACATGGTGTTCGTTATGGACAGACTGTGGTTAGCACAGAAGTCCAATAACTGAACACCACTCGGGTTCAGATCGGGCAGGCCGTTCCTCCCAATCACCCCCCTCCAGGTTTCACTGTCATTGCCCACATGCGCATTGAAGTCCCCCAGTAGGACAATGGAGTCTCCAAGAGGAGCACCCTCCAGCACCCCAGTCACAGACTCCAAAAAGGGTGGGTACTCTGAAACATCATTTGGTGCATAGGCACAAATGATGGTCAGGACCCGTTTCCCAACCCGAAGGGGCAGGGAAGCAACCCTTTCGTCCACCGGGGAAAACTCCAATATAGAGGCAGCAAGGTGGGATACAAGAATACCCACCCCTGCTCGTCGCCTCTCGCCCGGGGCAACTCCAGAAAAGGCCAAGCTCCAGCCCCTCTCCAGGAGACTGGTTCCGGAAGCGGAGCTGTGTGTTGAGGTGAGGCCGACTATATCTAGCCGGTATCTCTCAACCTTGTACACCAGCTCAGGCTCCTTCCCCACCAGAGAGGTGACATTCCACTTACCAAAAGCCAGTTTAGAAAGCTTGGGATCAGTCCACCAAGGTCTCCGCCTTTGACCGCCACCTGATCCACATAGCACCGGACCCCTATGATCCCTCCTGCAGGTGGTGAGCCCACTGGAGGGCGGACTCATGTAACTCCTTCGGGCTGAGCCCGGCCAGGTCCCATGGGTGGAAACCCGGCCACCAGACGCTAGCCTTCGAGCCCCTCCCCCAGGCCTGGCTCCAGGGTGGGGCCCCGGTAACCCCAGACCGGGCGGGGTACACTGAATCCTTGATATAGTATTTATCATGATAGTCTGTTGGATCGTTCTTAGTCTGGCCCTTCACCCAGGACCAGTTTGTCTTGGGAGACCCTATCAGAGGCAAATTGCCCCGGACAACATAGCTCCTGGGATCACTGGGGCACGCAAACCCCCCCACCACGATAAGGCGACGATCCCTGAGGGGGGATTCAGCAACGCTTATTTATAACATTTTCACAAATGTCACTGAGGGGAATGTAACTGCTGGTCTTATTATCAATGATGTGACAGACTGTCTGCCTGTTTTTGTTTCTTCAGACGCTGGTGTAACACATAACGTTGAAATAGATAAGGTTTTTAAACGACTTGTAACAGAAACCGCAATCAACAATCTTAGAAATGATCTAAAAATACAAGACTGGAGCAGTGTTTATGTTGACGACATTGATACAGCATATGGAGAATTTGTCTCTATTTCATCACAACTATATAATAAACATTGCCCTCTAATGGTAAAGGAAACTAAAGTTAAATACAGAGATAAGCCTTGGATCACCAAGGGCCTACAAAATGCTTGTATAAAGAAAAACTTGTTATACAAAACATTTCTGAAATTAAGAACTGTGGAAGCAGAAAAGAAATACAAGACTTATAAAAATAAACTCATTAGTATTTTAAGATTGAGTAAAAAAACATATTACAGTAAATTATTGGAAAATAACAAAACTAATACATGTAATATATGGAAGGTGTTAAATAATATAACATAGAGAGGAAAACTAAATTCCAACCACATCTCTTATTTAAATTTGGAAAATGGAATAATCAATGAAAATAGCTTGATCTCCAACACGTTTAATGAATATTTTATTAATATAGCAAAAAAGATCACCAACTCCACTGTATCATCAGCAAATACAAGTGGCGCTAACAATGTCGTCAACATAAATGCTTACTCAGTGTTTATGAAAGAAATGGATGAAAAAGAAATTCTTGACATTGTTAACAAATTCAAAGACAAAAAATCAACTGATTGTAATGATTTCAGTATGTTCTTGGTTAAATGTATCATTGATTGTATTGTTAAACACTTCACTTTCATATGCAACATGTCACTAACTGCTGGTAAATTTCCAAAGAAAATGAAAATAGCAAGAGTTGTTCCTCTGTATAAGACTGGTGACAAACAACTATTGTCAAACTACAGACCCATCTCCTTGTTACCTCAGTTCTCCAAAATACTGGAAAAAATATTTATTAAGAGACTAAATGATTTCATTGATAAGCACAGTATACTCTGCGAACAACAGTATGGATTCAGGAAGAACCAGACCACCTCACTGGCACTCATGGACTTTGAACAGATTATGGATGCAACAGATAGAAGAGAATACACAGTTGGAATATTTCTGGACTTACAAAAGGCATTTGATACAGTTGACCATAAATTACTCCTCAGTAAATTACATAAGTATGGCATCAGAGGAACTGCTTTTGACTGGTTACACAGCTATTTAGAAGACAGATATCAATATGGTCATGTGAATAGTACAGACTCTGAGTTGCTGAAGATGACGTGTGGGGTACCACAGGGTTCGGTGCTTGGTCCATTGCTGTTTATTTTGTATATTAATGATTTATGTTCTGTGTCTAAATTGTTCAAGTGTATTTTATTTGCAGATGACACAACTTTTTTTTGTAGTGGAGAAAATCTTAAGCAGCTTCTGGATTCAGTAGAAAATGAACTTAAACAAATCAATCAATGGTTCACTGCTAATAAATTATCTATTCACCTTGGAAAAACAAAATGTATAATATTTGGAAACCGCAAATGATATAATCACAGAAAAATTAAAATAAACAATGTTGAAATTGACACAGTTTTCGAAACCAAGTTCCTAGGGGTCACTGCCTGATAACAAACTAAACTGGAAATCACACATAAATTATGTCAAAACTAAAATGTCTAAATCCATTGCCATACTGTATAAAGTTAAGGATCTCCTGTGTCAAAAATCTCTTTGCATTTTATATAATTCACTGATAGTTCCTTATATGACATACTGTGTGGAGATCTGGGGAAACACATATAAAACAAACACAAACTTAATCTTTTTACTAGTACAGAAAAAAGCTGTACGCATTGTATCAAAGAAACGTTACTGTGAACCAACAAATCCAATATTCATTCAGTTACATACTCTTAAATTTAGAGATTTAGTAGATTATAATGTCATTCAAATCATGTACAAAGCAAATAATAACCAGTTACCTGTTAATATTCAGAGACTGTCTAAAAAAAGGGAAAGCAAATATGAGCTAAGAGGTAACTCTGTTTTTAATAAGCCAAAGGTTAGAACAAATACAAAGTATCATTGCATATCTGTCACTGGAGTTAAACTGTGGAACTGTTGCTCTGAAAATATTAAAACATGTTCAACTCTGAAACAATTCAAAAAATTGTACAAAGATGAGAAAATCTCTCAGTATCTCATTGTAAATGCTGGGAGATAAACTTGTAATAACTTAAATGTTTTTGTTTGTTTTTTTTTGTCTACTTGTTCTATTTGATTTTCTTTGTTGATTTTGGGTATGACTTAAATTTTTATGTTATTGATTTTAAAATTGTGACGGGTAGGCATTATATAAGCACTAGCTTCAGCCTACACCCTTTCGGGTGTTCTTTTGTGTGTTCTTATTGTACTGTATTGTATGCATGTTTATTATTATTACCAAATAAATTCATTCATTCATTCATTCATTCATTCATTCATTCATACTATAGTATATTGTTATATGTGAGCCCCACTGAGGCAGAAAACAGAACCCAATTGCTGGAACTTTGGCTGGGATAGGCTCCAGCCCCACCGCGACCCGAAAAGGATTAAGCGGAAGAAGATGGACGGATAGATGGATGGATGGTTGCAAAATTTATTAAACTGAAAACAAAACTCAGCGCAAGGGCTGAAAACAAGGTTCAAGCCTAGGCACAGGCAAAAAATCACCAAACAAGGAATGACAGGACATGGCAGGAAACAGATGTGGCAGAAGCGTGTAATCATGCCGACAATGACAAGGATGCCGTTCCTTACTTCGGGGTGGTGTCCTGTCCAGGACAGGATGAATGAACAAAACACAAACAGTTGTGGATAATCAGGAAATTACTGACATTACCGAAACTACCAACAGCAGCAGTGGAGCACGGTGGAGCAGCAAGCATGATGGCAGGCAGAGGACCAGACGTGGCTGCCAGCAGAAAACCAAATGTGGCGGCTGGTGGAGCAAGTGCTGATGGCATGGAGGAGAGGTGGAGCTCACCGGCTGACCCCTGTCTCAGACTAGCCGGGAGCAGATAGCCCGTCCACCTCTGCTGTGGAGGAGAACTCATCGGAAAGCAAAAATTTCTTGAGGAAGACTGGAATGTCCTTCATCAGTTGGGGCTTTGATGCTTCAGTCCAACAAGCCATCCTCTATGCTTCACCCTGCCATCTGTCCCCTTGGAGGCAGAGCTTGTAACATTCCCTCAAGGTCCTGATAACTTATAAAAGCCCGTCACACAGCTCTGTGTGACGGGCCAAATCGTCAGGTGAGGAGCTCAGAGCAGAGGAGAGGAGAGAGACACATAAGAGCTGGAGAGTTGAAGCGGCAGCACTTACATGAGCAGAGACAGGTGGTGAGGACTCAGCAGCCGTTGGCGGCTGCTGCCGCGCCCCCCCCCCCCCCCCCACCCAGGAACAAGGTAAGACCTCTCATTAATTGATGTTAAAAGATGAGGTAACAGTACTTGGCCTTGCTTCCCACTCTGCTGCCGCTGAAAAGCCAGACGACACCCTCTGGGTGGCTGCAGAGATCATCTGGCAGGGAGCTACAGAAAGGGTGTTGGTGCTGGAGCTGGGATGGAGTGCCAGGAGAGGGGGTGCTGACGCAAATCCTTCCATCAATCTCTCCGCCTATCCTCACCAGTCCCAGGCAGCAAGGTGGATTGCAGAAAGGCATAGATGGACAAATCCTGAACCCCGGGAAACACCCCCAGACCCAGGGTGTGCGCCAACTCCCCGGCTGCTGCTGTCCAAATTTTGCACTCCTCCTCTGGGTCACTGCAGCTGCGGGCCACAGTGACTAGGTCCCACAGCCTCCTTGATACCCACAGCTGTTTATTGCTAAGCAGGCACCAACCCTCCATAGCTGAGCACGCCAAAGTTCACTGGATCCCACTGGTGGCGTCCTTCTGTCATATGCGAGCCCCTCCATGGCAGAAAACAATACCCAGATGCTGGAACTTTGGTTGCAAAATTTATTAAACTAAAAACAAAACTCAGCTCTAGGGTAGAAAACAAGGTTAAAGTGAAGGCACAGGTAAAAAAAAAAATCACCAAACAAGAAATGACAGGCAAAGACAGGAAACAATGACAAGGATGCCACCCCGAGGAAAGGAGCAGCATTCCTTAGGACAGGACTGTTTTTAGGACAGTGCAGGCTCATGAACATTAATATCAACCAATGTAAATTGCCAGATTGTAGCCAGTGGCTAATTTCCATCTGTTGTCGATGGGTTGCAATGGACAAAACACAAACAGCCGTGGATAATCTGGAAATTAACAAGGTAAGGAACAAGCAAAGCAACAACAGAAAACAAAGACAATGTCAAAACAAAAGCTCACTCAAACCCAAGACCAGAATAAAGAAACATAAACATAACCATGATAATAATAATACTAATGGCAACCAAGAACTAAGAATAAGGCAGGGATAATAACAACAACACAAAACAGAGACCATAATCACATTGAAACTAAACACCTAGAATCACACAATAATAAACTCAAGGCGAGGACATGGGCTGAGCCCATGTTCTGGTCACAACAGAATACTCAAAATACCAAACCCTAACATATACATTGTATGTCTTTGCAAAAATAGTTGTGCCTTTACACATTCACTTTATTAAAACAGGTGCCTTCTGCTCTGAATGAACCTTATCTTGAGCTGCACATTGACCAATACGTTGTTTATCATGTGCACAACAACCCTGTTTGAAGCCTTATGCCAATGTTTTATAACTATAATAACTCCAAAGACTATATCATAAAAAAATTTTACATAGAAGGTGTTTATTTTCCTTTGTGTGTGTGCTTTATTTTTGTACTGTAATTGATAAATGAAATGAAGAAATAAAGTCTTTCACAAATCTGGAAGGGTGAAAGACTTCCATTTGAGTTTCTTGTCAGGATGGGATGGCCCTTTCTTTCCTGTTGAGATAAAAACAAATCCTCCTGATACACAGAACTAATTGATCTCCAAAGAGACACAACGTTTAACTACAGATAGAGCTTTTACTTTACACAAAACCTGCCAGTGCACAGCAACATATATCAAAGTTTAGGGTAAGATCATCTTAAGAAAATAGAGGAGAATCAGAGTTATCAGACTAGTTTCACTCATATGAGCATAAACCCTAGTTAGACAAGTCCTCCTTTGAATTCCCCAGAGCTTCCCATTAGGTCCCAGAAACATTAACCTAATTTTTGACAATTCCCTGGTTAGGAGATAAAGCCAATGTGACCCTTTTGTTTTTTTTTATGGAACATCTTAAGTGTTTTAATACACAAGTTACATCGTCCAAATTTAGTTTTTTATACAGTTTAGATTTCTCTGCTGGCCGCTTGGGAGATGGTCCAGTTTACTCATTGCATGTGCACAGGTGACTGGACAATGTTCTTAAACCCCTTTGCGTTCCAGCCCATTTCCCTTCGAAGCGCCTGAAAAAAACATACCCAAACTAAATTCAAAGCTGTTCTTCAACCTCTTGCACTATCTTCATGGGGTTGGTCTCATTCAAAAGAAAACATTGTAAGTTTTTTTAGCAAAAGAGTCAGAATCCCTCTAAGTGCTTGAGCCAATGAGTAATTGTGATCTAAACATACTAAATTTGAAGAAAATAAAGTTCGCCTGTTTTTTTTTTTTTTTTAGATACAAATGTGTGAAAAAATATACAGCTGGTAGATACTGGCTGAAAAACACAATAGAAATGTCGAACTAAGTGTTATTGTGATAAGATAAGATAAGCCTTTATTAGTCCCACAACGGGGAAATTCCAGGATTGCAACAGCACAGGGATAGCAACACTCAGAGCAACAATCAGAAGGCAAGAAAAAAAAAAAAAAAAAAACAAAAAAAAAACAAGCAAGCAAGAGCAGCTAATATACATATGTACATATTACTATAAAATATATATATACACACACACACACAGTGTGTGTGTGTATATATATATATTTGATGACTATATATATATATATACAGTATATATATATATATATATATATATATTTGATGACTCGCTCTCTGCCATTATCTGCTACAGCTGCGCGCACACCTGTTCCCCATCGCTCATGGGCTATATAACCTGCTCTGCCTGTAAGACCGGCACAGAGCCATTTGTCTCCCTGGCTACGTGAAGCTCTGCGCTCTTCGTTCAGCCAAACATTCAGTCCTCGTCATCCCTGACGTTTCTGCCTCATCCTGGAAGGATTCTCCTCAACTCCAAGTAAGCTCATCATTCTACTGACCTGTTCTGCATTATCCCCTGTGCACAGGCGGAACTCCCAGGGGGCGGAATCCTTTCCTCCAGGCGGCAGACTACGCCTACCTCTCTCCTTCGCACCGTCTCTCGTCAGCAGCGCTGAGTGGCAGATGCTCTCCTTCGGGATTGCCTCCGGGCCAACCTTTATTCACCACTGCAGCTGTAACAGTAAGCCTCAGTTACTCCACCAATACACTACCAGTGTTGAACTGTGCTAATACTGTGCGTCTGCTCTGTTCTTAGGGTTGCCAGATTGCACGGCGCTCTGCTCGCTCCCAGCTGTTACGAGTCTACGGATCCACACACTCACATCCACTTTACTACACACACACGCACCCACACACAAACACTATCACAATAAAGATCATTGAACCTACTCTTGAGCTTGTGTCTGTTCCCTGGGTCATCCAATTATGTCAGTTATGAAGTGCAGGTATGTATTTGTTAACAATCGGAGAAGAAATGAATATATTATGCACCTTTTTTCTCAGGCTTTAACCAGGTGTCTTCAAACTGTGCCAAATGGAATCATGGTCACCCCCCTCCCATGTGATTCTTTAGCTAATGACCGGGTCAAGCAATTAATAATTTCTTCAATGTTCAGTGCTAATTTTAGCCATTTTTCAAAAAAGTGAGTGTTGTTACAATGCTTCTGCCTTGGATTCACGGACTGGTTTATGGTAGCTTTATGCACAGGCTTTACGCAGGGGCTTTAGACGGGGGAAGTGGGCTGAATCCCCCCTTGTAAGGTATCCCTTAATTCAGACATTAATTGGCTAAGCCACACGTCCATCATTTGCTTACTCTGATACAACTGGCTCGTTGTGCTACCGTTAACCATAAGACTGGACCTTCATGGACCTTTATCACTCATTGGGTTCCTAGAGCTTTCAGTCACAAAACAGAAGCTCTATTGTGTCAAATGAGCTGTTAATCAATTGTAGGGCTCCACCCCCACCTTGGGTTTCCATTTCCGGTTCAACCACAAGGAAGTGTATTGTTTTTTATCAGCAATCAGCTGGTGGTTGCCGCTAAGTTTCATACAAATGCTCCTATTTTATCGGCAGTTTTCCCAGTCGTCATCAAGATGGACAATAAATCTTACTCAAATGGATCTATTGGACCTTTTACAATACAGATGGACCATATTTGTTGAACATCATTCATTCAGGGATGGCAAGGAAGCTCCTTTGGTGAGTCACTTGTTTGTTTTCATGCTAACGCTAGCTTGTTAAAAGTTCTATTTAAATCCAGTGTTATGATTTTTTCTGAAATCTGTTTTAATAACCAAATAGATGAAATTCTAAGCTTTCAAATGATGTAAGGCATGACTGCCTACTGTAATTCATTGTGTTGCAACTGAGACATTTAAATGGCATTTAAATGCGCCCGCCCGTGGGGTCCCGGAACGTTAAGAGGGTTTAAGGACATTTTCTTTATTGTGAGAAACTGCTCTTAATCTAGTGAGAAACAGCTGTTATGAGACAAATCCCTCTTACTGAGGCACTGCTCTTTATATGTTCTGGACATGCTCCTCTTCTCGCAGGGCATGGATCGGGGAGGTCTTCTTCATGGGGGCTAGAGTCGGCTCCTTGGATGGAATAGGTGGCTTTTTGTGAGCAGCTCCTCTTGTTCCCTGGGCTACACAGCAACAGCATGCATCTCTGGAAGGCGGACCACCATGGCTCACTCAACAGAGAGCTATTGCTGGGGTCCTTAGAGCAAAATGTGTATGGTCTAGATTTTATGTGTGCTCAGGTACTCAGGACCAGCTCAATGGACACAATAGGTGGCCTCTTGAGAACAGCCCCACTTTTTCCCAAGAGAGAGGTGGATCTCTTCCTCCTGATGCTCCCACTGCCAGACTCCTAGATCACTGGCATTCCACGGGTCTAACTCCGACTGCCAGACTATTAAGTTGGTCGCTGCAGGCAGGTAGTCTGGTCATTCGTGCCAACCAGGAAGGCTCCATTCTGTGAGGTGAAGGGCAACTAAAAGTGGCACATGATGGCAGTCTTATTGTATATACAGCAAAAACTCAGGAACCCGCCCTCAATATCACATGCATGCTGCTCAATCAGGTGTAATCAGGGCTTGACATTAACACCCACCAACCCACCGATGGGGGGGTAGATTTCAGCAGTGGCTGGTAAGGCAGCCACTCCCCCTTGCCAATTTGGCAGGTTGTAGTTTTCTCAAACGGCATCTAAAATAATAAACTCAAGTTAAAATATCACAATGTGAGACTACGAAACTACAACTCCTGATTTTTATTAACAATAAAAACACTTTCAGCTAATCAGAAAACATCCGACCATCACTGTCACCTGTTTTGACACCTGTTTTTTGCTTTTCTTATTTCAGACAAGGATGAATAGGCAATGTTTTTACCTTTACATACATGTATATAGTGGTGTGAAAAAGTGTGTAGCAACATTTAATTATAAGGTACAAAGATGATTTAATTTATACCTCGAGGTGTAAGTGGAAACGAAGGTTTACTTTCGAGTCCACACACATACCGGAAAAACTCATTTTTGGGGCACCTGTCCACAAGCTTGGACAATTTATTAATAACTAATCTTTATTCCTTCAATCAATCAGTCTCAAATATTCGTGAATTCTACTGGGTGACTTTAGAAACAAACACAGGAAAAGAAATCAACAGAAACTTCCATATACTTTTTACAGTTTTAATGATCAGACTCAGATTAAATGACACTACATTCAACGGATTTGTTGGTAAAGTGAAATGATCAAGTATTTAGAATCACATTCAACTTGTAACTGGTTATTGAGCAACAAAGTGTAATCACATTTGTGGAACCAAGAAAACCTTAGTATGAATTTTTAACTGTGAAGAAAATGGAGACTGAAATAACTGTATCAAAAATATGAAGAAAATTGGACACAAATTTTATGAAGAAAATTGGAAAAGAAATTATGAATTACTCTAAAAATAAAAAATGGAATTTAATGAAAAGAGGAATATCATTTCTCTTTAACTCTATAGCTCCAATCAGAGATATAAACTAGTTTTAAACCTGAGACGAATTATGGCATATTTAAGGCGATGGACATCACATTATTCAGCAGATGAAACAAAGGAATCTTGCTTACGTGAACTTGTGTTGGGGTTTTCTTCAGCTGGATTCAGGAGCTGAGATTTTCTTTGATGATAGTGGAGAATATCTGCCAGCAAATATTTCTTCCCAGGGCAGTAGTCAGAAGCTGAGATCTGGCGGTGATAACAAGGCTGCTGGCCGCGTAATGTGCCATGCGGACAACACGAGAATTTTTCAGCGGCTTCCTCGGGTCCACATAAATTGGATATATTTCAGTCTGATCAAAGTTACAGGAATGGAGAGACAAGATTAATAAAAAAAAATTCAAACCATGAAATTCAAGTTCTGCAGATGCTGTGGTGACTGGCAAGAACAGCTTCCAGTGTGAGAAAATGATCAGTCCACTTTAAAACACGGTGAGTTAATAGAAAAAGTTTAACAAAATAAAAAAGAAAAATGTCTGTGAACATGGAGTTTCACTCCATATAAAAGAGAAGTTTGAGCTCAAAAAGGGAGAAAAAGTATTTTCCCAGACGTTTAAAGGAAAAAGACTTTAAGGCAGGACACACAGACTTTCATGCAGAACAACTCTCTGCCACTCTCCCTCAAACTAGGGTGTTCCTCATTTAAAACTGAGTAGGTTTCCATGGGAACAACTTGACTGACATGAAAGGGAACCAATTGTCTCCCACCACGGGATGTTTGAATGAACTCTGATCCAATAAGAAAACAATCTTTGTCTGTAACCGTCCAATAGAATGAAAGGGGGTATTGTCCAACAGAGACTGGCTGGTGCCAGTCAGATGACTTGAGCATGCTTTTCCAACAGGATAAAACATCTTGATTAATATAAAACTTCACTTTATGCTTATATATAAAATCTAAGCTAACCTCAGTGATTCATGACTAACTTTCAGTGAGCATGCACTTTTATAAACTTGTCCTTCTATAATTAACATGCATCAGAATAATGCATGTTAATTCTCTGCGCAACAATCGTCCGTATCTCTGCACTGTTTTGATATGGGCGATTGTCTGTATCCCTGCACAAAAATCATCCGTATCGCTGCGCAACAATCATCCGTATCTCTGCACTGTTTTGATATGGGAGATCGTCCGTATCTCTGTGCAATAATCGTCCGTATCTCTGTGCTGTTTTGATATGGACGATCGCCCATATCAAAACGACGCAGAAAAGCAACAGTGTCAAAACTCGCCCGGAAAAGAGTTGGTGTAGTTGATTTTTTTTTTCCACGTAAGGCAATCGTTATTTAATCGTTTGGTTTACAGAAATTTTGCTTCAATTTTTTTTTTTTTTTATTTCCCTGATCATGGTTGGGGAAATAAAAAAAAAAATGCTCAGATATTCAGTTTTGGTACGCAATGAGATTAATAAAAATGAAAACTGAAAAAAGTAATATAACGTTTTTTACACAAAGTCCTTCCATTTTTTATCTTGATTCTTTTTTCTAAAGCCCATCCAGGGACAAGAGTTGCAAATTAGCTAATAGCTATACACTCTATGTGCAACACATCAGATTGATTGTCTTTGATTAATTGTCTATGTTTATTGCACTGTCCCTGTCAAATAAACTAATCTACTAGTAACGTCAACACTCGGCTTCAAAATTCATAGGGGAGGATTTTACTTTTGGGGGAAAAAATATAACAAAATCATGATCGCCTTATGTGAAAAAAAAAAATCAATAACACAAACTCTTTTCCTGGCGAGTTTTGACACTGTTGCTTCTCTGCACTGTTTTGATATGTTGATATTGTCTTGAGCTGTGGGTTTTTGTTTGAAAACCGTAGGTATGGCAGTTGGTTTTAGAACCTGTTTGTAACGAACTTTCAAGCCTAAAGATTCCTGTATAGCAGGCGCTTCCTCAAAACTGTCTGCAGTGAAATGATCGCTACAGAGTACAGAAGATGGTGTTGGTTGCCATTTGTCCCTTGTTCTCTGTACTTGCGTCGCCCATTTTTTAAGAAGATCTGGATCTTTTGGTAATTAGAACAGGCTTATACGTTCACCAGAGCAATTAGAACACCCAGCCGCCACGCAATGTTTCGGCATTTCTTTGCTGATATAGAAGCTAAATAGCTTGTTTACATTGACAGCACACGGATCAGCGAGAGGAAACTCTCCTCACAACGTCATATCCTGAAACAAGGTGAGTCTCAGGAGATCGCATTAGTACAACATGGTGCTAAATTTGAATTCACCTAGAAATATTTTTCCACTTATTTAGTGTTCGAAGTCAACAGGACCAACTATATGGACGATTGAAGATAAATTCATACTGAATATTGATCCATAGTTCCTACATCGTGTCACAGACACTTTAAGATCAGACTTTTTTCCTCATCAGTTTTCTATTTTTTCTCTTCTTTTTTTCTGGTGTGTCCATTTAGGTTAAATCCATCACCAGCTACTAATGACGCAGTGCAGCCTGAAGGGGTGTCCCAATTCATAGGGGTTATTTTCAGCCCTAAAGGGCCACGGGGTAGGGGACAAGTACAAATGAGAACTGGGACCAACCCCAAATCTACCTGTACTTCACTCTCACATTGCAAATATTTTCTCTACTGTTTTACAGTATTTACTGTTGTTAATAAATAATTAGACAGTGTTTCTCTTCATATTTTTTAATGTATGTATTAGGGTCATTTACATTTAAAAAGGATGTAAATTTAGTTCAAGTAAATTTTAGCATGCAATAGTCAAATTTGGCAATATTAAACATAATTTTTATGACAAAATTGCGGCTAGTGGAACAGCTGCGTGCCTAGTAACTTTGGAAAATCACTAGCTGCAGTGGCTGATGAGTAAAAAAGTTAATGTCAAGCCCTGGGTGTAATTATTAAAGGTTTTGCAAAGCATGCATTTCCCATATACAGTGGGGGAAATAATTATTTGATCCCTTACTGAATTTGTAAGTTTACCCCCTTATAAAGAAATTAAGAGACAGAAGATTAACACAAAAATATTAAATAAGGGTTATAAATTAATTTGCATTTGATCGAGGGAATAGGTATTTGATCCCCTGCCAACCAACAAGAATTCTGACCCACACAGAGTGGTTATGTATCCATGAGGCACATAAATTAGTCCTGTCCCTTTAGGAAATTATTCCTAATCTTAACTCATTATTTGTATAAAACATTCAAACTTCACCACCATGGGCAAGGCGAAAGAGCTGTCATAGGGTGTCAGAGGCAAGATTGTAGACCTGCACAAGGCTGGAATGGGCTGCAAGATCATCAGCAAGAAGCTTGATGAGAAAGAGACCACTGTTGTTGCAATAATTTGAAAATAAAAGAAATACAAGATAACAGTCAATCGGCCTCGCCCTGGAGCTCCATGTAAGAGTTCATCTTATGGGGTAAGAATGATTCTGAGAAAGGTGAGGGATCAACCCAGAATTACACAGGTGGAGCTTGTTAATGATCTCAAGGGAGCTGGGATCACAATCACCAAGAAAACCATTGTAAACACACTTTGCTTTAATGGATTGAGATCCTGTAGCACTCGCAAGGTCCCCCTGCTCAAGAACGCACATGTACAGGCTTGTCTGAAGTTTGCCAATGAACACCTGAATGATTCAGAGAAGACTTGAGAGAATGTTGTGTGGTCAGATGAGACCAAAATTGAGCTCTTTGACATCAACTTGACTCGCCGTGTTTGGAGGCAGAGAACACCATCCCCACTGTCAAACATGGAAGTGGAAACATTCTGCTTTGGGGCTATTTTTCTGCTAAGCGTACATGAAGACTTCGTCACATTGAGGGGCCAATGAAGGGGGCCATGTACCATAGAATCTTGTATGAGAACCTCCTGGCCTCAGCCAGAACACTGATGACGGGTTGTGGATGGGTCTTCCAGTATGACAATGACCCAAAACATATGGCCAAGGCAACAAAGGAGCGGCTCAAGAAGAAGCACATTAAGGTCCTTTAGTGGCCTAGTCAGTCTCTGGACCTTAATCCCATAGAAAATCTGTGGAGGGAGCTGGGGGCATCCATTTTAGGGTCTCTTGCCAATGCCCCTGCCTGGTGGCTGTGTTGTGTGCCTGGTTGCTAATAAAGCTGAGTTCATACATTCACCTGGCCTCATCCTTGTATAAGGTATTTATCCATACATAACATTTTGGCGATGAGAATAAACCATGGAGAAGTGTATTTCAGACTCTGTTAGCATCAGCATTGGATCACCCCAGGGCTGTGTACTTTCCCCCCTACTCTTCTCCCTTTATACCAACTCCTGCACCTCCTCCCACCAGTCTGTTAAGCTGATTAAGTTTGCGGACGACACCACCCTCATCGGGCTCATCTCCAACGGCGACGAGTCCGCCTACAGGGAAGAGGTGGCCCAGCTGGTGTCCTGGTGCAGCCACAACAACCTGCAGCTGAATGCTCTGAAGACAGCAGAGATGATTGTGGACTTCAGGAAAGTCACATCCCCCCTGCCCCCCCTCACCATCACAGGCTCTCCCATCACCTTTGCAGATTCCTTCCGCTTCTTGGGCACCACCATCACCCGTGACCTCAAATGGGAGCCAACCATCAGCTCCCTCATCAAAAAGGCCCAGCAGAGGATGTTCTTTCTGCGGCAGCTGAGGAAGCTCAAGCTACCCACCAAGATGTTAGTGCAGTTCTACACGGCCATCATCGAGTCCATCCTCACCTCCTCCATAACTGTGTGGTACGCAGGAGCCACTGCCAGGGACAGACTAAGGCTGCAGCGCGTCGTGCGCACTGCTGAGAAGGTGATAGGCTGCAAACTCCCATCTCTCCAGGATCTGTACATCTCCAGGACTCGGAGGCGTGCTGGCCGGATCATAGCCGATCCTTCACATCCTGGTCACGTGCTGTTTGCCCCCCTCCCCTCAGGTAGAAGGCTTCGGTCCATTTGGACTAAAACCTCCCGGCACATGAACAGCTTCTTCCCCTCTGCCATCAGACTGCTGAACACTAAGTGACTTATTGACTCTCGTGCACTATGTACAGCAGCTCAACCAGACTCATGTCAATCACCACTGTTTTTCTGTTGCATTATTGACTGCACTATGTGGTACTTCACATTATCTGCTACATGCTAATTTTTTAAACTGCCTTGACTAGTACTACTCATTATTACTAGTATTATTATTATTATTACTTATTATTACTTATTTTTCTACATTTATTGCACGTTTCTAGTCCTTTAGTTTTTTATTTTATCCCCTTTTCTCATTGTGTTTTTAATGTTGCAGCATGGCACCGAGACAAATTCCTAGTTTGTGTATCACATGAACAATGGCAATAAATCTGATTCTGATTCTGATTCTGATTCTGATTTCACCGCTTCGGCCCTTCCTGGAGCTCCCGGGCGAGCCGCCTGTGCCCTGGCCAAGATCGTCCGTGGCTTTCCAAAACTACATCGTCGTGCTTGAACTGGATGAGTTAAATAAACTGAGGGCATGTGCACTCCTGGTGCATAATTTGGGGATTAAGGGCCAGCGTATCCTGCGTACACTCTGGGCCTCGGACTCATATGAGGATGTAGTCAAGTTGCTAGTGTGCCATTTTCACACCCCGGACAGCGTGACCGTCTGGAGAATTCGGTTTCAGCAGCAACACCAATGGGCGGGTGAGCCTATCCAACAGTCTGACTCACTGTGGGCAGTGAGTGCCGCTTTGGGCCACTGGAGGAAGAGATGGCACACGACCAGCTGGCAGAGCACACAAACAATACTGCTATACGAGCAAATCTACTCACGGTGCCGGATGACTGGGTGACCTGCGATAGTCCACTCTAGCTCTCCAATTGGAGACCACAGACAAGCTAGCCTCTGAGCTAAATTGGCGCCAGTCACAACGGCAGCTGGAGCCTTCCGCCGCGGCACAAGTAGCGGACCCAGACAGCGTGGATAGCATGGACGACGATGTTATGGAAACCAATGCTACAAGCTGTAGGTCTGGCCCGGGAAAACCCTTGTGTATGGGTTGTGGGTCTGCGAATCACCAATACAAGGCTAGGAACTGCCCGGCTAGAGGGAAGTGTTGTGGCAAGTGTGGACGCTTGAACCATTATGCCAGAGTGTGCCGTGTATCTGAGTCGGAGAGCCCACGGAAGAAATCACTCTGCCTACCCCCGACAACTATTCACACAGTGTCCCCGAGTACCAACGGGTACACGTTTTGCAGAGTAACACTGGATGGCTTGGAGGTGCCACTGCTGCTCGACACTGGGGCGCAGGGATCGCTGCTGAATTGGGCCACGGTGAGGACATTTTTTCCCCACTACAAAATAAGGGGTAACCCAGTGCCGCTTTACAGTTATGGAGGTGGCAGGCTGTGCACGGTCAGAACTTTGGAGTTAACAGTTTGGTACAAGTTGACGGTGATGGCTGATTTCAGGTTCCACGTCACGGCCCGGGGTGACAACATCATTGGCTGTGACTTGTTTTACAGACTGGGTTTTGCCATTAAAAATGACGCTGGGGAAGAGTGGTCTGGTTGTGGCCAGTTGAACCCTCCGGTTCCAGTGGTGGAGGACGACGTTGTGTGGGACAAAGCTCTACCAGGCACCATGGTGGTCAAGCAGGACCAGCCTCGCTAAGGTTTGACGCAGGAGGGTCTCAGTGCCAGCGCTTGGGCAATGGCAGGACAGGGGACCGAGCGTGGTGGCATGGTGGTCCTCTGGAACTTGGCCACAGAGGGCTGGTGTCATGGTCCGTGTGCTGACTCTGTCTGCACTCGGGTTGTCCGGTAGTTCCCCGTTCTCTCCTCAGATGCACCACTTGGCCTCCAAGCTTTCATTGTGACAGCGTCTCGGCGGGGCTTCCGGCTGTCAGAGCCGAGCTCCGCAGGATGGCTGGATTCCAATCAGCTGATGACATTCTCATCAGCTGATTAATCTGTCAGCCCTATTTAAGGGAGCAGCTCTGTTTACTCGGGGCTGCGACCTCGCCTTGGCCAGTCTGGTTTCCCTACGCCCGAAGCCAGTTCTGTTCAGCATTAGGTTCCGTCCTCGCTAATCATATGTAAATGTTGTGTCTTTGCCCTTATTTGTGTTTTGACCCACGAGGCTCATTGTTTTGTAGTATATGTCTTTATTTAATAAATGTGCAAACTCATCGGCTGCCTACAGTGCCTCATTAGCGGTCCGCGAGGACTGCTCCATAACAGTAGGTCGCAGCCAAAGGAGACGCCAGTTACTGTGAGTTTGTTTTGGGCTTGATTTCTCACTTTTCCATGTACCAGCGTGCTGGGAGATGGCGTCACCACCTAAGGGCTATGCCATGAGTTTAGGCTACGAGCTAGTCATGGATCTCATCGAGATCGATGGGATCCTCTCCAGCACTCGTAGTTATCCCGTCCCCAGCGGCTCGTGCTGGTACTTGGACCTCGCTGAGGCAACTATTAACCACCATCCTCGCTACGATGACCACCCTGACATCACGGCGAGGATGGCGGACATCTCCGCTCACCGGGAGAAGCTCCGTGGGCTGAAGGGAAACTCCGGCTGGAAGCCGAAGATGAGGCATCCTTGCTCCTCGTCTCGGGATCCCATTCCTGTCCCCCATCCAGTCCAGGAGTTTGCACCATCCAGGGGTCATCCCTGGCAGAGAAGGACGTCAGCCAGGATTCTCCCAGCGTATCCTCAGTGAGAACCCCGTCCGGATCCAGTACCGGTTTGCCAGAAGGACTCTATCTCCCAGCCAGCTGATGCTCCTGCATCATGTAGGAAGGGAATGACTGCAACCACCACCTCCGGGTCATCTGACCCCTGGGTGTGGAGTTCGGGGCTCACAGTCCCCTGAGCTCCCTCCACCTGCTGCAGTGATTAATCATGAACCTGCTTCCTTTGTGTCTCCTTTGCCTGAGCATTCTTCAGCACCAGGTTTACACCCTCAGACAAGGGAGGAGCCTGTGGCCCTGGAATACCTGGTTCCGGCCCCGTAGCCATGTCATGGGCAAAGGAGGAGGGCGGACTGCAATCTGGAGCCTGCGCCAGTGAGCAAGCATCCCCGGGTCTCCACGGAGGGACAGACTGACCCAGCAGGTCATGGATCCCCTGCCACCACGCCGTGCGGGCCCTCGGCATGGACGTCAGCGTCAGGGAATCTCCGGACTGTGGACACCATCATGCCGGTTGTGGAGCCCGCCTTAGCTGAGTAGGAACCTGAAGACGACCTTCTTCCTTCTGAACCCGGATCGTCGAAGTCCTGGACAGCGACAGAACTCGAGATCCGGCAAGTGCTCTATTTTGTCTTTCTCCTATCAATTTTAGAGCATTTTTGCCTGTCTCTCGGGGAGATGAACTGGGTGCAGCAGTCCGCTGCATCCGAGCTTGTCTTGCTGGGCTCTGTCGCTGTCGGTGATCCTGATCCCGGTTCTCTTTCTTCTCCTGAGCCTTCTCCCAGGGTCACTGGTGCGGAGTCGATTCCGGTCGCTGTATTGGAGGTTCCGTGTTCGGGTTTGGAGGATATCCCTGGTGCTGCGCCGACCCAATCGGGGTCCATCGAGGGTGTGGTTCCGGCTCAGTTGGGGTCCGTCGTGGGTGCAACACTGACCCAGGCAGGGTCCATCACGGGAGTGGTTCCGGCCCAATCGGGGTCCGTCGTGGGTGCAGCTCTAACCCAGTCGGGGTACGTCATGGGTGTGGTTCTGGCCCAATAGAGGTCCGTCGTGGGTGCTGCATGGTCCCGCTGGGGATCCAACAGAAGCGCAGCGCCAGTCCGTGTGGGGTTCGGAGAAGGAGCTGCAGATCCTTCGCTGATCGACGCCGGACTGGTCCCTTTCCCTTTTCCAGTCCCCTTTTCCCTTCTATCTGGGGCCTCTGGGATTGCCCATTATCGGCTCGGCTCTCCCTCACTATCCCTCTCAACAGGGAAGCCGTCTTCGAGTTCTCCCCTGTGGTCCTAGTGGCTGAATGACGCAGGTCGGCCGCCTGGGAGATTGCTTCGCCCGTTTGGCGTTCTGGGTCAGCCACCCGACACACTTAACTCTCTGTTCAGCGATCTGGTCCGGCCACCAGAGGTACTGTTTTTCCTGGCCTGGGACCGGGGTAGGCTGCCCGAACTTTTCCTTTTTTCCCTGCCAGCGATTTGGTTGCTAGACGCAGGAAGACCCCCTGAACTATTTGCTTTTGTGCTATTATGCTCTCCCTGCTGTCATCCCTGTGTTTTTTTTGTTTTTTTTTGTCTGCTCTTCTGCAATTTTAGGAATGCGCTGGTGTTTGTTATTGAACTGTGTATTTCGTCGCTCCTTAGTGTGTGTGGTTTTTTTTTTCTCTCTCTCTCCTCTGTAGTCTGACGGTTGTTTCCTTGTTGCCTGCCCGTTACCTGGACTACTTTGAATTGTATTGATCGCTGCTCTGTAGCATGAGCTTTTTTTTTTTTCCTCCTCCCTGGTGTTATGGGGCTACGCTGCATCTTTGTACATGTAGTTGAGTTCCCTGTGGGTTTTAAAGATGTTTTTTTTTTCCTGTGACTCTTTTGGACTGATTATGGTGTTTTGTCTGCAGTCATTTGAGTTTTTCTGTGTCTTCTCCCCATAGGTTTTCCTTGGGTGCAGGATGTGTGCCTGTTTTTTTTTTTTTTTTTTGCCCCTGTTGTTCTTACTCTGTTTTGATTATTGTAGCCTGTTTTTCCTTTATTTTGTCTCCCTCTATGATGAGGTTTGACTCTGGCCCTCCTGGCCTTTCCCCCTCCTTCTTCTCTGGGGCAGTCCTGTTGACCTTCTAGGTGGTGGTGGGGGGGGGGCTCAATGTTACACCGCATCTGGAATCCGCCTCGTGAACGGGGGCAACTGTCATGGTCCGTGTGCTGACTCTGTCTGCACTTGGGTTGTCCGTTAGTTCCCCGTTCTCTCCTCAGGCGCACCACTTAGCCGCCAGGCTTTTATTGTGACAGCGTCTCGGCGGGGCTTCCGGCTGTCAGAGCTGAGCTCAGCAGGATGGCTGGATTCCAATCAGCTGATGACATTCTCATCAGCTGATTAATCTGTCAGCCCTATTTAAGGGAACAGCTCTGTTTACTCGAGGCTGCGACCTCGCCTTTGCCAGTCTGGTTTCCCTACGCCCGAAGCCAGTTCTGTTCAGCATTAGGTTCCGTCCTCGCTAATCATATGTAAGTGTTGTGTCTTTGCCCTTATTTGTGTTTTTCCCCACGAGGGTCATTGTTTTGTAGTGTATGGTCTTCTTTAATAAATGTGTAAACTCATCGGCTGCCTACAGTTTTTCATTAGCGGTCCGCGAGGACCACTCCATAACAGTTGGAGGATCTGCAGCTACAACGGCAATAGCTACAGCAGCTTTAAAAGAGGCCGGGGCCAGACCGACAGGCACGGAGGGGCAGCGTGGCAAACAGCACCGTTGCAGGCAAAGCAGAGCTCCTCTGAGAGTTACGGACCTGGTCCGGGCTCGAGCAGATGGACCTCCACGGCAGATACAAGCCAAAAGACAGCCAGAGGAACACCAGGAGTGGCTGTGCATCATGGCTAAGTGGGGCGCAGCCAACTTCCAGCTGTCGGACAGCTCATGGAGGCATGCCAACGAGCTGCAGCGTGTCTGGGAGAAGGCTTCTGATGGCGGGTTAAGACGAGAGAGGCGGTTGGTGGTGAGGAGAAGAGGCACTCTGGTCTATGAGGTCAGCTGTGACCCTAGGGGCATGCCACTTCCAGGGGCGGGTCTACTGAGGGGCTTCCCTGGGCCCTCCACAAGCCAGTTCTAGCCCTTTCTGCCAGGACAGTAGTGTGATTTTGAAAAAAAAAAAAAAAGTTTCTAATGTTCATTTGATTGTGTATGTAAAAAAAAACGAAACAACTAAAATGTTATTGATCTGGGTGTGTTTATATTTTAGGAACACGGCAATGTTTTAAGTTATTAATGGACTTTTAGTTAGTTACAGTTGGCAGAATAATCCACCTTGCCGTGTGGGGTAGGACGGTAGTCCACCCATCCCTAGTTTAGGCTTTGTTGTGTGAATGTGGAAGGCCATTTAGTAATTTCAATTTAGTTAGTGCGTGATTCGGGTCCTGAATTGAGGAGGGTCTTAACTGTGTGTGTTTTTGGACTTTCTACAGGGGAAGGGGGGTGTAATGTGAATTATACTTTTATTATGAAGTGCGGTGTAGTGGCGGCCACTTCCTTTTCTGCCAGTGCACCACCCTATAAATTCCAGGGGGCATTCATTTTAGGGTCTCTTGCCAATGCCCCTGGCTGGTGGCTGTGTTGTGCACCTGGTTGCTGATAAAGCTGAGTTTATACGTTCACGTAGCCTCATCCTTGTATAAGGTATTTATCCATACATAACAGAAACCTTCAGGATTTGGAGCATATCTGTAAAGAGGAGTGGGCCAAAATCCCTCCTGAGATGTGTACAAACCTGGTGGCCAACTACAAGTAACGTCTGACCTCTGTGATGCCAACAAGGTTTTCTCCACCTAGCACTAAGTCACGTTTTATTTGGGGATCAAATACTTATTTCTTTTGATCAAATGCAAATTAATTTATAACCCTAAGTTAATATTTTTTTCTGACTTTTTTTGTTGATCTTCTGTCTCTCTCTGTTAAAATAAACCATAAAAAATTATGGACTGTTCATTTCTTTGTAAGGGGGTAAACTTACAAATTCAGCAGTGGATCAAATATTTTTTTCCCGCACTGTAGTTGTACTGAGGAGACCAAGTGCAGGAGAACTGGAATTGAGTCATTTGAGTTGATATTAAAATTGTATGTGATAGGGAGAAACGGGTTAAGTGATGTATTCAGTGATTATATGTGCAGCCGTGGACAAAATTGTTGGTACCCCTCTGTTAATGAAAGAAAAACCCACAATGGTCACAGAAATAACTTGAATCTGACAAAAGTGGTAATAAATAAAAATTCTATGAAAATTAACCAATGAAAATCAGTTTTTGAATTGTGGTTCAACAGAATTACTTTAAAAAACAAACTCATGAAACAGGAATGAACAAAAATGATGGTACCCCTAGAAAAGTTTGAAAATAATGTGACCATAGGGACATGTTCAACCAAGATGTGTCCTCTAATTAACATCACAGGTGTCTACAAACTTGTAATCAGTCAGTCGGCCTATTTAAAGGGTGACAAGTAGTCACTGTGCTGTTTGGTGACATGGTGTGTACCACATTAAACATGGACCAGAGGAAGCAAAGGAGAGAGTTGTCTCAGGAGATTAGAAAGAAAATTATAGACAAGCATGTTAAAGGTAAAGGCTATAAGACCATCTCCAAGCAGCTTGATGTTCCTGTGACTACAGTTGCACAAATTATTCAGAAATTTAAGATCCACGGGACTGTAGCCAACCTCCCTGGACATGGCCGCAGGATGAGACGGATAATATGAATGGTAACAAAAGAGCTCAGAACAACCTCTAAACACACTCATGGTGAACTCCAAGGTCAAGTTACATCAGTGTCAGATCACACCATCCATCGTTGTTTGAGCCAAAGTGGACTTCATGGGAGATGACCAAGGAGGACGCCACTGTTGAAAACAAATCATAAAAAAGCCAGACTGGAATTTGCCAAACTGCATGTTAACAAGCCACAAAGCTTCTGAGAGAATGTCCTATGGACAGATGAGACAAAACTGGAACTTTTAGGCAAGGCATATCAGCTCTATGTTCACAGTCACAAAAATGAAGCATAGCAAGAAAAGAACACTGTCCCTACTGTGAAACATGGAGGAGGTTCTGTTATGTTCTTGGGCTGCTTTGCTGCATCTGACACAGGGTGTCTTGAATCTACGCAGGATACAATGAAATCTCAAGACTATCAAGATATTCTAGAGAGAAATGTGCTGCCCAGTGTCAGACAGCTTGGTCTCAGTCGCAGGTCATGGGTCTTGCAACAGGATAATGACCCAAAACACAGCTAAACGCACCCAAGAATGGCTAAGAGTGAAACACTGGACTATTCTAAAGTGGCCTTCTATGAGCCCTGATCTAAATCCTATTGAACATCTGTGTAAGGAGCTGAAACATGCCGTCTGGAGAAGGCACCCTTCAAACGTGAGACAACTGAAGCAGTTTGCTCATGAGGAGTGGGCCAAAATACCTGCTGAGAGGTGCAGAAGTCTCATTGACAGTTACAGAAATCGTTTGATTGCAGTGATTGTGTCATGCGGCGACCGTCGCTGATCACCTTAAGACGCCAAGAGTCCACCGGTGAGTTTTGCAATGATGGTAATTTATTAACAAGACACAAGACGTAACACAAGACTATGATAGACTGTGACGAAGATACACTAAACATAGAGCATGGGACCGTAAGGCTAACCCCAGCCACTTACAATCTAAGACATGACATGACAAGAGCAAGCATAAGCACGAGAATATACACACAAACCTGACATGACGAGGTTTAGATGATGTCTGACGAGGTTTAGCCAATACTCCTGCAATCTAACTGCCGTCAGTGCCCGCCTTATAAAGGCAAACACTAACAAGCAGTGATGACAGACAGCTGACCAACCTTGACAGGCGGAAGCCCCACCGAGCGCCTTCACAGTAAGAGCCCGGTGAGGCCAGAATACAACCCACAGCTGTCAAGGCCGGCAGCGAACTGTACGTGGCCCGAGCGTGAACAGAACCCAGCGCTCGGGTCGTAACAGTACCCTCCCTCCAAGGGCGGGCTCAGAACGCCCAAGGACCACCCTGCCCCCCCACCCCCCAGGGTGGGTGGCTGGGGGTAGGTCCGGAGGGAGAGAGACCAAACCCAGAAACAGTCAAAACCCGGCAAGAAAAACAACTAAATACAGGACAATGACAAGAGATACCAACTACTCAGATTAAATCAAATGTTCAACCAACGATCACAAAAAATTGCACAGGGTAACATGGAGAAAACAGAAAAACAGAATTACTGGGTCAGAAAAACTAAATACAGGATGATGACAAAATACCAAATACTCAGATTAAATTAAATACTCAAATAATCACAGCAACAGCACAGGACAGAAAGAGAAAAATAAATCCTTGCCCACGTTTCACAAGAAAATGGTTTCTCACTGTTTTATTTATTTGCATCCCATTTCCTTACAAGTGCACTGGGCCCCAACCAGGGCCCACCTGGTGGGCACTTGAGCATTCTCACCTGTGTGAATGCTCAAGTGACACTTCAAATAACCAAGTACAGGAAAACAGAACAATTGACTCATACTTAACTATGTGCAAAACAAAATAGAGCAACTGCAAGACAGAGGAACACAGAACATCAAGGAAAACAAAACCAGACAATAACTGGATCAGGACATTACCAGAAAATAACCACTACCCCCCCGACAGTTTATGCCGACCGGTGGAGACCCGGTGCCATAGGAACAGTTCAGGCAGTCTCCCCACGTCCAATGGCTGGCGGGTGGTCATGGGAGGCGGAACATGACCAGGCGGCTCACCACAGTCCAACGCCCAGCAAGTCCGCTCCTCTGGTGGCCGAACCAGGTCGCCCAAAGAAACGTAACATGTCGGGTGGCGGACCTGGGGCGCCGAACCGGCGAAGCAGTCCCTCAGGCGGCTGACACGTGTCCCTCAGCCACCAGTCCCGGGGAAAAACAGCCCGCGGCGGCCTCCCTGACGAGGACAAAACTTCGGAGAGCCGGGGCAAGATAACAGGGACCCCCATGGCCCCCGGTGATGATGCGCAGGGGCGATGACCGAGAAAAGGGACAAGACCAGGATGAGCCCGTAATCCGTCCGACGGCGAAAGGTCTGCAGCTCCTCCCCCGTCCGCGGACCACACCGGTGCTGCACCTCCGCTGGACCCCTATGGAGTTTCGGTTGCACCCACGTCGGGCCCCGATTGGGCCAGAACCGCACCTGTGGTGGACCCCGATCGAGCCTCTGGCGCACCCACGTCGGACCCCGATTGGGCCAGAACCGCACCTGCGGTGGACCCCGATTGGGCCTCTGGTGCACCCACGTCGGACCCCGACTGGGTCTGTGCAGCTCCGCTGACGATCTCCACCCCTGAACCTGGGACCTCCATCCCAGTGACTCCGACTGGTTCCATGCCGGCAACACTGCAACGAGGCTCACAAACAACAAGAAAACCGGGATCAGAATCACCGGTAGCAACAGAACCCAGCGAGATGAGCTCGGGCACAGCAGGCGGCTGCCTCTCACTCGCCTCCCCGAGAGGCAGGCAAAAATGCTCCAAAACAGGGGACAGAGACACAAGAGGGAGCACTTGCCTGCACTCGGGTTCTGTTGCCACCCAGGACTCCGACGATCCAGGTTCAGGGTGGTGACTCTCATCAGCAGGCTCCAACTCAGCTGCGTCGGGCTCCGCAGCTGGCAAGATGACATCTGCAGCCTGAGGTTCCTTCCGCGCTGCTGTCCACGCTGATGATCCGTATGGCATGAGGGCAGGGGACACTCGACCCACTGGCTCGGACCTCTCCGGCGAGGAGACCTGGGGACGCTTCATCGTCGGCTCAGGCTCCGGGCCGCAGTCCACTCTTCTCCTCCGTCCACGACGTGGCTGCAGGGCCGGATCCAGGCTTTCCAGCACTGCAGGTCCCCTCTTCATCCAACGACGTTGGCCTGGCGTCGCGGACCGCTCAACAGGGGGGGACACAGAGGCAGCAGGTTTAATCATTATCTCTACAGCAGGTGGAGGGAGCTCGGGGGGCTGCGAACCCCGAACTCCGCCCCCAGGAGTCAGACAAGGCAGGTTACAAACATGATGTAATAAATTAACATGCACTTGCCTTTCTCCCACAGGAGGGATGGTTCCTGCTGAAGGGGACGTTGTTCCTCCTTCTCACCACTGGATGGCGACAGAGGTTCCCCCTGGAAGGACGAGGTGGAGCCGCTCTCAGAAGTTCGCTGACGGGCTTTGCCGGCAGCGGGTCCAGCTGGGGATTCTGCTGAGGATTGCCTGGGCCGCGGCGCCAACGTCGTCGTCGACCCCCAGATGGTGCGAACTCCTGGACCGGGTCAAGGGCAGGAGCGTAATCCCAGCACGGGGAGCGAGGATGCCTCCTCCGCTGCTTCCTGCCGTAGTCCTCCTCCACCATACGGAGTATCTCGCGCTGTGCGGTGATGTCATCCCTCCTCGCGCCGACTTCAGGGTGGTCAGCATAGTGGGGAGAAAGATGATTAAGCACATCCTCAGCGCAGTCCAGGTACCAGCGTACATTGCTGTCGTAGTCGAGGAGGGAAGCAGAGATGAGCGTTTCATCCACGTATTCTAGGACGTCCACCAGCTCGTGGCTCGGACTCCGAGCACGGCCCCTCTGCGACGGCATTCCTCCAGCACACCGTACCCAGACAGGAAAAGAACAAATGTGCAAAAAAGCAAAAACTCACGGTGAAAAAGGCGTCTCGGTGTGGCGTCTCCGTTTAGACGTCTGGCAGGAGTATACTGTCATGCGGCGACCCTCGCGGATCACCATAAGATGCCAAGAGTCCACCGGTGAGTTTTGCAATGATGGTAATTTATTAACAAGACACAAGACGTAACACAAGACTATGATAGACTGTGACGAAGATACACTAAACACAGAGCATGGGACCATAAGGCTAACCCCAGCCACTTACGATCTAAGACATGACATGACAAGAGCAAGCATAAGCACGAGAATATACACACGAACCTGACATGACGAGGTTTAGACGATGTCTGACGAGGTTTAGACGATACTCCTGCAATCTAAGTGCCGTCAGTGCCCGTTTTATAAAGGCGAACACTAACGAGCAGTGATGACAGACAGCTGACCAACCTTGACAGGCGGAAGCCCCACTGAGCGCCTTCACAATAAGATAAGATAAGATAAGATAAGATAAGATAAGATAAGATAAGATAAGATAAGCCTTTATTAGTCCCACAATGGGGAAATTCCAGGATTGCAACAGCACAGGGATAGCAACACTCAGAGCAACAATCAGAAGGCAAGAAAAAAACAAGAGCAGCTAGTATACATATGTACATATTACTATAAATATATATATATATATATATATATATATATATATATATATATATACAGTATATATATACACTACCGTTCAAAAGTTTGGGGTCACTTAGAAATTTCCTTATTTTTGAAAGAAAAGCACTTTTTTCAATGAAGATAACTTTAAACTAATCAGAAATACACTCTATACATTGCTAATGTGGTAAATGGCTATTCTAGCTGCAAATGTCTGGTTTTTGGTGCAATATCTACATAGGTGTATAGAGGCCCATTTCCAGCAACTATCACCCCAGTGTTCTAATGGTACAATGTGTTTGCTCATTGCATCAGAAGGCTAATGGATGATTAGAAAACCCTTGTGCAATCATGTTAGGTCTGCAATGCTGTAATTGCTGCAAATGGACGATTCTTTGACGAAAGCAAAGTTTGAAGGAAAAAATTATTATTTCAAATACAAATCATTATTTCTAACCTTGTCAATGTCTTGACTATATTTTCTATTCATTTTACAACTCATGGTGGTAAATAAGTGTGACTTTTCATGGAAAACACAAAATAATTGTCTGGGTGACCCCAAACTTTTGAACAGTAGTGTATAGACAAAGTGCGGAGCAGTGTAGTTGGTGAATGTGCAGCAGAAAGTCTAAGCTCTCTCTCTGCGGATGCGGCGGGCCAGCTGGATGTCTTTGGGCATGATGGTGACCCTCTTGGCATGGATGGCGCACAGGTTGGTGTCCTCGAAGAGACCCACCAGGTAGGCCTCGCTGGCCTCCTGCAGAGCCATGATGGCGGAGCTCTGGAAGCACAGGTCGGTCCTGAAGTCCTTAGCAATCTCCCTCACCAGGCGCTGGAAGGGCAGCCCACGGATGAGCAGCTCCGTGGACCTCCGGCAGCGACGGATCTCTCTCAGAGCCACGGCACCGGGCCTGCAACAGTGAGGCCTCCTCACTCCGCCGACGGCCGGAGCGCCTTTTCGAGCAGCCTTGGTGGCCAGCTGCTTCCTGGGGGCTTTTCCTCCAGTAGGTTTACAGGCCGTCTGCTTGGTTCTTGCCATCGCCCTTTATTATTCTGTCTTATATTTCCTGCACGCCGCCGAAACTCCAGCCCGGCACCCGCATCGCTCCCGCTTCAGCTCTCCCGGTATGTCGAGCCTCTCCGTTAGCACCAGGTGGCGGCCGAGTGCTAGCTAGCTCCTTCCCGCTGCATCGTCTCCCGCTGTAAACAGAGGCTCCGTCCGCCGACTTGGGAGACCCCCGGGCGCGATCTGTGTGTCCGTGATACACATAGAGTGAAAGGTGTGCCGGATCAGAAAGCCATCACCGGATCAGAAAGAAGAATAAGAGCCCAATAAGAGCCCGGTGAGGCCAGAATACAACCCACAGCTGTCAAGGCCGGCAGCGAACTGTGCGTGGCCCGAGCGCGAACAGAGCCCAGCGCTCGGGTCGTAACAGATTGCCTCAAAAGGTTGTGCAACAAAATATTAAGTTAAGGGTACCATCATTTTTGTCCAGGCCTGTTTCATGAGTTTGTTTTTTAAAATAATTCTGTTGAACCACAATTCAAAAGCATTGTCTGATTTCCATTGGTTAATTTTCATAGAATTTTTATTTATTACCACTTTTGTCAGATTCAAGTTATTTCTGTGACCATTGTGGGTTTTTCTTTCATTAACAGAGGGGTACCAACAATTTTGTCCACGTGTGTAACAGTTCACTCTGAGCATTTGTACATACAGTAGATTCAGAAAGACTTCAAAACTGCTGTTATTTAAAAGATGGACATTTATGTTTCATTATTGAGTTTCTTCTGTTTTTTGGAGGGTTTTTTTAAAGTTTGAAGTTTTTATAACAGATTTCGTAAGTTTTTCATGTTCCAGTAGAAAAGCACTACAAACTGTACATGTGCGTCATTCCTACTGAATTAGTGTGTAATGGAATTAGGACATGGATGTAATGAACACACAATAAAGTGGGACGTATTCCAATTGTGAAACTCTAACAGCCAAACATGAACTGCTTCCTACAGCAGTGAGATTCTGAGGTTTCACTCACATCTAACCGATTCTGTTAGTTGCTAGAATCTGGATCAGTCACGACAAAATTATTAAAACATCAGAGTGGATAAACTGCAGCTGATGGCAAAGTATGTGCATGTGTTGTACTGTTGATCAAATGAATCTTTTTAGACTCTGAAACACACACACACAAAGTGCTTTTGACTGGTTGTTTTACCAGAAAGGGTCCTGGGAAATAATGCTACTGTTACTCGTTTAAACTGATTACCAATCTGTATTTAAATTAACTAGGTCCAGGGGTGTAGCGCCACATTTTTGGTTGTGAGTACAACAGGGTATGTGATACCCTCCTCATAAAAAAACCTAATTTAATTTCAGCAGTTCCTCTCCCCACTGTGGGCACAGGTAAATTGTTACACAGTCTAATAACGCTACTGCTTGCAACGCTAGTCAAAATTTCACAGAGGAGCCAGATAGTGTGTGCTTCACTGAAAAGGTAATCTGTTATTGATCTGGACGTAATAATGACTGATAGATCTTTAAGCTCTCAAAAGTTCATTGCTTTACTGATCATTGTACAAACCAAACCTGACTTTGTTTGGCTGTAGTTTTACAGCATGAAGGTAAGGAATACTTTTTGGCTCAAACTGTCATGTTCCACACAAGGCAAAGCCCCAGTCACAGGACACAACACATGAAGGCAGCGATACAAGCAAATGACTGTTTTACTGAGCAACAAGATTCCTGCAGGAGATAAAGAAGGAGATGGTGAGTAACTGGCGATAGCTTTAGGGTAAGTATAGATCAGTTTTAGGATGAGAGAGTTCTTACTTGTAGTTTGGAGAGGGAACTGCAGGTGAGGGTTTCCAACACTTAGGTCATGGGCCAGAGATGGACTAAGGAAGAGTTTGTTACAATATCGACTTGTGTTGGTACAGTTCTTTTCTTAAGCTCCAGTGGGTGAACTAGGATTCTGGTGTTTCCAACAGAAGGAGGAGGAACAGATCCTGGAGGTACGTAAGGGAGCCGTTAGGGATTTTGCAAGGAGATGAGAGGTCTTACATCAGTTCTTTATATTTCCAGCAGCGTGAGGAGATCCAGAGAGGTGATCCAGCAGCGGAGGTGATTTTGTAGTTGGGTGAGCATTCCTGAAACAGGGGAGCGGATCATGACATGAGCAGGATTCAGAGAGCAGAGCAAAATACTTCTGAATCTGACTAGCAGCCACGAGGACAGGGTTACCACATGACAATCCCACAAGAGCTGCTTACTGACTGGAACTTATATAGACCAGGGTCACTGATAAACCACAGGTGAAGGCATTCAGCCAGCTACAGCCAATTCATCTTCTTGGCTCCAGATGAAAGAGGTTATTCAACACATAGAGCAAAACAACACAAGATGATGAATGCTCATCTGGATCCACTACACAGATACCAAATACTAAAACCAATATATCAGAATGTGAAAGTGGAACTAAAAAAACTGTATAAAATGAAAGGAATAAGCAAAAATGAACCTAAGTCGCTTGGATATCAAGCCTTGCACCAACCCCTGGTATAAGGTATGAAATCACCACTTTGGTGCCATTCCCAGTGATAGATATAAAAATGACTGACAGAAGAAAACAAAGTAATTTCCACAGTCATTGACAATATGAGGTTGTATGTCAGGTAAGGGACCAGTAAATGCACAGGTGTACATTGAAGTTATCCACACTTTGCTCTTTAAATGAATTAAAAGTAGGTTTGGTGATAGATAGATAGATAGATAGATAGATAGATAGATAGATAGATAGATAGATAGACTTAATTGATCCAAAACTGGGAAATTACAGTGTAACAGCAGCATGACAGTAGACAAGCAAACGACAGAAACACACACAGCATAATAGACAAAGGGATTATCCATGGAAAGTAAAACTGCTAAAAAAAGCTTATATACATCATAGATGAATAGACGGTGACCCGTATAGATACATGAATCATACCTGCTTGTACAATGCAAGACTGTCGGGTTCAGAGTGAGATGTGAGGCACCAATTAAACTGTAAGGTGCAGTATGGCAGCATAGTTATGACCACAATTCAACTTCAGAGCGAGTTATTGTACAGTGAAATGCCATGTGGCAGGTAAGATTTCCTGTACCTAACCGTTCAGCAGCGAAGTAGTAGTGGTCTACTTGAGAAAGTGCTCCGCTGTCTGTCCAGCGTGTGGTGAAGAGGGTGATCAGGATTGTCCATGATGGATCACAGTTTGTCATGTCTCAGAATGATAATGCAGCTGGAGAGCAAAGAGCACCAAAACTTTTCTTCTGGGCAGACATATCAACTCAATGACATGTCCAGCAAATAGGGAAGATTTCAATCCAATTGAAAACTTATGGTGTAAATTGAGGAAAATTATCCATGACAGGGCTACATCTGACATCTGCTATAGAAGAATGATGAAACCCGCTTGGTAATGAATATTGTTTTTCATGAGTGTGTCATGATTGTGATAAACAATCAGCTCACGTGCGTGATGCAGCAACAAAAGGAGCAATCAAACAACAAACACACATTTGAGATCTTTATTAAATGTCAAATAAACGCACAGCTACAAAAACTGTCACTCGCCAGAGGAAACAGCCTGTGGAGAGAAGACGAGAGCTGTGAGTTGAAGGAACAGAGTAATGGGAAAATGGGCTGGCCAAATTACCACTTACCTGAGCTCCGAGGGAGAACCGGCAGGGCCGCAGCGGGAATAAGACGAACCAGCAGAGTGAGGGGAGTGGATCTGGTGGTGCCTGACCGGGTGGAGGTTGTGTGCCATTGATGGGCAATGATGTGGCAGGAGAGCGCACGCAGTCCCGGAGACACACCCGCACGATGGCAGCAACCTGAAGAGAAGAGAGTACACAGGTTAATAACGACTTCACCTGCGTGAATCATATACTTGCTTGTCTTTGCTCAGGCAGTATACCCAGACGAGCCAGCGTTGAATCACTGAGGAGTGCTTCCTTAAGAACGCTGGCTGATGAGAGGGCACAGGTGTGTCCTCTCACTCAGGTGCGTTGATGACCTGAGGAGAGATGAACGGGAAGGAGGGGGTGCGCTCTCGCCGCTCATGACAGAGTGAAATCCAAGCCTTAAAGAATTCAAGCTGTCAGCAAAGTCAGAGGAGGTGGAGCAGAGTACTAATGCCCAAATGCCAAGTCACGTTTCGTTACCTTGTATTCATACATGTGTAATGACAATAAAGTTGAATCTCATCTCATCTCATTATGATAATGTTTGGGGTAATAATTCAGTTTTTCACCTTAAGAATGAATGATTCCATCATTTCTTTTTCCTCTATTTTATCTGAAAAAAAACTTTAATTACAGCAAACTTATTTTTAAAGTGTATTTTAAGAAGCCATCTGATTGATAAAAAATATTTTTCTTTCATATCTGTTTTCTGATTTTTTTTTGACATAGTTCAATGACCCAGTGACGACACACAGACTCCGAATCGATACAATCAAGTTTATTAACAACCAGGTAGAGTGAGTGTGGTGTGTATGTTGTCTGGAACTGCCAGGAACTGAACGAGACACCGTACAGCCTGGCAACCCTGAGGACACACAAGAGAAGAGGATTACAGGGCGTCACTACTGGAGTTTAACAGTTACACTGAACTTACTGTGGGAACAGATGGTAGCTAGCTCCAGTTCAGCATGACAGCTGTGGCCAGGAAGACAGTGCTCTTCAGGTGGTGGAGTGACTCCGGCATGTGAGTAGACGTGCTGGTGGTGGGGAGTGGATATGATGAATGGTCCGCCGCCTGGGAGGAGGAGGCTGGGAATCCGCCGCCGAGGACGCCGCCTGTGCACAGGGGATCTGATTCACAAGATGAGTGGAAATGAGCGCTTACGTGGCAGGCTGAATGGCTCCTTGGACGAAGCAGAAGATGAGCGCCGGCTGTAGCATAGCAAGAAGGCATGGAACGGTGATGAAGCTCTCCTGGAGCACAGTGAGACATCTCCATACTAACCCAGAGGTCAGAGCGGAAGATATAGGCGTCGTCTGATGAGGACCAGGTGTGAGCGCAGCTGACGGTGATGAGCGGAGCGGACCATGGCAGTACTCCCCCCCTGACGAGCGCCTCTTGGCGGTTGCTCCAGTCTCCCTGGATGCGTCCCATGAAACTCCCTGATGAGGTCCTTATTGAGGACGAAGTCAGGATGCACCCCGGACGCACCCAGGACCTGGCCTCCGGGCCATAGCCCTCCCAGTCCACCAGGTATTGCAATCCACGGCCCCAATGACGGACATTCAGGATGGCTGTCATGATCCAGGCCGGGCTGCCGTTGATCATCCGTGGAAGAGGTGGTGGCTTGGGGGGGGGGACACAGGGGACTGGAAGACACAGGCTTGATCTGCGAGACATGGAACGTAGGACATATGCGGAGGGAGGGGGGAGATCAAGTCGAACAGAAACAGGGTTGACAATGCAGGATACAGCGAAGGGTCCAATGAACCAGTGCTGCATCTTCTTGCCCTTGGCCTTCAGATTAATGTTTTTGGTAGAGAGCCATACCTGCTGATCTACCTGGTACGCTGTGGCTGGGGTCCTGCGGTGGTTGGTCACTGCAGTGCTGTGTTTCTCCGTGCGCTGTAGTGCGGCCCAGGTCGCTCTCCACAGATGTCGACAGCACTTCAGATGTGCCCGGACTGATGGAACAGCAATGTCACCCTCCTCTTCTGCAAACAAGGGAGGAGAATACCCGAGAGAGGCTTGGAAAGGGGACATACTTATAGCTGAGGACAAAGTCGAGTTGTGGGTGTACTCGATCCAAGGTAGGAAGGAGCTCCATGCTGTCGAGTTGGTAGCCGCCACACAGCACAGCGCTGCCTCCAGGTCCTGGTTGGCTCGTTCGCACTGGCCATTAGATTGCGGATGGTATCCCGATGACAGGCTCACCGTAGCCCCAAGGGTGGTGCAAAACGACCTCCATACCTGTGAAATAAATTGGGGCCCCCGATCAGAGACGATGTCCAGGGGGATCCCATGAAGCCTCACCACATGTTGAACCAGAAGATCGGCAGTCTCCTTGGCCGAGTGTAGACCCAGAAGGGGGGCAAAGTGGGCTGCTTTGGAGAATCTGTCAACTATGGTGAGGACCACGGTATGGTTGTTGGAAGGAGGGAGGCCGGTGACGAAATCCAACAATGCATGGGACCAGGGCCTGCCAGGGATTGGGAGGGGATGAAGCAATCCAGCCGGTGGGGACGATGGGGTTTTGCCGGTAGCACATTGGGGACAGGCCCGGATATACTCCCCGACGTCCCTTTGGAGAGAGGGCCACCAGAATGAGCGTTGCAGCAGTTCCTCCGTATGTCATCTCCCTGGGCGGCAGGTGAACTTGGAGGAGTGAGCCCATTGGATGACGTCACCCGGAATGGACGAAGGAACAAACAGTTTCCCTGCTGGCCCCTCGCCCGGGTCCCTCTCCGTCTCCTGGGCCTTCAGCACCCTGTCCTTGATCCCCCACGAGACGATGCCCAAGACACAAGAGGCAGGGAGAACAGGGTGGTCTTCGGGCTCCGACACGTCCGTGGTGAATTGCCTGGAGAGGGCATCTGGCTTGGTGTTTTTTGACCCAGGGCGATATGTGATGGTGAAATTAAACCGGCCAAAAAACAGGGACCAACAGGCCTGGCGGGCATTCAGACGCTTAGCAGTCCTGAGGTACTCCAGGTTGCGATGATCGTCCAAACCACGAACGGCTGCGAGGACCCCTCCAACCAGTGGTGCCACTCCTCCAGGGCCAGCTTCACAGACAGCAATTCCCTGTCGTCGATGCTGTAATTGCGCTAAGCCGGTGACAGTCGATGGGAGAAGAAAGCACATGAACGGACCTTGCCATCTGCCGGGGAACGCTGAGAAAGGACAGACCCCACCCCTGAATCTGAGGCGTCCACCTCCACGAGGCACTGTAGATCTGGATCCACCTGAGCCAGAATAGGGGACTTGGAGAACTGCTTCTTGAGATCCGAAAAGGCTGCGGCCGCCTCCTCCAACCACCAGAAAGGGACCTTAGAGGAGGTGAGGTGCGTCAGAGGAAGAGCCAGGCCACTGTCGTTCTTAATAAACTGGTGGTAGAAATTGGCGAACCCCAGGAACTGCTGGAACTGTTTCCTGGAGGCTGGAACTGGCCACTTCACCACTGCCTTGATCTTGCCCAGGTCTGGGAGGATCTCCTTGTGTGAGATGATAAAGCCCAAGAAGAATGTCTTGGAGGTGTGAAACTCACACTTCTCAGCTTTAACAAACAATTTATTTTACAACAGTCACTGCAGAACTCGTCTGACGTGTATTCGGTGCTCATCTAAGGAACGGGAGAAGATTAGAATGTCATCCAGATAAACTAACACGAAAACATTCAGAAAGTCTCTCAGGACATCGTTAATGAGCCTCTGGAAGACAGCAGGCGCACTGGTCAACCCAAATGGCATCACAAGGTACTCAAATTGACCACTAGGGGTCCGGAAACCTGTCTTCCATTCGTCCCCCTCACGGATCCGCATCAGATGGTAGGCGTTGCGCAGATCCAATTTCGTGAAGAGGGACGCCCCCTGGAGAGAGTCAAAGGCAGAGTTAAGTAGTGGGAGGGTGTATTTGTCTTTGACAGTGATATTGTTCAACTCCCTGAAGTCAATGCATGGTCTCAGAGACCCGTCCTTCTTCCCCACAAAGAAGAAACCCGCCCCCACGGCCGAAGAGGACGGGCAGATAATGCCCAAACTCAGAGACTCCTTAATATATGTGTCCATGGCAGCCCGCTTCGGCGGGGAAAAGCTATACAGACGGCTGGACAGGAGTGGAGCCCCCGGACGAAGATTTATGGCACAATCGTACGGTCGGTGGGGGGGGAGAGGGACAGGGCCTGGAACTTGCTGAATACGGCTCCAAGGTCATGATACTCAGGGGGCACTTTAGACAGGTCGGGAGGGGGAGCGGTAGGAACCGCTAGGGTAACAGAAGGGGAACATGCAGCTGACTGAAGGCATGCACTGAGACAAAATGAGCTCCAAGACTTAATATTCCCTGAACTCCAGTCAGTAATGGGATTGTGGACACGAAGCCAAGGGTAGCCCAGGATGACCGGAGACGATGAGATGGGCAACACCAGGAAAGACATTTTGTCACGATGATTACCGGAGATAATAACTGACACCGGGGCAGTCTTCAGGGAGACAGTAGCCATAGGAGCGTTAGACAGCGCGATTAGTTGTAGTGGAGACTTCAGGGGTAGGCAGTGGAGGCCCAACTGGGTTACCAGGTCTTTGGAAACAAAGCTCTGCTCAGCCCCGGAATCCACTAAAGCCTGAGTGGGAATTTCAGTGTGCTTATGAATGAATCTAATGGGTAACATTAACCGAGATAGGGGATTAGGCCAGGATGAGTCCGTGAGACCCCCCTACTGCGACACACGGACTCCCCCTTTTGGCTGAAGCTGACAGGACTCAACCTCATGCTCCTCACTCCCACAATAAAGGCACAACCCCAGCTTGCGGCGCCGTTGTTTCTCAGCCGCGGAAAACCTACAGTGTCCTACAGTCATAGGTTCCGAGGAACCCGAGGGTTCAGTAGGTGGTAAAGCTAAATATGAGGACCGTGGAGTGTGACGAGACAATTCCTCAGATCACCCATAGCCCTTACATTCTGCCGCCTGTTCCCTGAGTCTGTTATCCAAGATAATGGCTGGGGAGATTAACTGGGACAGCCTAGTTGGCTTTTCCAACGGGGCTAATTCATCCCGAAGGCTAGGACAGAGACTTCTAATAAAGATACTGCAAAGAGAGGCGTCCTCCCAACCCACTTCCATAGCCGCCACCCAGAAATCAATGGCATAATCAGCTGCAGTCTTAGACCCTTGTCTTCGGTTAAGTAAGCGGGTGGTGAGAATGCTATCCCTGTCAGAATGATCAAAAACCTCATAAAACTCTCCAATAAATTGACTGAAGGTGAGGTTTGAATAATTTGCCCTAGCCATTACCGCGTATGCTCAAGCTAGCACCCTCCCCTCCAACAGGTTAATGACGTAACCAATCTTACTATGGTCGGAGGGAAAGTCATCTGGCACTCGCTGGAAAACCACCTCACATTGCATAATAAACCCCCGGGCCTCGCCCAACTTACCACTAAAATGGACGGGAGTTGGAACGGGAGTGAGACGAGCCAGGGAGGCCTGCTTGAGCTGGTTAGCCGGAAAGCTAGCGGGAGCCGAGGAGCTGCTGGGAGGCGGTAAGGCCTGGGAAAAGGGCTAAGAGTTAGCTACTCTGTCTAATCGATCAGTAACATGGGTTAATTGGCTCATAATAACCTGCTGCTGATAAACCAATTGATCGATTCGGATCTCCATATGGTTGACATGGCGCACCAAAGCGCTGTCAGCTGGGTCGTTCTGGCGGAGATGTACTGACATAGTTCAATGACCCAGTGACGACACACAGACTCCGAATCGATACAATCAAGTTTATTAACAACCAGGTAGAGTGAGTGTGGTGTGTATGTTGTCTGGAACTGCCAGAAAGTGAGCGAGACACCGTACAGCCTGGCAACCCTGAGGACACACAAGGGAAGGGGATTACAGGGCGTCACTACTGGAGTTTAACAGTTACACTGAACTTACTGTGGGAACAGATGGTAGCTAGCTTCAGTTCAGCGTGACAGCTGTGGCCAGGAAGACAGTGCTCTTCAGGTGGTGGAGTGACTCCGGCACGTGAGTAGACGTACTGGTGGTGGGGAGTGGATATGATGAATGGTCCGCCACCTGGGAGGAAGAGGCTGGGAATCAGCCGCCGAGGATGCCGCCTGTGCACAGGGGAACTGATTCACAAGATGAGTGGAAATGAGCGCTTATGTGGCAGGCTGAATGGCTCCTTGGATGAAGCAGAAGACGAGCACTGGCTGTAGCGTAGCAAGAAGGCACGGAACGGTGATGAAGCTCTCCTGGAGCGCAGTGAGACATCTCCGCACTAACCCAAAGGTCAGAGCGGAAGATATAGGTGTCGTCTGATGAGGTCCAGGTGTGAGCGCAGCTGACGGTGATAAGCGGAGCGGACCATAACATTTTTTTTCATCAAAACTGTCATGATGGCCGCTAGGCCATCATCAGCATCATCAACATCAGCTGCGCTCACTTCAGCAGGTGGCAATCAGCGGGCCATAAAAGCCCAATGCGCGAACGCCTCAGCACGGAGTCTTCTGTCACTCTCACTGAGCAACGTGCCTAGATCTCGACTTCTCGTGAAGAATTCTACGCTTCGCCAAACCAGGCCACGTAAGCCATCTCCTCACAATTCCTCTGCTAGCCTTTTCCCCTGTGCACAGGTGGACCTCCCTGGCGGCGGACCACCCTCCTCGGCTGACGAGGCACCGTCCCCCGCTCCGCGGAGCTCCTCCTCATCTCCACAGCACCGGACACCACGAGCACGACGTCGCACGGACACCAGGAGTCTGTCAGCCTCTCATTGTGGCACCTGCAAGTAAGCCCCTGCAGCATACCCGCTGAACATTGCTACTGAACAACTGTAACCTTGTGCTTGTGTTTTCCAGGGTTGCCAGGTTACCACAAGACGGGCTCAGCTCCAGTGGCCAGACGAACATTCACACATTCACTCACACTTCACTCATAAATTCACAATAAAGATAATTGTCTGCATCTCTTGTGTCAGCGTCTGTCTCTTGGGTCGTAAATCATGTCAGTACGACTGCATCACGATGACCCATCAGACAGTGCGCTGTCGCGCCGCTTTAACACACTCATCGCACGAGTAGACATGATTTCCCACCAGCAGACAGTAATCTTAAACCAACTAACTCAGATTAACAGCCGGCTGGATCGCCTGGAAGGTCACCAGGCATTCCCCCCAGCTAGCGGGGCGCCTTCTGCACCCGCAGCTGTGGCTACTAGCCAAACCAGCCCATCTTCCACACATCGCCTAACTCCTGTACCAACCCCCGCACACTTTACTGGTAAACTGGGGGAGGCCCGGGGGTTTTTGCTACAGTGTGAGTCAGTTTTCCTCCGCGTCCCGGGGGACTTTGCCACTGATATGAATAAGATTGGGTACATCATCAACCTGCTGGGAGGCAGAGCTCTTGATTGGGCTTATACCATCATGGCCAAACCAAATTATTCATTGTTAACTTACCAGCTGTTCGTGGCGGAGTTCATGGAAGTGTTCGATCATGTGGACCGGGGCGCAGTGTTAACTGAACGGCTGCTTGGACTTCGGCAGGGCAGTAGATCTGCCACCGATTATTCTGTGGACTTCGGAGTATTAGCCGGTCAGGTTGGGTGGGGGGAGCCAGCACTCTGTGGAATTTTCCTCCGCAGCCTTAACTCCGAGTTGAAAGACGAGCTAGCGGCAAAGGAGAAACCAGACAGACTTGGGGAATTAATCTCCCTCACCATCAGCCTAGATAGCAGACTGAGGGAGCGAGCGGCAGAACGGCGAACAGCTATCCGTGCAAATAAGTCTCGCCCTCGCTCCGCTAGGTCCCCCCTCCTTGCTCTGCCTGCATCTGAAGAACTTCCGGAGCAGGAGGATATGGTTATGGGGCAATCGGGTCTTACAGCGGCTGAGAGACAGCATTGCAGGGAGCAGGGGTTATGCTTCTACTGTGGGAGTGAGGCACATGGCGTAGTCGATTGCCCGTTAAAAGGGGGAGGTCCGCGGATCACGGTAGGGGTATTCGCGGACAAGAATCAGACAAAGCCCCTCACTAGTTGCCACATTCCCATTCGGCTCATTCATAAACACAAGGAACACACCACACTAGCCTTAGTTGACTCTGGGGCTGAGCAAAACTTTATCTCCAGAGACCTGGCAACCCTGATGGGCCTCAGCTGTCAACCGTTACGCCCTCCCATCCATCTGGTCACCCTGTCAAAAACATCTTTGACGTCAGTTTCCCATCAGACGGCACCTGTGTTAACGATAGTTTTTGGTAACCACAGGGAGGAAATACGGTTCCTGGTCTTGCCCTTCTCCTCCTCACCCGTCATCTTGGGGTACCCTTGGCTCCGGCTGCATAACCCCACGTTCGACTGGCAAGTTGGGAGAATAACGGCTTGGAGCTCATTCTGCCTGAGCGCCTGTCTTCAGTCCGCTGCATGCGCTCCCTCAGTGCCGATGACGCCTCCCTCAACACCCCCTCCGGACCTGTCAAAGGTGCCTGACGTCTACCATGATTTGGGCCAGGTGTTTAGTAAGTCACGGGCGTTGTCCCTTCCCCCCCCCATTGCCCGTACGACTGCGCGATTAATCTCAAGGCTGGGGCTCCTCTCCCGGCGAGCCGCCTGTACAGCCTATCAGCTCCGGAACGCGAGGCCATGGATATGTACATCAAGGAGTCCCTGGCCTCCGGTATCATCCGTCCATCCTCCTCGGCCGTTGGGGCAGGGTTTTTCTTTGTTGGGAAGAAGGACGGGTTGCTGCGCCCCTGCATCGATTTCCGGGGTCTCAACGACATTACTATTAAGGACAAATACACTCTTCTCTTGATGAACACTGCCTTCGATTCCCTCCAGGGGGCGTCTTGGTTTACTAAACTAGATCTACGGAATGCCTATCACCTGGTGCGCATTCAGGAAGGAGACGAGTGGAAGACTGCTTTTCGGACCCCGAGCGGCCACTTTGAATATTTGGTGATGCCGTTTGGGTTAACCAACGCTCCGGCAGTGTTCCAGCGCTTAATAAATGACGTTCTCCGGGACTTTCTGAATTCCTTCGTCTTTGTTTACCTTGATGATATCCTCATCTTCTCGCGCACACTGGAGGAGCATCAGGTGCATGTACGACGGGTCCTACAGCGCCTCCTGGAGAATCAGTTGTTCGTCAAGGCAGAGAAGTGTGAGTTCCACACGGATCGCACCTCCTTTCTGGGGTTTATAATCACCCGTAACCAGGTGCTTCCCGACCCGGACAAGGTCAAGGCGGTGGTGGACTGGCCTACGCCCACATCCAGGAAACAGCTGCAGGGTTTTTTGGGGTTCGCCAATTTTTGCCGGCGCTTCGTGCCAAATTTTGGGAACATCGCCAGACCCCTGACTGCACTCACATCCCCGAAGGTCCCTTTCCATTGGAGTGAGGAGGCTGCCGCGGCATTTGACAGGCTGAAGGGAGAGTTTGCTTCGGCCCGTGTATTGACCCAGGCGGACCCGGAGCTCCAATGCCTGGTGGAGGTGGACGCATCGGATTCGGGGGTGGGGGCGGTACTCTCTCAGCGCTCTCCAACGGACGGGAAGATCCGCCCCTGCGCTTACTTCTCTCATCGTTTGACACCTGCTGAGAGGAATTACAGCATCGGCGACAGGGAGCTATTGGCTGTCAAAGTTGCGCTGGAGGAGTGGAGACACTGGCTGGAGGGGGCTGCCCAGCCGTTTGTCGTCTGGACTGATCACCGCAATCTTGAATACCTTAGGACTGCCAAGTGGTTGAATGCATGTCAGGCCCACTGGTCTCTCTTCTTCGGCCATTTTAATTTTATGATCACCTACAGGCCAGGGAGTAAGAATGGCAAGCCTGACGCCCTTTCCAGGCAGTTTGACGCGCCCTCCACAGACGACCGGGAGGAGCCTATTCTGCCACCTGCGTGTGGGGTAGGTGCGTTGACCTGGGGCATCTGCGATAAAGTCAGAAGAGCACAGGAGGTGGAGCCTGATCCGGGTGGGGGGCCCCCGGGTTGCTTGTTCGTCCCTCGTCCTGTTAGGAGCCAAGTAATAGAGTGGGGTCACGCGTCCAAGCTGGCGTGCCAACCGGGTGTGAGTCGGACCGTTGATCTCCTCCAGAGAACCTTTTGGTGGCCAGGGCTGCAAAGGGACGTTAACAACTATGTCCGGGCCTGCGCTCAGTGCGCCACGGGGAAGACATCATCATCGGCCCCAGCGGGTCTGCTTCATCCTTTGCCCGTCCCCTCCCGCCCCTGGTCCCATGTAGCCATGGACTTTGTGACCGGTTTGCCCTCCTCCGGCCACTTCACGACCGTTTTAACCATCGTGGACCGCTTTTCTAAAGCTGCCCATTTTGTGCCTCTCCGGGGGTTGCCTTCAGCGTGGGAGACGGCGGACCTCCTCGTTCTCCATGTGGTTCGTCCTCACGGAATCCCCGCTGATATTGTTTCGGATCGAGGGCCACAGTTCGTCTCACAGGTTTGGAAGGCGTTCTGTACGGTGCTTGGGGCCACGGCCAGTCTCTCCTCTGGATACCATCCTCAGAGTAACGGCCAGTGCGAGCGAGCCAATCAGGAGCTGGAGGCTGCGCTGCGCTGTGTCATCTCCTCCTGCCCTTCTTCGTGGAGCATGTACCTCCCGTGGATCGAGTACGCTCATAACACCACGGTGTCCTCGTCCACAGGGATGTCCCCCTTCAAGGCATCACTGGGGTACGATCCACCCTTGTTCCCGGAGGAGGAGGGGGAGGTAGCAGTCCCGTCTGTTCAGGCTCACGCCAGACGCTGTCGGCAAGTTTGGTCCATTGCCCGCAGAGCCCTTCTGAGGACCACGGAACAGAACATTGAGGTGGCCAACCGCCATAGGAGGCCTGCCCCGGATTACAAGGTGGGTGACAAGGTATGGTTGTCCACAAAGAACATCAGTGTGCCTGCCGAGAAGCGTAAGCTGACCAAGCGCTTCATCGGTCCCTTTGTTATCTCCCGCATTGTCAACCCTGTATCTGTGCGTCTTGCTCTCCCCTCTCACATGCGCATCTGCCCACTTTCCACGTCTCCCAGGTCAAGCCCTACGTCGCCGACCCGCTGTGCCCGCCCCTTGCGGCTCCCGTTCCCCCGAGGATGATCGATGGCCATCCAGCCTCGGGGGTAACGGCAATCCTGGACGTCCGCAGGAGGGGTCGGGGCCTTCAGTATTTGGTGGACTGGGAGGGGTTTGGCCCTGAGCACCCCTCCTGGATACGCCCTGCGTTGATCCTCGACAAGCAGTTGATCCGCGATTTCCATCAGGCGCATCCAGGTAGGATTGGGCAGGTGCCTGGAGGCACCTCTAGAGGGGGGAGTACTGTCATGATGGCCGCTAGGCCATCATCAGCATCATCAACATCAGCTGCGCTCACTTCAGCAGGTGGCAATCAGCGGGCCATAAAAGCCCAACGCGGGAACGCCTCAGCACGGAGTCGTCTGTCACTCTCACTGAGCAACGTGCCTAGATCTCGACTTCTCGTGAAGAATTCTACGCTTCGCCAAACCAGGCCACGTAAGCCATCTCCTCACAATTCCTCTGCTAGCCTTTTCCCCTGTGCACAGGTGGACCTCCCTGGCGGCGGACCACCCTCCTCGGCTGACGAGGCACCGTCCCCCGCTCCGCGGAGCTCCTCCTCATCTCCAAAGCACCGGACACCATGAGCACGATGTCGCACGGACACCAGGAGTCTGTCAGCCTCTCATTGTGGCACCTGCAAGTAAGCCCCTGCAGCATACCCGCTGAACATTGCTACTGAACAACTGTAACCTTGTGCTTGTGTTTTCCAGGGTTGCCAGGTTACCACAAGACGGGCTCAGCTCCAGTGGCCAGACGAACATTCACACATTCACTCACACTTCACTCATAAATTCACAATAAAGATAATTGTCTGCATCTCTCGTGTCAGCGTCTGTCTCTTGGGTCGTAAATCATGTCAGTACGACTGCATCACGATGACCCATCAGACAGTGCGCTGTCGCGCCGCTTTAACACACTCATCGCACGAGTAGACATGATTTCCCACCAGCAGACAGTAATCTTAAACCAACTAACTCAGATTAACAGCCGGCTGGATCGCCTGGAAGGTCACCAGGCATTCCCCCCAGCTAGCGGGGCGCCTTCTGCACCCGCAGCTGTGGCTACTAGCCAAACCAGCCCATCTTCCACACATCGCCTAACTCCTGTACCAACCCCCGCACGCTTTACTGGTAAACTGGGGGAGGCCCGGGGGTTTTTGCTACAGTGTGAGTCAGTTTTCCTCCGCGTCCCGGGGGACTTTGCCACTGATATGAATAAGATTGGGTACATCATCAACCTGCTGGGAGGCAGAGCTCTTGATTGGGCTTATACCATCATGGCCAAACCAAATTATTCATTGTTAACTTACCAGCTGTTCGTGGCGGAGTTCATGGAAGTGTTCGATCATGTGGACCGGGGCGCAGTGTTAACTGAACGGCTGCTTGGACTTCGGCAGGGCAGTAGATCTGCCACCGATTATTCTGTGGACTTCGGAGTATTAGCCGGTCAGGTTGGGTGGGGGGAGCCAGCACTCTGTGGAATTTTCCTCCGCAGCCTTAACTCCGAGTTGAAAGACGAGCTAGCGGCAAAGGAGAAACCAGACAGACTTGGGGAATTAATCTCCCTCACCATCAGCCTAGATAGCAGACTGAGGGAGCGAGCGGCAGAACGGCGAACAGCTATCCGTGCAAATAAGTCTCGCCCTCGCTCCGCTAGGTCCCCCCTCCTTGCTCTGCCTGCATCTGAAGAACTTCCGGAGCAGGAGGATATGGTTATGGGGCAATCGGGTCTTACAGCGGCTGAGAGACAGCATTGCAGGGAGCAGGGGTTATGCTTCTACTGTGGGAGTGAGGCACATGGAGTAGTCGATTGCCCGTTAAAAGGGGGAGGTCCGCGGATCACGGTAGGGGTATTCGCGGACAAGAATCAGACAAAGCCCCTCACTAGTTGCCACATTCCCATTCGGCTCATTCATAAACACAAGGAACACACCACACTAGCCTTAGTTGACTCTGGGGCTGAGCAAAACTTTATCTCCAGAGACCTGGCAACCCTGATGGGCCTCAGCTGTCAACCGTTACGCCCTCCCATCCATCTGGTCACCCTGTCAAAAACATCTTTGACGTCAGTTTCCCATCAGACGGCACCTGTGTTAACGATAGTTTCTGGTAACCACAGGGAGGGCGGGAACTCACTTCCGCCCTCCCAAGAGAGTAGACGCTTTTTTCTTCTCTCCTGCTCTGACTTTTTCCTCCCCTCCTAACTACTGGATCCCAGCTTGCTGTTGTCTGTCTGCGTCCAACTGCGACCGCTGAAAAGAAATTATGGAGTTAATAAGCTGGGCTTTGAACACAATTGACACTATTTTTTCAACAAGGAAAAGTGCTCCGGGGGAAGCTGTCTGCCCCGCTGGAACGGCTCCAGTGGGCTATTTACGTGACACAGGTAATTGGAAAATGCTGTGTCTCTCTAATCTCTCTATTGAAGATATTGAAGATTTGTTTATCTTCGTAATCTTGGTGATTGGGATAATTCTGATTGGGACGGGAATTGTCTTGGTTTACCGCAAATTGCTGAAGATGGATTCAACCTATCAAAATGCTGGCCAGGCGAGGTGCATCCAACAAATTGAAAAACTGGAGAAGACCCTGATAGCGACTACTGGAGAACTGTCTCGTAAGGTGGATTACATCATGGGTTCGCTCAGGTCTTTCCACGACGAATTCAAAGCTGCGCAATGAAGGATTAATGTACTGAATCTACAGAAGAAATACAAGTCTTCTCTGTGATCAGTCCTATTTGGCATTATTATTCCCCATGAAAATTCCTCCTGGCTGTCTGCAGACTGTGTTTTTTTCAAAATCATGAGCACAAGGCCTTGGACAGCCAGCTGCAGCGCCAGATAAGACTGGCGCCAGACAGACAAAACATCTTCTGCCAAGGGTCCTTGGGTCTCTCTTATTATCATCAACACTGCTCAACACCGCACACACATTGATCCATGAACTGAATAAAGATAACACTGCTCTCTTGTGTCCTGTGAATTCTGTGTGTAGCGAATATATGTGCATGAGCATGAGCTTTTTTTTCCCTTGAACTCTTAATATTGATTAAGTATGTAACCAGTATTTTGAATCAATGATTTTTTTGCTCCTTCCTATTGTATCATCTTTATGCGACCTGTACCCTCCTGCTGATAGGCGCGTTGCAGATGCGCTGCGGCACGGAAATGCAGGTTCATTACTGTGTCAAGTCAAATTCTCTCGTATGTTATCAGTGATCTGTTAATGTACTTGGCAATAAATCTTTTTCTGATTCTGAAATACGGTTCCTGGTCTTGCCCTTCTCCTCCTCACCCGTCATCTTGGGGTACCCTTGGCTCCGGCTGCATAACCCCACGTTCGACTGGCAAGTTGGGAGAATAACGGCTTGGAGCTCATTCTGCCTGAGCGCCTGTCTTCAGTCCGCTGCATGCGCTCCCTCAGTGCCGATGACGCCTCCCTCAACACCCCCTCCGGACCTGTCAAAGGTGCCTGACGTCTACCATGATTTGGGCCAGGTGTTTAGTAAGTCACGGGCGTTGTCCCTTCCCCCCCCCATTGCCCGTACGACTGTGCGATTAATCTCAAGGCTGGGGCTCCTCTCCCGGCGAGCCGCCTGTACAGCCTATCAGCTCCGGAACGTGAGGCCATGGATATGTACATCAAGGAGTCCCTGGCCTCCGGTATCATCCGTCCATCCTCCTCGGCCGTTGGGGCAGGGTTTTTCTTTGTTGGGAAGAAGGACGGGTTGCTGCGCCCCTGCATCGATTTCCGGGGTCTCAACGACATTACTATTAAGGACAAATACACTCTTCTCTTGATGAACACTGCCTTCGATTCCCTCCAGGGGGCGTCTTGGTTTACTAAACTAGATCTACGGAATGCCTATCACCTGGTGCGCATTCAGGAAGGAGATGAGTGGAAGACTGCTTTTCGGACCCCGAGCGGCCACTTTGAATATTTGGTGATGCCGTTTGGGTTAACCAACGCTCCGGCAGTGTTCCAGCGCTTAATAAATGACGTTCTCCGGGACTTTCTGAATTCCTTCGTCTTTGTTTACCTTGATGATATCCTCATCTTCTCGCGCACACTGGAGGAGCATCAGGTGCATGTACGACGGGTCCTACAGCGCCTCCTGGAGAATCAGTTGTTCGTCAAGGCAGAGAAGTGTGAGTTCCACACGGATCGCACCTCCTTTCTGGGGTTTATAATCACCCGTAACCAGGTGCTTCCCGACCCGGACAAGGTCAAGGCGGTGATGGACTGGCCTACGCCCACATCCAGGAAACAGCTGCAGGGTTTTTTGGGGTTCGCCAATTTTTACCGGCGCTTCGTGCCAAATTTTGGGAACATCGCCAGACCCCTGACTGCACTCACATCCCCGAAGGTCCCTTTCCATTGGAGTGAGGAGGCTGCCGCGGCATTTGACAGGCTGAAGGGAGAGTTTGCTTCGGCCCGTGTATTGACCCAGGCGGACCCGGAGCTCCAATGCCTGGTGGAGGTGGACGCATCGGATTCGGGGGTGGGGGCGGTACTCTCTCAGCGCTCTCCGACGGACGGGAAGATCCGCCCCTGCGCTTACTTCTCTCATCGTTTGACACCTGCTGAGAGGAATTACAGCATCGGCGACAGGGAGCTATTGGCTGTCAAAGTTGCGCTGGAGGAGTGGAGACACTGGCTGGAGGGGGCTGCCCAGCCGTTTGTCGTCTGGACTGATCACCGCAATCTTGAATACCTTAGGACTGCCAAGTGGTTGAATGCATGTCAGGCCCACTGGTCTCTCTTCTTCGGCCATTTTAATTTTATGATCACCTACAGGCCAGGGAGTAAGAATGGCAAGCCTGACGCCCTTTCCAGGCAGTTTGACGCGCCCTCCACTGACGACCGGGAGGAGCCTATTCTGCCACCTGCGTGTGGGTAGGTGCGTTGACCTGGGGCATCTGCGATAAAGTCAGAAGAGCACAGGAGGTGGAGCCTGATCCGGGTGGGGGGCCCCCGGGTTGCTTGTTCGTCCCTCGTCCTGTTAGGAGCCAAGTAATAGAGTGGGGTCACGCGTCCAAGCTGGCGTGCCAACCGGGTGTGAGTCGGACCGTTGATCTCCTCCAGAGAACCTTTTGGTGGCCAGGGCTGCAAAGGGACGTTAACAACTATGTCCGGGCCTGCGCTCAGTGCGCCACGGGGAAGACATCATCATCGGCCCCGGCGGGTCTGCTTCATCCTTTGCCCGTCCCCTCCCGCCCCTGGTCCCATGTAGCCATGGACTTTGTGACCGGTTTGCCCTCCTCCGGCCACTTCACGACCGTTTTAACCATCGTGGACCGCTTTTCTAAAGCTGCCCATTTTGTGCCTCTCCGGGGGTTGCCTTCAGCGTGGGAGACGGCGGACCTCCTCGTTCTCCATGTGGTTCGTCCTCACGGAATCCCCGCTGATATTGTTTCGGATCGAGGGCCACAGTTCGTCTCACAGGTTTGGAAGGCGTTCTGTACGGCGCTTGGGGCCACGGCCAGTCTCTCCTCTGGATACCATCCTCAGAGTAACGGCCAGTGCGAGCGAGCCAATCAGGAGCTGGAGGCTGCGCTGCGCTGTGTCATCTCCTCCTGCCCTTCTTCGTGGAGCATGTACCTCCCGTGGATCGAGTACGCTCATAACACCACGGTGTCCTCGTCCACAGGGATGTCCCCCTTCAAGGCATCACTGGGGTACGATCCACCCTTGTTCCCGGAGGAGGAGGGGGAGGTAGCAGTCCCGTCTGTTCAGGCTCACGCCAGACGCTGTCGGCAAGTTTGGTCCATTGCCCGCAGAGCCCTTCTGAGGACCACGGAACAGAACATTGAGGTGGCCAACCGCCATAGGAGGCCTGCCCCGGATTACAAGGTGGGTGACAAGGTATGGTTGTCCACAAAGAACATCAGTGTGCCTGCCGAGAAGCGTAAGCTGACCAAGCGCTTCATCGGTCCCTTTGTTATCTCCCGCATTGTCAACCCTGTATCTGTGCGTCTTGCTCTCCCCTCTCACATGCGCATCTGCCCACTTTCCACGTCTCCCAGGTCAAGCCCTACGTCGCCGACCCGCTGTGCCCGCCCCTTGCGGCTCCCGTTCCCCCGAGGATGATCGATGGCCATCCGGCCTCGGGGGTAATGGCAATCCTGGACGTCCGCAGGAGGGGTCGGGGCCTTCAGTATTTGGTGGACTGGGAGGGGTTTGGCCCTGAGCACCGCTCCTGGATACGCCCTGTGTTGATCCTCGACAAGCAGTTGATCCGCGATTTCCATCAGGCGCATCCAGGTAGGATTGGGCAGGTGCCTGGAGGCACCTCTAGAGGGGGGAGTACTGTCATGATGGCCGCTAGGCCATCATCAGCATCATCAACATCAGCTGCGCTCACTTCAGCAGGTGGCAATCAGCGGGCCATAAAAGCCCAACGCGGGAAAGCCTCAGCACGGAGTCGTCTGTCACTCTCACTGAGCAACGTGCCTAGATCTTGACTTCTCGTGAAGAATTCTACGCTTCGCCAAACCAGGCCACGTAAGCCATCTCCTCACAATTCCTCTGCTAGCCTTTTCCCCTGTGCACAGGTGGACCTCCCTGGCGGCGGACCACCCTCCTCGGCTGACGAGGCACCGTCCCCCGCTCCACGGAGCTCCTCCTCATCTCCACAGCACCGGACACCACGAGCACGACGTCGCACGGACACCAGGAGTCTGTCAGCCTCTCATTGTGGCACCTGCAAGTAAGCCCCTGCAGCATACCCGCCGAACATTGCTACTGAACAACTGTAACCTTGTGCTTGTGTTTTCCAGGGTTGCCAGGTTACCACAAGACGGGCTCAGCTCCAGTGGCCAGACGAACATTCACACATTCACTCACACTTCACTCATAAATTCACAATAAAGATAATTGTCTGTATCTCTCGTGTCAGCGTCTGTCTCTTGGGTCGTAAATCATGTCAAAAACATCCTCAAATTTTTTATTTTTTATTTTTTATTTTTTTTTGTGAATGAAAATGAAAATGAAGGTTAATTCAATTTTTTTGCTCCTTGAGCACTCCTTGATGACTCAGGAATCTCATCAATCTCCCAATGATCTCACAAAGATCTTTAAATGAACTCTAAATTATGTACAAAATACAAAAAAAAATGATCAGGAAGAAAACCTAAGTTGTCACCTGCTGCTGAGAGACGATTGGTTGAGATGTTCAGGAGTTAACACAGAATCACCAAGAAGCAAGTAAAAGAAAAAATGGGAGTTTGGTGGTGCAGTGGTTAGCACTGTGGCAGCACAGTAACAAGGTCACAGGATCAATTCAAACCCTGACCATTGTGGGTTTGATCCCACCCTGACCATCGGTGACCCTTCTGTGTGGAGTTTACATGTTCTCTCCATGTCTGCGTGGGTTTACCCGGGGTACTCCGGTTTCCTCCCACAGGCCAGAAACATGCAGGTTAGGTCAAGTTAGGTTAATTGAAGACTCTAAAGTGGCCCTAGGTGTGAATGTGTGTGTGAATGGTGAAGGGATTGGCACCATACTGTGGCTGCCTCATCCAGGTGGATGCCCTGAATGTCCCTCTGGGGATTAATAAAGTATACAAAATACAAACAAATAAACAAACAAACAAACAAACGAAAAATCCCCCTTGAAGGTAGATGGCTGAGAAATCAGTGAGGGATCACTGACCTTTTGATGAAAGATCAAAAAAGTTCATTGAAAGACCATGGCAGAGATTGCTGAGAGATCAGCAGGAGATCAGTGAGTTCATTGAGTGCTCTTTAAGCACTCCTTGAGAGTTTGTTGAGAGTTCATTGAGCAATTGCCTCCCTCTGGTTATTGCTGAGAGATTGTTAGACTTTGTGTTTTGTGCACTATATAAACAAAGTTGAACTGAGCTCAAGCAGAGGACCTTAACATATATAAACTAAAACGGCTCTGGGTGATTTTTAAAAAAAAAAGTAAATAGCATGTTTCTTCTGCTAATGGTGACCCACAGTCCTCAAAGAATTTGTACATTTTTCATGTTAGACTCGCTAAGTGATCCAATGCGGCAGAGTTCAGAATTCCTTTTCCCCAACATCCATTAAAATGACAGGCTCAAGCATTTGAGGGTGGGAAATAGATCTCCCCTAAGAGGGGTTGGTGAAGAGAAGTGGTTATCAGTAATGAGTTCAGTGAATCTCACTGGTTCTCCCATGTCGACTCTCACTGAACCATTCATAACCAACAAACAATGTTGTCCAAATACAAGCTGAGGCTGACGCTTCACACGCACTGGCAGACTCACAGGGGGCAAGGGGGGGCTACCCTCCTTGACTAAAGCACCCTTTAGAGAAGCTTAAAAATAAGAACTTCCCTATTGGATGCTTTTCAAATGCAAAAAAAAAAAAAATTATATATATATCATGGGTCTTCTATGACTGCCCTTTGTGCAAGAGAAACCTCTAAAAAAACCTGATGATATGGCTTTATGGTGCCCTTAAAGCAGAGAAAATATTGAGAAAATATACTAAGGTGCCCTTTGAAAAGAAAATGATGCCGTTATGAAGTGACCTCCATGCTGCTATTACATGACTGTCCCAAATAGATGTTCCAATAGAATAAATGGGAGCTACAGTATTAAGGGTGCTCATATTGGTCAGAAAACATGGTCAAGTGCTCAGTTAGGTTTAACTTGAATAGGGAAGTGCTCTTCCTGTAAATACCATGTCGAGAGGCTGCCAGGGTGCCCTTTAATGCTTTAGAATATAGGCATGTTTCTTAAAGGATGTCCCTTCATAGAAATGTAAAATTATATCATATACAGTGGGGCAAAAAAGTATTTAGTCAGCCACCAATTGTGCAAGTTCTCCCACTTAAAAGATGAGAGAGGTCTTCAATTTTCATCATAGGTATACCTCAACTATGAGACACAAAATGAGAAAAAAAAATCCAGAAAATCACATTGAAGGATTTTTAATGAATTAATTGGTAAATTTCTCGGTAAAATAAGTATTTGGTCACCTACAAACAAGCAAGATTTCTGGCTCTCACAGATATGTAACTTCTTCTTTAAGAGGCTCCTCTGTCCTCCACTCGTTACCTGTATTAATGGCACCTGTTTGAACTCATTATCAGTATAAAAGACACCTGTCCACAACCTCAAACAGTCAGACTCCAAACTCCACTATGGCCAAGACCAAAGAGCTGTCAAAGGACACCAGAAACAAAATTGTAGACCTGCACCAGGCTGGGAAGACTTGAATCTGCAATAGGTAAGCAGCTTGGTGTGAAGAAATCAACTGTGGGAGCAATTATTAGAAAATGGAAGACATACAAGACCACTGATAATCTCCCTCGATCTGGGGCTCCACACAAGATCTCACCCTGTAGGGTCAAAATGATCACGAGAACGGTGAGCAAAAATCCCAGAACCACATGGGGGGACCTAGTGAATGACCTGCAGAGAGCTGGGACCAAAGTAACAAAGGCTACCATCATAACACACTACGCCGCCAGGGACTCAAATCCTGCAGTGCCAGACGTGTTCCCCTACTTAAGCCAGTACACGTCCAGGCCCATCTGAAGTTTGCTAGAGAGCATTTGGATGATCCAGAAGAGGACTGGGAGAATGTCATATGGTCAGATGAAACCAAAATAGAACTTTTTGGTAAAAACTCAACTTGTAGTGTTTGGAGGAGAAAGAACACCATACCTACTGTGAAACATGGGCTGTTTTTCTGCAAAGGGGCCAGGACGACTGATCCATGTAAAGGAAAGAATGAATGTTTCTATGTATTGTGAGATTTTGAGTGAAAACCTCCTTCCACCAGCAAGGGCATTGAAGATGAAACGTGGCTGGGTCTTTCAGCATGACAATGATCCCAAACACACCACCCGGGCAATGAAGGAGTGGCTTTGTAAGAAGCATTTCAAGGTTCTGGAGTGGCCTAGCCAGTCTCCAGATCTCAACCCCATAGAAAATCTTTGGAGGGAGTTGAAAGTCCGTGTTGCCCAGCGACAGCCCCAAAACATCACTGCTCTAGAGGAGATCTGCATGGAGGAATGGGCCAAAATACCAACAACAGTGTGTGAAAACCTTGTGAAGACTTACAGAAAACGTTTGACCTCTGTCATTGCCAACAAAGGGTATATAACAAAGTACTGAGATGAACTTTTGTTATTGACCAAATACTTATTTTACAGAGGAATTTACCAATTAATTCATTAAAAATCCTTCATTGTGATTTTCTGGATTTTTTTTTCTCATTTTGTGTCTCATAGTTGAGGTATACCTATGATGAAAATTGGAGACCTCTCTCATCTTTTAAGTGGGAGAACTTGCACAATTGGTGGCTGACTAAATACTTTTTTGCCCCACTGTAGATGCCCTTATTACAGTATATGGTGCAAATATGAAATGTCCTATAGGGCCCTCTTAGATAGACTTTCAAGTGAGATGTACTGTTGAAGCAGAGAGAAAAACATGTAATGAATAAAATGAGATGTACCTTTTAATGGGCTTTCCCAAAATGGGCTCTGAAGACACTGCAAGGGTGATGCTAAATATGTGTATAAAATTTTGAATTTACCTCTCAAATCTTGTTTATAATCCTTCAAAATTTGTTGTTGGGGGCTCTAAAAATTTTAAATTTTTTGCTAACTATACTGGGCCAAAGGGAAGCAGCACTTTAATGCTCAGTAATAAATTGATAAATAAACAAATAGATAATCTGGAATGGACTGGTGATGTGTCCAGGGTGTACATCACCTCTCGGCCAGAGATGCTGGGATAAGCTCCAACCAAATTAAATTGTACTGAGTAGTTTAAGTGTAGGATACATTTTAGTATCCAATTTGAATGATAACTGCTGTTATTATTCAGATGAACAATTCAACAAGGACATCAAGATGGAACATAGACTATCCATTATTCACTTTAACAACAAACGAAGGTTCAGAGTCCACCTCAGTCAGAACACAAGTGCATGGAGAATGCAGAAAAATGGACTCCCACAAGGCTCAGTTCTAGCTCCAACTCTGTTCAACCTCTACATAAACGACCTGCCTACTACAAAATCCCGCAAATTCATCTATGCAGACGACATCTGTTTGGCATTCCAAGCACCAGACTTTGAACCACTGGAACGGGTGCTCACGGAAGATCTTGCTAAACTGGACCAGTTCTGCAAAATCTGGCGCCTAAAACCAAGCCCAGCAAAAACCGTCTCCAGTGTATTTCATCTCCACAATGCAAAAGCTGCCAGAGAACTAAACATCCACCTGAGCGGACTCAAGCTTAAGCATGCCCCAAATCCAACTTATCTTGGAGTGACCCTTGATAGGACCTTATCCTTCAAGGAACATCTAAAGGGGACGGCTGCTAAGGTGAAAGTACGAAACAACCTGCTCTGCAAGCTCGCTGGTGCAAAATGGGGAGCGGCAGTCTCCACCCTGCGCACCTCAGCACTGGCCCTTTCATACTCTGTAGCAGAATATTGTGCCCCTGTCTGGTCCAGGTCATCTTACACACACCATGTAGACACCCAGCTCAACTCAACCATGAGAACTATAACTGGAACAATCCGCTCAACACCACTCCCCTGGCTCTCTGTACTGTCAAACATAGCCCCTCCACACATCCGGCGAGCAGCATTAACTCAAAGGATGCTCCAAAAAGTTAAAGATTTTCCTCACTTACCAATCCATGCAGATATCTACACCCCACCCACTGCCCGACTTTCATCCAGACGGCCGATTTGGAAAAACCCTCCCCCAGCTGACTTTACCATCCAGACAGCTTGGCAAGAGGAATGGGAAACCAAGGAGGTCCCAAACAAACAGCTGGTGATAAACCCCAACCAACAGGTCCCGGGCACCAACCTCCCAAGGAGACAGTGGTCTACACTCAATCGCTTCAGGACTGGACATGGCCCCTGCTTGGCCAGCCTTCACAGATGGGGCAGTAGCCCTAGCCCACTGTGCGCATGTGGAGAGGAGCAAACTATGGAACACATCATAGAGGCTTGCCCGCTCCAAAGACTGGAAGGAGGATTACACACCCTCCATACAGCAAACCAGGAGGCAACTGCTTTGCTTAAGGACTTTGCATTCGCTAAATAAATAAATAAAATTCCAAACTGGTACAATTCCAAGTAAAATGAAAATAGCTAAAGTTATACCTCTATGCAAAACTGGAAACAAACACAACTTCACAAACTACAGGCCTGTTTCTCTTCTGCCTTAATTCTCAAAAATACTGGAAAAACTCTTTAATAAAAGATTAGACAAGTTCGTAGCTAAAAACAAATTACTTACAGTAAGCCAGTATGGATTTAAAACCAACCACTCTACATCAGCGGCTTTAAAGGATGTTATAGAAAAAATTACTAATTCTATGAATAGAAAGAAATTTGCGGTGGGAGCATTTATTGATTTAAAAAAAGCATTTGATACATTAAATCATGAAATATTACTTAATAAATTGGAACAATGTGGACTCAGGCGAGTAGTACTGAAATGAGTCAGAAACTATTTCAAAAACAGGCAACAATTTGTGATGATGGGACATAAATCCGAGAGTTTTGACATTATTTATGGTGTCCCCCAGGGGTCAGTGTTGAGATCTAAACTTTTCATTTCAGAGGAACCCCACTCAGGACCCAAACCAGTCAAAATCAGAGGATCAGGCCCCTCGGACCAAAGAGCTGGAAAATTCAGGTGGGCGACCAAAGTCCCAGACCTGGCGGACGGCAGGGTGGAATGAGTCAGATGGCCTGCCAGAGAATGTGGGCCACCAAAATCAACGGCCCAGTCCGTCAGGCAGTTGACAAGAGTTCTTCAGCCACCTGAACAGCCAGGGCGGTCCAGGAACCAGCTGTCCAGCAGGAAGAAACGATGGTGGGCAGGGCGGAGGGGTCGGGGAAACCAAGGCGGCGTCTGGCGCAGGAGGGGAGACCATGACGGTGTCTGATAGTGGAGGAGGAACCACAACGGCATTTGGCAGAGGAGAAGGAGCCATGACGGTGTCTGGTAGTGGAGGAGGAACCACAACGGCATTTGGCAGAGGAGGAGGAGCCATGATGGTGTCTGGCAGAGGAGAAGGAACCACGACGGCGTCTGGCAGAGGAGGAGGAACCAAGACGGCGTCTGGTCCAGGAGGAGAGGGGACCCCGATGGTGTCTGGCGAAGAAAGGGGAGCCACAATGCTCTTGGACAGATCAGCAGCACCCTTGTCCCAGACTGGGACAAGGCAGCACCCTCGGTGGTTCTGGGCTGGAGCAAAGCTGCACCCTCGGTGGCTCTGGGCTGGAGCAAAGCTGCACCTGCGGTGGCTCCAGTCTGGAGAGACACTGCACCCACGGGGCCTCCGGGCTGGAGTGACGCTGCACTCACAGTCGTCCAGGAGTGGGACACAGCTACACCCGTGGTGGGTCCGGACTGGACCAAAGCTGCACCCTCAGTGGCTCCAGGCTGGAGCAACGCAGCACCCGCAGTGGGTCAGGACTGGGCCAAGGCTACACTCACAATGTGCCCGGACTGGGTCATGGCTGCACCCACGGTGGGCCCAGACTGGTCCAAAGCTGCACTCTCGGAGGGCCCGGGCTGGAACAATACACCTGCGACGACCTCCACTGGGAAGGAAGCAACACCCTTGATGGACCTGGACTGGGCCACGGCTCCACCCTTGGTGGACCCAGACTGGGCCACGGCTCCACCCTCGGAGGGCCCGGGATGGAACGGAGCACTCATGATGACCTCCACAGAAAAGAAAGCAGCACCCTCAAGGACCTCAGCCGGAGGCAGAGCAGCACCCATGGAGGTCCCGGGCTGTGACAGAGCGCCCGCAACGACCTCAGCGGAAGGAGCTGGACCCACAATGATCTCGGGTGGCGAACCCGGACCCACGGAGACATCTGGCAGCTCTAACAGTACTTCGGCAACCCTAGGGGAGAGCTCAGACAAGACAAGCAGCGAAACAGGGTCAGGGTCACCAGCAGCGATGGAGCCTGGCGAGATGAGCTCAGCCGCAGCTGACGGCTGCACCCGACTCTCCTCACCAAGAGCCAGGCAGGATTTCTCCAAAAGAGAGACAGAGACAAAGGAGTGCACTTGCCTGAGCTTGAGCTAACTGCCGTCCAGGACTCCGTCAATCCAGACGATGAAGCCTCGGGCTCGGCCCTCTGGAGGTCCAGCTCCAACTCTGATGTGGCTGCCCCTGCAGCAGGCATAGTGGTAAGTGCAGTCTTGAGACACATGCAGGTGGCTGGTCCGGCGTGGATTCTGGAGGTTGATTTCCTGCTGGCGCTGGACCCTGTGTAGCTAAAGCCAGGGGGCACGCTATTGTCAGCACAGGCTTCAGGTCGGACACAGCGCTTTCCCTCTGCCTGGACCTCGGCTGCGGGGCTGGGACCTGGTCCTCCAGGGCCACAGGTTCCTCCATCGTCCGGCAGCTCAACCCTGTCATCGGCAGACCCTCAGGGAGGACAGGTGGAGACATGGAGAGGACAGGTGAGAAGTTTATAGGTGCAACAGGTGATGAGGACTCAGGGGACTGCAAACTCTGAGTCCCACTACCGGGAATCAGACAAGGCACATCATCATAAAATGAAGAGGAATGAAATGACACTTGCCTGTGTTCCCGGTTTTCGATGTTGCCTGCTGCAGCGAGTTTAGTGTCGTCCCTCTCCTTGGCTACAGTGGATGTTGGCTCCTCAGAGGATCGTGGAGGAGCAGCCCCAGTGAGAACGGAGGCGGGGGGAGCCGGGGGAAAGGCAGATGACCTCTTGGCAGCGGGATGAGGGTGCTGGGGAGAAGCAGAGAGCAGTAGCTGTGCAGAGGGGAAGAACTGATGATTCAGCTGGAGACGAAGAACACTGGGTACGCACTGCTGAGGGGGGCTTCTGTCCCAGCATAGGAGAAGCTGACGATTGAGAGGTAGGGGCATTCCTCTGGCGGGATTTCCTAGAATGACGACGAGAAGCTGGGGGTGGGGATGTAGGCTAAAAGTGGAGAGGGAGGGGCTCCGGAGTCAGGGGATGCTCACTCCTTGGCTCAAACTCTGGGTCCCTTGGTAAATTCTCCTATAGCTCAGGTGCCAAATCCGGGGAGCCTTGGCTTAACCTCCAGGAGGAGGTCAGTTTCTGCCAGTATAACTCACCTGGGCTCCTCCAGCTCCTCGGCCAATGGAGTGGGCCAAGGCTTGGGAGGAGGAGGTGAAGCTGCCGCCGGAGAGCGGTGAGGGATTGGAGGCTTCTGTCTGCGTGAGCGCTTGCTTTTTGTCAGTGAGGACTCAGGCATCGGAGCTGAATTCCCCTGCTCCTCACTTGTGGACTGAGGGAGAATTATGGAGAGGAGCAGGTTTGTGAGGTCCGGATGATCTCACAGGCTGGGACATGCCTCCAGTATCTGCACCGCGCCCTCTAGACACTCTCGGGCTGTCTTGGAAGTACAGGAGGCTTGAGCCTGTGATAGAATATCCCCCAAAATTCCCACTGACCATCGCTCCACCTCGTTTAGTTTAAGGGTGGAAGTCTCCAGAGTGACAGACATGGTAATCCCGGTGAGAAAAAAAGCCACTAAGCTTACCACCATAGAAATGAATGAAACAGCAGGAAAAGAAAATTCACCAAAACTCACAGCAGCTGGGTCTCTACTGGCTGCTGCCTTCTGTTATAAATGCCCTTCGGGGCAGAGAATTGAGACCCATGCGCCAATTGTGAGTTTGAGGAATTTATTGAAAAAACAAACGTAAAGTACAACAAGGTGCTCAAAATAAAAAAACTAACAACAAGAAAGATAACTTACTAGAGTAGTGTGCCAGAGCAGGAATAGGTTCTGGCGGAGACAAGGAGAGACTGTAGATTAACTTAATCAGTCAAGGCAGCGGCAAAAGGAAAGAAAATGACTCCCCTTAAATAGAGTCAAAACCAAATACATAAGAGGTGACAGATGTGGGTTCAAATGAGCGAGCAAAAGGTAACAATCAATGAAAACTGGGATCAGCTGGAAGAGATGAGGGAGGAGCGGCTGGACTTGACAGCTGACAGGGTAACACCCACACAGAGCACCAAACCAGAAATGCCACCTGACAGCTGTCAACCCAGAGAGGAACAAAAAGGACAATAATAAATAAGAATAAGAATAAGTATGACATGGTTTACGACCCAAGAGACAGACGCTGACACGAGAGATACAGACAATTATCTTTATTGTGAGTTTTTGAGTGAAGTGTGAGTGAATGTGTAAATGCTCGTCTGGCCACTGGAGCTGAGCCCATCTTGCGGTAACCTGGCAACCCTGGAAAACACAAGCACAAGGTTACTGTTGTTCAGTAGCAATGTTCGGCGGGTATGCTGCAGGGGCTTACTTGCAGGTGCCACAATGAGAGGCTGACTGACTCCTGGTGTCCGTGCGAAGTCATGCTCGTGGTGTCCGGTGCTGTGGAGATGAGGAGGAGCTCCGCGGAGCGGAGGACGGTGCCTCGTCAGCAGAGGAGGGTGGTCCGCCGCCAGGGAGGTCCACCTGTGCACAGGGGAAAAGGCTAGCAGAGGAATTGTGAAGAGATGGCTTACGTGGCCTGGTTTGGCGAAGCGTAGAATTCTTCACGAGAGGTCGAGATCTTGGCACGTTGCTCAGTGAGAGTGACATACGACTCCGTGCTGAGGCGTCCGCGCGTTGGGCTTTTATGGCCCGCTGATTGCCACCTGCTGAAGTGAGCGCAGCTGATGTTGATGATGCTGATGACGGCCTAGCGGCCATCATGACAGTACTCCCCCCTCTAGAGGTGCCTCCAGGCACCTGCCCAATCCTACCTGGATGCGCCCGATGGAAATCGCGGATCAACTGCTTGTCGAGGATCAACGCAGGGCGTATCCAGGAGCGGTGCTCAGGGCAAACCCCTCCCAGTCCACCAAATACTGAAGGCCCCGACCCCTCCTGCGGACATCCAGGATTGCCGTTACCCCCCAGGCCGGATGGCCATCGATCATCCTCGGGGGAACAGGAGCCGCAGGGGGCGGGCACAGCGGGTCAGCGACGTAGGGCTTGACCTGGGAGACGTGGAAAGTGGGGCAGATGCGCATGTGAGAGGGGAGAGCAAGACGCACAGATACAGGGTTGACAATGCGGGAAATAACAAAGGGACCGATGAAGCGCTTGGTTAGCTTACGCTTCTCGGCAGGCAATCTGATGTTCTTCGTGGACAACCATACCTTGCCACCCACCTTGTAATCCGGGGCAGGCCTCCTATGGCGGTTGGCCACCTCAATGTTCCATTCCGTGGTCCTCAGAAGGGCTATGCGGGCAATGGACCAAACTTGCCGACAGCGTCTGGCATGAGCCTGAACAGACAGGACTGCTACCTCCCCCTCCTCCTCCCGGAACAAGGGTGGATCGTACCCCAGTGATGCCTTGAAGGGGGACATCCCTGTGGACGAGGACACCGTGGTGTTATGAGCGTACTCGATCCACGGGAGGTACATGCTCCACAAAGAAGAGCAGGAGGAGATGACACAGCGCAGCCTCCAGCTCCTGATTGGCTCGCTCGCACTGGCCATTACTCTGAGGATGGTATCCAGAGGAGAGACTGGCCGTGGCCCCAAGCGCCGTACAGAACGCCTTCCAAACCTGCGAGACGAACTGTGGCCCTCTGTCCGAAACAATATCAGCAGGGATTCCGTGAGGACGAACCACATGGAGAACGAGGAGGTCCGCCGTCTCCCGCACTGAAGGCAACCCCCGGAGAGGCACAAAATGGGCAGCTTTAGAAAAGCGGTCCACGATGGTTAAAACGGTCGTGAAGTGGCCGGAGGGGGGCAAACCGGCCACAAAGTCCATAGCTACATTGGACCAGGGGCGGGAGGGGACGGGCAAAGGATGAAGCAGACCCGCCGGGGCCGACGATGATGTCTTCCCCGTGGCACACTGAGCGCAGGCCCGGACATAGTTGTTAACGTCCCTTCGCAGCCCTGGCCACCAAAAGGTTCTCTGGAGGAGATCAACAGTCCGACTCACACCCGGTTGGCACGCCAGCTTGGACGCGTGACCCCACTCTATTACTTGGCTCCTAACAGGACGAGGGACGAACAAGCGACCCGGGGGCCCCCCACCCGGATCAGGCTCCACCTCCTGTGCTCTTCTAACCTTATCGCAGATGCCCCAGGTCAACGCACCTACCACACACGCAGGTGGCAGAATAGACTCCTCCCGGTCGTCAGCGGAGGGCGTGTCAAACTGCCTGGAAAGGGCGTCAGGCTTGCCATTCTTACTTCCTGGCCGGTAGGTGATTGTAAAATTAAAACGACCGAAGAAGAGAGACCAGCGGGCCTGACGTGCATTCAACCGCTTGGCAGTCCTAAGGTATTCAAGATTGCGGTGATCAGTCCAGACGACAAACGGCTGGGCAGCCCCCTCCAGCCAGTGTCTCCACTCCTCCAGCGCAAGTTTGACAGCCAATAGCTTCCTGTCGCCGATGCTGTAATTCCTCTCAGCGGGTGTCAAATGATGAGAGAAGTAAGCGCAGGGGCGGATCTTCCCGTCCGTCGGGGAGCGCTGAGAGAGTACCGCCCCCACCCCCGAATCCGATGCGTCCACCTCCACCAGGCATTGGAGCTCCGGGTCCACCTGGGTCAATACACGGGCTGAAGCAAACTCTCCCTTCAGCCTGTCAAATGCCGCGGCAGCCTCCTCACTCCAATGGAAAGGGACCTTCGGGGATGTGAGTGCAGTCAGGGGTCTGGCGATGTTCCCAAAATTTGGCACGAAGCGCCGGCAAAAATTGGCGAACCCCAAAAAACCCTGCAGCTGTTTCCTGGATGTGGGCGTAGGCCAGTCCACCACCGCCTTGACCTTGTCCGGGTCGGGAAGCACCTGGTTACGGGCGATTATAAACCCCAGAAAAGAGGTGCGATCCGTGTGGAACTCACACTTCTCTGCCTTGACGAACAACTGATTCTCCAGGAGGCGTTGTAGGACCCGTCGTACATGCACCTGATGCTCCTCCAGTGTGCGCGAGAAGATGAGGATATCATCAAGGTAGACAAAGACGAAGAAATGCAGAAAGTCCCGGAGAATGTCATTTATTAAGCGCTGGAACACTGCCGGAGCGTTGGTTAACCCAAACGGCATCACCAAATATTCAAAGTGGCCGCTTGGGGTCCGGAAAGCAGTCTTCCACTCATCACCTTCCCGAATGCGCACCAGGTGATAGGCATTCCGTAGATCTAGTTTAGTAAACCAAGACGCCCCCTGGAGGGAATCGAAGGCAGTGTTCATCAAGGGAAGAGTGTATTTGTCCTTAATAGTAATGTCGTTGAGACCCCGGAAATCGATGCAGGGGCGCAGCGACCCGTCCTTCTTCCCAACGAAGAAAAACCCTGCCCCAACAGCCGAGGAGGATGGATGGATGATACCGGAGGCCAGGGACGCCTTGATGTACGTATCCATGGCCTTGCGTTCCGGAGCTGATAGGCTGTACAGGCGGCTCGCCGGGAGAGGAGCCCCAGCCTTGAGATTGATTGCGCAGTCGTACGGGCAATGGGGGGGGGGAGGGACAATGCCCATGTCTTACAAAACACCTGGCCCAAATCATGGTAGACGTCAGGCACCTTTGACAGGTCTGGAGTGGGTGTTGAGGGAGGCGTCATCGGCACTGAGGGAGCGCATGCAGCGGACTGAAGACAGGCGCTTAGGCAGAATGAGCTCCAAGCCGTTATTCTCCCAACTTGCCAGTCGAATGTGGGGTTATGCAGCCGGAGCCAAGGGTACCCCAAGATGACGGGTGAGGAGGAGAAGGGCAAGACCAGGAACCGTATTTCCTCCCTGTGGTTACCAGAAATTATCGTTAACACAGGTGCCGTCTGATGGGAAACTGACGTCAAAGATGCTTTTGACAGGGTGACCAGATGGATGGGAGGGTGTAAAGGTTGACAGCTGAGGCCCATCAGGGTTGCCAGGTCTCTGGAGATAAAGTTTTGCTCAGCCCCAGAGTCAACTAAGGCTAGTGTGGTGTGCTCCTTGTGTTTATGAATGAGCTGAATGGGAATGTGGCAACTAGTGAGGGGCTTTGTCTGATTCTTGTCCGTGAATCCCCCTACCGTGATCCGCGGACCTCCCCCTTTTAACGGGCAATCGACTACTCCATGTGCCTCACTCCCACAGTAGAAGCATAACCCCTGCTCCCTGCGACGCTGTCTCTCAGCCGCTGTAAGACCCGATTGCCCCATAACCATATCCTCCTGCTCCGGAAGTTCTTCAGATGCGGGCAGAGCAAGGAGGGGGGACCTAGTGGAGCGAGGGCGAGACTTATTTGCACGGATAGCTGTTCGCCGTTCTGCAGCTCGCTCCCTCAGTCTGCTATCTAGGCTGATGGTGAGGGAGATTAATTCCCCAAGTCTGTCTGGTTTCTCCTTTGCCGCTAGCTCGTCGTTCAACTCGGAGTTAAGGCTGCGGAGGAAAATTCCACAGAGTGCTGGCTCCCCCCACCCAACCTGACCGGCTAATACCCGGAAGTCCACAGAATAATCGGCGGCAGATCTACTGCCCTGCCGAAGTCCAAGCAGCCGTTCAGTTAACACCACGCCCCGGTCCACATGATCGAACACTTCCAAGAACTCCGCCACGAACAGCTGGTAAGTTAACAATGAATAATTTGGTTTGGCCATGATGGTATAAGCCCAATCAAGAGCCCTGCCTCCCAGCAGGTTGATGATGTACCCAATCTTATTCATATCAGTGGCAAAGTCCCCCGGGACGCGGAGGAAAACTGACTCACACTGTAGCAAAAACCCCCGCGCCTCCCCCAGTTTACCAATAAAGCGTGCGGGGGTTGGTACAGGAGTTAGGCGATGTGTGGAAGATGGGCTGGTTTGGCTAGTAGCCGCAGCTGCGGGTGCAGAAGGCGCCCCGGTAGCCGGGAGGAATGCCTGGTGACCTTCCAGGCGATCCAGCCGGCTGTTAATCTGAGTTAGTTGGTTTAAGATTACTGTCTGCTGGTGGGAAATCATGTCTACTCGTGCGCTGAGTGTGTTAAAGCGGCGCAACAGCGCACTGTCTGATGGGTCATCGTGACGGAGTCGTACTGACATAATTTACGACCCAAGAGACAGACACTGACACGAGAGATACAGACAATTATCTTTATTGTGAGTTTTTGAGTGAAGTGTGAGTGAATGTGTAAATGCTTGTCTGGCCACTGGAGCTGAGCCCGTCTTGCGGTAACCTGGCAACCCTGGAAAACACAAGCACAAGGTTACTGTTGTTCAGTAGCAATGTTCAGCGGGTATGCTGCAGGGGCTTACTTGCAGGTGCCACAATGAGAGGCTGACTGACTCCTGATGTCCGTGCAACGTCGTGCTCTTGGTGTCCGGTGCTGTGGAGATGAGGAGGAGCTCTGCGGAGCGGAGGACGGTGCCTCGTCAGCAGAGGAGGGTGGTCCGCCACCAGGGAGGTCCACCTGTGCACAGGGGAAAAGGCTAGCAGAGGAATTGTGAAGAGATGGCTTACGTGGCCTGGTTTGGCGAAGCATAGAATTCTTCACGAGAGGTCGAGATCTTGGCACGTTGCTCAGTGAGAGTGACAGACGACTCCGTGCTGAGGCGTCCGCGCGTTGGGCTTTTATGGCCCGCTGATTGCCACCTGCTGAAGTGAGCGCAGCTGATGTTGATGATGCTGATGACGGCCTAGCGGCCATCATGACAAAGTAATAAGTAATAAGAATCACGAGAAGGGCTCTTTTCTCTTTTTTTAAATAACACTGGATTAAGTCATAGAATGTAGGGGTTGGGCTCAAATGACATAATGTTTCACACTCTTGTACAGTAGGTGGCGGTATGCACCTTTCAGTTGTTTGCTATCCGCCAGTAACCGAGAGAAGAAGAAGAAGAAGAGGAAGAAGAAGAAGAAGAAGAAGAAGAAGAGAAGAAGAAGAAGAAAAATGCTGGGAGTCAGGAACGCCTATGATTCAATTCAATTCAATTTCAATTCAATTCAATTCAATTCAACTTTATTTATATAGCGCCATTTCACAACAACAGCCATCTCATAGCACTATCAACTGTAGGGGGGGAACCCCCACAGTTGCAGAAAGACCCCAGCAATCAGGCGATCCCCTATGAGCAAGCACTTGGCGACGGTGGAGAGGAAAAACTCCCTTTTAACAGGAAGAAACCTCCAGCAGAACCAGGCTCAGGGAGGGGCAGTCATCTGCTGCGACTGGCTGGGGGGTGAGGGGATAGAGAAAAAGAAAAGAACAGACATGTAGAGAGCAAACAGCACAATGGGGACTCAATCTATGGGAGAGAACAAACAAATGTTAATGACCAACAAAAAAAAAAATATTTCATAGAGAGTGAGGAAAGGAGTGAGGCCCAGTGCATTACTGGAGGTCCCCCGGCTGACTAAACCTATTAGCAGCATAACTAAGGGAGGGTTCAGAAACACATGATCCCTCCCTAATTTTAGGCTATATCAAAAAGGTAGGTTTTAGCCCTATTCTTAAAAACAGAGATCGAGTCTGACTCCCGAATCCAGATTGGCAGCTGATTCCACAGGAGAGGAGCTTGATAACTGAAGGCTCTGCCTCCCATTGTACTTTTGGAGATTCTAGGTATTACAAGTAATCCTGCATTTTGGGAGCGTAGTGCTCTGTTAGGATAATACGGTAGTATCAGATCTTTTAAATAAAAAGGAGCCTGATTGTTTAGAGCTTTGTAAGTAAGAAGAAGGATTTTAAACTTAATTCTAAACTCTATGGGAAGCCAATGAAGGGAGGCCAGAACCGGAGAGATATGATCTCTCTTTCTAGTACCTGTTAAAACTCTTGCTGCAGCATTTTGGATCAGCTGAAGACTTTTTAAAGATGTTTTAGGACAGCCTGATAATAAAGAATTACAATAATCTAATCTCGAGCTAACAAAAGCGTGGATCAGTTTCTCAGCATCACTCTGAGACAAGATGCTCCTAATCTTGGCAATATTACGCAAATGATAGAAGGCAGTCTTAGAAACAAATTTAATATGTGAATTGAAGGACAAATCCTGATCAAAAATAACTCCAAGGTTCCTCACAGAGCTATTAAGAGAAAGAGTAACCGCATCCAAAATGAAAGTTTGATTTGGAAAGGAATTTCTAAGGTTTTTTGGACCAACAAGAATGACTTCAGTCTTATCTGAATTTAATAGCAGGAAATTACAAGTCATCCAAGCTTTGATTTCCTTAAGACAGGCTTCTAACTTGGCTAATTGATTACTATCATCTGGCTTCATTGACAGGTATAATTGTGTGTCATCTGCATAACAATGAAAATGTATACAGTGCTTTCTAATAATGTTGCCTAACGGAAGCATATATAAACTATGAACTATGATGTCCCTATGATGTCCCTATGATGTCTACATGATGTCCTGTGTCACGACCATAGGACTCGCAAAAAGTGGTGGGACTGGGAAAACATACATATTATGCAACATTCTCAACAAAGTTCGAGCACAGGGCAAAGTAGCTCTTGCAACAGCTGCAAGTGGCATTGCAGCTACCCTGCTGCCCAAAGGCACCACCTTTCACAGTAGAACAAAATGTCCTCTCATCTATCACTCTATAAATTCAAATCTCTGTCAGTCTATCTGTCAGTGTGTCACGATCATAGGACTGCCTATGATGTCTGCGTGATGTCCTATGATGTCCTATGATCTCGGGCATCATAGGACTCACAATGCCATCATATAGACAATAGGACTCGCTACAAGACCATAGGATTGCCGATGATGTTCTGATGATGTCTACATTCAATTCAATTCAATTCAACTTTATTTATATAGTGCCATTTCACAACAACAGTCATCTCATAGCACTTTCAACTGTAGGGGAAACCCCCACAATTGCAGAAAGACCCCAACAATCAGGTGATTCCCTGTGAGCAAGCACTTGGTGACGGTGGAGAGAAAAAGCTCCCTTTTAACAGGAAGAAACCTCCAGCAGAACCAGGCTCAGAGAGGGGCAGTCATCTGCTGTGACTGGCTGGGGGGTGAGGGGATAGAGAAGATGAAAAGAACAGACATATAGAGAGCAAACAGCACAATGGGGACTCAATCTATGGGAGAGAACAAACAGATGTTAAATCCAGCAAAACAAAACAAAACAAAAAAATCCATTGAGAATGAAGAAAAGAGTGAAGCCCAGTGCAATTATTGGAAGTCCCCCAGCTGTCTAAATCTAACAGCAGCATAACTAAGGGAGGGCTCAGAAACATATGAAACCTCCCTAATTGTAGGCTATATCAAAAAGGAAGGTTTTAACCCTATTCTTAAAAACAGAGATCAAGTCTGACTCCCGAATCAAGATTGGCAGCTGGTTCCACAAGAGAGGAGCTTGACAACTGAAGGCTCTGCCCCCCCCCATTGTACTTTCGGAGATTCTAGGTATTACAAGTAATCCTGTATATTGGGAGCGTAGTGCTCTGTTAGGATAATAGGGTAATATTAGATCTTTTAAATGAAAAGGGGTCTGATTGTTTAGAGCTTTGAAAGTGAGAAGAAGGATTTTAAACTTAATTCTAAACTCTATGGGAAGCCAATGAAGGGAGGCCAGAACCGGAGATATATGATCTCTTTTTCTAGTACCTGTTAAAACTCTTGCTGCAGCATTTTGGATCAACTGAAGACTTTTTAGAGATGTTTTAGGACAACCTGATACTAGAGAGTTACAATAATCTAATTGAGAGCTAACAAAAGCATGGATCAGTTTCTCAGCATCACTCTGAGACAAGATGCTCCTAATCTTGGCAAATTATGCCAATGATAGAAGGCAGTCTTAGAAACAAATTAAATATGTGAACTGAAAAACAGATCTTGATCAAAAATAACTCCAAGGTTCCTCACAGAGCTATTAAGAGACAGAGTAACTGCATCCAAACTAAAAGTTTGATTTTGAAAGTTATTTCTAAGGTTTTTTGGACCAAAAAGAATGACTTCAGTCTTATCTGAATTTAATAGCAGGAAATTACAAGTCATCCAAGCTTTGATTTCCTTAAGACAGGCATCTAACTTGGCTAATTGATAACTATCATCTGGCTTCATTGACAGGTATAATTGTGTGTCATCTTCATAACAATGAAAATGTATACAGTGCTTTGTAATAATGTTGCCTAACGGAAGCATATATAAACTAAAAAGAGTAGGGCCTAGCACAGATCCCTGTGGAACTCCATGACTGAGCTTTGAGTTGAAAGAAAACTCTTTATTGACATGAACAAGCTGGAACCTATCAGACAAATAAGATCTTAACCACTGCAACGAAGTTCCATTAAGTCCAACATAGTGTTGTAATCTATCAAGAAGAATATTATGATCGATAGTATCATAAGCTGCACTAAGGTCTAAAAGGACAAGTACAGAAACAAGTCCATTATCAGATGCGATCAGGAGGTCATTAGTGACCTTCACTAAGGCTGTTTCAATGCTATGATGGATTCTAAACCCAGATTGAAACTCTTCAAATAAACCATTTCCCTGCAAGTGGTCAAATAATTGAGTAGCAACAACTCTTTCTAAGATCTTTGAAATGAAAGGGAGATTAGAGATTGGTCGATAGTTAGTTAAAACTCCTGGCTCCAGCACTGGCTTTTTGAGTAAGAGTTTAATTACAGCAGTTTTAAAAGCCTGCGGTACATGGCCTAATGTTAAAGAAGAATTGATTATTTGAAGAATAGAGCTACCAGTAAATGGAAAGATTTCTTTAAATAACCTGGTAGGAATAGGGTCTAAAAGACAATTTGAAGGCTTGGATGAGGAAATTATTTTGTCTAACTCTTGAAGGTCAGTTGGAGTAAACTCATCCAAACACATGTCAAATGAAGGAGTTGTAGTAGTTACTGTATTTAAGTTGACGGTGGGAAGAAGCTGACTGATTTTTATCTCCGATAGATGAAATTTTATTATTGAAAAAGTTCATAAAGTCCTGACTAGTAAGCTCTAAGGGAATGCTAGGATTGACAGAGTCCTGACTCTTTGTCAGCCTGGCTACAGTGCTGAAAAAAAAAAAAAACCCAAAAAAAAAACCCTGAGATTATTCTTGTTCTCTTCTATTAATGAGGAATAATTGATATAGTTCAATGACCCAGTGACGACACACAGACTCCGAATTGATACAATCAAGTTTATTAACAACCAGGTTTGTGAAAGTGTGGTGTGAATGTAGTCTGGAACTGCCGGGAACTGAGCAAGACACCGTACAGCCTGGAAACCTTGGAGACACACAAGGAGATGGAATTACTGGGCGTCACTTCTGGAGTTTAACAGTTACACTGAACTTACTGTGGGAAGAGATGGTGGCGAGTTCCAGTTCAGCATGACAGCTGTGGCCAGGAAGACAGTGCGCTTCAGGTGGTGGAGTGACTCCGGCAGGTGAGTTGACGTGCTGGTGGAGTTGAGTAGGTAGGATGAATGGTCCGCCGCCTGGGAGGAGGAGGCTGGGATTCCGCCGCCAAGGATGCCGCCTGTGCACAGGGGAACTGATTCACAAGGTAAGTAGAAATGAGCGCTTATGTGGCAGGCTGGATGGCTTCTTGGATGAGGCAGAAGACGAGCGCTGGCTGTAGTGTAGCAAGAAGGCAAGGAACGGTGATGAAGCTCTCCTGGAGCACAGTGAGACATCTCCGCACTATCCCAAAGGCCAGAGCAGTAGATATAGGCGGCGCCTGATGAAGACCAGGTGTGAGCGCAGCTGATTGTGATGAGCAGAGCAGACCATAACAGTACTCCCCTCCCTAACGAGCACCTCTTGGTGGTTGCTCCAGCCTCCCTAGATGCGTCCAATGGAACTCCTTGATGAGATCCTTATCGAGGACGAAGTCAGGACGCACCCAGGACCTGGCCTCCGGGCCATAGCCCTCCCAGTCCACCACGTATTGCAATCCACGACCCCGATGACGGACATCCAGGATAGCAGTTACGGTCCAGGCCGGGCTGCCGTTGATCATCCGTGGAGGAGGTGGTGGCCTGGGCGGGACACAGGGGGCTGGAAGACACAGGCTTGATCTGCAAGACATGGAACGTAGGGCATATGCGGGTGGGGGGGGGGATCAAGTCGAACAGATACAGGGTTGATAATGCGGGATACAGCGAAGGGTCCAATGAACCGCTGCTGCATCTTCTTGCACTCAGCCTTCAGATTAATGTTTTTGGTAGAGAGCCATACCTGCTGGCCTACCTGGTACACTGGGGCTGGGGTCCTACGGCGGTTGGCCATTGCGGTGTTGCGCTCTGCTGTGCGCTGTAGGGCGGCCCGGGTTGCACTCCACAGACGTCGACAGCACCTCAGATGTGCTCGGACTGAAGGAACAGCAATGTCACCCTCCTCTTCTGGAAACAAGGGAGGAGAATACCCAAGGGACGCTTGAAAAGGGAACATACCTATAGCCGAGGACACCGTCGAGTTGCGGGCGTACTCGATCCAAGGTAGGAAGGAGCTCCAAGCTGACGAGTTGGTAGCCGCCACACAGCGCAGCGCCGCCTCCAGGTCCTGGTTGGCTCGTTCGCACTGGCCATTGGATTGTGGATGGTATCCTGATGACAGGCTCACCGTAGCCCCAAGGGTGCTGCAAAATGACCTCCATACTTGGGAAACAAATTGGGCCCCCTGATCCGTAATGATGTCCAGGCGGATCCCATGAAGCCTCACCACATGTTGAACCAGAAGATCTGCAGTCTTCTTGGCTGAGGGCAGACCCGGAAGGGGGATGAAGTGGGCTGCTTTGGAGAATCTGTCAACTAGGGTGAGAACCACAGTATGGTTGTTGGAGGGAGGGAGGCTGGTGATGAAATCCAACGCCACATGGGACCAGGGCCTGCCGGGGATCGGGAGGGGATGAAGTAATCCAGCCGGTAGGAATGATGGGGTCTTGCCTGTGGTGCATTGGGGACAGGCCCGGATATACTCCCTGATGTCCCTTTGGAGGGAGGGCCACCAGAATGAGCGTTGCAGCAATTCCTACGTACGTCGTTTCCCCGAGTGGCAGGTGAACTTGGAGGAGTGAGCCCACTGAATGATGTCACCCCAGATTGACGAAGGCACGAACAGTTTCCCTGCTGGCCCCCCACCCAGGTCTCTTTCCGTCTCCTGGGCCTTCAGAATCTTCTCCTTGATCCCCCACGAGACGACGCCCAAGACACAAGAGGCAGGGAGAACAGGGTGGTCTTCGGGCTCCGGCATGTCCATGGCGAACTGCCTGGAGAGGGCGTCTGGCTTGGTGTTTTTCGACCCAGGGCGATATGTGATGGTGAAATTAAACCGGCCAAAAAACAGGGACCAGCGGCTTGGCGGGCATTCAGGCGCTTGGCCGTCCTGAGGTACCTCCAGGTTGCGGTGATCCGTCCAAATCACGAACGGCTGCGAGGACCCCTCCAACCAGTGGCGCCACTCCTCCCGGGCCAGTCTCACAGCCAGCAATTCCCTATCGCCGATGCTGTAATTATGCTCAGCCGGTGACAGTCGACAGGAGAAGAAAGCGCGTGGACGGACCTTGCCATCCGCCGGGGAGCGCTGGGAAAGGACAGCCCCCACCCCCGAATCCGAGGCGTCCACTTCCATGGGGCACTGTAGATCCGGATCCACCTGAACCAGAATAGGGGACTGGGAGAACTGCTCCATGAGGTTCGAAAAGGCCAAAGACGCCTCCTCTGACCACCGGAAGGGAACCTTAGAGGAGGTGAGGCGCGTCAGAGGAAGAGCCAGGCAGCTGTAGTTCTTGATAAACCGGTGGTAGAAGTTAGCGAACCCCAGGAACTGCTGGAGCTGCTTCCTGGAGGATGGAACCGGCCACTCCACCACCGCCTTGATTTTGCCTGGGTCCGGGAGGATCTCCTTGTGTGAGATGATAAACCCCAGGAAGGATGTCTTAGAGGTGTGAAACACATTTCTCAGTTTTAACGAACAACTGATTCTCCAACAGCCGCTGCAGAACATGTCTGACGTGTATTCGGTGCTCATCTAGGGAACGGGAGAAGATTAGAATATCATCCAAATACACGAACATGAACACATTCAAAAGGTCTCTCAGGACATCATTAATAAGCCTCTGGAAGACAGCAGGCGCATTGGTCAGCCCAAATGGCATCACGAGATACTCAAAGTGACCACTAGGGGTCCGGAAACCTGTCTTCCATTCGTCCCCCTCACGGATCCGCACCAGATGGTAGGTGTTGCGCAGATCCAATTTCATGAAGAGGGATGCCCCCTGTGGAGAGTCAAAGGCAGAGTTAAGTAATGGGAGGGTGTATTTATCTTTGACAGTGATATTGTTCAGTTCCCTGAAGTTGATGCATGGTCTCAATGACCCGTCCTTCTTCCCCACAAAGAAGAAACCTGACCCCACTGCCGCAGAGGATGGGTGGATAATGCCCGAATTTAGGGACTCCTTGATATACGCGTCCATGGCAGCCCGCTCCGGCGGGGAAAGGCTATACAGACGGCTGGACGGGAGTGGAGCCCCCGGACGAAGATTTATGGCACAATTGTACGGTTGGTGTGGGGGGGGGGGGGCAGGGCCTGGGACTTGCTAAATACGGCTCCAAGGTCATGATACTCAGGGAGCACTTTAGACAGGTCGGGAGGGGGAGCGGTAGGAACCCCTAGGGTCACAGAAGGGGAACATGCAGCTGACTGAAGGCATGCGCTGAGGCAAAATGAGCTCCAAGACTTAATACTCCCTGAACTCCAGTCAATCGTTGGATTGTGGACACGAAGCCAAGGGTAGCCCAGAATGACCGGAGACGATGAGACGGGCAAAACCAGGAAAGACAGTTCCTCCCGATGGTTTCCGGAGATAATAACTGACACAGTGGCAGTCCTCTGGGACACAGTAGCCATAGAAGTGTTGGACAACACGATCAGTTGTAGCGGAGACTTGAGGGGTAGGCGGTGGAGGCCCAACCGGGTTGCCAGGTCTCTGGAAACAAAGCTCTGCTTAGCCCCAGAATCCACTAAAGCCTGAGTGGGAATTTCAGTGTGCTTATGAATGAATCTAATGGGTAACATTAATCGAAATAGGGGATTAGGCTGGGATGAGTCCGTGATTCCCCCTACTGCGATGCACGGACTCCCCCTTTCGGCTGAAGCTGACAAGGACTCGATCTCATGCTCCTCACTCCCACAATAGAGGCACAACCCCAGCTCACGGTGCCGCTGTTTCTTAGCTGCGGATAATCTAGAGTGTCCCACCGTCATGGGTTCCGAGGGGCCCGAGGATTCAGTAGATGGTAGAGCTAAACACCTGGACCGTGGGGTGTGACGAAATGGTTCCTCAGATCGCCCATAGCCCTTACGTTCTGCTGCCCGTTCCCTGAGTCTGTTATCCAAGCTAATGGCTAGGGAGATTAATTGGGACAACCTGCGCGCGCTCGCAGATCACATCCTACATGCGGAGCGGACTTTTCCAGACTCCCTGGTTATTGTGGTAGGCGACTTTAACCAGAGCAATCTGAGTCACGAGCTCCCCCGATACAAACAGTTTATTAAATGTCCAACCAGAGGTGATAACACACTAGATCACTGTTACACTACAGTGAAGGACACATATCGCGCTGTTCCCCGCGCTGCGCTCGGTACTCTAATGATAAGCCCTGGTTCACTGCCAAGCTCAGACAGATCAGGAAGGAGAAGGAAGCAGCGTTGAAAAGTGGAGACAGGGACTGCTACAGAGAGGTCAAATATCAGTTTAACAGAGAGCTGAGGAGAGCTAAATCTGTGTATTCTGAGAGACTCCAGCAGCAGTTCACTGCTAATGACTCGGCTTCTGTGTGGAGAGGACTGAGGCAAATCACCAACTATCGGCCTCAGGCTTCTAAAGGTCAGGATGACAAAGCCCTTTGTCAAAAACTGTCCCAACATTATGCCCATTTTGACACCTCGTCAGCTGTGTCCAACTCCCCCACTCCACCCAGCTCCACTGCCTCCTCGGCCCCTAATTCATCAAAAGTGGTCCCCCCTCCTCCTCCTCCTCCCCCCCTGCCCTTGTCATCAGTGAGCAGGACGTGCACAGACAGTTCTCCAGACTGAACCCACGCAAGGCCCCCGGGCCAGACGGTGTGTCTCCCTCCACCCTGAGACACTGTGCGGAAGAGCTGGCTCCTGTCTTCACAGACATTTTTAACACCTCCCTTAAGCAATGTCACGTGCCAACCTGCCTCAAATCCTCCACCATCATCCCTGTCCCCAAGAAGCCACGGATTACTGGACTTAATGACTACAGACCTGTAGCGCTCACCTCTGTAGTCATGAAGTCCTTTGAGCGCCTGGTCCTGTCTCACCTCAAGTCCATCACCACTCCCCTCCTGGACCCGCTGCAGTTTGCCTACCGTGCCAACAGGTCTGTGGACGACGCAGTCAACCTGGCCCTCCACTCCATCCTGCAGCACCTGGACTCCCCGGGAACCTACGCCAGGATTCTGTTTGTGGACTTCAGCTCTGCATTCAACACCATCCGCCCCGCTCTGCTCCAGGACAAGCTGTCCCTGCTCGATGTGCCTGACTCCTTCTGCAGGTGGATCACCGACTTCCTGACGGACCGGAGGCAGCATGTGCGGCTGGGGAAGTCTGTCTCGGACTCTGTTAGAATCAGCATTGGATCACCCCAGGGCTGTGTACTTTCCCCCCTACTCTTCTCCCTTTATACCAACTCCTGCACCTCCTCCCACCAGTCTGTTAAGCTGATTAAGTTTGCGGATGACACCACCCTCATCGGGCTCATCTCCAACGGCAACGAGTCCGTCTACAGGAAAGAGGTGGCCCAGCTGGTGTCCTGATGCAGCCACAACAACCTGCAGCTGAACGCTCTGAAGACAGCGGAGATGATTGTGGATTTCAGGAAAGTCACAACCTCCCTGCCCCCCCTCACCATCACAGGCTCTCCCATCACCATTGCAGATTCCTTCCGCTTCTTGGGCACCACCATCACCCAGGACCTCAAATGGGAGCCAACCATCAGCTCCCTCATCAAAAAGGCCCAGCAGAGGATGTTCTTTCTGCGGCAGCTGAGGAAGCTCAAGCTACCCACCAAGATGTTAGTGCAGTTCTACACGGCCATCATCGAGTCCATCCTCACCTCCTCCATAACCGTGTGGTACGCAGGAGCCACTGCCAGGGACAGACTAAGGCTGCAGCGCGTCGTGCGCACTGCTGAGAAGGTGATCGGCTGCAAGCTCCCATCTCTCCAGGACCTGTACATCTCCAGGACCCGGAGGCGTGCTGGCCGGATCATAGCCGATCCTTCACACCCTGGTCACTTACTGTTTGCCCCCCTCCCCTCAGGTAGAAGACTTCGGTCCATTCAGACTAAAACCTCCCGGCACATGAATAGCTTTTTCCCCTCTGCCATCAGACTGCTGAACATTAAGTGACTTATTGACTCTCGTGCACTATGTACAGCAGCTCAACCAGACTCATGACATTCATCACTGTTTTTCTGTTGCATTATCAACTGCACTGTGGTACCCCTGCACTTGGTTCCAAGGTTGTCATAGCCAGGAGCGGCACTGGGATTAAGCTCCCAGTGCTCATAAAATGCTCCTTATGGCGTGCATCTCGAAAAGCCTCTGACAACTAAGTCCAACTCCTAGCCTGCCCGTGTGGTTTAGTCTCTAAGCCCGGCGGAACTGCTTTTACTAATAGGAGAAGGGGCGAGGGCGGATCTCTGGCGCCTTAAAACCAGATGCTTCGGGTAGATGGTGGCTCGTCAACCTGGGAAGGTAGCCCATCTAGGGGAAGGTAAACCCTGATTTCAAACCTCTACTGCCTTGCGGCATACCCGGTCACGGGAAAGGCTTCGGGAGTCAACCCTGAGGAAAAATCCGGAGTCGGAGCCCCTAAGGCAGTTCTATGTTGTGCTCAACATCGTTCTGGCAGCTCCTGCAACGGCGCTGGTGCCAAACTGTAGCAGCCTTGCTGTTCCTTTGGATTCATCAGTGACGTGGAGAGGGGGGACATGATGCATGGGCAACATCTTGTCCTCCATATCTTCCGGCCCAGGCTTGAATCCTACCAACGCCCAACGCTGGAAGGTAGAACACCGGATCACTGGAGAGGACACTCCAGCTTCGCCTTTGGCGTAGACAAAACACGGGGAATGACAGTTACCGGTTATAAGCCACTGCTCAATTGGCGTAGAGCGTGGCGCCAGGGGTTGTTCCCGACGGTGGGAGGGATCATCAGATCTCACTGGACAGCTACCGCCCGCCTCAAGCTGGGCAGCCCCCAGCCAATAAGGTGTTGTCCCGCCACAGCTTGCTTTCCTCATTGGGTGCATGGGGATAAGGAGAAATTCAAACAGCAGGCTGAGAACCTTCGCACCAGCAAGACAATAAAACAAAAGAGACCAACTCTAAAACTGGGAACTTGGAACGTCCGCACTATGATGACAGGACTTGCTGCTAACCTCAAGGACATCAATGACACCAGGAAGACTGCCATCATCAATAATGAGCTGAAGAGACTGGGAGTGGATATTGCCACTCTCCAGGAAACACGGTTAGCTGATGCAGGCACACTGAGAGAGAAGGACTACACGTTCTACTGGCAGGGAAAGGGCAGTGACGAACACAGGGAACACGGAGTGGGCTTCGCAGTGAAGAACACTTTGCTGAAGATGGTGGAACCGGGCAGCACTGGCTCTGCACGACTCCTCACCCTCCGCCTGAACACCACTGAAGGCCCAGTCACCCTCGTCAGTGTGTATGCCCCAACACAGACAGCCACACCAGAGGCAAAAGACGAGTTCTACGAGAATCTCGCAACAACTGTCAGGATCATCCCCAACTCTGAACAACTCATTCTCCTTGGAGACTTCAATGCCAGAGTGGGTGCTGACCATGACTCCTGGCCCTCCTGTCTTGGACCTTTTGGCGTGGGCAGAATGAACGACAACGGACAGCGGCTGCTCGAGTTCTGCACATATCACGATCTGTGCATCACAAACTCGTTCTTCAAGACCAAGCCCCAACACAAGGTTTCCTGGCAACATCCGCGCTCAAAGCACTGGCACCAGCTAGACTTGATCCTGACCAGGCGCACCTCACTGAAGAACGTGCTAATCACCCGTTTGTTCCAGAGTGCAGATTGCGACACAGACCATTCATTGGTGTGTTGCAAGGTCAAGCTGCAGCTGAAGAAATTCCATCGTGCTAGACAACCTGGAAAGGCACGGATTGACACCAGCAAGATGGCCCAACCAGAACTTGTTGAGCAGTTTGCCTCCACCTTTGAGAAGGAACTTGGTGTACCACAAGGAGGAGAATCTGCAAAGCAGAAGTGGGAAGAGCTGCGAAACACCATCTACCGCACAGCCTTGGCTACCTTTGGGAGGAAGACCTCGAAGTCACAGGACTGGTTTGATGCCAAGTTGACCGAGATGACCCCCGTCATTGAAGCCAAGCGCTCAGCACTTGCTGAGTACAAGAAGTACCCAAACGAGAAGAATCTCCAGATTCTCAGGGCTGCGAGAAGCAAAGTTCAGCAGACTGCTCGGCGCTGTGCCAACGAGTACTGGACTCAGCTCAGCCAAGACATTCAAACCGCTGCCATAACAGGGAACATCCGTGGTATGTACGATGGCATCAAGAAAGCACTTGGTCCGGCTCAGAGCAAGACGGCCCCCCTCAAATCTTCCACTGGGGAGATGATCACAGAGAAGAACAAGCAGATGGAGAGATGGGTGGAACACTACTCCGACCTCTACTCTAGACAGAACACCGTGACACCGTCAGCCCTTGATGCCATCGACTGCCTGCCATCCATGGACGAACTTGACGCCGAGCCAACCATTGACGAACTCAGTAAGGCCATTGATAGCTTGGCCGCTGGCAAGGCACCCGGCAACGACGGCATACCCCCTGACCTGATCAAGCACTGCAAGACCGCCCTACTGCTGCCATTGCATGACGTCCTCTGCCAGTGCTGGAAGGAAGGTGCCGTACCACAGGACATGAGGGACGCCAAGATCATCACCCTCTACAAAAACAAAGGGGAGAGAAGCGACTGCAACAACTACAGGGGCATTTCCCTCCTCAGCGTTGTTGGCAAAGTCTACGCACGAGTTGTTCTCGTTCGTCTACAGAAGCTTGCCGAACGTGTCTACCCCGAGTCTCAGTGTGGCTTCCGCGCTGAGCGATCGACGGTAGACATGATATTCTCCATCCGCCAACTCCAGGAGAAATGCAGAGAACAGAACATGCCTCTGTACGTCGCCTTCATCGACCTCACCAAAGCGTTCGATCTGGTCAGTAGAGAGGGCCTTTTCAAGATCCTGCCAAAGATAGGATGCCCACCAAAGTTGCAAAGCCTCATCGAATCGTTTCACACCAACATGCAGGGGATAGTGCAGCACGATGGCAACGTCTCAGAGCCATTCAACATACGCAGCGGAGTGAAACAGGGCTGTGTACTTGCGCCAACCCTCTTTGGGATTTTCTTTGCTATGCTCCTGAGGCATGCCTTCAGCACAGCAACAGAGGGAATCTACCTGCACACAAGATCTGACAGCAGGCTTTTCAACCTCGCCCGCCTGAAAGCCAGAACCAAAGTACGCGAGGCTCTAATCAGAGACATGCTGTTCGCAGACGACGCTGCAGTCGCAACCCACACACAGCAGGAGCTTCAGACCCTGATGGACCGCTTCTCCCAGGCATGCAAGGACTTCGGGCTTACCATCAGCCTGAAGAAGACTAACGTCTTGGCGCAAGGCACGGAAGCACCACCAACCATCACCATTGATGACTACAAGCTGGAGGTCGTGAATCAGTTCATGTACCTGGGGTCCACGATCAGCAACAACCTCTCCCTTGATACAGAGATCAACAAAAGGATTGGAAAATCAGCCTTCACACTCGCTCGCCTCACCACACGAGTGTGGGAGAATCCCAAACTCTCTGTCAAGACGAAGATGGCAGTGTACAACGCCTGCGTCATCAGCACACTGCTCTATGGGAGTGAGACATGGACAACATACGCCCGGCAGGAAAAGAGACTGAACTCCTTCCACTTGCGCTGCATTCGCCACATCCTGGACATATCCTGGCAGGACAAAGTGCCCAACACAGAAGTTCTGTCCCGCGCCGGCCTTCCCTCCATGTTCACTCTACTCAGGCAGCGCAGGCTCCGCTGGCTAGGCCACGTTCACCGTATGGAGGATGGCAGAATCCCCAAAGACGTCCTCTATGGAGAACTGGCAACTGGCAGGAGAGATGTTGGCCGCCCACAGCTGCGCTTTAGAGACGTCTGCAAGAGAGACATGAAGGCCCTGGATATCAACACAGAGCGCTGGGAGGACCTTGCAACGGACCGCTCCAAATGGAGAGGCACCCTGACCAGACAGCTCAAGGCGGGTGAAGAGAGACTGACTGCTGCAGCAGATGAAAAAAGGACCCGCAGGAAGAACCGCCACAGACCCAGCAGCACGGAGACCACCCACAAGTGTGACCTGTGTGACAGGGACTGTCATTCGCGCATCGGCCTGTTCAGCCACAGGCGGTGCTGTTCCAGCAGAGTAGACGTTTAGGATTCTCTTCCATGGTCATCATAGACCGACGGAGGCCGACGAAGATGTGGTACCCCATATTATCTGCTACTTGCTGATTTATTTAAAACTGCCTTGACTAGTATTACTCATTATTACTATTATTATTATTATTATTATTATTATTATTATTATTACTTATTTTTCTACACTTATTGCATGTTTTTAGTCCTTTAGTTTTTTAGTTTATCTCTTTATCTCATCATGTTTTTAATGTTGCAGCATGGCACCGAGACAAATTCCTAGTTTGTGTACTACATGAACAATGGCAATAAATCTGATTCTGATTCTGATTCTAGTCGGCTTCTCCAACGGGGCTAATTCATCCCAGAGGCTTCTAATAAAAATACTGCAAAGCGAGGCGTTCTCCCAACCCACTTCTGTAGCCACTACCCGAAAATCAATAGCATAGTCAGCTGCAGTCTTTGACCCTTGTCTTAGGTTAAGTAAGCGGGCGGTGAGAACGCTTTCCCTGTCAGAATGGTCAAAAACCTCATGAAATTTGCCGATAAATTGACTGAAGGTGAGGCTCGAGTAATTAGCCCTAGCCATTACTGCGTATGCCCAAGCTAGTACCGTCCCCTCCAACAGGTTAATGACGTAACCAATCTTACTGTGGTCGGAGGGAAAGTCATCTGGCACCCGCTGGAAAACCACCTCACATTGCATAATAAACCCCCGGGCCTCGCCCAACTTACCACTAAAACGGATGGGAGTCGGAACGGGAGTGAGACGAGCCGGAGAGGCCTGCTTGAGCTGGTTCTCTGGGAAGCTAGCGGGAGCTGAGGAGCTGCTGGAAGGCGGTAAGGCCTGGGAAAAGGGCTGAGAGTTAGATAATCGGTCTAACCGATCAGTAAAACGGGTTAGTTGGCTCATAATGACCTGCTGCTGATAAACTAATTGATCGATTCGGATCGCCATATGGTTGACACGGCGCACCAAAGCGCTGTCAGCTGGGTTGCTCTGGCGGAGATGTACTGACAGAGTTCAATGACCCAGTGACGACACACAGACCCCGAATCGATACAATCAAGTTTATTAACAACCAGGTTTGTGAGAGTGTGGTGTGAGTGTAGTCTGGAACTGCCGGGAACTGAGCGAGACACCGTACAACCTGGCAACCCTGGAGACACACAAGGAGATGGAATTACCTGGCGTCGCTTCTGGAGTTTAACAGTTACACTGAACTTACTGTGGGAACAGATGGTGGCGAGTTCCTGTTCAGCGTGACAGCTGTGGCCAGGAAGACAGTGCGCTTCAGGTGGTGGAGTGACTCCGGCAGGTGAGTTGACGTGAAGGTGGAGGTGAGTAGGTAGGATGAATGGTCCACCGCCTGGGAGGAGGAGGCTGGGATTCCGCCGCCAAGGATGCCGCCTGTGCTCAGGGAAACTGATTCACAAGGTGAGTAGGAATGAGCACTTACATGGCAGGCTGGATGGCTTCTTGGACGAGGCAGAAGACAAGCGCTGGCTGTTGTGTAGGTAGAAGGCAAGGAACAGTGATGAAGCTCTCCTGGAGCACAGTGAGACATCTCCACACTATCCCAAAGGCCAGAGCGGTAGATATAGGCGACGCCTGATGAGGACCAGGTCTGAGCGCAGCTGACGGTAATGAGCAGAGCAGACCATGACAATAATAACTCGTTCTAGCTTTTCTAAGAGATTTTTTGTTAAATTAAAAGACGATTTCTCCAAGCTAAATAAACTTCATCTAAATTAGTGGAGCGCCATTTTCTTTCTAATTGACGAGTCTTCTGTTTTAAGCTACGAGTTTCTGTGTTGAACCAAGGAGTTAGAAATCTCTGATTAGACTTTTTCTTTTTAAAGGGGCCACCATGTCTAGAGTCCGATGCAGAGAAGCTGTAACACTACAGTATCTACCATGCGATTATCAATTACAGAAGGAGCAAGCTGCCTATAGCTTATTTCCATTGTGTTGACACATGGCATAGAGGAAACAATGTGCATAAATTTGGTAACAACATCATCTGAGAGGCATCTACTGTAGTAATATTTTTCTTTAGGAGCCAAATAGTCAGAAATAGTAAAATCAAAGGTAAACAGACAATGGTCTGACAGTACAGGGTGATGAGGAGACACTACCAGATTTTCTATTTCTATGCCATATGTCAGAACAAGGTCCAACGTATGGTGGAGATAATGGGTAGGTTCAGGTTCAGGTTCAGGTTACTTTATTTGTACCCGTAGGTAGATTTGTTTTGCAGTTGGTGACATCCATATTTACAAGCCACAATTACATTCAACATAGACACAAACACAGGCACACATCTTACAAAATAGGTAAATATAAAATATGTACAATATAATTTTTATAGCTTGTTCAACTCTTTGACAGCAGCAGGGACAAAGCTGTTTTTGTAGCGCTGGGTTCTACTTTTTGGGACAGCAAACCTCCGTCTGGAGGGAAGAAGCTGAAAGTTGCAGTGCAAAGGGTGGGAGTCATCATTTAAAATCGAGTCGGCCATCCTCTGTACTTGTCTGGTGTACAGGGATGTCAGGCTCAGCTGTGACTCACCAAGCAAACGACTGGACCATCTGACTACCTGATCCAAGGATTTCCTCTGTTTCAGTTTTATCTGACCAAACCATGACATTAAAGAAAAGGATAAACAGATTCAATAAAAGCCCGATAGAACATAGTCATTATGGTTCGGTCAATTTGGAAGCGTGCAAGTTTCCTCAAACAATGCAAATTTTGCTGACCCTTTTTGCACACCCTTTCACAGTTCACCTCAAAGTTCAATCCACTATCAATAATCGTCCCAAGATATTTGTACGATTGTACACATTCGGTGGTCTGGCCTTTTAGTATGGTGACTTTGTGCCTGGGAGTTTTCCTCCTAAAGTCAATAATCATATCTTTCGTTTTTGTTGTATTCAGCTGCAGGTAGGAATCCTCACACCAGTGAACAAAGTCATCAACTACTGGGCCATGGCCACTCTCACCATCCTGGAGGAGACTGACAATGACTGAGTCATCAGCATACTTTATAATGTGTCTGTTGTCATGTCTGCTCCGACACATGTTTGTGTACAGGATGAAGAGTAGTGGTGACAACACACACCCCTGAGGAGAGCCAGTAGAAGAGCACTTTAGGTCAGACAATGTACCATTGACCCTTACTCTCTGCGTCCTGTTGGTTAAGAAATCCAGAATCCAACCCACCAGATTATTGCTTCAATCAAATTGTTGCAGGAGCCTTTCAACTAAAATATGAGGTTGGATTGTATTAAAGGCAGAAGAAAAGTCCACAAATAAAAGCCTGGCGTGTGTCCCATTAAAATCCAGATGTTTAAAAAGCATGTTAAACAGAGTGACAGTGGCATCCTCCACTCCTCTGTGAGGCCTATAGGCAAACTGCAGAGGATCCAATGCATGTTCAGTCTGCTTTAGGACCTCACATCTGACCAGTTTTTCAAAAATTTTCAGAATTTCCTACTTTCTGAGAAAACCCCATCGAGTCTAATAATGAATTAAATGTCAGATTAAGGCAATCACTATCTACATCTACAAGTATATTAAAGTCCCATACTATAATTATTCTATCTGATTTCAGCATAAAATCAGCTAAGAATTTGGCAAATTTGGATAAAATTTCTGCTGCACATTCACCAGCCATAATGCTCTGCACTGTGTGTCTATATACAGTATATATACATTTATAGTAATATGGACATATGTTTACTAGATGTTGTTTTTTCTTGCCTTCTGATTGTTGCTCTGAGTGTTGCTATCCCTATGCTGTTGCAATCCTGGAATTTCCCCATTGTGGGACTAATAAAGGCTTATCTTATCTTATCTTATCTTAAAAACTCTGAGTAGGTTGATGGAGGACGATAAACTATGGCAAATAAAATTGGGTTTAGCCTAAAATTGTTAAAATGCCCAATACTGAGGACCAGACCCTTAAAGAAATTATCACATGTTTTTTGCTTTACATTAACTAGTAATTTGGAATGGTAAATTGTTGCTACTCCTCCTCCACGACCAGAACTTCTCGGATTTTGACAGTTTAAATGACCAGAGGGAGTTGAGTCATTCATACCAACATAATCCTCTTGCCCTAGCCAAGTGTATGTAAGGGATATTAAATCAATCTGATGATCAGTTAACAGATCATGGACTAGCAGAGACTTGGGAGTTAGAGATCAAATATTTACACAAACCAAATTTAATTTTTAAATTATGAGGAGGAACACAGGCCAAATCATTCAATTTAGAGACTTCATGTTTAAATTTGAGTTTTTACCAGCTTTTTGTTTAATCACTTTGGGATGCTTATACATAATATTTTTATTTACTTTGGAGGGAGCAGACAGTGATTCTCTGATGGGGAAGACAGGGGCTAAGTTGAGGGGTGGTGGATGAAGAGAGAGGCGTGTAAGACTGCGACTCTGCTTCCTGGTCCCAACTCTTGAGTTGTCAAGGTTTTGGAAATTTGGATAAAAATGATGCCAGATTGTTAGATAAATGAGAAGCACCATTCAAAGTGGGATGGATGCCGTCTCATCTAATAAGACCAGGTTTTCCCCAAAATGAGCTCCAATTGTCTATGTAGCCCCACATTGTTTGCAGGACACCACACAGCCAGCAGTTGAAGGATGACAAGCGGCTAAACATGTCATCACTGATCAGATTGGGGAGATGCCCAGACAATACTACAGAGGCAGACATTGTTTTGGCAAAGTCACACACCTATTCCACATTAAGTTTTGAAACTTCCGACTGCCGGAGTCGGACGTTGTTAATGCAGGCGGGGATAACAATTGTGGAGTATTTACAGTTACTTTTAGCCAGCATTTTTACAAATTTAGACTCAATGTCACCTGCTCTGGCCCCAGGAATGCATTTGACTATGGCCACTGGAGTCTCTAGGTTCACGTTTCTGACTGCAGAGTCACCAATGATCAGAGTTTTTTCCTCACCGGGTGTGTCGCTGAGCGGGGAAAAACGATTACAAACATGAACAGGTTGGTGGTTAACCGGGGCTTTGTGCACAGGTGCAAGAGGCTTGATAAACAGAAGTGAGAGCTAACGGTAGATGGAAAAAGTGATTAAAATAAAATTAAAGGCAAAATCCTCGGGAGAATGAGGATAGCAAACCACAGACAGCCAGCAACACAGGAAGTGACGAAACGTTACCACAGGAAGTTGATGTCTGTATGATGTCATATAAACACCATAGTATACAGTCACCTATGATGCTCCTATGATGTCTACATGATGTATCATCATCATCATCATAGCAGTCTGTCATGGGTGACAATGACTGTTTCATTTAGGTCTGATCAGATTCCTCTACACAGCTCTGTCCTTAGCCTTCCGCTTCCAGGAACTCCTATGTCCAACCTCTTCCTCAACTTCTTTCCTCAGCGGGTGTGTCGCTGAGCGGGGAAAAACGATTAGAAACATGAACTTCTTCCAACTTCTATGTTATCACAGGAAGGTGATGTCTGTATGACGTCATACAGGCACCATAGTATACAGTCACCTATGATGCTCCTATGATGTCTACATGATGTCTATATGATGTCAAATAGACACCGCACAGACTGATTCCAGAAAATCTGTGTGTGTGTCACAGTGTCTATGCCTATGGTGTCTATATGATGTCATATAGACATCATAGGCACATCATAGGCTCAGTGATGCATCAAAACTTTGTTAAACAAGCAAAACATTACAACAATGCATTGGCAATGGCAAATATTGGCATTAAGGAGATCCCTATGCCTCGCTTCAACCCAGGCATACGTATACAAGGTAAAGTTGATCATTACATGGATGCTCCTCTTCCTCAACAGGGTTGAAAGGCACCTTTTGCTCAGATCGATTTTCATGATCCTGTCCGTGAATTGGAATTACCTATCCCTCAACCGGTGGTCTGAATGAAGAAGAAGAAGAAGAAGAAGAAGAAGAAGAAGAAGAAGAAGAAGAAGAAGAAGAAGAAGAAGAAGAAGAAGAAGGAGGAGGAGGAGGAGGAGGAGGAGGAGAAGGAGAAGAAGAAGAAGAAGAAGAAGAAGAAGAAGAAGAAGAAGAAGAAGAAGAAGAAGAAGAAGAAGAGTTTGAGTTTTAAAAAATCCCTTTATTGCACAATTCAAAAATGCAAGAGCACCAATATCATTCCACCAAGCGTCTCACATGTCAAAAGTGCAAACATAACTCATCCCCCTCTCCCACACAACAAAAAATATGCCCTAAAGTCCATCTATCAGTGGACGCCTCCAAATTGTCTACCATTTTATAGTAAGGAAAACAAAAACAGGATCCACAGTGCCAGTGTTAGTAGTCCGATTCTTCCATGTAGTCCGTGCAAAGAAGAGCCACAGGCCTCCAGTTGTTAAGCAAGGCAAAGTCCCCTTCCTTCGGCAGCAGAGACAGCACTGCGCACCCGCAGCCAGTTCCGTAACAGTCAACTAGAACGCCATAAAAGTCTGATCCAATAACATCCCCAAAGCGCTTAAAAAAGGCAGAAGAAAGACCGTCAAGTCCAGGTGCACGTCCCAGAGCCATCTGATTAACTGCTATAGTTGACTCATCCAAAGTCAGTTCACAGTCCAGAAACAGGCCTGTCCTCTGGGCTGAGCCTGGGAAGACCTCCAAAGAGTTGGTGTTGAGAGTCTATGCAACATGGTTCTGCACCAAACAGGGCCCCGTAAAAATCCACTGCATCTGCATGGCTCCTCATCTCGGATGGATTTGTAGTCCCTTGACCATGTGGGAGTTTTAAGCAGGTCATCTTTGCAGCAGTCTTGTCCAGATTGTAGAAAAAAGATGTTGGGGCATCCATGTCCTGCAGGCGAGTAAACCGTGACCTTGTAGTCAGTGCAAAGAAGAGCCGGGCAGCAGAGATAGTACGAGTGCCGGCAGGAGACCGGTAAAGATCCAGTTCTGTAACAGTCAATTAGAACGTCATAAAAGTCTGATCCAACAATATCCCAAAAATGCCTAAAAAAGTCAGAGTAAAGACCGTCATTTACTCCTTCTGTTGGGCACGCTTGACCTTTTGTCCTCCCGCTGCTTTACGCAGGGCTGTTAGGTGCTTTTTGAGGCGAAAATGTTTCCTTTCATCCAGGAGGTCAAGACCAACCTGCTTTTTTAGCACATTAACAGACTTAATAAATTTATCAGTGTCACTGAAGTAATCAGTGACTTTAATGGCCCTGTAATAGGTTTCATCCAGAAAAGCATTTATTTCTTCCAGTGAATACAAACTTGTGTTTGTACTGCAAGTTGCCCCAATAGACTCAGTATTAGACACAGTGTCGGAATCAGATTCCATTTCCTCGTCAGTGCAACTCAGCTGACTGTTTGATTCAGCTGGCCCAGCGGATTCATCATGAGCCACATTTTCCTGGACGCCACCCACAGCAGCTGACTGGCGTTGTTCCGTCTGCTGCTCTGAAACGGTAGCAGCCACCGGAAGCACAGCTGCTGATGTCACACAGCGAGATTCTGACGCATCATCAGTGACTTTTTGGGCACCATCACCAGCGACGCTCCCAGCCGTAAGCTGGGCTGCGGGTGCCACAGCTGGGCTGTCCACAGACACAGCGGCAGGCTCCGGAGCAGGACCGGCGGAAGACCCCGCAAGCAACGTCGTCCGTAGTAGCGGAGGGAGCGGAGGGTGTATCGCCGGCCTCAGCTGCAGCGGAAGGCCCCGCCACGCCGTCCGCAGCAGCGGTGTGAGTGGAGTCTGCAGTGCCAGCTCCAGCCGCCACTCCATCAAAGCCCCCCGCCCCGCTGCCTGTGCGGACAGGCAAACCGTTTATGGCCCACGTCTCCACATTCAAAACACTTCATCTGTCCTGAGCTCGCATACTCCATATAGGAACCATCCCCGTGTTTGACCCGGAAGGACACTTCCAGAGTTTGAGTTGGCGAGTCCAAAAACATGAACACCTGTCGCCTGAGTGATTTCACATGTTTTAACTTGTTATCCTTGCACCCCAAAGCCACAGTTCTAAACGGGCCCACAAACTTCCCAAATCTGCGGAGCTCCGTCTCCAACTGCTTGTCAGTGATGAAAGGGGGAACACCTGAGATGGTGATACGCGTTGATGGGACAGATAAGGGGGACACCTGTACATACGTATCCCCGATAACAACACCGCTCCCAATCAGAGTGTGGAAATCCTCCTCAGCAGCCAGAAACACAACTACAGCTCTATTCATTCGGGACGCAAAGCAGATCGCATCATGGCCCACCTGCTCACCCACAGCCAGAAGCACCTCCTCCACAGTAACAGTGCTGTCCCGGAGAACGATCCGCACCCCCTGGCGGATAGACGGAGGTGGCGTTTCCAAGGTCACCATCCTCCACCCAAAAACAAAAACTGAAAATGTGGCCAGTAATAGAAAATCGAAAAAAACTCCAAACAAAACACGGAGTTCCCTATTTCCGAAGAAGAAGAAGAAGAAGAAGAAGAAGAACCACAACATGGAGAGCAATAGAGTGAGGAGAACTGCTGCACGTCAGAAAAGATGCCGTGAAGATGAAACACCTGAGGTTCAAGCAGTACGTCGCAGGCATGACTGTGAGCAACATAGCCGTCTGAGACAGGAGGACATCCTTCAGCAACGGGTATGCATAAATACTTGCTTATACTTGGTTTCTATGGGCATGGACGGGTATGCACTAGTATAAATAAATATAAGGAAAAAGCCATGAGACTGAGTCTGGCAGAACTTCCAGAGCTCAGCTTGTGACAACACCCTTCAATTTTTTGTAAATATTTTATTTTAGCTTTTCATGGGACAACTCTGAAGATATGACACTTTGATACAATGTAAAGTAGTCAGTGTACAGCTTGTAGTGTTGTAGTCAAGACCACACCAACCGAGACCAAGACATTGTCGAGACTAGAGAGTATCGAGACCAAGACAAGACCAAGACATTTGGAGGTCGACACCGAAACAAGACCAAGACTGTATATATCAAAGAAAAATCATAACAAAACAGAACAAAATGACCAGTATCTTTTTTTTTTATTTAAGTTTGCTTTTACATAAATGCAACAGCAACAAAAAAAAATTCTGCTATGTTGTTTTCAAACCAGCAAAATGAAACAAATCTCAAATCTAAGCAAATTTGTTTTTTCACTTGTACAAATTACGCAATTGTACTCATTAAAACTGCATTGTCCTGACAAGCCACGATAAATATGTCATTTCAGAACGAAAAATTAAGAAAAAGTAAGGAATAACGCCTAAATTAAATTAAATGAGTGAAAAAATAACCCTGACATTTCTTTTCAGCAAGGTATTTTTTAAAATAATTTTCTTGAACATGGGTCCCTTTGACATTTTGCATTTTGGTGCTTTGCCAGCCAACTTAGGTGCACAGCCATGAAGAACATTCACAGTAACAGAACTTTCACAACAACAAAGAAAGCCAGATAATGTTCTTTTTAGAAGTATTAATTTTCCTAGGCAGCCACAACAAGTTTCCTTCATAAAATTACAGCATAAATTAACTAGGAGTAATTTAACTGAAAATTATGGCATGCCAAGCATGAACAAAATGTGTTTTAAAAAAACACCCTTAAAAGTCTGAGCTGAACACTAAGAATACACTCACAAAAGAGTGGTTGTAAAAAACCTCAAAGGTCCCATTTCTGGGCCAGGGTTTGGGTGAGATGGATTGTCCTGCCTGGCTCTAGGGATGAGGAGGTTAAACAAGAGCTTGGTTGCATTTCAGAAAAATTAGAGACTGAAGCATTTTGTGACCTAAACGGCCTCTGTGGGGCCTCATGATGATGCCTCCTCTACTAAATACCCTCTCAACTGGTGCAGAGGATGCAGGGACTGACAACACCTTCAGTGCCAAATTGTGGAGTTGTGGGAATCTGTGATGGTTTTTGTGCCAGAAGACAAGTGCATTGTCAGTGTCAGTGTCCTGTATGGCATCAAAGTATTTGCTTATCTGTGCCCTGACACTTGAATCCTGACCTGTGCTGCGTTTTTTGTGAGCCTTGTAGCGAGAAAGAAGGCGTGGGCATTTGACTGGAGGTGAATCCCCAGATGACTCTCCATTTCTTGGTCCGTAGTCCATTGCAGTACCTTCACAGTCCATCAAGTTCTCAACCTCAGAGATCAAAGTGTCTGAAAAACACAAGCACATGGAAAAAAAGACCAGATTAGATTAAAGGATATACAGTGTCTGCAGGTATCAAATAATAAACTGCTCTCACAATATTTTTCTCTTGATGTAAAATGTATGTGTGTATACCTGTTAGTGTTTTCTTCAGCTCATCTCTAAACTTCTTGAGTGGCATTGCATTTAGCCCATTAGTAACATCCAGATCTACCCAGCTTAATCCAAACTGTGGATCAAGCATTGTAGCTAAAAAATACACATTATGGCTAAAAGATTCCTGTCTCCCACTGTCTTTAGTCATATTTGTTTTGCCAAAGATTCCACCGAATCTTGTAATCAGAGACTGACGGAGGGCCTTTACTAATGGCCGACACTGTATTCGTGTCTCCATCTTCACAAGGTGTGTATGCAGGTCCAGAACAGTCGGAACGACCATGCTAATGGTAACTGATTTCTCTCCCTCTGTCAGGTCTGTTGCCTCTGAGAATGGCGTGAGAACTGAAGTCAGTTCTTTAAGCTGGTTCCACTCATGAGTGCTGAATACCACTTCTTCATAGTCATATGCATAGCTGCACATTTCAGTCAGAGCTTTATGGTCCAGAGCTGTGAGGGCCTTCACTTGTTTGAAAATGCTGATCCAGCGAGTGTTGTTTGCAGCTGGAATAGTCTTAGTAGAGTCAAATGCAGCCTCAAATTTGTCTTTGAACTGTGAGCTGCTGTGTAACAGAGTTGAGAAGCGTGATGTTTTGGCAATACTGCGAGACATGGCTTTAACTTCCTTCATGCCGTCATTCACAACTAACTGCAGGGAGTGAGCAAAACAAGAAAGACGCTCACCTGATGACCAGAGTGGCTCTGTGTCCTCCACAGAATTCATGTCCTCCCACAGGTTCTCATCATCTAGATTCTCCTCCTCACTCTCATTGCCATCTGACTGCTGTTGTGGCATCTGAACTTTAAAAGCACACTTCATATTGGCAACATTGTCTGTGACAATATAACTTATCTTCTGACGGACACCATATTCGTCGGTGATCTCCTCAAAGGCAGAAGAAATTCGCTGTCCACTATGTTTGCCTGTGAAACGTCTACAGTCCAGCAAGTAGGATTCAAGGGCATAGGATTCCTTTGACTTGTTGCACACATGAGCAGTTACTCCGAGGAAGGAACGCAGTCTACGATCAGACCAGATATCAGTAGTTAAGGACACTGTTGAGCTTTTCTCCAACTTCTCAAGAACAGTCTCCTTAACTTTCTTTACCAAAACTGGAATGTGTTTCTCACCAATTGTTCTCCTAGAGATTGGTGTATACTTGTTATCTACAATCTCAAGAAAGTGTTTAAAATGTTCATTTTCCACAAAGGACAGTGGCAGGCAACACCCAATTATCAAATCTTTGACAATGGCATCGCTGATGGCTTGCTGTCTTGGGGAATGGAGACTGTAGATCTGCACTTTCTGGGCAAAGGATGCTATAGTTGGCTGTGTAGCATCTACCTGTTGTCCAGCCTTGTACTCCAGGAACCTGAAATTGAGGAGGATTTACAATTTACCAATACCAAGAGAGAATTCTCAGAAGATGCAAACGTTACATCTAACAAATATGTGCTTAGTGCAAACAAGCAACAAATTATAGAAGCCAGAGAAACACATCATGCATCACTACATAGTTCATATACTGTATATTCACTTTTTCAAAATGAATGAAGTCAAATTTCACTTTGAATTACTGCTTTTAAACAATCTTTAATTTTTAGCATTACCTTTTTCGGAGTCTTTATTGTCTTAAAATATGCTTTTTAACTTTTTTTCTTTTACAATATATTTTTTCAAACAAATTTGATGAACGTACTCATTCAGTGTTATTGACTTTGAACTAGCTAGCACAGCGTTAGCTTTCTAGCTCATGGCTGAGCCAAATGATCAACTTTCTGCAGCTGAAGACACTGTTGACCAGAAATATGTCCTGTTGGTCCCAACTAAAGTTCAGCCCATTTACTGGTGCAGTGAACAACATTTCCATTGCATAAGAACCTCCCAAGTAACGCCAGTGGCCTCGACTAATACCTGGCATGTTCATTGTTTGTTATTCTGTTATCTTGCTTTTGACAATGCTACGCAAGCTAACTTGGCTATAAAATAAAGTAGGTGCTCTGAACGTTAGCAAAAAACGATCGTGGGAAGAAAAGAGCTTATTTTCGCTCAATGTTTTAAGATGGGGTGTTGAAATTTTTTGATGTTAACTTTCCCAGTGTAGCTAATTTAACGGTTAATTTACCTGTCTTTATGCTTCCTCTCAATGTGACGATAAAAGTTTGACGTTGTCCCAGCGGTTTCTGTGAGTTGAGCACCGCAGAATTTACACACTGCAGAGTGTTTTCGCTTGCATGTCGTTTTGCAGATAAAGTCCTTATGGTTTTGGAAACCAAACTTAATGACTGATGAGTTTGCCGACATTTTTAACGGCTAGTTTCCCCGGAGGCGCAGTGTCTCCAGTCGTCTTCATCCACTCTCTGTGTACAGGGGGCGTGTCACTCCGCGTGTCACACTGCGTGACTGGGAAGGCACCAGCCTGCATTCTACTTTTCTCACTTATCACAGATCACTTATCACTGGCCTGGTCTCGACCAGTCTTGATCAAAAATCCCGAGTCCACCCTGTCCGAGACCGAGACAAGACCGAGTAAAAATGCCTTCGATTCCGAGACGAGACCGAGACCCTTAAAAAGTGGTCTCAAGACCGGTCTCGAGACCAAGACCGATCTCGAGTACTACAACACTAACAGCTTGTATAACAGTGTAAATTTGCTGTCCCCTCAAAATAACTCAACACACAGCCATTAATGTCTAAACTGCTGGGAACAAAAGTGAGAACACCCCTAAGTGGAAAATGTCCAAATTGTGCCCAAAGTGTCAATATTTTATGTGGCCACCATTGTTTTCCAGCACTGCCTTAACTCTCTTGGGCATGGAGTTCACTAGAGCGTCACAGGTTGCCACTGGAATCCTCTTCCACTCCTCCATGACGACATTACAGAGCTGGTGGATGTTAGAGACTTTGCACTCCTCCACCTTGCGTTTGAGAATGCCCCATAGATGCTCAATAGAGTTTAGGTCTAGAGACATGCTTGGCCAGTCCATCACCTTTACCCTCAGCTTCTTTAGCAAGGCAGTGGTCGTCTTGGAGGTGTGTTTGGGGTCCTTATCATGTTGGAATACTGCACTGCAGCCCAGTTTCCGAAGGGAGGGGATCATGCTCTGCTTCAGTATGTCACAGAACATGTTGGCATTCATGGTTCCCTCAATGGACTGTAGCTCCCCAGTGCCAGCAGCACTCATGCAGCCCTAAACCTTGACACTCCCACCACCATCCTTGACTGTAGGCAAGACACACTTGTCTTTGTACGCCTCACCTGGTTGCCACCACACACGCTTGACACCATCTGAACCAAATAAGATTATCTTGGTCTCATCAGACCACAGGACATGGTTCCAGTAATCCATGTCCTTAGACTGCTTGTTTTCAGCAAACTGTTTGCGAGCTTTCTTGTGCATCATCTTTAAAAGGGGCATCCTTCTGGGATGACAGCCATGTAGACCAATTTGATGCAGTGTGCGGCGTATGGTCTGAGCACTGGCAGGCTGACCCCCCACCCCTTCAACCTCTGCAGCAATGCTGGCAGCACTCATACGTCTATTTTCAAAAGGCAACCTCTGGATATGATGCTGAGCACGTACACTCAACTTCTTCGGTCGACCATGGCGAGGCCTGCTCTGAGTGGAACCTGTCCTGTTAAACCGCTGTACAGTATAGTCTTGGCCACCATGCTGCAGCTCCGTTTCAGGGTGTTGACAATCTTCTTATAGCCTAGGCCATCTTTATGTAGAGCAACAATTCTTTTTTTTTTTTTTCAGATCCTCAGAGAGTTCTTTGCCATGAGGTACCATGTTGAACTTCCAGTAACCAGTATGAGAGAGTGTGAGAACGATAACACCAAATTTAACGCACCTGCTTCCCATTCACACCTGAGACTGTTACGATCCGAGCGCTATTGTTATTCGCGCTCGGGCCAGCCATCATTCCTGTCAGGCTTTGACAGCGGCGTTATTATCCTGGCTCTCCGACCTCTTATTGTGACAGTGCTCGGGGAGACTTCCGCTCAGCTGTCAAAGCCTGAACAGCTGTTTTCCATTTGCGGTCGTTAGCGGCCGGCTTCTTTAGCCGACGCCAGCGGCTGCATCCTTGCAGCAGTGTCCGTCGCTGATCGTTGGAGTGATCGTACGTTATGGATTATACTACATTGCCCGTCTGTGGTGTGACCGTCTTATCCTGTGGACCCGTGAGTGAGCTTGTTAGCCTTACGCCTCCCTGTGTGTAGACTTGTTTGTGTCATAGCCTCAGCGGCTTGTATTATTGTGATTTTCACCGTAAATAAAGACTCTAACACAACTCTCTGGTGACGGTGTGGCGTCTTATGGTGGCTCGCGAGGGCCACCGCATGACAGTACACTGCTGCCAAAAACGGCATTTTTACGGTGACGCCAACCCGAGACGCCTTTCGCCAGTGAGGTTGTGTTAATTGGCCATTGCCCTTTTTTCTTATCTGGGTACGGTGTGCTGGAGGAATGCCATCGCGGAGGGGCCGCGCTCGGAGTCCGAGCCACGACCTGGCGGACATCCGGGAATATGTGGATGAGACGCTCATCTCTGCTTCCCTCCTCGACTACGACCGCAGCGTACTCTGGTACCTGGACTGTGCTGAGGACTCGCTCAGTCATCTTTCCTCCCTGCTACGCCGACCACCCAGAAGTCACCGCGAGGAAGGATGACATCGCCGCAATACTCCGTATGGTGGAGGAGGAGTATGGCAAGAAGCAGAGGAGGAGGTGTTCACGCTCCTCGCTTTGGGATCCCGTTCCTGACCTCGATCCACTCCAGGAGTTCGCACCACCCAGGGGTCGTCGTAGACGTCGGCGCCGCGGCCAAGGGCAGCCCCAGCAAGCTCCTGTTCCGGATCCAGTTCTGGGCCGCCGGGGTGACCCAATCAACCAGCCAGCTGCTGTGTGTGACAAGAGTCCTGCTTTGGCGAGCCCCGTCCATGGGTCCTTGAGAGCAGCTCCCCTTTGTCCTCCCGGGGGGCCCTCTGTTACCATCCAGCGGGAGAAGGAAGGAGCAATGCCCCCTACAGCTGGCACCACCCTCCCTCCGGGAGACACGCAAGTTCATGTTCACTCCCCTACTTATAATAGTGATCTGTCTTGTCTGACTCCTGGGGGTGGAGTTCGGGGTTTGCAGCCCCCCGAGCTCCCACCACCAGCTGTAGTCATCTGTTCTGAACCTGCTGCCTCTGTGTTTTCCTCTGCTGAGCGGTCCTCGGCGTTAGGTCTACGTCGTCGAGCGAGGAGGAAGCCTGCGGCTCTGGGAATAATCCCGGCCCCGCAGCCACGTTTTGGACAGAGGAGAAGGGTGGACTGCGGTGTGGAGCCTGAGCTGACGAGGAAGCATCCCCGGGTCTCCACGGAGGAGCAGCCCGAGCCAGCGGGTCAAGGGTCCCCTGCCGCCACGCCGTGCAGGTTATCGGTGTGGACATCAGCGCGAGAGGATCCAGCTGCAGAGACCATCATGCTGGCTACGGAGCCCGACGCAGCTGAGTGGGAGCCCGACGTCCTGGACGGCTCCAGAGCCCGAGTGCAGGCAAGTGCTCTTCTTTGTTTTCCTTTGTGGTGTATTAGAGTATTTTTGCCTGCCTCGTGGGGAGGCGAGCGAGGGGCAGCCGTCTGCTGCGCCCGAACTCGTCTCGCTGGGCTCTGGCGCTGCCAGGGATACTGATCCTGGTCCTCTCTCTTCCTCTGAGCCTCTTCACAGTGTCGCCGGCTTGGAATCTGTCAAGGTCACGGTGTAGGAGGTCCCAAGTTCGGGGGTGGAGGTCGTCGCCGATGCGGTGCTGACCCAGTCGAGGTCCGATGAGGCCCAGTGGGGTCCGACGCGGGGGCAGCTGTGACCCAGCGGGGGTCCGACGCAGGTGCAGCTGTGACCCAATCGGGGTCCGGCGAGGACCAGTCGGGGTCCGACGCTGGTGCAGTGGTGACCCAGTCGGGGTCCGACGTGGGTGCAGCGGTGACCCAATCGGGGTTCGACGCAGGCGGAGCTACAGCGGCCGCATCGGTGTGGGTCAAGGTCGGTGGAGGAGATGCAGACCCTTCGCTGCCTGATGTGATGTGGGCTCGTCATCATGATTATTCCCCTCTCAGGAGCCACCAGCTGGGGTCGTCAGTGCTGGGGGTCGTTGGAGGTTTTCTTCTTGCAGGCTGGCGCTCCCATGTAGTTTCTCTGTCAGGGAGGTCGCCGCACGCTATTCCTCCACAGTTCTGGTGGCTGAGGGATGCGGGTCGGCCACCCGAGGAGCTGTTTTGCCTGTTCGGCGCCTTGGGTTGGCCACCCGATGGACTGTGTTTATTACTGGGTGGTCTGGTTCGGCCGCCAGAGGACTTGACTCTCAGGGACTGGGACTGAGTCAGGCCGCCCGACCACGTACTGTTTCCTGTGACCACCCGTGGGCCGTCAGACGCAGGGAGACTGCATGAACTATGCCTGGGGCGTTTGGTCTCTGCCTGCCATCGTCTGTTTGGACTGTATGGTGTGAAGGTCATTTGGAACGATAAGATGGCTGCATGTGTATGTTGATGTAGTATGCTTTTTTTTTTCTCTCATTGGAGGGGTTATAGCATGTTACCTTGTGGGTTTTCATAGGCACTCTGGTGTTCGAGGATGTTTTTTGTTTTGTTTTTTTTTTTTGGGGGGGGGGTTGGGTTAAACAGTACTTTTGTGAAGAATGTGGCAGAGGTTTCGTGCACTTGGGTAACTTAGAAGCATACACTGATCCGTTGTGGCATTTAGAACTTTGTGTGAACTGCGTGGAGGGAACTTCACTCAGATGAGTTCCTTAAGACCACGTGAAGTTGTGCATACTGGAGTTAAACAGTTTGCCTGTGGTCACTGTGGGAAAACCTTTCTGTGTCTGGTAAATTATGTTCTGTATGGTTTGTGCCCCGTGTATTGTACCTCTTGCATGTCCTGTAGTGCCTTTTTTGTTTCGTTGGGAATGCGATGGGTATGTCAGGGAATGTTTTTTTTTTCTTGTTCTGGGGCCTTGTTGGTGTTTGTTTCACTCCCTCCTTGCCTGTTCCTCCATTCACTCGCCCTGTGGGTGGGGGATGGGGGGGCTAGGTGTTACTGGGCGTTTGGAGCCCGCCTTTGAGGGAGGGGTACTGTTATGATCCGAGCGCTATTGTTATTCACGCTCGGGCCAGCCATCATTCCTGTCAGGCTTTGACAGCGGCGTTATTATCCTGGCTCTCTGAGCTCTTATTGTGACAGCGCTCGGGGAGACTTCCGCTCAGCTGTCAAAGCCTGAACAGCTGTTTTCCATTTGCGGTCATTAGCGGCCGGCTTCTTTAGCTGACGCCAGTGGCTGCATCCTTGCAGCAGTGTCCGTCGCTGATCGTCGGAGCGATCGTACGTTATGGATTATACTACATTGCCCGTCTGTGGTGTGACCGTCTTATCCTGTGGACCCGTGAGTGAGCTTGTTAGCCTTACGCCTCCCTGTGTGTAGACTTGTTTGTGTCATAGCCTCAGCGGCTTGTATTATTGTGATTTTCACCGTAAATAAAGACTCTAACACAACTCTCTGGTGACGGTGTAGCATCTTATGGTGGCTCGCGAGGGCCACCGCATGACAGAGACCTTGTAACACTAACGAGTTACATGACACGGGGGAGAGAAAATGGCTAATTAGGCACAATCTGGACATTTTCACTAGGGGAATGCTCACTTTTGTTCCCAGCGGTTTAGACATTAATGGCTGTGTGTTGAGTTATTTTGAGGGGACAGCAAATTTACACTGTTAAACAAGCTGTACACTGACTACTTTACATTGTATCAAAGTGTCATATCTTCAGTGCTGTCCCATGAAAAGATATGATAAAATATTTACAAAAATGCAAGGGGTGTACTCACTTTTGTGAGATACTGCATGTACAGACGTGGACAAAATTGTTGGTACCCCTCTGTTAATGAAAGAAAAACCCACAATGGTCACAGAAATAACTTGAATCTGACTAAAGTGGTAATAAATAAAAATTCTATGAAAATTAACCAATGAAAATCAAACAATGCTTTTGAATTGTGGTTCAACAGAATTATTTTAAAAATCAAACTCATGAAACAGGCCTTGACAAAAATGATGGTACCCTTAACTTAATATTTTGTTGCACAACCTTTTGAGGCAATCACTGCAATCAAACGATTTCTGTAACTGTCAGTCAGACTTCTGCACCTTTCAGCAGGTATTTTGGCCCACTCCTCATGAGCAAACTGCTCCAGTTGTCTCACGTTTGAAGGGTGCCTTCTCCAGATGGCATGTTTCAGCTCCTTCCACAGATGTTCAATAGGATTTAGATCAGGGCTCATAGAAGGCCACTTTAGAATAGTCCAATGTTTCGCTCTTAGCCATTCTTGGCTGTTTTTACGTAGCTGTCGGTTTTGGCTCATTATCCTGTTGCAAGACCCATGACATGCGACTGAGACCAAGCTGTCTGACACTGGGCAGCACATATCTCTCTAGAATACCTTGATAGTCTTGAGATTTCATTGTACCCTGCACAGATTCAAGACACCCTGTGCCAGATCCAGCAAAGCAGCCCCAGAACATAACAGAACCTCCTCCATGTTTCACAGTAGGGACAGTGTTCTTTTCTTGGTATACTTCATTTTTGCATCTGTGAACATAGAGCTGACGTGCCTTACCAAAAAGTTCCAGTTTTGTCTCATCTGTCCATAGGACATTCTCCCAGAAGCTTTGGGGCTTGTCAACATGCAGTTTGGCAAATTCCAGTCTGGCTTTTTTATGATTTGTTTTTAACAGTGGTGTCCTCCTTGGTCATCTCCCATCAAGTCCACTTTGGTTCAAACAATGACGGATGGTGCGATCTGACACTGATGTAACTTGACCTTGGAGTTCACCATGAATGTGTTTAGAGACTGTTCTGGGCTCTTTTGTTACCATTCGTATTATCCGTCTCCTCCTGCGGCCATGTCCAGGGAGGTTGGCTACAGTCCCGTGGATCTTAAATTTCTGAATAATATGTACAACTGTAGTCACAGGAACATCAAGCTGCTTGGAGATGGTCTTATAGCCTTTACCTTTAACATGCTTGTGTATAATTTTCTTTCTAATCTCCTGAGACAACTCTCTCCTTTGCTTCCTCTGGTCCATGTTTAGTGTGGTACACACCATGTCAACAAACAGCACAGTGACTACTTGCCACCCTTTAAATAGGCCGACTGACTGATTACAAGTTTGTAGACACCTGTGATGTTAATTAGAGGACACATCTTGGTTGAACATGTCCCTATGGTCACATTATTTTCAATCTTTTCTAGGGTACCATCATTTTTGTCAAGGCCTGTTTCATGAGTTTGTTTTTTAAAATAATTCTGTTGAACCACAATTCAAATGCATTGTCTGATTTTCACTGGTTAATTTTCATAGAATTTTTATTTATTACCACTTTTGTCAGATTCAAGTTATTTCTGTGACTATTGTGGGTTTTTCTTTCATTAACAGAGGGGTACCAACAATTTTGTCCACGTCTGTATGTATGTTTATATGTGTGTAAGTGCATGCAGGTATATAGGTATGTTAATAGTTAATGATGGGATAAGATAGGACAAGATAAGTTTGTCCTATCCCATCATTAGGTATATGATGGGATAGGACCATTCATATAGGTCCTATCCCATCAGCATAGAGGTATACCTATCCTGATGGGATAGGTATATTCCTACCTCTATATACCTATAGGTATATATGTATACTGTACCTATATACCTGTGCATGCAGGTATATAGGTATGTTAAATAGTTAGTGATGGGATAGGACAAGATAAGCTTTTGCTTCTCTCCTGTTCCTTTTCGGACTGCATTTGAATTTTTTATTTGTATTATTGTATTTATTTTTGTCTTGTTTGAAATAAAAGGTATCAAATCAAATCATGGACAACAGATGGAAATTAGCCACTGGCCACAATCTGGCAAGTTTACATTGATTGTTACCAATGTTCATCAACCTGCACTGCCCTTAAAAAAAACAAAAAAAACAATTTACAATCAAAATCAAATCAAATATTCTTGGCTACATTTTTGAAGAATAAACTGCACTTTCCCTAAAATAAATTTCGTTGTATTCTTTGACTTACTTCAGCGCTTTGAAGACAATTCAGCAGTAAAACTGAAATGTGATTTTGTCTCATCAGAATTAAACTCTGATGGTTCATACAGTTATTCGTGAAAATGCTACAGAGATAGAAAACTAGTTTGAAATTTGCTTGGAATCTTGATATGGACAGCTATATTTTATTTGATTCAGACTAACACACAAAAGAGAAAATCCTCACGAATTAGTGAAAGTAAAGTAACACTTTTACACGAAAACACTGGCAATTGTATTAGAAAATAGTTAATAATGTATGCCAAAAAAGTGCATTTATGGTACAAATTACAAAATTGTATGAAAAAGTCACAAATTTATCACAAAGAAGTGCTAATTCACAAGAAAAAAATATTTTTAAAAAGTTAAAATTGTGAATCTATCTTTTAAAAATCATAAATTCATTCATTCATTCATCTTCTTCCGCTTAATCCTTTTCGGGTCGCAATCTATAAGAAAAACACAAGTCTGTCATAAACTGCCTCACCAAGGCTTGATAGAGGACACCAAACGCTGGTTGTGAGGTTTTGCACATTTATTAACTGAACGGCGCATGAAACAAAATATACAACATGCACACTTACACATACAGCCGGGGAGCTCCCAGAGTGAAACAATGTGGATGGGAACACTGTCTAGAAGTGGCGAATGTGAAAATGACGTTTGGGAAAGCAAGACCGCTGCAAAGATTCAACTACCCCAGTCTGCTTAAATAGAACAGCCCCAGTTGATAATCAGGTGTGGGTACATGAGTGAGAACATAATCAAAACAACAAGTGACAGCTGTGCAGCCCGTGAAATGGTAAATGGTGTTCACTTATATAGAGCTTTTTCTCATCTCTGGATGATCAAAGCGCTTTACAGACCCTGCTATCCACCCATTCACGCACACATTCACACACTGATGGCAGCAGAGCTGCCATACACACACAGGAGTTAGCCTGGCCACCAGGAGCAACTGGGGGTTCAGTGTCTTGCTCTAGGACACTTCGACATGCAGACTGCAGACAGAGTGGGAATCAAACCCATGACTCTCTGATCAGTAGTCGGTCACACTACACCTGTGCCACAGCCGCCCCCAAACAGTTTGACAGCTGGAAGCTGCACAGCATTGTCAAAATAAAAGTACAGATCGGAACTCAACAATACAAAATATGATAACACAATCCCCAAAAGATAAACAATGCTCTAACTGAATAAGACTATAAGAACACAACTAAGAATACAGCAACTCATCAATGAAAAGAAACCAGATACAAAATATCATTATAAACAGAGAAACAAACAAACAGAAAAGGACTAAACTAAGGCTGAAACTGAGCATGGCCCCCACCCGTGCTCAGGATCATGACAGTGCCCCCCCCCCACCAAGGGGTGGACCCCAGACACCCCAGGGCAACATCAAAAGGAAAGAAACTCCCCCACAAAGAACCCCCCCACAACCCAATAACCAAGGTGGAGCCACTGCTGCTGGATCGCGGTGAGCGGCTTGGGGCTTCTGCGCCAGGAGCCGCTTCCTCGCTGGCACATGCATGGAAGTGGAGGAGGTTTCCCCCAACCCATGGAGCATAAACGATGCACTAGAGATGGAGAGAAGAAGGTCTGTAAGCTCCGGATGGCTCCACAGGCTGGGGCATGCATCAAGCACTTGTACGGCCCCAACCAGACACTCCCGAGCCGCCTCAGAAGTGCGAGAAACACAAGTGTCCAAAACGATGTACTGCAGCATGTTAACAGTCCAAAACTCCACCTCGCTAAGCCCACACTGACCGTAGTCTGCGAGCACTGCCATGCCAGTGAAAGAAAACTAATTTATCAGAAAAACACGAGCGGTAAAGGAAAAATGAGAAAAGCAACCCTCACAGCCGCTGGCATCTCAAATGGCAGTGGTCTGCTGTCATAAACTGCCTCACCAAGGCTTGACAGAGGACACCAAATACTGGCTGTGAGGTTTTGCACATTTATTAACTGAATGGCTCATGAAACAAAACATACAACACGCACACTTACACATACAACCGGGGAGCTCCTGGAGAGAAACAATGCAGATGGGAACACTGTCTAGAAGTGGCGAATGTGAAAACGATGTCTGGGAAAGCAAGACCACTGCAAAGATTCTACTACCCCGGTCTGCTTAAGTAGAATAGCCCCAGTTGATAATCAGTGTGGGTACATGAGTGAGAACATAATCAAAACAACAAGTGACAGCTGTGCAGTCCGCAAAACAGTTTGACAGCCGGAATCTCCACAGCACTGTCAAAATAAAAGTACAGAAAGGAACTCAACAATACAAAATAAGATAACACAATCCCCAAAAGATAAACAGTGCCATAACTGAACAAGACTATAAGAACACAACTAAGAATACAGCAACCCATCAATGAACAGAAACCCGATACAAAAGATCATAATAAACAGAGAGACAAACAAACAGAAAAGGACTAAACTAAGGCTGGAACTGAGCATGTCCCCCATCCGTGCTCAGGATCATGACAGAGAAAAGAAAAACTCGTAAAAAAATCACAAAGTGGCAAGTCCTTAATCACTATCAGAGTAAGTTTTAGAAGAGACTTTACTCTTATATAACTTTTTTTTGTGACTACTCTTTCTTATGCTTTAAAAAAATGATTAAATTAAGTAGGGGATGCACAATATTAGATTTCTGCCAAAATCTAATATTGTGATATTTTCACAAAACCTTTGTGTCATAAATCACCCTTTCAAGGGCAGATTAATGACACCAAACACAGGTGGTGAGTTTGCAAATTTAATAATAAGAAAACACAAAAATAACTAAATACAACACTTAAGACGATGGCAGGATACAAGAAGATGAATAGCAGGAACTCCAGATAGACGGGGGATGCCCTTGAATAGTAGAATACAAGAGTGATGGGGACACCGTCTGCATACGAGAAGCGATACGTAAGATTAACATCTACCCATTGAGAAGGGCGCTGCAATGAGAAGCATTGCAATGCCCTTTAAATATGCAAGGGAAAATAGTCACAATGAATGACAGGTGTGGGTCACACAAGTGAGAGTAATCGGAACAGATGACAGCTGTCAGAGCCCGCAAACAGGTCTTGACAAGAGGAAGTAAACCAGGTGACTGTCAAAATAAAAGCACAAACTGTGACAAATGAAAATCAAGAAACAAATAAATGAACAAGAAAACACTAAGAATAATAACTAAGCACAGTCTGGATAGAAGTAAGAGACAAACTATTAATACACTAAAGGAGAAAACTGAGGAAAGCTAATAGTACAAAACAAAAAAATACTGAGACTACAACAGGAGGTCAAAAGACAAGGATAAATATAAACACAGGAAAATAAATTGGGAAAAACTATAATACAAAAATAGATCTAATAACCAAACTAAGATAAACTAACAGGAACCTAAGAACAGAAACAAGAGGACAACTCAGATACCAAAAATACAACAAACCATATTCAATACAAAATAACCCAAGAAAAAGAAATACAGAACATAATTACAAAACTCTGACGCATGTGCCCGGTGCTCCCCCTGTGCTCCGCTTCATGACAGAGCCCCCCCTCAAGGGGTGGAAATCCCAGACACCCCAACATATCATCAAAAAAGAAAAAAAAGAACCACCCACACAGAACCCCCCGCCCAAACAGTAACCAAAAAAAAAAAAAAAATAACCCACTATGGGAGGGAGGTGGGGGAACCCAGGCTAGGAGGGACCGAAACCATAACAAAAAATGCTCATGACCCACACACTGTACAGATAAGGTGGCAACAGAATACTAGGAATACTGAATGAGAAAATGACACAGTTCAGGTGGCCTAAAGAAGTCCCAGAACCACCCAATCATCTGGTGGAGTAGATCAGGTGGCCTCCCAGATCTCCAGAGCCACTTAAACAGACAAACAAGTCCATCAGGTGGCCTCCCAAAGTCCCAGAATGGTGGAATAGGTCAGGCGGCCTCCCAGAATTCCAGAGCCAATGGGCCATGAGGCATGACGCGCCCCCTCCTGGGGGCGGTAGCTGCAACCAGTGCCCTCCGCGGACCACAGGGGCTGAGGGGTGGAAACCTGATGAGGAGGATGATTGCCTATTGAGGAAACCAGGCAGCGATGACAGCTGATCAGCAGCGACCTTAGGTAATGACTGATGACCAGTGATGACCTCAAGTGAAGATGGTTGACTTTCGGCGGCCTCAGGCGAAGACAGTTGACCTTTGGTGGCCTCAGGTGAAGGGAGATGACCCTCGGCGGCCTCAGGCAAAGAAGGAGGACCCACAGTGACCTTGGGCGGAGAAGGAGGACCCATGGTGACCTCGGGTGGAGAAGGAGGACCAATGGTGACCTTGGGCGGAGGAAGACCCATGGCAACCTCGGCCGGAGAAGGAGGACCCACGACGACCTCAGGAGGAGAAGGAGGACCCACGGTGACCTCAGGCAGAGGTTGGTAACCCTCGGTGGACTCAGAGAGAAGAGGAGAAACATACACCGGATCAGTATCACTGGCAGTAGTGGAGTCTGGTGAGGAGCCCTCACAAGCAGAGGATGTCTGCAACTAACTTTCCCCACTATGAGCAAGACAAGATTTCTCTAGAACTGATGGTGTAGAAACAGAACAGAGTACTTGCCTTGACTCAAGCTTCACCACCGTCCAGGACTTTGATGATTCAGGCAGGGGCGTCTCCAGTTCATCTAGCTGGGAGTCCATCCCCGATGCAACCACCTCAGACGGGGAGAAGGAGACACACATTGGAACACAGTTAGTGGCAGCAGTGGAGCCTGGCGAGGAGAACTGAGAAGTAGAGGGCATCTGCAACTCATTCTCCCCACCACGAGCAAGACAAGATTTCTCTACAACTGGTAGTGTAAAAACAGAACAGAGTACTTGCCTTGACCCGAGCTTCACCACCGTCCAGGACTCTGGCAAATCAGACTGGGATGTCTCAAATCCATTTTTCTGAGGCTCCAACCCCGACACGGCCACCTTGAATGGAGAGGAAGGAAAAAGCACCGGAAAACAGTTACCAGCAGCAGTGGAGCCCGGCGAGGAGAGCTCTGGAGCAGAGGACATCTGCACCCGATTCTCTCCACCACAAGCAAGACAAGATTTCTCTAGATCTGCAGGTGTAAAAACAGAACAAAGTACTTGCCTAGACTCAAGCTTCACCACCGTCTGGGACTTTGGCGACTCTGCTGCGGCAGCCTTGACAGCAGGCATCATGGTGGGTGCAGCTGAAGAACCCCCAAGCATGGCGGCTGATACTGGTGGAACTCCCGGCGTGGCAGCTGATGCTGGAGATTGTCTCACCGATGGCGCTGACACCCATGCAGCTGAAGCCAGGGGACACTCTCCTGTCAGTTCAGTCTTCAGGGCACAGGGGGCACTCTTCTCCCATCCAAGACATGGCTGCGAGGCTAGAACAGGATCTTCCAGGGCCGCAGGCCCCTCCGTCATCCAGCGTCTCTCTTCCAGGACAGGCGGACATTCACGGGAAACAGGAGAGGACATGGGAGAAGCAGGTGAAAGGAAAATAAAAGCAGCAAGCAGTCAAAACTCAGCCAAATTGGGCTGCAGCTGCTGAGCCTCACCACCGAGAATAAGGCAAGACAGTTCATTTTTAAAAGTAGGAGAATGAAAAGACACTTGCCTTAATTCCCGGGGTGTGAAGGATGCTGCTGCTGCTGCTGGACCAGACAATATCCTCCCGAGAGCGGTAGAAGTTGTCTGGCGAGGAGGCAGAGACAGGGGAGACGCTGGAGTCCAGGGACGCTGGTTCATCAATGCAGACATCGGCGCAGATGGTTTACTCGGCCTCATCTCGCAGAGTGACTGTGGGGTGGAAGCAGATTGAACCCCATCCCTGAGTAGTGGAGCCAGAGAACGTCTTACTGATTGCACCGAGTCCCATGATGCCAAAACCAGGGGACACTTCTTTGTCGGCGCAGGCTTTGGGACACCCGGTAAAACTTCATCCTCCCGCTGCACAAACTCCGGAGGGAGCCATGGCTTGTACTTCAGTAACAGCTCCTTTTACACTGCCAAAACCCGCTGGCGCTCCTCCAGCTCCTCAGCACTGGGACCTTCGGAGGGCACGAGGACTGCATATCCAATACGGCAGGCTGCAGGCTCCTCCAGCACCGGAGTGACGGCAGATGGTTCGGGCCACTGTTTGGGAGGTGAGGGTGGGGCTGCTGCTGGAGAGTGGTGAGAGACTGGAGACTTCTGTGCCTGGGGATGCTTCTTTGTCAGTGCAGACACGGATGTGGAAGAGGTTTGTCCCTGCCCGTGGCGCATGGGTTGTGGGCTGGTAATGGAGAGGAGTAGTTCTGTGAGCTCTGGGTGGCTCCACAGGCTAGGGCATGCTTTGAGCTCCTGTGCCGCTCCAACCAAACATTCCTGGGCTGCTTCAGAAGTGCGAGAAGCACGAGCCTCAGCTAAGATGTTATGTAACACTCCTACAGTCCAACACTCCACCTCACTAAGCCCACAAATACGAAAGTCCATGCAGACTGACATCCCCGCAAAAAATGAACTTTAAAAAAATATGGGAGTAAAAAGTAAAAAGCCAAACCCACAGCTGCTGGTGTCTTAAACTGGTAGCACCCTTCTGTCATAAATCACCCTTTCAAGGGCAGACTAATGACACCAAACACAGGCTGTGAGTTTGCAAATTTAATAATAAGAAAACACAAAAATAACTAAACACAACACTTACGATGAAGGCAGGATACAAGAAGATTAATAGCAGGAACGCCAGATAGACGGGAGATGCCCTTGAATACTAGAATATGAGGAGAGAGACAGGGACTCTGTCTGCACACGAGAAGGGAGATGTAAGATTAACATCTACCCATTGAGAAGGATGCTGCAATGAGAAGCATTGCAACGCCCTTTAAATAAGGCAAGGGAAAATGATCACAATGAATGACAGGTGTGGGTCACATGAGTGAGAGTAATCGGAACAGATGACAACTGTCAGAGATCCTGAACAGGTCTTGACAGGAGGAAGTAAACAAGGTGACTGACAAAATAAAAGCACAAACCGTGACAAATGAAAATCAAGAAACAAATACATGAACAAGAACACTGTCATGACCCCCCCCCCCCCCCCGTGCGCTTTTCTAACACGCACGGTGAGGGGAGAAAGGACGAGGATTTAAGCGCAGGTTAACACCACACACATTTATTAATATGGCTAGCAGGCAAACAGTCACTGTTTCTACAATTCACATGAGCTAGGGAGTCCTCCAGGACACTCAACAGTCTGGGTGAGAAGACTGGGGAAAGACCACAAACAGAGTGTACTCACGAGACTGGAGCTGTCCGAGTAAATCCGAAATGCACACGGTGAATACAGTCCTTAGTTGACGTGACACCATCTGAAAAAAAAAAAAAATAAAAAAAAAAAAATACAGGAGTGGGAACAGCTGGTAGCAATAGAGAGGGGGTGTGGTCCGACCGGCAGACAGTTAGACAGCGCTCACTCCAGCGTGAGCGCAAGAGGCTGCCTCCCCGCTGCCGGCCAGAAGGCAGTGGCTATGGGCATAGCAAAGCACACAGAAATACATACAATGTGGCACATAGGCCAGGACCGAGCCAGGAGAAGCCAAGCTGGCTTGGTTCCTGACAGAACACACTAAGAATAATAACTAAGCACAGTCCGGGTAGAAGTAAGAGACAAACTAACAATACACTTAAGGAGAAAACTGAGGAAAGTTAATAATACAAAACTAATAAATACTGAGACTACAACAGGAGGTCAAAAGACAAGGACAAATATAAACACAGGAACATAAATTGGGAAAAACGATAATACAAAAATACATCTAATAACCAGACAAAGATAAACTAACAGGAAACTAAGAACAGAAACAAGAGGACAGCTCAGACACCAAAAATACAACAAACCATATTCAATACAAGATAACGCAACAAGAAGAAATACAGAACATAGTTAGAAAACTCTGAAGCGTGTGCCCGGTGCTCCCTCCGTGCTCCGCTTCATGACACTTTGCTGATTGCTGATGTTGATACCAATATATGTACATATTTTTCCCAGCTGTTTACATCTCCTTTGCCTCACAGCGATGGTATATAAAGACTCATTCCCCAAGGAAAATAAGTCATCTACCTCAACTTACAGCTTCCTCCTTATAATATGTTTGGAGGATACTGTTCCTGTATAAGCTGATGCCAAAAATAACAAATTTGGCCAACTTATTTTTGATTATTTCAGTATTGGTCGATTGGTCTGATTCTGACTAAGAAATGCATTTCATATATATATATACAGTGGTGTGAAAAAGTGTTTGCCCCCCTCCTGATTGCTCATTTTTTGTATGTTTGTCACACTTAAATGTTTCAGATCATCAAAGAAATCTAAATATTAGCCAAAGATAACACAAGTAAACACAAAATGCAGTTTTTAAATGAAGGTGTTTATTATGAAGGAGAAAAATCCAAACCTATATGGCCCTGTGTGAAAAAGTGATTTCCCCCTAAACTAAATAACTGGTTGGGCCACCCTTAGCAGCAACAATTGCAATCAAGCATTTGCGATAAATGGCAATGAGTCTTTTACAGTGCTGTGGAGGAATTTTGGCTCACTCATTGTCATGATCAGGCGAGCGCGTTTCCCCCCTCCCGTTCTGTCTCTTTCCCAGCTCCGGAGCTCATCAAGCGCACCTGCGTGACTACACACCTGCTGCCTGATTTACCAGCTTATTTAAGGCCCAGAGTGTGAGGAGCTCTCCGCTGGATCATTGGGTTTGTGCCGCCATTCAACAACAGCTCTTGTTGTTCAGTAAAATTATTATTCCCATCCATTGTCTTACCTTTTTGTCCTCCTCTTTCCTCAGGTTTGCGGCCGCCGCCAGTGGTGCGTCTCCAGGGCTGTGCTTGCTCGCTCGCCTGAATCATCCTTCTCCTCGACAACGACTTCTCCACCCAGGTTCTCCAGTCACTCCTCCTCCTCACCGGCCATCATCAACTCTTCCTCTCTTCTCCCTGGCTGGAGTCATGGCCGGGCTCTCTGCCAGTACCGTAAGACCCATTCCCTCAGCAGTATTTACCCTGTACTCCTTATCCATTATTAATCCTTCCTCTCCTCTCCTTTTCCCTAGATCGCATGTGGCTCCAGTGTGCAATTGTTTTCCTGTACATAGTGTGGCGTTTTGGTTGTGGGTTTCTTTAATTGTGGTGTGCATGCTGTCATGCCACAGCATCTCAATCGGATTCATGTCAAAAGTTTGACTAGGCCACTCCAAAGTGACATGTTTCGGGACCCAGGAGACAGACACTGACACGGGCAGATGGTGAACAATAATCTTTATTAGAGTGACAGGGTGTGTAGTGCAAGTGTGAGTGCGTGGATAGAGTTCTGGTCACTGGAGCTGAGCACCCTGGACGGAGACCCGGCAACCCTGGAACATACAAGCACAAACAATTACTTTTGTCCCACGCAAGTGACAAGCTACAGGTAGTGAGGCTTACTTGGCGGGAGCACAGGTTACGTCCTGCTGAGAACCAGCGGCCGTGCAACGTGGAGGTGAAGGTGTCCGTGAACGTGCTAGGGCTTCCACCCGTGGCTGTGACAAGGACAGATCTTCCAGTGACTCCGGCTGTGACACCACCGGCCGGGACGATGACAATCCAGATGATGACGAGGTGAGTGAATCCACAGAGCGTGGTGACGATGAGACAATAGATGCTGATGATAGTAACTCCACTGATAACGGTGGCCAATACTCCTGCAACTGATACAGCAGTAGTTCAGGAATTTGCGGAGCAAGACGTACCGGTAGTCGTGGTGGTAGCGAACCGCTACGTGTGCGTGTTGGCGTAACCCCGTCAGCTGGGGCCGCAGGTCCGCCGCCAGGGGGGGTCCACCTGTGCACAGGGGTAGAGGTTAGGAGTAGAGTAACAGACAGTTCTCTTACGTGCTTGACTCTGAACAGAAGTCCTTGATGAGGTAAGAGAAGTCCTTGATGAGGTAAGAGAAGTTCTTGACGAAGCCAGAGAAGTTCCAGATGAGACGAGAGAGTAACCTGATGAGGCCAGAGAGCGGAGTTCAGGTTCTTTCTCCGACGAGGAGGACAGACGACTCCGTGCCGGGCTGTCAGCAACGCTGGCTTTTAACAACTGCTGATTAACACCAGTGGGTCTGTGCGCAGCTGGAGTTAATGATGTTAATGACGGCCCAGAGGCCGCCATGACACAAAGTCTTCATTTTGTTTTTCTTAAGCCATTCAGAAGTGGACTTGCTGGTGTGTTTTGAATCACGGTCCTGCTGCAGAACCCAAGTTCACCTCAGCTTGAGGTCACGAACAGATGGCTGGACATTCTCCTTCAGGATCTTTTGGTAGACAGCAGAATTCACGGTTCCATTTACCACAGCAAGTCTTCCAGGTCCTGAAGCAGCAAAACAGCCCCTGACCATCACACTACCACCACCATATTTTACTGTTGGTATGATGTTCCTTTTCTGAAATGCTGTGTTACTTTTATGCCAGATGTAATGGGACATACACCTTCCAAAAAGTTCAACTTTTGTATCATCAGTCCACAGATTATTTTTCCCAAAAGTCTTGGGGATCATTAAGATTTTTTCTGGCAAAATTGAGACGAGCCTTTATGTTCTTTTTGCTCAGCAGTGGTTTTCATCTTGGAACTCTGCCATGCAGACAATTTTTGCCCAGTCTCTTTCTTATGGTGCAGTCATGAACACTGATCTTATCTGAGGCAAGTGAGGCCTGCAGTTCTTTGGATGTTGTTGTGGGGTCTTTTGTGACCTCTTAGATGAGTCATCGCTGCGCTTTTGGCGTAGTTTTGGTCGGCTGGCCACTCCTGGGAAGGTTCAACACTGTTTCATATTTTTGCCATGTGTGGATAATGGCTCTCACTGTGGTTCGCTGGAGTCCCAAAACTTTAGAAATGGCTTTATAACCTTTGCAGAATGATAGATCTCAGTTACTTTGTTTCTCATTTGTTCCTTAATTTCTTTGGATTGCAGCATGAAGTCTAGCTTTTGGGGATCTTTTGGTTGACTTCACATTGTTAGGCAGGTCCTATTTAAATGATTTCTTGATTGAGAACAGGTGTGGCAGTAATCAAGCCTTGATGTAGCTAGATAAATTGAACTCAGCTTTCCAAAGATGTGATAAACCACAGTTAGCTCCATAAACCACAGTTAATTCATGTTTTAACGAGGGGGAAATCATTTTTTACACAGGGCCGTGTAAGTTTGGATTTTTTTACCCTTAATTATAAATACTTTCATTTGAAAAAACTGCATTTTGTGTTTACTTGTGTTATCTTTGTCTAATATTTAAATTTGTCTGATGATCTGAAACAAAGTGTGACAAACACAAAAAAATGAGAAATCAGGAAGAGGGGCAAACACTTTTTCACACCACTGTATATATATATATAAATTTTAAAATTTTATATATATATATACTTTAAAATGCTTCAGTCCCAGATGTTTTCTGAATTTGTAGCCGTAGTCTATGGCTACGGTCCTGCCTGATGCAGGACAAAACCAATGCTACACAACTGGGACACAGCAGAAAAATACTGGCACTGCTAATATCTTACTTGCCAATAGCTGATATCAATCAATTCACTGTATTGCTAAAAGTATTGGAACACCCCTCCAAATGAATGGGCGCCAATGCACAAAGCCAGGTCCATAAAGACATGGATGAGGAAGTTTGGTGTGGAGGAACTTGACTGGCCTGCACAGAGCCCCGACCGCAACCCGACAGAACACCTTTGGGATAAATTGGAGTGGATACTGTGAGCCAGGCTTTCTCATCCAATATCAGTGCCTGATCTCACAAATGTGCTTCTGGAAGAATGTTAAAAAATAAAAAATTCCCATAAACACATTCCTAAACCTTGTGGAAAGCCACCCTTTGTAGCTATAACAGCTTCAAATCTTCAGGAAAGACCTTCCAAAATGTTTAGGAGTGTGATTATGAATAAAATGAAGCTGACAGTGACATTTATGTTGGATTTTTTTTTTTTAACTTTTGAAATAGGTGTTCAGTCCTCAATCCTATCATGTACATGCCACACCAAGGCTTCAACTGTGCTAGTGAATGCATACTTTAGAAGATAAGGCAGCATAAAACTCCCTCTAAAGACATTTTTGACAACTAAACTGGTTCCGGGAACTCTTGGTGTGAAAACACTGTGAGAGAAACTATTATGGTTTTAGTTCAGGGTTCCGCAACCTGTACTATGGAAAGAGACATTTTTGAAGCTAAAATTGCCAATTAAGCACAAATTAGCAATCATTAACACAGTGAATGTAAATGAGCATTAATTAAATTATTTCATTATATGATTGCTTTGCAGATGACTAATGTGTAAGGTAAAGTCTAATATATTTTTCTATCTATACTGCAATACACTACCACTATTGTGTTGCAGAAAAACTGAAAGGAGAAGTTGCTGGAAGGTAGTGGTCTGTTTTAGTGGAGTAAATTTTGAACTTTTTTTATGTACAGGGTTAACATTAAGAATGAACAACAGCTGTAAATGAAAATCAAAAAAGTTTGAAAGTGGCATTTCCATGTTCTTTTTTGATTTCTTTCTTTCTTTGTGTTCTATTGTTTTTAGTAATTCTTTAGTATTGATTATTTTCAAAAAAAACCCCAAAAACTTAAATTTCCCTCATATGACATCACTATTGTAGTATTTTCTGCCTGTTGAACAATTCAGAGAATTTAAATTGCAAACCTGCCCTTTAACTTCTGGACGTTTGTCAAATTAATGTGACATTTAAAGTTTAACTGTGACTGTATCAGTGACATTTGACTGTATCACGTGATATCACAGCCAACATTATAAGCTAGTTCTGAGCTAGAGGCCTGAAGGCCAACAGGATAAAACCTGAACCAGAAAGATGCAAGAAACTCCCAGGGAATTCACCAGGACAACACCTTTCTGCAGCATATGGAGAAGAGAACCAGATGGCCCCAGTATGTCTTTAATTATACAACAGTTAGCTCCAACTGAGCAATCTGATTGGACAATGGGGATTCCAGGAGTTACTATATTCCCCAATAATCACACTTGGATGTTTCACCGAATATGTATCACTCCACTTCAGCTGTGTTTTGATAATCTTTAAGTTAATCAAAGTTATTATCAGTTGCTTCTTACATGTGAAAAATGTATTATTATATTGGATACTTTCTTTTCCACAGTGAGGTGTTGTTTGGAAAGCAACTTGACAGTTTCAATCCAGCCCTCTCTGATCTGGAAGTCCAGTCCTTTTAAACATTCAGCGGCATATTTTACATCTGTTTAAAGAAAACAGACAGGCTAGAGATGAATTTATTGACTCGATTAGAAAACCACAATACCTTTGTGGTGATGGACTCTTTGCTTCATCTGAAAATGCCAAGAAAAAGCAAGCAAAGTGTGCCCAAAGCCAAATCACTAGCATGCTAACTAACCACTGGCATTGATCTCGGCCCTTCTGTGGTACCGACTCAATAGGTAACCAGTATGTATTTAGGTGATTAACAACAGTTACTGGCTACATTTAGCCAATAACCTATTTTTTTCTCAGCTGCACAAAATAACTGGTTAAACAAACAAATCACAATATTTTGCCCAGTATTGCTGTGATTTAATAAAATGTGCTTGTGGAACTGTTGTATAAAAGCAATATTACACTCAAGCTCATTGCGGTATCATGAATATTTTAACTGGCGGTGAGCCGCAGTACACCGTCCGCTCCGTGGCGGGCGTACGACGAATCACCGCCATGTGACATGTTTCCACCTGCCACACCTCCATGCCACTCGAGTCTACATGTGCTGCACTTCCCTATTTGCATTTACACATCACCACCTCTGCTGACCTCTATTACAGGTAACCGCAGGTGCAGTCTGTGTGGCTGATCCCTGAAAGTGTGAGCTCACAGGAAATGACGTGGAGACAACCAACAGGGATCATCTGAAGTTTTGTTGGAAACATCGTAGCAGCTGTAGCTCCTCACCTGCGGGATAGCGCTGACTGAAAAAAAAAAAAAAAGTTTTCTTCAAAATTCTTGAATTACGGAATTAAAATATTTCTTTTTTTTCTGTTTAAATGGGCAATAATGAAATATTAGCACTAACAAACAACTCTGGATGTTTAAAAACTTATGCAGGAATGCAGGGTATAATAACAAAGCTATATCACAATAAATGTGATAATTTGAGTTCTGCTGCTCTTCAACTGAAAATAAATAAATAAATAAATTCAAGATTCAGTTTCCTTCAATCACCCAGGGTCAGCCACGTGATTGTTTTCCTGATAAGAGATGAGCAAGTATGCCTACTTGACCATAAGTACCTTATTATATAAATGAAAGAATGAAAGAATCATCACATAGTTCTGCACTCCTGTCACTGTTTCCCATTCACAGGTTTATTTGAGTTTTCAAGTTTTCATGATTTCTCACCTTTGAAAGTATATATTCCACATAAATGTTGGGTTTAATAGGTACAAGCATATGCTGTGCAGTGAACATGAAAAACCACCTGTATTACACACATTCACGTGAGCTTTTTTTTGCATTTTTCTAACAAATATTTGTGTTTTATTCATGTCTCATCTTTTCGAAGCACAACGGTTGTCCTTCACCATGATTTTTCTGATCTGTCGTTCAATGCAATTTAAAAAACAAAAACACTAAAAATGTTTCAAATACATTGATGTGACACGTGCTTCATCCCTACAGTGTTGTGCTATTTATTCATCCAGTGATGTCATGTTGATTCCCTGCAACCACAAGTTTCCTTGACTTGACCAACACATTTCAGTACAAAGGGGTCAAACGTTCACGAGAAAGGCCAGATTACCCACTGTAAAGTTGCCAGAGCTGATTTTGCACTCCACTGGCTAATTGTTTAAAAATGAGTAAGGTGGAGTGGGTCTGGTTCATGTGTCCCCTAGTGACCTCGTGGAGGATCCACCCCCCCCCCCCCCACCCCCCCGTTAGTCTGCTTCTCCTCCCCCAAGTGAATGCTCCCACGGGTCACTCAGATGTTGGGGTTTTCTCAGTGAGACTGTGGGGTGCTGCAGTTTAGAATGTTATCCGTGGGTTATTCTGCACCCCGTGCACCCATAGAATCCCTGCCAAACTGCATGTCAAAGTTCCCAATTTAGGGAAATGTCCAAATCATAAACTGACTTGTGCGGCAGGGGTCCATTCATCTCCTCCTCCTCTTCCTCTCCCCCCCCTGCTGTGATGTACTTTTTGAATGGCTATCACAGATGGATCTTCTTCACCTCTGCGTTTTCTGAGTGAAACCCCCCCCCCCACACACACACACATTTTCATGTGTGCTTATATTGTTTTTCCTTTCATGTTCCTCTCGCAGCTCCCTCGAGCCACTCCATGGGAAAAGAAACTTTTCCTGCGGCCCTGGGAGAAATCCAGCTATTTTAGGAAAACACGTCACTGCTTTGAGCTGGAGCCCAGAAACTCTCCCTTATTTCCATCATACAGCTTTCCCTGCTCTCTCTCTCCCTCCCTCCCTCTCTCTCTCTCCCTGGACTTGTTGCACTGCTCGGCGTGTTTACCTTCTGCCGGAGTCACGCTGCTCCGTGGAAACAGCCCAATAACGCCGCGTCCTCCGCACGTTTACCGTCCACAGCGCAGCCCGCCAGCACACAACGCGTAACTTGTGGAGCGGCGTTCGCGTCTGAAGTGGTCGCGGCGTGACATTGAAGAGCCTCTTTTTAATTTGGTCTTTTATGTTGCCAACGCGGGTGGGTGAGACAATTCAAAGGATGGGTGGACGGAGGAGGACGAAACGCTGCGCCACAGGTATTCGATTAAACGCAAATTGTGTTTAGATTTTCGCACGGATCTCCCCGCAGCTGAGCGACAAAGCTGGTGTTATTTTTTTTTTTTTGCAAGCCGCGTGCTCGCTGGCACAAAGGAGACATCACACGACACAATAAACACAGAGCCATGTGATAACCTTGAGCCTGCGCCACGCTGGAGACAGACAACAGGTTCATTACGCACGACACGCAGTCTTTCCACATTCCCACGCAAATGACCTGCTAATTCTGCACATCTGTTGCCAGATATCTGGATTGGTTTAATTCTGAGCATGTGTGTGTGTGTGTGCGCGTGTGTTTTTGTTACCCCCCTCAGAGCGTGCACACGCACACGTCAGCTCGAGGAGGGCAAAGCCTGCTTAAAATGCAGTGAATGTGACGGCGAGCCGAGAGTCCAGACTACAACGGCGCGCAGACGGGAAAGGTGAGCGAGGAAGAAGAGAAGGTTAGTGGGAGGAGGAGGAGGAGGAGGAGGAGGAGCAGCGGGGGTCACGAGCGTGCCCGTACACCCGCAGATGTGACGCCGACGCAGAGAAGAAGGGCACGCGTGGACTGCGCTCACCTGGTTTCCAATTACGCGCGGCGGAGGTGTCGGAAGGGGGGACCAGACGGACTGAGGGGGCAAAGATGACAGTGGTGCCCGCCGAGAACCTGGACGAGACTGTGGCACTGGCCGCGCTGTCAGCCCAGGATGTGTACGACCCGGAGAGAGCCGAGAACCAGGAGTGCTGCGAGCGCGTGGTCATCAACATCTCGGGACTGCGCTTCGAGACGCAGCTGAAGACGCTCGCCCAGTTTCCGTCCACCCTGCTGGGGGACCCGCGCAAGAGGATGCGCTTCTTTGACCCGCTGCGCAATGAGTACTTCTTCGACAGGAATCGACCCAGCTTCGATGCCATCCTCTACTATTACCAGTCCGGGGGGCGTCTCCGGAGACCCGTTAACGTGCCCGTGGACATTTTTATGGAGGAGATAAAATTTTATGAACTGGGGGAGGAGGTGATCGAGAATTTTAAGGACGATGAGGGGTTCATTAAGGAAGAGGAGCGCCCGCTGCCCGAGAACGAGTTCCAGCGGCAGGTCTGGCTCCTGTTCGAGTACCCGGAGAGCTCCGGACCGGCCCGGGGCATCGCCATAGTCTCTGTGCTGGTCATCCTCATCTCGATCGTCATCTTCTGCATGGAAACTTTGCCGGAGTTCAGAGAGGAGGCCAGGGGGTTTGACGAGCAGCTGCTGGTGAATGGAACGCTGCGCGCCAAGAAGCCGAACCCCTTCACCGACCCGTTCTTCATCGTGGAGACGCTCTGCATCATCTGGTTCTCCTTCGAGCTGCTGGTCCGCTTTCTGGCGTGCCCGAGCAAGCCTGCATTCTTCAAGAACATCATGAACACCATCGACATTGTGGCCATCATGCCCTATTTCATCACGCTGGGGCTGGAGCTGGCCGAGCACCAGGGGAACGGGCAGCAGGCCATGTCGCTGGCCATCCTCAGGGTCATCCGACTGGTCCGGGTCTTCAGGATCTTCAAGCTCTCCCGGCACTCCAAAGGGCTGCAGATTCTGGGCAAGACGCTGCAGGCCAGCATGAGGGAGCTGGGACTGCTCATATTCTTCCTCTTCATCGGGGTCATCCTCTTCTCCAGCGCCGTTTATTTTGCGGAGACGGACGACCCGGAGTCCGGTTTCAGCAGCATCCCGGACGCGTTCTGGTGGGCGGTGGTGTCTATGACCACTGTGGGCTATGGGGACATGTGTCCGGTCACGATCGGCGGCAAGATCGTGGGCTCCCTGTGCGCCATCGCTGGGGTGCTGACCATTGCGCTCCCAGTGCCGGTGATCGTGTCCAACTTCAACTACTTCTACCACCGGGAGACCGAGCACGAGGAGCAGTTTCAGTACACGCACGTGACCTGCGGCCAGCAGCAGCCGTTCGGGGAGTTCAAGAAGAGCGACAGCAAGCCGTCCCTGTCCAAGTCCGAGTACCTGGGCAGCGAAGACGCGGACTCCATCAAGTACACCAACTGCAGCCCGCACAAAGCCTACACCGGGAAGCTCACCGACGTGTGAGCGCCACGCCGGCACGTGCTCGCCTCTGGCGCACGACGCGCCAGCCCCGGCTTTTTCAGAGGGAATTATTTCGCAGGATGGATTAGAAGAGATTTCACATTCATCGCCCTGAAATCGTCTTCCAGGAACACAGAGGAGTGATAGAGCCACTTGTAGCACTTTATTCATGTTGATTTCACCGCATTTGCTCCCATGGTGCGGGCTGTAGTCACGCACGAATCACGCCATTCACCTCAGCCACGTCAGTCCCGCTCAGGCTGGATGGAGTTTAGAGGTGAATCCAGTGATTCTCAGCCTCTTTGAAAACAACCATTTGCTCCAAATTTTAAATTCAAGTTTTAATTTAAGACCTTTGCAAAAATAAATAAATAAATAGATACAAGTCCTAAGCACGTGCACCTTGTTATTGACGTGTTTAATTGTGAGACCAGACTCAGCTTTTTTCCCACTCAAACCAATAGCTCCACTGTGCGGACAAACGGCAGCCCTGCGCGCTCCGCCTGTCGGTGGATGCAGTTTCTATAGCAACCTTCCAGACTTTTCTTATTGTCTGCCACAGTGACGAGGAGGACGCGAGCCGCAAACCCACCATGTTGTGGAAGCCTCCATGTTGTTGCTGAGGCGTCACGGGCACCTGCCGCCTTAGAGCCACGGGCCAATGGCTGGCCGTGATGCTGGCACGCGAGACAAGCTCGTCCAGCCTCACGCGAGTCATTTTCTTAGGCAGAAAAACATAAGAATCATTCAAATTTTAAGAAAATGTGTCAAAATAATCTCCACTAATTGTTGATTAATATGTTTTAGTGTTCAGACAGTATAAAATACGTATGTAATAAAGACGTTGCTATTCTTGGGAAAAGTATTACAACTATTATTTTTGTGCTTTAAATTGCAGAATTCAGATAAATGAACAAATGTAATGCAAAGAAACATGAGAATACAGCTTACGACATTTCTGTGGAATCAACAAATACATATTTAGTTCAAAAATCAATTTTTTTCCCACTGCCAATGAAAATAATGTTAATATTTCAGAAAAAAAAATGTTCAGCAAATTCCACAATTCAAGTGTTTAGCATTAATACAGGAAAACGTAAGAAAATAATAATAATGGTGTTGTATGGGTGTGGACAAGGGCAAAATCATCATATTTTTATTATGGATTTAAAATGGTGTGATATAAAAAAAACAGACAAAATTTACTATAGAGGATCCAAGTAGAATAGTTGTAATGATAATAATTCTGACATAAATAAAATATTCCAGTCAACACATTATACATGAATGGATATGCATGAAGGATTTTAAAATTATAAAAATTCCATGTACTTAAATTCAAGTTTTTACACACTGACTGTGAACATTGAAAAGTGTGTCAAAGATGCTTTTTACTGTAAAAAGAGTAGAATGGATTTAGCTTACACCCTACTTTAAATTAGCTTAAATCTGAATATTGAATTTAGAGTTTAGTCAGAGTAAAAATTAATGGTGCATCCAGGCTCCAGACTATTTTAAACAACAAGGAAAGAAAACATTTATTAAATAAGTAAACTAATAATAATAATAATAATAATAATAATGTTTATCAGTCTCCAATTTCTGTTTCCATATCAGCCATTCAAGACCTCTTAAAAGAATTATGATTTTAGTTAGTGAGTTAGTTGTCCATGACATAAAATTTTCCATTTTGAAACCCGAGTGAATATGTTTTGTAGGTTATATTTCACTTTCTAATTTTACATTACAAAATGTATAGAAGTTATTAAGATCTGTTTATGGTGATTACAGGTGCATTTCAATAAATTATGGCTTACAGCTAACGAAAATGCAAAATTAAGTTTCTCAAAAAATTTGAATACAACAGAAGATCAATTTGTTAAAAAGTGGATTTTTAATAAAAATGTTGGCATACTGAAAAGTACGCTCATGTACACATTCAGCAGTTAGTCGGGGCTGCTTTTGCGTGAATTACTGCATCAATGTCGTGTCATGGAGGCGATGAGCCTGTGGCACTACTGGGCCTCCATAACATCTCAGCAGTACCACAGGCTCATCGCCTCCACGGCACGCTTCATCGATGCAGTAATTCATGCAAAAACAGCCCTGACCAAGTGGCGAGTGCTTAATGGACAGACTTTTCAATAGGCCAACATTTCTGTTAAAAATCCACTTTTTTTAAAAAAATGATCGTATGCAATGTTCTAATTTTTTGAGAAACTGAATTTTGGGTTTTCATTAGCTGTGGTATGATAAAAATTAAAAGACAAACACTTGAAATATAGCACTCTGTGTCTAATGAATTTATATGTGAGTTTAACTTTGTTATTGAATTACTGAAATCAACTTGTTGATGATATTCTAATTTATTGAGATGCAGCTGTATTTCAGAAAAGTTATATTGCGAGCAAATGTTCTCAATTTCTATTTAAGTTTAAAAAAATATAGTTAAGAGGGACTTCAAACCTCGTAAACTCATTTTAAAATCAAATATTGCATATTATTATGGCACCTCTTTTCTCTCAGAGAGGCACAATAGGCAGAACCAAGACCTTATTCTTTAGTTTCAATTGTCAGCAGTCGATGAGCATCCATGCTGAAGCTGTCTGAGCTGGAGGAGCTCACCTCACCTGCAGCTGCACCTTAACCCGCCTGGACTCACAACAACCCGCCTACCTGCTGGGGTTTAAAAATAGCAAAGACAAGACAAGAAGACGAAGGAGTTTTAAATGACCCCATGGAATAAAAATCATCCCAGGAGACGTTTTCACTGTGAAGGCCACATGGATTATTATCTGACAGACAGACGGATGGATGGAAGTTTGAATGCAGATTCTTCGACCCAGACACGCGGACAGACGGATTTTCAGACAACCATCAGATCCTGCCCGAACAAAGGTGAGTCCTTGTGCCTTTTTAAATAAATCATTTTCTGTTTTTCTTTTTTTTTTTTTTTTCTAGGAGCCAAGATGCAAACAAACACCTGTTTCTTCATTTAAAAGCCAAGGATGTGTTTTAGTTCTTTAGCTTAGTGATGATACCAACATTTGTTTTGCTCCTGTTATGCTTTTATGTTATTTTAGCGATTTAAGAGGATCAAAGTGAATTCTGCCAAAACCCAAAATCCATTACAGTGACTGTTTTCTGTCTTGGTTGCTCACTATGATAACTTGTGCAGCTACAGGTTAAAAATAATCACAAGTGTACATAAGTTATTATCCTATATCTTATTATCACATAATTATGCCATTCACACAAGACAACAATGGGCACATAAGATCGAAAAAAACCCAACAACTCATTTTGCCGGACCAGATTTTCCTTTGTTGTTGCATGTCTGTGAGTGGATGATATAGAGGAACGCAGGCATTTTGAGGGGCTGTCGTGATAACCTGAAATATTACACAAGGGCAACACTGCAAGAAAAAAAAATCTGAATTTTTAAGACAAAAGTCACAAATTTGTGAGAAAGGTTACAAATTTATGAGGAAAAAATTCCTATGCATACAGTATATACAGTACTAATCACAGAATCTTGAGGAAAAAGTTGTTTTTTTCAGAAAACATCACAAAATTCCAAGACAAAAAATTCTAACATTTTTAAAGAAAAAAATTAAACAGAAAAGATATAAGGGAGAAAATATTGACGGAAAGTCAGAAAGTTGGAAGAAAAAAATTGCTTATTGAAGGGGAAACGAGTAAAGTCATGAGTGGAAAAAAAAAAGCCTAAAATTATCACAGTCTCAACATTTTGTGAAAAAAGTCACCCCCCACTCGGAGGGGACACTCAGACAAAGACAGTAAATGGGCTGTTGCCTGGGCAACAATAGCCTGCACCTGTGCACATCCCAGGAGTCACATTGTCCTGTGTTTTTAGAATAGATGGAAATTGTTATTCCCACCTCATTAATACACCTATAGCTCAGACCAAACTCACAGAATTGTGTACAAGTGTGGTATTTACCCACCCTTAAAAAGTGCCATTACACGGAAAAAGCATTTATCCAGTAGAGGACATGCGTGACATTGATGGAACACTAGTTCATGATGAAAGTAGCTCCAACAGCACCGTCAAGTGGTTATAAAGATAAATACAGTCAAGGAAGCACTGAAAGTAGTGGAAACCATGCCCTGTGGTGGTCATAACCCGAACCCTGAGAGGAATGAGTGCCTCACCCTGAACACAGACGGGAGAGCCACTCACCAGATCCGTCCGGCACCTCCATATCAGGCCTTTGAAATGGTGCAGTAGCAGTCTCAACAAGGGGGACAAAAGTCAGGGTGTACTATGTGGAGCTACACTGGAGGGAGAAACCGTGACAGATGACACAGTGTGTGTTAGTGGGCCAGTGTGTGATATTCACATGTCGCCATGGTATCGGGTTGCATGGCTATGAAACAGATTATTACACAGACTAGAGCTGGGGCGTGTTTCACAACAGAAAGTACAAAATGGTAATGATATGAGATTAATAATCACAAAACAACATCACAATTACTACAGACAACTAATAAGTGATGCTAAAAACTGTGATTTAAAATTATATAAAATGTTTTTAGTAAAACAAAGACGTTCGCAAAGTCACTTCAGAAAGACTAGAGATGCACTAAATGCCTTAAGAAATTAAAACGGTTAATGAATTATAGATTTCTAGCTGACCGAGACAGAAGACAACCATGCGCATTTTAACAAATAAGTAGAAATAACAGAAGAAAAGTGGCTTGGACCTTAAAAAATTAAACTGTTTTTGAAAAAGGGCTCAATCTCTTGTTTTGTTCACCAGGCGGTAGAAGGACAAACAACAGCAACAGCAAAGTAGCACCTAATTGTTATGTATGTAAATGGTGAACCAATGACGAGAGCGAATGGTGAACTAGACAGGACTTTATTATAGACCCACAGACTATACAGAGGTGCTCCCGCTAGGCTGAGAGGTGGTCAAAGAGACCACCCCTCTTCCGCACAGTCCTCTTATACTCGGGGTGGCAGCGGAACCGGAAGGTGAAGCAGTTAAACAGTTGTTGTGTGTGTTCACTACTTGGTGAACCAAAAAGAACTTTAGCAGCACTTGTTACAACCATATCCAAGCATGTTGCAACTGTTTATGAAAAAATACATTTGCCCAAAAAATACAAATGTTTTCAAATTTTTTGGGCGACAAGAAAAACTGTTTGGGACCTTAATAACTGTCTGCAAACCGTTTGGTAACCTTTTACAAACCCTGACAAAACCCCAAAATGGCTCTGTTCACCAGCATGTGCCGCTCCATGAGATATGGGGGTAAATGCTCCCTGGTCAAGAAGCAGAAGGAGCTTCATCACCCAGAAACAAGCTTAACGGCGCTTTAAAAAAAGAGACATGCTTCAAACTTGGGTCATCCATTTTTAGAACTAAACTGGCTTCTACTTAAAGTAATTCCAGAAATTATTTAGATGCTAAAGGATATAAAATGACCTCCAACATATAGGTTACCTCCTCTTTGGCATGATCATTAAAGGTGGTAAACACACACATTCTTTACTCAAGTAGAAGTACAGATGCTTATGTAAAAAAATGGTAAAAGTGGAAGTACTGATTCAACTTCTTTACTCAAGTAAAAGTATTAAAGCACAAGCCCAGAAATGCATTTAATGTATAAAAAGTATGTAATTTAAGGACATTTTTACCTGGTGTTTTAATCTGTCATTAATATAGTGTCTAGACCAAGGGTGTCAAACTCATTCCATGGAGGGCCAAGACCCTGCAGGATTTACCTCCACCCAGTGTCTTCACCAGGTGATTTCACTGAATTTCTTCCCACTGATTGCTGATCAGTGAAAACACCTGCTGAAGACATTGGGTGGAAGTAAAACATGAGGGGTCTTGGCCCTCCATGGAATGAGTTTGACACCCCTGGTCTAGACTGTTAAACCATTCTTACCAAACAAGAAAAACAACAATTAACATTTGCTCTGATGTGTGCAAATCAGTTTTAATATCAGCTTTATTTCTTGAAAGACTATGATCAATACAAAAATGCACTTCCTACAGTATCTAACTGAGCTATAAACTAAGCTAAAACATGTCTAATTTTCTTCTTGTCTTTACTTTGTCTCATGTGTGTGATAGTTACTGATCCATACATCATGGCAGCTTCATTTCTAGGTGCTATGTTCCATCTATTTACAATACTATCAGTCTTGAAGTTGTTGGGAATCACACTGACACTCACTGGTACAAAGTTTAAGAAAATCAATAGCTATAGTGACTTGCATTAAAACTAAAGGAACAAGCCCACTTTTCAAATGTAAGGAATAGAACACAAAAGTAAAACGTCAGAAAAATAGAATCTCAAGAAAAATACTGATACCTGAAAATTCAACTTAGACACAGCAATGAGGCATTTGTATTTCATTACATCCAATCTCTGATAACAGTTGTAAGAGGTGTCTTAGTAACAAGTTTCATATTTGTCCAACAGATCAATCCACAGTCAGAGTTTCCAGACTGATGCTGGTCTCCTTAACACCTGGGTATTATTGTCACTTGCATCTATCCTAAGTGCTGCGCTGAGACTACTGATAAAAACTACTTGTTTTTAATGCTGAACACAGGCTGCTTCCTAGATATATTTTAGAACTCCTCACCCACCACTTGATCATCTTTGCAAGATTTTAGCATCTTATAAATTCATTACAGCTAGGATTTTGAGCTGATGAAACTGGTCTAATATCACTGTCTGTAGAGTGAAATTTCTTAATGAATCATAGAAAAGTTGAGTCACACTGTCATGGCAGGTGCAGGAAATTTCAAACAAACAAGTTTATTAATCAAAGCATATGTCCACTTTTTTTACTAACTAACATGCTATTTCAGAGTAATTTTATGGACGTTCGTGATTGAATTAATTCTATTCTTCTACTATTCAATTATTCTTAAGCTAAACGTCACAACTTTAAAAAAAAAAAGTCCTTCTGAAGGTATTTGACGTTGTGGCTGTAATAAAACGTGTGAAATAACTTTTAGGTCAGGAATGTCCAGTCACGCAGTGTCGAGGCACTGCATTCAGACCAGAGTGGTGGTCTAGTTGATAGAGCATCCGCCCCACAACCAGGAGGTTGGGGGTTCAAGTCCTGGCCGGGTCATACTAAAGACCTTAAAAATGGTACTGGGGAAGGAGACGTTGTTTGTTGCAATGCCCCCTCTGACTCTACATGTGATTAACATTGTAGATATGAGAAACATGATTGGCTGTATGGACTGAATGACAATAGAGATGATAAGATAAGCCTTTATTAGTCCCACAACGGAGGAATTCCAGGATTGCAACAGCACACAGGGATAGCAATAATTTAGAAAATAAGATCAGTGAATATACATATGTACACATAAATATATAAATATATATATACAGTGCGGAGCATTGTAGCTAGAAGGAATAAACACATAAGAGTCTATTTAGTTACCCCACATAGTATGAATATGTACCCATACATATTGTCACCCTCCGTAGCGACTGATATTGTCCTAGTTGTATACTGGAGGGGACCATTTTGTGTAAGTCTGTTGCGTCTTTTGCATTCAATACTATAAGGTCATCACGCTTTTTTTGCTATCTCTGTAAGCAGCCCTGCTTAGGTTATAAAGTCTGACAGCCGTAGGTAGGAAGGACCTGCGAAATCTCTCGGTCGTGCACCTAGGATGATGTAGTCTGCTGCTAAATGAGCTCCTCAGTGCGTTCAGTATGTCCTGCATAGGGTGGGACTCGGACTCCAGCAGAGATGACAGCTTAGCCACCATCCTTCTCTCTCCTATCTCCTCCACTGGGTCAAGGCGTTGCCCAAGGACAGAACTAGCTTTCTTGATCAATTTGTTCAGTCTCTTCCTATCGGCTACTGTGATGCCACTGCCCCAGCAGACCACTCCAAAAGTGATGGCTGATGCCACCACCAAATCGTAGAAGGTCTTCAGGAGAACCCCTTGCACACCAAAACACCTGAGCCTCCTCAGTAGGAACAGCCTGCGCTGTCCCTTCTTGTAGAGTGCGTCGGTATTGTGTGACCAGTCTAATTTATTGTTCAGATGAACACCCAGGTACTTGTAGGATGTCACCATCTCAATGTCAGAATCAGAATCAGATTTATTGCCATTGTTCATGTAGTACACAAACTAGGAATTTGTCTCGGTGCAATGCTGCAACATTAATGCAATGCTGCTCCCTGGATGTTTACTGGTGCTGTGAGGGGTTGTCCTCGCCTGCGGCAGTCCACCACCAGCTCCATAGATTTTCTTGTGTTGATCTGGAGGCAGTTCCGATGGCACCAGTCCATGAAGTCCTGGGTAAGTCCTCTGTACTCAGCTTCATCTCCGTTGGAGATGAGGCCAACGATCACAGAGTCGTCAGAGAACTTCTGTAGATGGCAGTGTGTTGTGTTGTGTGAGAAGTCCGCAGTATAAAGGGTGAACAGGAAGGGAGCCAAAACCATTCCCTGGGGGGCCCCCCTGCTGCCGATGATCGTGTCGGACACACAATCCCGGGTTCTCACAAACTGTGACCGGTTTGTGAGGTAGTCCAGGATCCACAATGACAGGTGCTGGTCCACCCCTGCGCACAGCAGCTTGTCCCTCAGGATCATCAGTCGGATGGTGTTGAAAGCACTGGAGAAGTCAAAGAACATGATCTTCACCGCATTCCCAGGCTTCTCCAGGTGGGACAGGGAACGGTGAAGGAGGAAGATCACTGCATCCTCCACCCCGATGCCATGCTGGTAGGTGAACTGGAGTGGATCCATCGCTGGTCCCACCAGGGGGCGGAGGTGAGCAAGGAGCAGTCTCTCCAGGGTCTTCATCAAGTAAGACGTCAGGGCCACTGGTCTGTAGCTGTTCAGATCTCTGGGGTGGGAAGTCTTTGGTACGGGTACCATACAAGATGTTTTCCACAACTGTGGTACCCTCCCCAGTTTCAGGCTCAGGTTGAAGATGTGCTCCACAATCCCACACAGCTGGTCTGCACAGGACTTGAGGAGCTTCGCGCTGATGCAGTTGGGACCCGAGGCCTTCCTCGCCTTGATCTTCCTCAGCTCTGCCCTCACTTGGGTCTTAGTGAGGGTCAGGTTGGGGGGCTGTGTGCTGGGAGTGGGGGGTGGGGGGGTGGACAGCAGGTCTCGATGATGGTAGAGGCAGCAGTGGTTGTTGTGCAGGCGGAGGGGAGGGCGGTTGGTCAAACCTATTAAAAAACAGGTTCAGATTGTTCACCCACTCCCTGCCCACCGTGGCCTGGGAGGAGGTATTCTGGAGTCCAAGGATGGTTTTAAGGTTTCTCCAGACCCCGCTGATGTCGCTCTGTTGCAGCTTGTCCTCCATCTTCTTCCTGAAGCTGTCCTTGCCTTCTCTGATCTTCCTCCTTAGCTCCTTCTGTACGGACTTCAGCATCTTTCTGTTCCCCAACCTGAAGATCCTCTTCTTCTCTCTCAGTAGTGATTTTATCTCAGGGTTGATCCAGGGTTTGTTGTTCGAGCAACACCGTATGATCTTGGTGGGTACAGTGTTGTCCACACAGAAGTTGATGTAGTCCGTGATGGTGTGAGTGCGGCCGTCGATGTCCTCACCATGTGGATTGCAGAGCTGCTCCCAGGCAGTGGTTTCAAAACAGTCCTTTAGAGCGTCCATTGCCTCCTCAGACCATATCTTCACTGTGCGCATGATCGGAGGTTGTCTGTGTACTAGGGTTTTGTACACTGGCAGGAGATGAACCAAGTGGGCGGCGCAGTGGCGCAGTGGTTAGCACTGCAGCAGCACAGCAACTCACCTCTAAACTCACCTCTAAACTAAGCCCTCTAAACTATTAACCTCTAAACTGCAAAATGATCACCTTGTGTACAAAAGTTTAAGAAATAAAGTGGTACAAGAGCTGCGAAAATCAAAAGTATCTTATTACAATAAACTGATAGATCATGCAAAGGGTAACAACAGTTCCCTATGGAGGCATTTAAATAACTTAACTAATAAAAAAAATGTTCAGAAGGGGGTAAAGGAACTTAGAATCAATGGCAAGACCATCAGTGACAAGGCTACATTGGCAAATGAATTTAATTCATATTTTGTGGGCTCTGTGGAAGACTTAACAAAAAACTTTGTGCCGCCAAATGTGCTCAACAACACAAATTCAATACTTCCAACAGATTCTTTTCACATCGATGAGGTAAATGAGGAGTTAATTGCTGGTATTGTCAAAACACTGTCAAACTCAAAAACTAATGATATCTACAACATGAGCACCTCCTTTCTCAAAACGCACAGCAAAATATTAATCAAACCACTGACTCATCTCATTAATCTCTCCATTAGGTCTAGTACATTTCCATCTGGCTGGAAAAAAGCTGTCGTCATACCAGTTCATAAATCAGGCAGTAAAGACGATATATGCAATTACCGCCCAATCTCTATTTTACCAGTCCTGTCTAAGGTTCTTGAAAAAGTTGTAGCTACACAGCTGATAGACTACTTACAAGACAGTCAACTTCTTCATCCACATCAATTTGGTTTTAGACCAGGATACTCAACAGAAACAGCAAATTGTTGCCTTATTGAAAATGTCAAACAGTCCTTGGACAGGGGTAATGTGGTAGGAGCTGTTTTTCTAGATCTCAAAAAGGCTTTCGATACTGTAAACCACAGTTTGCTTTTATCCAAAATGGTATCTTTTAACTTCTCTCCAGACACATTAGACTGGTTTGCATCTTATCTCCAGAATAGAGAACAGTGTGTAAAAGTTCACCAGGATAAATCCTCACTTTTAAACAACCGTATGGGTATCCCACAAGGGTCCATTCTTGGTCCTTTACTTTTCAGCATTTTTATTAATGACTTGCCGCTACACTGCTCTGCTGCAACGTGCCAACTTTATGCAGATGATGCAGTTATTTACACAGCTGCCAAGACTCCAGCACAGGCTGCAGATGTACTGTCTACAAGTATGGTTGATGTCCAAGAGTGGCTCCTCCAGAACCATCTATTGCTGAACCTTCAGAAAACAGTTTCAATGTGCTTTTCAATCAAAAAATATAACCTGCAATGTTTTAAAGTTAATATACATGATCATGACATCAGTTTAGTTACAGAATTCAAATACCTTGGCGTTGTACTAGATCCTCAACTCAAATTTAATCTTCATATAAAGAAAATTTCAAAAACAGTAAAAAAAATTCTGAACTGCTTTAAATTAATTAGATATTACATACCTTACGAACCTGCTGTACTGTATATGCATTCTATGGTTTTTTCTCATATATCATACTGTTTGACAGTCTGGGCTCAAGCAGCCCCTTCCACAATAAGACATATAGGTTCATTATATAATCAAACCCTAAAAATCTTGGACAAAAAGTCCATTAGGTGGCATCACTGTAATATTTTAAAAAAATACAACCTATTGAGTTTTGAGAGTTTCATTGACCTCTGTTTACTGAAATTAACTTTCAAATGTTTCCATAAATCAGCACCTGAGCCACTTGCTGGTTTCATCCAAAGACAGGACAGCAGCAGAGCCACCAGGAGTTCTGTTAACAATAACTGTAAAATATTCCACCGCAGAACCACATTTGGACAAACAGCTTTCTCTATAAAGGGCAGTCACATCTGGAACACAATGCCAAATGAAATTAAAATAATAACGGACTTTAAAACATTCACTAAAAAGTTTAAAAACTGGCTGAAAAATAAACAAGAATGTACCCATGTATGAAATGATTGTCTGCAGGGTGAGAGTGAATGAAGGGAAGGAATGAATGTGTTTGTTTATAGTGAGTGATGAAGGGAGGGAGGCCTGAAATAGGCAAATGTGTGTCAGGTTGTTATATTTGTGTATTTATAATATTTATAATATTTATAATTGTGTATTTATAATGTATTTATGTTTTTTGCATTGATGTATGTGGTTATTGTGTATTCCCTTTCCTTTTTTTTCCTTTTTACTTGTTACTCCTTTCTAAAGCCCATCCAGGGACAAGAGTTGCAAATTAGCTAATAGCTATACACTCTGTGCAACACATCAGATTGATTGTCATTGATTAATTGTCTATGTTTATTGCACTGTCCCTGTCAAATAAACAAATCTATCTATCTGTCTAACCCTTGGCCATGGGATCCCTGGTTTGATCCCATCCCCTGACCAACAGTGATCTGTGTGGAGTTTGCATGTTCTCCCCGTGTCTGCGTTGGTTTACTCCGGGAGTTCTCCAGTTAACTCCCACAAGCCAAAAACATGCAGGTTAGGTTAATTGGAGACTCTAAAAGTGGCCCTAGGTGTGGATGTGTGTGTGAGTGGTAAAGGGATAGCGCTGTATCGTGGCTGCTTCATCCATCCAGGTGGATGCCCTCAGTTTCCCCTCTGGGGATCAATAAAGTATACAAAATTAAAAAAAAAAAACTTGTGATCCGATCTCCCGAGTGGGGGGAGTGGTGATGAGGTGTACACCTCCTTAGTGTTTGCATAGAATAAGTCCAGTGTTTTATTGTCTCTGGTGTGGTATGTGACATACTGGGTGGACATGGGCAGAATGGGGGACAGTGAGATATTGTTAAAATCACCGGAGATGAGGAGGAGAGCATCTGGGTGTTCTGTCAGAAGCCTGCCAGTTACTGAGTGGATGATGTCACGCGCTGCCCCAGCATTCGCCGTCGGATTTGCATAAATAACAATGCAGATCACGTGTGAGTATTCCCTTGGGAGGTAAATAGGCTGCATGCTAACAGCTAGCAACTCCATATCTTTGCTGCAGTGTTGCTCTTTAACCGTGATGTGTCCCGGTTTACACCAGTTGTTACTGACATACATTGTCACTCCTCCGCCCCTTGCCTTCCCACTATCTGGTGTCCGGTCTGCCCGTATTGCGTGGAAACCCTCCAGTTTGATGTTAGCATCTGTTGCTAGTTCTGTTAGCCACGTCTCTGTAAACAACATCATGCTAATCTCTCTGAAGACGCTCTCGTAGCGAGACATGGCCGCCAGTTCATCTGTCTTATTGAGTAGCGATCAAACGTTACCCATAATAACAGATGGGAGGACGGGTCTGTACCTTATATTCCTCGCCTGCTGTCTTACTCCAGCTTGACATCCACGCTGTTTCCGTCTTATTTCTCCCAGTATGTAGAGTTTTTGCGTTAGCACCGTGGGCCAGTTAAGTGCTAACAGCTGGTCCCTGTTGTACTGTCTCCTGCTATAAACAGTGGCTCCGTCCGCCGGCTCAGGAGACATTTGGGGCGATCTGTGTGTCTGTGATGATAAGGTGTCGCCGGAGCGAGAGAAGCCAGATAGTAAATAAGAAATGGGAAGAAAAAAAACTCAGAATTGAGCCGCTGTTGCAAAAAGGCAGCCGACTCATGTGGCACCGGAAGAGATGGCTTCTTCTTTTCCAGCCAATCACTAAAGCAAGTATTTTCACTGATTATCAGTCGGTGGGAAGGAATTCAGTTAAATCACCTTCTGAAGAGACTGGATGGAAAAAAAAAAAGCTGCAGGGTCTGGCCCTCCATGGCACATGGTTGGACATCCCTGCTTTAGGCCACAGCACTGAAGCAACCTTCATAACAACTATGAACATGAGATGTTTGTTGAAGGTTTGCTACATTGGTGTATGAGCTGAGAACTGCTGGAACGTTCTAAAACACCGTCAAAGATCTGAGAGGCAACACTGAATAACATGAAGTACCTCAAATAAAATATATTTAAAACTACTGAAAGCTATGGAAGCGATTTTATACATACACCAACTGAAAGAAAATGACACAGAATGACGACAAATCATCTGTGTATCCTGGCAGTGCCTGCTGAGTTCAGGAATTTTCAACGCTGACTAAAAGTAAAAGCTCTGATCTCAAACATGCAGCACCACTGCTGGAGTCCAGGTGGCAGCAGCTGCCCTCTGCAGCTGTAAGAGCACACAGCTGTCATTGTGGTTTCAGCACACTTCATCCAGGATACTGACAGCGTTCAGCATCTGTTACGACCTTTACTCATTGTCAAGGTGAATCGTCCAAACCCATTTGTTCATGTTCATTTTATTAATATGCCTTTGATTTGGCTTAGCAATTATAAATCAAAACAAAACAAGAACTCAGCAGCCACATGGCAGGAAACATCCACTGATGGCTGAGTTCAGGTGTGCTTATCATTCCTGCTGTGGCAGTCAGACCAGAAACACATGGATACAGACATATTTAATAATAATAATAATAATGCATCAGATTTATATAGTGCTTTATCATAGACACTCAAAGACGCTTGTACAAAAACAGATACATTATTCATTCGCTCCAGACAGACAATGGTAGTGGCAAGCTACTACTGTAGCCACAGCTGCCCTGGGGCAGGCTGACGGAAACGTGGCTGCCACTCCGGGCCAACGGCCTCTCCAGCCACCACCGAACATTTATACACATTCATACCCAGTGTTGTGGACACTGGAGGCAAGGTGGGTAAAGTGTCTTGCCCAGGGACACAACGGCAGGATATCTGGGGAGAGCGGGATTCAAACCACCAACCATCTGGTTATTGGACAACCTGCTCTACCTCCTGAGTCACTGACATGGACATGTTTTATCTTCTATTCTATCATTGCTTTTCACAGGGTTACATAGTGTATTATTATTCAACATTAGCTTAAAGCTTTAAACATAAAGTCAATGTTTTTTTTTAACTTCATTATTATTATTATTATTATTATTAGTATTATTATTATTATTATTATTATTATTATTATTATTATGGCACCTGAGGGGTCACCTTGGAGTTATAATCTCTGGCTGTAGGCTTCTCCATTAAAAGGTCAATCATAAATTAAAATAGCTCCAAATGCATTTTGTCTATTGCAGCTTAGTTACTGAAGCTCGTTTCACTAAATCTGAACACACATTACATCTAAGTTCCTCAAAATGGAGTTTTGAGAACTAATATGGTTCCTAGTCTACTCTGTGTGAAGGTCCTTCATACTTGTGCCATGTTTGATATAAAGTGGAGTGTCTGATTTTGTAAAAGTTTTTGCATCACTGTTTATATTTATAGGGAAGGTTTACTTGCTTCTTTACATAATCATATTTCTTGCAGTTTTTTCCTAATAGTTTATTTCTAGGCACTGGTTTGATGATTACCTGTTTTTACAGGGAGACACGTGAGAGCTAATAAACTGACTGACATGATCCAGGGGATGGTGGGTTGTTTTTAACAGTAGTGCCTCCTGCAAGTCACACTGTCATTCAACATCCCATAAATCATGTTTGGAGCGTGTTGTATGACCGTCTCACAGTTACATAACACTGAGACATGACAGCTCCAACTAGCATTGTGCTAAATGACTGCCTTCACCCCCTGGGAGGGTTTTCAGTCCAGAATCTCTTCCTGCCACCGCACCCCTTCCTTCATCCCTCCCCCTGTGAACATATGCATGCAGGCAGAGGTAAACAGGTTTCCCCTTGGATGACAGGGCAGAGTTACACTTTGACAACTATTGTTAGCATCCCTGTCAGTGCTGAGGGAATCTGTCCTAAAGCCCAGAATGGCCTGCAGTGAAATACACCACCACTGATGCCAGTCCTTTTTCCGTTTCATGACAGACAGACAGGCAAAAGCACCACAGATGATGGAAAGACATTAAGGAAAACATGGTGGAACAGACATTTAAATCTAAATCCATCTAATTCATAACTATTTGCAAGTTTGTCAGTTCCTGGGTTTCCAACAAACTTTTTGGTTGCGTAAAGCTAGTATCTCATGGAACAGCAAATGCTGATGAACGTCATGACTTTTAGGTTCCGTCAGGGTTGCAAAAACAGTCCACAAACAGTTTTTAAGGTTGCAGTTTTTCTTATTTATTTTTCCGCAAACAGTTTTTAGATATAGATGAAGCTTAGATGTCAACAGCAAAGAAAAAAAATTGATGTGGGATGAATACGGAATAGTATTTCTCTTGCTATCTTGAATAACATCTAGGAAAAAGTTGCTTCCTTATCCACAACCAGTTATACTGTACCATCTTTGTTGTGATGTCTGCTATAGGGACAGACACACGTTCCCCAGCAATCATTAATATCACAATCATATCATCGGCCTCCGTCGGTCTATGATGACCATGGAAGAGAATCCTAAACGTCTACTCTGCTGGAACAGCACTGCCTGTGGCTGAACAGGCCGATGCACACCCGTGTTCTACCTTCCAGCGTTGGGCGTTGGTAGGATTCAAGCCTGGGCAGGAAGATATGGAGGACAAGATGTTACCCATGCAGCATGTCCCCCCTCTCCACGTCACTGATGAATCCAAAGGAACAGCAGGGCTGCTATAGTTTGGCACCAGCGCCGTCGCAGGAGCTGCCAGAACGATGTTGAGCACAACAGAGAACTGCCTTAGGGGCTCCGACTCCGGATTTTTCCTCAGGGTTGACTCCCGAAGCCTTTCCCATGACCGGGTGTGCCGCAAGGCAGCGGAGGTTTGAAATCAGGGTTTACCTTCCCCTAGATGGGCTACCTTCCCAGGTTGACGAGCTACCATCTACCCGAAGCATCTGGTTTTAAGGCGCCAGAGATCCGCCTTCGCCCCTTCTCCTATTAGTAAAAGCAGTTCCGCCGGGCTTAGAGACTAAAGCACACGGGCAGGCTAGGAATTGGACTTAGTTGTCAGAGGCTTTTCGAGACGCACGCCGTAAGGAGCATTTTATGAGCACTGGGAGCTTAACCCCAGTGCCGCTCCTGGCTGTGACAACCTTGGAACCACAATCATATATTAATATCATTATTAGCAGTCATTTTATCTATTTAGTATAATTACACTGAATGATTTAAGGCATATATGGGCATCCACACTAATCATAGGTCAAAACAGTGACCAGTGGCTGCTTCATCCATCCACATCCAGGTGGATGCCCTCAATTTCCCCTCTGGGGATCAATAAAGTATACAAAATCAAATCAAATCAAAATCAAAATTTGGCTCAGTTGTAAAAGTTATGTGGTAAAAGGTGCAACTTTGCACTTTATGCCTCCCCTCAGTTAATGTGAGTTTATTTGGGCTCACTGTAGTTACTTTCAGATATCCACAACTGCGATTGGTCGTTGTGGAGAAACGGAAAGTTAAAAGTTTGAAATTTATCTGCATATTTGCCACATGTACAGTAATTGTACATACTTTGTTAACATGACTGCAGATGTCATAATGGGTAAAGCCACGAGAGTGACAACAACTGAAGTAGTAACAATTCTGCATAGAGCACTTAAAATAAATGTATAAGTATCCACCAGTACATTTGACTTTAATTTTTAACACACCCTCCAATTCTCCTCTTTAAGATGGGGGACCGGAGGGTTAGTTTCAACTTCCGAGGGATCACACTCCTTAGCCTCCCCAGGAAGGTCTATGACAAGATACTGGAGAGGAGAATCCGGCCACTGGTTGAGCCTCGGATTCAGGAGGAACAATGTGGTTTTTGTCCTGGTCGAAGCACATTGGACCAATTCTTCACCCTCTCTAGGATTCTTGAGGGTTCGTTGGAGTTTGCCCAACCAGTCTACTTTTTTCCCCCTTGTCCTGTCAGGCAGCTAGGTGAGCAGAACAGAAATCTGCTTCCCTTATTGTGCTAAACAGATTTACTTTGCCAAAAGGAGCTTTATACACTACATATATATGTACTGTATATTGTTATAAACTCCTCTTGTAATAATTTTTAATACTTTATTTAAATTGTTCCACCCATGAAGGACCTGACCGGGGGGGGGGGTGGGCAGACAAAGAACACAAACAAACTAATAACTGAAACAAACAGAAGACATACTGTTTCTTCCATTGAAGAGGTCTCAACACGAGTCTGGTATCTGCACTTGTTAAAGGAGAGACATATGTGTGTGTGCATACGTGAGCATATGTATGAGCACACATGCAAAATAAGTGTGTGCATGTAAGTGGTTTGTCAGGAAACATATGAAGATTGTGGCCGGTAACAGCAACCCCACCCCCCCACCCCGGAAACCCCAAACAAGCAGGACAACACCACCAATCCCCATAGAGGACAAATGTCCCGAGGCCAACAAGCCCCAGGACAGCCAGTCATCCACCCCAGGAGGGACGGTCGAGGGAGGCCAGGCAGCCAAGCGGCTGGCGTGGCGGGCCCACGCCCCTGGACCGGCCAACCGGCCAACCCACGCCCCCCAGTGGGGCCAACGCCAGCCCCTGGGCCCCAGGTGCTGGGAGGCCAGTGTCTTCATCCCCTGAGCCAGACACCGGCCCACGCCCCTGGTGCGTGCACTCCCAGACACCCCCACAGCGGGCCCGCCCCCACCCCAGTGCCACCGCTGTACACCCCAGGGACCCCCATGCCCAAAGAAGGCAGCAGCAAGGCACAAGCCCCTCCTGTCTACTTTTGTGGACTTGAAGAAGGTATTCAACCTCGTCTGTCATGGTTTCTTGTGGGGGGTGCTTTGGGAGTATGGGGTGTTGGGCTCATTGCTACAAGCTATATGGTCCCTATATGACCATTGCGAGAGTTTGGTTCGCATTGCCAACAATCAGTCAGACTTGTTCCCAGTGAGAGCTGGATTCCACCAGGGCTGCCCTTTGTCACCGATCGTATTCATAATTTTGTGGACAGAATTTCTAGGCGTAGCCAAGGAACGGAGGGTGTCATGTTCGGTGACCACAGAATCTCATCTCTGCTGTTTGCAGATGATGTTGTCCTCTTGGCTTACAGGTTTTTACTGGGGCGATTTGCTACTGAATGTGAAGCGGCCAAAACGAGAATGAGCATTTCCAAGTCAAAGTCCGTGGTCCTTCGCCAGAAATGGGTGGATTGCCTTCTCTGGGTTAGAGATGAGGTCCTGCCTCAAGTGGAGAACTTCAAGTATCCCAGGGTCTTATTCATGAGTGAGGGTAGAATGGAGCAGGAGACTGACAGATGGAGTGGAGAAGCATCTGCATTGATGAGGATGCTGTGCCCGTCTGCTGTGGTGAAAGCAAGCTGAGTGATAAAACAAAACTGTCGATTTACTTGGCAATCTACATTCCTACCCTCACCTATGGTCATGAACTTTGGATAATGACCGAAAGAATGAGATCACGGATACAGCGGCTGAAATGAGCTTTCTCTGTAGGATTGCTGGACTCACCCTTAGACACATGGGTGAGGAGTTTAGTCATCTAGGAGAGGTTCAGAGTAGGGCCATTGCCCTTCCACATCGAAAGGATCTAGTTGAAGTGGTTTGTGCATCTAATTAGGATGTCTCCTTGACACCTCCCACTTAAGGTGTTTTGGGCATGTCCCACTGGGAGGAGACCCTGGGGCAGACCCAGAAAATCCTGGAGAGACTATGGGCTCTATTTTGACAGTCATCAGTGGACTTTTGAAACAGAAATTCACCGCCATACACCAGCGTTTTTGTTCATGTCTGTCAGCGCATTGTCTGTTTTTTCACTTTGTGTCACCCCATCTAATAGAGGGGATGCACTGGAACAGAATTCTTGACAGTTACAGGACAGCTATCACAGCTATGATGACACACCTGACGTGTGACACCAGAGCTGGCGTTGGTGTCACGTCGCGTCGCATCAAAGCGTTTTCTTGTCTGCTTTTGTTTGTTTTTATTAACTTAGTTTTTAATTTTTTTTTATCTCTTTTTACTGATATTAGCTTTTTACTTAGTGTTAGCTTAGTGTTGGCCTAGCAGAAAGCCCGATTGGCACACAGGTGAATCAGACCCCGGGCAGGGCTGTTTTCACCAGGCTAGGCTAACCTGTTTTTAGCTGTTTTTAGCCATTTTTAGCTAGCTAGCTAGGCTAGGCTACTCTGTTTTTAGCTAGCTAGCTATTCACTTCACTTCTCACCTGTAACGTCGTTACTCCATCCCTGATGTGTGTCAGCTGTGTGTCCTTCCTTAAGAAGGTTTCTGAGTTGGAAGTGAGACTCTCCAACCTCTATAAGATTCGGGAGGCTGAAGACCACCTAGAAACTATAATTCTCGGGAGAACATCTGCCCCGGCAACCGACTCGCAACTAGCAGAGACGGCTACTTACCTGGGTGAATTCAGCACATCGCCATCCACTTCCAACCCTGCTCCGGTCTCCTCAGCTATCCAGGACCCCAGCAATAAACACTGGCTTCAGCTCGGAGCTAAACCCAATGCCCTGGGTGGTCTTTCACATCCTCAATGCGCGCCCTGGACCTTGGTCGGGCCAACTAGCAAACATCGGCGATTGACCAGACACGTCCGTGCCTCCTCTCTTCCCCTGCTACTGGAAAACAGATTCGACAACCTTTCCCTGGAAGATTTTCCCCACCTGGATGTCGATCATCCTCCCATGGCTGCCCCCCCTTCCCCTCCTTCTTCAGCAGTGGTCCAAACCCGCAAGCCCCGGATTAAAACTACTTTAGGTGTGCCAAATTATACACCAGCTCCAAAAAGAAGAGAGTGCACCACCCCGCCATCACAACAACAACATCGGCAAAATTATCCATCATTTCAGAAACCACAGGTACAACTACAGGGCCTGAAATGTGGAAAGGCAGCAGGATACGATAACATCCTCCCAGAATTCATGAAAAATCTTGGCCCCCGAGCCCTAACCTGGTTGACACAATTCTACACAAGGATCACACAAACAAACTCAATCCCAAAGAAATGGCGGACAGCAAAGGTCATTGCCATTCCAAAACCTGGCAAAGACCACAAACTACCAGCAAGCTACCGCCCAATCTCCCTACTCAGCGTTCCTTACAAAATCATGGAGCGCCTAATACTGCAACGTATTTCCCCAGGAATAGAGGAAATTCTAAGTGTGGCTCAAGCAGGTTTCTGCAAGGACCGCAGTACAGGAGAACAAGTACTGGCCCTAACCACTTTCATCAAAAATGGCTTCGAGAGCAGACTGAAGACAGGGGCTGTGTTTCTCGACCTTACAGCCGCCTATGATACGGTCTGGCACAAAGGCCTCCTCCTGAAACTTATAAAGGCGATCCCTGCTTGGGCAACAGCAATTATAAAAACCCTGCTAACAACCGAAGGTTCAGAGTCCACCTCGGTCAGAACATAAGTGCATGGAGAATGCAAAAAAACGGACTCCCACAAGGCTCAGTTCTAGCTCCAACTCTGTTCAACCTCTACATAAACGACCTGCCCACTACAAAATCCCGCAAATTCATCTCTGCAGACAACATCTGTTTGCCACTCCAAGCACCAGACTTTGAGCCACTGGAACGGGTGCTCACGGAAGAGCTTGCCAAACTGGACCAGTTCTGCAAAATCTGGCGCCTAAAACCAAGCCCAGCAAAAACCGTCTCCAGTGTATTCCATCTCCACAATGTAAAAGCTGCCAGAGAACTAAACATCCACCTGAGCGGACTCAAGCTTAAGCATGCCCCGAATCCAACCTACCTTGGAGTGACCCTTGATAGGACCCTATCCTTCAAGGAACATCTAAAGGGGACGGCTGCTAAGGTGAAGGTACGAAACAACCTGCTCTGCAAGCTCGCTGGTGCAAAATGGGGGGCGGCAGCCTCCACCCTGCGCACCTCAGCACTGGCCCTTTCATACTCTTTAGCAGAATATTGTGCCCCTGTCTGGTCCAGGTCATCTTACACACACCACATAGACACCCAGCTCAACACAACCATGAGAACTATAACTGGAACAATCCACACAACACCACTCCCCTGGCTCCCTGTACTGTCAAACATAGCCCCTCCACACATCCGGTGAGCAGCATTAACTCAAAGGATGCTTCAAAAAGCTAAAGATTCTCCTCACCTACCAATCCATGCAGATATCTACACCCCTCCCACTGCCCGACTTCCATCCAGACGGCCGATTTGGAAAAACCCTCCCCCAGCTGACTTTACCATCCAGATAGCTTGGCAAGAGGAATGGGAGACCAAGGAGGTCCCAAACAAACACCTGGTGACAAACCCCAACCAACAGGTCCAGGGCACCAACCTCCCAAGGAGACAGTGGTCTACACTCAATTGCTTCAGGACTGGACATGGCCCCTGCTTGGCCAGCCTTCACAGATGGGGCAGTAGCCCTAGCCCACTGTGCGCATGTGGAGAGGAGGAAACAATGGAACACATCATAGAGGCTTGCCCGCTCCAAAGACTGGAAGGAGGATTACACACCCTCCATACAGCAAACCAGGAGGCAACTGCTTGGCTTAAGGACTTTGCATTCGCTAAATAAATAAATAAATAAATGAATACTGTCCTCCCTCAGCCTACTCAGAGTTTTTATCTGAATTCACCAAGTTTTTAGCTGATTTAGTGCTGAAATCAGATAGAATAATTATAGTAGGGGATTTTAATATACATGTTGATGTAGTGACTGTCTTAATAAGGCATTCAATTCAATATTAGACTCATTGGGGTTTTCCCAGAAAGTAGAAAATTATACCCATTATCTCCACCACACATTGGACCTTGTTCTGACTTATGGTATAGAAACAGAAAATCTGGTAGTGTCTCCTCATAATCCTGTACTGTCAGACTATTGTCTTTTAACCTTTGATTTCACTATTTCTGATTATTTGACTCCTAAAGAAAAATATTACTACAGCAGATGTCTTTCAGATGATGCTGTTACCAAATTTTTGCAGATTGTCTCCTCTATACCATGTGTCAACACAACGGAAATAAAAGATGGAAAGCTTGCTCCTTCCGTAATTGATAGCATGGTAGATAGTGTTACAGCTTCTCTGCATCATACTCTAGACTTGGTGGCCCCTTTAAAAAAGAAAAAGTCCAATCAGAGATTTCTAACCCCTTGGTTTAATACAGAAACTCGTAGCTTAAAATAGAAGACTTGTCAACTAGAAAGAAAATGGCATTCCACTAATTTAGATGAATTTTATTTTGCATGGAGAAATCATCTTCTAATTTATAAAAAATCTCTTAGAAAAGCTAGAACAAGTTATTACTCTGCATTAATAGAAGAAAATAAGAATAATCCCAGGTTTCTTTTCAACACTGTAGCCAGGCTGACAAAGAGTCAGGACTCTGTCAATCCTTGCATCCCCCTAGAGCTTACTAGTCAGGACTTCTTGAACTTTTTCAATCATAAAATTTTATCTATTAGAGATAAAATCAGATTATTCCCATTGTAAACTTAAGTACAGCAACTACAACAACTCCTTCAATTGATATCTGTTTGGATAAGTTTACTCCAATTGACCTTTTAGAGTTAGATAAAATAATCTCCTCATCCAAGCCTTCAACTTGTCTTTTAGACCCTATTCCTACCAGGTTATTTAAAAAAGTCTTCCCATTTATTGGTAGCCGTATTCTTCAAATAATCAATTTTTTTTTAACCTTAGGTCATGTACCGCAGGCTTTTAAAATTGCTGTAATTAAACCCTTACTCAAAAAGCCAACGCTCGACCCAGGAGTTTTAGCTAACTATCGACCAATCTCTAATCTGCCTTTCATTTCAAAAATCTTAGAAAGAGTTGTTGCTACGCAATTATTTGACCACTTACAGGGAAATGGTTTATTTGAAAAGTTTCAATCTGGGTTCAGAATTCATCATAGTACTGAAACAGCCTTAGTGAAGGTCACAAATGACCTACTTATCGCATCTGATAATGGACTCGTTTCCGTACTTGTCCTTTTAGATCTTAATGCAACCTTTGATACTATTGATTATGATATTCTTCTTGATAGATTAGAACAGTATGTTGGACTAAATGATACTTCACTGCAGTGGTTTAGATCTTATTTGTCCGATAGAGTTCAGTTTACTCATATCAATAATGAGTTTTCTTCCAACTCTAAGCTCAGTCATGGAGTTCCACAGGGATCTGTGCTAGGCCCTACTCTTTTTAGTTTATATATGCTTCCATTAGGCAGCATCATTAGAAAGCACTATATACATTTTCATTGTTATGCAGATGACACACAATTATACCTGTCAATGAAGCCCAATGATTGTAATCAATTAGCCAAGTTAGATGCCTGTCTTAAGGAAATCAAAGCTTGGATAACTTGTAATTTTCTGCTATTAAACCCGGATAAGACCAAAGTTATTCTTGTTGGTCCAAAAAACCTTAGAAATACCTTTCCAAATCAAACTCTTAGTTTGGATGCGGCTACTCTTACTCTGAATAGTTCTGTGAGGAACCTTGGAGTTACCGTATTTTTGATCAAGATCTGTTTTTTAATTCACATATTAAATTTGTTTCTAAGACTGCCTTCTATCATCTGCGCAATATTGCCAAGATTAGGAGCATCTTGTCTCAAGAGTGATGCTGAGAAACTGATCCACACTTTTGTTAGCTCTAGATTAGATTATTGCAACTCGTTATTATCAGGTTGTCCTAAAATATCTTTAAAAAGTCTTCAGTTGATCCAAAACGCTGCAGCAAGAGTTTTAACAGTTATTAGAAAGAGAGATCACATCTCTCCATTTCTGGCCTCCCTTCATTGGCTTCCCATAGAGTTTAGAATTAAGTTTAAAATCCTTCTTCTCACTTACAAAGCTCTTAATAATCAGGCCCCTTTTTATATTATAGATCTGATATTACCCTATCATCCTAACAGAGCACTACACTCCCAAAATTCTGGATTACTTGTAATACCTAGAATCTCCAAAAGTACAATGGGAGGCAGAGCCTTCTGCTATCAAGCTCCTTTCCTGTGCAATCAGTTACCAATCTGGGTTCGGGAGTCAGACACGATCTCAGTTTTTAAGAGCAGGGTAAAAACCTTCTTCTTCAATATAGCCTACGATTAGGAAGGGTTCTTGTGTCTCTTAACCCTCCCTTTGTTTTGCTGTTAATAGATTTAGACTGCCCGGTGACCCCCAATAATGTACTAGGCTTCTCTCCGTTAATGTTTGCTCTCTTTATGTCTGTTCTCTCCATCTTCTTTATCCCCTCACCCCTCAGCCAGTCGCAGCAGATGACTGCCCCCCCCCCCCCGAGCCTGGTTCTGCTAGAGGCTTCTTCCTGTTAAAAGGGAGTTTTTCCTCTCCACCGTCACCAAGTGCTTGCTCACAGGGGATCGCCTGATTGCTGGGGTCTTTCTGCAATTGTGGGGTTTCCCCTACATTTGAAAATGCCATGAGATGACTGTTGTTGTGATATGGCGCTATATAAATAAAGTTGAATTGAACTGAATTGAATTGAGTGGCAATCACATGTGACAGCTTTATTTTGTATGCAGCAAAACATGAAAATCACACAAAATATTTAGTATAGAATTTAGTCATAGCAGTGCACAGAGTACCTTTTTTAACTCGATGTTAATACCACACCATTTACTTGACTGTAGTGGTGTGTAGGTAAAGGAGCACATGGTAAGTGCAGAACGTATTTATTTAATTTTTTACTAATTAATACAGATAGAATGATAAGATATCCTCTCCTCAATGCAGGCAGGTGCTTCGTGTACTGCTGTGATTGAATGCTGTGTGCGTTTTTTGTGCTTTACTGCATAGCTCCTAATGCTGCCACTCATTTTTGCCACTCAGTGATTTTTTAACTGCCATGAGTTCTGTTTGGTGACATCATATTCATACCCTGTATTACCAGTAGACAGTACCTCCACTTTGCACAGGGAGGAGGAGAGTCATTTTAAAGAGGTGTGGCGGTACGCAATCCCATGCCCACTGGTGCTTTTAATCAGGAAAAAGGAGGTCTGTCGTCAGAAGCGCATTAATTCTATTTCAGTGGCATGTTTTGAAATCACGCAGCTCTGGAGGGAAACAGCATGCACTGGAATTTTCTATTATTTTAATGGAGAGAGTTGTAACAGTTATAATCACTCATTTTTTATTTCTGTGATGATACACTAAACAGTTTTTTTTATTCAATCCACATTCTCATTTTAATTGTAGACTTACCTTTGGAGTCTACAGATGAGGCACTGATGCAAGAATTTTTTAGGGAAATGAATGAATGAACAGGGAGCAGGTGTGTGTTCTGGTGTGGATGCAGTGTACGGGGGAGGTGTGTCAGTCTGAAAATTTTTTATTCCATCCACATTTTCATTTTCATTACAGACTTATTAAGCATTAATGGGTTTATTTTCAGGGGAATGAAGGAATGAATGAACAGGGTTTTACTTTTTACTGTAACTCCCCAGAGACAGGAGATGCGTCTGCATCTGCCTGCGGCTGCACGCCCCTAGGCTTACAGCCGGGCTGAGGCTCACCGTACTGTGCACAGTCGGGTTCTTGAGCTGCGGATGCTCCCACGACCACCCGTCAGCTTCCAGGAGGGTCCGCTGAGAGCAGGCTCGCTTCATGGCGGGGGTCAGCGGCAGATTCAATGCCGTGCCGGATCTCCTCATTCCCTCGGCAGACCCCCACACAAGACAGAGGAGACCTTGGTTGGTGAAAGCAACAGGAGAGGGAGCCCTCCGTCTCCCCACTGGGCAGGAGTGACTTCCACGCCACCGCTTATGACCATTTTATGAAAGTTTGCAGCCTATCCATCACCATGGCAAACAAGAAGGGGCTCAGAGCCGATCCCTGATGTAATCCCACCTCCACCTTGACCCCATCTTTCACTCCTACAGCACACTTCACACTGTCCCGCTGTCCTCATACATGTTCTGCACCACCCTCACATACTTCTCTGCCACTCCTGATTTTCTCATACAGTACCACACTTCCTGTCTTGGCACCCTATCATATGCTTTCTCTCGATTCACAAAGACACAGAGCAACTCCTTCTGACCTTCTCTGTATTTCTCTATCAACATTCTTAGAGCAAACATTGCATCTGTAGTACTCTTTCTTGGCATAAAACTGTACTTCTGCTCACTGATTGCCACCTTTTCTCTAAACCTGGCTTCAACAACTCTTTCCCACATCTTTACAGTGTGACTGTTCAACTTTATGCCTCTGTAGTTACTACAGCTCTGAGCATCACCCTTGTTCTTGAAAATTGGTAAGAAAACACTTCTCCACTCCTGAGACATCCTCTCACTCTCCAAGATTGTGTTAAACAATCTGGTTAAAAAGTCCAGTGGCATCTCTCCTAAACATCTCCATATCTCCACAGGCATGTCATCTGGATCAGCTGCCTTTCCATTCTTCATCGTCTTCATAGCTGCCCTCACTTCCACTTTGCTAATCCTTGGGACTTCCTTGTTCACCATCTTCCCTTTATTCATCCTCCTCTCTCATTTTCTTCATTCATCAGCTCCTTTAAGTACACCTTCCACCTTCTCAACACACGCTTGTCACTTGTTAGTACATAACCATTTCTCCCTTAATCAACCTAATCTGCTGCACATCCTTTCCAGCTCGATCCCACTGTCTAGCCAACACAAGTCCTTTTCTCCTTCCTAAGTGTCAAGCCGCTCATACAACTCACTATATGCCTTTTCCTTTGCCTTTGCCACCTCTCTCTTTGCTATGCACCTAGATTTCAAATACTCCTGTCTACTTTCTTCATCTCCCTGACTATCCTACTTTTTCTTTTCTAACCTCTTCCTTTGAATGCTTTCCTGTACCTCCTCATTCCACCACCAAGTCTCCTTGTCTTCCTTCCTCTGTCCACTTGATACACCACATACCTTTCTACCCATTTCCCTCAATTGTTTTGCTGTACTTTCCCAGTCATCTGGAAATTCTTCCCTACCACCCAGAGCCTGTATCAACTCCTTCCTGAACTCTGTGCAACCTTCTTCCTTTTGTAACTTTCCCCACTAGCTCTGCCTTCACTCTCTTCCTCTTCTTGTTTTCCAAAGTCATCTTATAGACTACCATCCAATGCTGTATAGCTACATTCTCCCCTGCCACCACCTTGCAGTCTCCTATCTCTTTCAGATTTCTCCTTCTGCATAAGATGTAGTCCACCTGTGTGCACCTTCCTACACTCTTGTAAGTCACTCTATATGTTCCCTCTCTTCTTGAAGTATGTGTTCACTACAGCCATTTCCATCCTCTTAGCAAAATCCACATCCATCTGTCCTTCCACATTTCTCTCCTTAAAACCATACCTTCCCAGCACCTCTTCATCACCTCTGTTCCCTTCACCTACATGAAGACATTAAAGTCCGCTCCAATCACCACTCTCTCCCCCTCGGGAACACTCTCTACCACTTCATCCAACTTACTCAAGAATTCCTCTTTCTCTTCTATCTGGCATCCAACTTGTGGGACATATGCACTGACAACATTCAACATCACACCTTTGACTTTCAGCTTCAAACTCATGATTCTGGTTGACTCCCTCTTTACCGCCTGAACACTCTTCACATATTCTTCCTTCAAGATTACTCCTACTCCATTTCTTTTCCTATTTACACCATGGTAAAACAGTTTAAATCCGCCTCCAGTGCTAGCCTTGCTTCCCTTCCATCTGGTTTCTTGAACACATATATGTTTACAATAAATACAATGAACAATTGCTTATGTATCCTGTTATCACAATACAGAAGGTGCTGTCAACCATTATAATTACCTACAGAATATGACACCTCCGTTTGCCATGTCCTATCTAGGGTCTCATATAATCTATGTCACATCTGTGTATCTATATTAGCGGCCACCATAGTCTTATCATCCAACTATTCAGATGTAAATATGATTATTTTGGTCTTGTAAATATTATTAGAACATTATTTATCAATACATTATTTTTTGAAGACTTTAATTCGGCTCCTTTCTAAACTGTTATCTCCATAACTGGTGGAATTGACCACACCATTGTTTGCAGGTTTTATGGAGCTTTATTACAAATAAATAGTCATATATATAAAGAGGCTTACGGCACACGCCCGCTGACCAGGTGGCTCCCCGACGGAAGAGGCAGAGCCACTTCCGCCCACAATCTTATACCAGGGGCGGCGTCACCAATGGAAACCGGCAGCAGCCACCCCGGGCTAACCCATGACCAACCCGGCCGCCATCTTACTGATACAGCCGGTTTACATACACAACATTATTTATCAATACATTATTTTTTGAAGACTTTAATTCTGCTCCTTTCTAAACATTTTTTGGTGTATTTATTTTTTAAATATTTTTTTCATGGAAAATAATAGTCCTGTTCACCTTTAAAGGGGTCATTGATTGAAAACTGGTGTGTTTGTAGGTTTTAACTGTCTCAAATGTGTCAACTGGTCATGTAATTAGCCCAAAATTTTCCAAAACGTCAACTATCTGAAAAAAGCACACTGCCTTTATCTCATTTTTCTCTCAGAGAAACTCCCCAAAATGTTTTTTGATTCTTCCGGGTAAATCGTATATGTCAAGTTTTGAAAAAGGCAACTCACTGCCATCCTTGAGACCTGCCCACTGCTCTATTATTGGCCCGCCTAGCTGTCTGTCATGTAGATGAAAGTGGGGGCTAAAGATACCCTATTAGCCCACGAGCTAATACTGCTACCAGAACGCTGGCTCTAATTGTGGCTTACAATGTTATTTTTTCAGATCTTAGTTACCCTAATAACCATTCCTGTTTCACTCTGGCCCATTTCCGAATGGTTTCATCAGGATTCTGCGGCAGATCAGCCGCCCTGGCACACCGGTCGCTTTTATGGCCCAGGACCAGGGCTACTGGCCGGTGTTATGCTGAGAACTCCCCTGGATTGGCAGCACGTGCGAGCCACTGCAGAATCACAATGAAACCACTGAGAGATAGGCTGCAGTGACGCAAGGTACACCGCTGAACCAGGTGATGCCAGAGACTAAGAGCCAAAGAAAATAACAGTACAAGCCACGCTGACAGCCAGCATCCTGGTACCAGTGTTAGCTCATGGGCTAATAGCTCAGGGGCTAATAGGCTACCTTTAGCCTTTAGCTGGCTGTGCGAGCCACAAGCCCAAGATACAGGTGATCAGCTGCGGAATTACAACAAAGCCTCCGGCTCCCTACAATCAACATGTCCTGGAACCAGGTGCTGCTGGCGCTCACGCCCAGCAACCCCATCGTCCTCCGTGGATCCGCTCTGCTCTCGCGGGCAGCGGCTTTCAGCTGTCTGTGAGAGAAGAGCAGAGTCCCACAGAGCCACACTGCCCTTTGAGATCCCTTTGGCTCGGTAGCTCACCTCGGGTTGTGGCAATCGTCCAGTGCATGGTGCTAACGATTTGTTGTGGAATCATGGTAAAATTTATTGGGAGAGAGACCGGACTGACGCGAGATACACCATTGATTGTGGATCAGTGAACCAAAGCTCTGCTCAGTGCTCAACCGAGCTGGAAGGAGCTGGCTAAAAGCTACTCAGCTAATGGCTAACTGACCTAAGAGGGAGGGTGGAGTTGAACAGCTGAATTCTGTTTCTTAAAGTGACAGACTTTGAAACAGAGCGTTTGAAGAAAGCCAAGAAACAAATTTGCTTCAATAAGTTAAAAATTAAGAAAATCTGAATAAAATATTTCACAAGCACTTCATTAAGACATGAGTGAGCTGTTAAAATGTGTAAAAAGAGCAGTCAGTGACCCCTTTAAGAAGAATATTTACCTCCGCCAAGGAGGTTATGTTTTCATCGGCGTTGGTTTGTCTGTCTGTTTGTTAGCAAGATAACTCAAAAAGTTACGGACGGATTTTCATGAAATTTTCACAGATTGTCAGAAATGGGGTATCCTACAGATGATTACATTTTGGTGGTGATCCGGAAAACTGCCATTATGCGAAATGCGATTTTCCTGAATAACTACTGAACCACTAATCCTATCCATGTGAATCCAATTGCTACTCATATATTTTCATGGTCAAGGAATCTGAAAACATACACACAATAAATGTAGGATTAATATTTATGATGTAAAACACTGTATGGCGGGAACTGTGGCGCTTGGCGGAGGTCTGTGCTCTCCGAGTGCTTTTCTACTTTTTCTAGTCTCTTACAATAACAACAACAGGCCCTCAAAAGCGATTTATGCATCACATGCATCCATCCTCCTCCTCTCATCTCTCAGTTGCTCTGCTGTGAACCAGAGACAAACTTCTCTATGTCCATGGTTAAGTCCTGGCCAGTAGCTGAGGTAGTGTTGTGAAATACGGACCAAACCTGACCAGAATTTTAAACCAAGCTTTGACCTACCATCTGACTGATGCATCGGTGGTTTTTTTTAAATGAAATATAAAAGCCAGCTGCTGTCCAATAGCTTTTTCTTTCAACATTTTAAATATTTATTTATGTGTTAGTTTGTGTTAGTTATTGATATTACTTAGCTGTTTCAGATAAAAGAAAAAAAATATTTCCACCCAACTTCAAAGGTTATGCTGTATCTCTCTCCAAGTTAGTTTGGTTTCATTTATCCAGATTTTAACCAGTATCTATTTATTCACAGCACACAGCTAACTCATGCAGATCAAACTTATTCTCATGTAAAGTGCAGTCATACAGGAATCATGAATGTGAACATAAAATGTAAATTGCAGGTACATGTGTTGTACACAGGTGCAGGTCTGTGGGGCTGAAGTTTTAAGGTTCAGGAATAAAGGGTGGCTGTAGGAGGCTGTCTAACACAGTAAGTCCTTTCTTACTGTCCAAAAAGTGACTTAACCCCCCAGTATCAAGGTTTTGTTGGTGATGGGAAAGATGCATGTCAGCATTCATTCCACCTCAAATAACTCTTAAGAGAGCCATGGGTGTTGTTTCTGCTTTACCTCCAGTTGGCAAAGATGTGACTGGTGCACCTTGGTGAAGATGAGTATCTAATGGTGCCAGGTGTCATTGTTACACAGAGCATCACATCAGTTTTGTTCATGAGACCACCAACACGATGATGTCAAACATGACGTCCTAGCAAAAAAACAGAAAGACAATCTGGTCTGTCAGTCATCGGACTTGAGGCTTCTCATAGTGGGAAATGAATTAAAGGACAGTTGTTAGTGAGTTTTTCTGTCTTTATAAAACATATATGGACACAAATTTTGGTATGAAATAGACAATTAAATCACTAGCTTTTTTTACAATGAAAATCTCTGTTGTAATTGTGAATAGCGGACAGCCTTGAAGCATCTTTATCCTTAACTTTCTATTGCCAGTGTTTAGTAATAGTACAGGATAGTACTTAATATGTTTATTGAGAATCTGTCTCTAATTACTGAACAAACTCAACATAATATAGCTTTGGAAAAAAATTAAGAGACCACAGAGGCCACTGCTAAATCATCACTTTATCTGGTTTTACCATTTATACGTACATGTGTTTGAGTAAAATGAATAATTTTGTTTTGTTGTCTACCCTACTAAAAAAAAAATTACCCAAATTCCAAGTCAAAATATCGTCATTTAAAGCAACTGTTTACAGAAAATGGCAACTGTCCAAAACATCAAAAAAAATGTTGCTTTTAGATCAAATAATATAAAGAAAACAAGTTCATGTCCATTCTTAAACACTACAATACCTAAGTTTTAACTTAAGAAGAACTCAGAAATCTGTATTTGTGGAATAATGCTGACTTTTATTCACAGCTTTCATGTGTTTGACCATGCTTAGATAATGACCTAATCAGTACCTCCTCAAGTAGATTGAGGTGTACTTGCATTGGAATTCAACAGGTACTCAATTAGAGTGGCTGCCATACTTGTTGAGATGCTAATTTAGGAAAGATTTTGCAGTGGTCTCTTATTTTTTTTCAAGAGCTGTACTGTACAATAAGTGATTGGTGTCAGCCTTTTAGGATGCTTTATTTACAAATATATGTCTGTCATCCTTCTGCACTGTGTCAGGTCGAAGGTTGCTTTTATTTAAAGCCACTAATGTCACATGCAGTCATTGGATTAGAGGCATGAGACCTCAGGCGATTTATGATGGCAGATGTGGAGCTCTGGTTGCCATGATATAGGACTCACAACATCCACAAAGCACCATGCTGAATACGGTTTAAGTTACAACTGTAATTTATTTACAGTCTTAACCCTGGGTTCCTCCAGTGCCCCCTGCAGGAATCTTAAATGGATCAAAAATTAAAATCTATAAAGTCCACATCCCAGTCTCACAATATTTGTCAGTTTACAAAATACTCATATGTCAGCTTCAAAGTGTGTAAGCACTAGTACTGTTTTGTAATGACATTTTTATTACAGCTGACTGCAGGAAAGGAAAAAATCTTAAGTCAAATAAAAACTCTTGAATGTACACTATTGCCATGAGACTTTTTTTGTTTTGTTTTGCAAGATAGCACATAGGGATGCAAATTATTAACTAAATCATTAATCATTATTTGGTCCACCTTATCAGTTGATACATGATTGATAGGAAAGTGGCAAGTTTCCCAAGAATCTGAAATTCTCTCAGCATCAATACGATCTACTAACTTAAAAAGCAAAATATTGCTCACAATATACTCAATGAAAATGTCATTCCCTATTTAATGATTGATTGTGCCATTGGGTTACAGTACAGACAGTGACATTGTTTTTGTTGTATAAAAAATAGCTCATCTACTAGATCTGAAACATTCGTCAACCAATCAAGCACAGTGATACCATGGTCATTAAACCAGGTTTTGGTACTCTTGGCAGTGTGGGCAGGTGCCAAGTCCTGCTGGAAAATGAAATCAGCATCTCCATAAAGCTTGTCAGCAGAGGAAAGCATCAAATGCTGTAAAATTTTCTGGTAGACAGCTGCACTGATTTTGGACTTGATAAAACACAGTGGACAAACACCAGCAGATGACATGGTGCCTCAAATCAGGTGTCAAGTCCTGTTATTTGGAAATCAAAGTCCCAGAGTCTGGAGGGAGAGTGGAGAGATACATAATCAAAGGTGCTTGGGGTCCAGTATGGAGTTTCCACAGTCAATGATGATTTGGGGAGTCATGTCATCTGCTAGTGTTGGTCCACTGTGTTTTAGTTCAAGGTCAGCATAGCTGTCTACTAGGACATTTTACAACACTTCATGCTTCCCTTTGCTGACAAGCTTTATGGAGATGCTGATTTCACTTTCCAGCAGGACTTGGTACCTGCCCACACTGCCAAGAGTTTCAATACCTGGTTTAATTACCATGGTATCACTGTGCTTGACTGGTCAGCAAACTCACCTGACCTAAATTTCATAAAGAGTCGATGGAGTATTGGCAAGAGGAAGATGAGAGACACCAGACCCAACAATGTAGACGAGCTGAAGGCTGCTATCAAGGAAACCTGGGCTTCTATAACACCTCAGCAGTGCCACAGGCTGATCGCCTCCATGCCATGCCTTAATGATGTAGTAATTCATGCAAAAGGAGCCCCATCAAGTATTGAGTGTGTACATGGACACACTTTTGTAAATTAATGTAATATTCTAATATTTTAAGACAATTGATTTTGGGTTTTCATTAGCTGTAAGCCATAATTATCAAAATTAAAAGAAATAAACACTTGAAATATATCAGTTTGTGTATAATGAATCTATATAATATGAGTTTCGCTTTTTGAATTGAATTACTGAAATAGGCTCCAGCTCCCCTGTGACCCAAAAAGGATTAAGTGGAAGAAGATGGATGGATGGAAATAAATTAACTTTTTGGTAATATTCTAATGTATTAAGATGCACATGTATTTCCCCCTGTATACAAAGTCAAAGTCTGTCCCCAAAGTACAACTGTCACTATATGTTTTATATAGGTTTTCAGTCTTTTCAACTCACCACAGTGTTTCCTCTGGCTTAAAGACCTTGATACGGTAACAACATATTTTTCGGGGGGGGGGGGCAGAAAATACATGACACTATTGCAACTGGAATATGTTAATTTCATGCTATTTATTTATTTTTTATTTTGCACAGTAACTTTGTATATGGAACTTACCATTTTTTTTTTATTTTTTTTTTTTTTTTTTTTTTGTTACTTATTTGTACCCGTAGGTAGATTTGGTTTGCAGTCTGGTGACAAGCCACCGGCTGCTGGTCGCTGCGTGCGCGAGCGCCCTAAACCTACATGTTTTGGTGTGCGGGAGGAAACCGGAGAAATCCCGGAGTAAACCCGCGCAACACGGGGAGAACATGCAAACTCCACACAGCTCACTGTTGGTCGGGGGCTGGGATCGAACCCACGATCTCATGATCCCCGCGATCCCCCGGCCGAGGGTAAAACTGTGCTTCCACAGTGCTAAACCACTGCGCCACCGTGCAGCCCGTGCAGACAGATTTGATGTATTGTTCAGCCAAGGCTTAAATGTTGGAATACTGGGCCAGTTGGGGTCCCACCCAGACGTCCTGTGTTTGGATCTTTTACTGGTGTCATCCTTCTCTCCTCCCTCTGCTCCCACCTCTCCTGGACCATCTGCCTGAACACTTTCCTCTCCTTGGCTCCTCTCTTCAGTCTCATCTTTCCCTCTCTGAGCTCTGTCTAATTCAGGTTTTCTGTCTATCTATGGTGGTATACAAACAGGTTAGAAAATACTGTGTCACGTTTTGCCCTGCAGGATGTTTTGTTTTTTGTTTTTGTCATGGTTTACATAAATGACAAAAATATGTATATTTTTTTATATTTTTATTCTAGTGTTTCTTTTTTCCATTGAGAAAGAGCAGGAAAGAGAAGGGAAAAAAAAACATTCATAATAGTAATTAACTCACACATACTTAAATTATATGATCTGAGGTGGGTATAGTAGCCAGAAATTCTACTCATGTAAAAGCAGTGCTACATATGAAATTAATAATTAAAAGTAGACAACCAAAGATTTCTAGTTGAGTTAAGGGTACATAGTGCACCCACTTAAAAACTTGAGTAATGACTTCAGTCTTGAAGGTTTGAGGTTTTCTCCAAAATTTATAACAATTTTCTTACAGTTTTCTACTTTTCTCTGTAAATTTATCTAAATTTGAAATCATTTTCCTCAAATTTGCAATTTCCTCTTGTAAAATTGACTTTTCTTGTACATTTGAGACTTTATTGTAAGTTTGTGGATTATTTTATGGATAAGTTTTGTCTATTTTTTAAAATAACATTACTGTTTTTCTTAATAAATTTGAAACAAACTGTGGTATTTTTTTTTTAAATTTTTTTTTACTTTTTCGTTATAACAATTTACATTTTGACCATAATTTTGCAGAGCCAGAACAGAACAATAATTTAACTCTGATTTCATGGAGCGGTTGTGGCACAGGTGTAGTGTGACTGACTACTGATTGGGGAGGTCATGGGTTCGATTCCTGCTCTGTCTGCAGTCTGCATGTCAAAGTGTCCTTGAGCAAGACACTGAACCCCCACTTGCTCCTGGTGGCCAGGCTAGCGCCTGTGTGTGTGTGTGTATGGTAGCTCTGCCACCATCAGTGCGTGAATGGGTGGATAGCAGGATCTGTAAAGTGCTTTGGTCAGAGATGAGAAAAAGTGCTATATAAGTGAACACCGTTCAAAGAAAAAAACATTAATAAAATTATATTTAGTGAAATTAATTAATTTAAATTACCAAAGATGCAGTTATTTCTGTTATAATATTTCTATATGTTTATAGTTTTTTGGAAATCTCCTCACCACCCAGACAGCAGGAAAAACCTCCCTTATTTTGAAATCCAAATATTGGCGCGTTCAGTTTTTCTGAAGGCTGTTGATGGATTAAAGTCATTGACTTCGTGAATTTCGGTCATCTTAACTTGCCAGATACATAATAATGTATCTAATTAATATTGTAGTGGCTGGTGAAGTCAATCCTTAGTAATTCATTGGTCACTCTTGCCTTTCCCTGCAGGTGAAGCCTAAAAACACCTGTTTGCTAAGCGACTCTTCATTTTTGTTTCCGTTACCAGCATGTTAAAAACATGATAAATGCCTTCACTGCTTACATACCTCTTCTGCATTTTTTTTGCATTTAAAATACTTTAATAAGCTCACGCTTCTCTCGGACAGCGACGCTAGAGAGACACTCTGCCTGCCGACTGGAACAGTCATGTGGGCGGTGCGCTTCCAAACTCCGACGCACGGTTGGCTGTCATGCACACTGTTCATGTGAGCGCTTGTGGAGTGTCATTCCTTCATTTATTTTTCTTAAATTTATTTATCATCTTAGAGTGGCAACATCATTCAGGGATGCATAGTTCAAGGGTGGTGGGCCGCCACACGGGAATGTTACCAGCGGAAACCCTGCACCGGTTACGGTAGCTTGAGGCTCGCAGTCCTCCCTGGTATGGTGTGCTGTTGTAGGGTCCTTTCTGCTGTACTCAGGTATTCCCAGGCTTTAGGCATCACATCTTGGTGGGGGCTCGGGGCTGCTGTGCCAGCGTAGTGGGGTTGTATGCCTGGGCCCCAGCATCTTGCTTGTGTTGCAGAGGCTTTCATTTTCCATGGCAGTGTGGGTCTCTGTGTATCTCTGTGTGTGTGGGGGGGTGGGGGTGGACTATGTTGTCTTCTTTGCTTACTTTGAGTTTGGAGATGGCTTTGTTGGCAGGGGTGTCCAGGTTTGTTTTTTTGTTTTTTTTGAATTTTTGCTGGGAGCTGTTTTGACTTGGCTGTCGCCGGGGTTGTCATCGCTTGTGGCAGGGTTTGAGTCCATTCACCCCAAGCATTTTTTCCTTTTTCTTTTTTTGTGCTGACCTTCTTGCAGGTTGAGTGTTGTGGAATCCAAAGGAATGCCAGACATTTGGGTTAAGTTTTTGGCCCATTTCTCCATATTTTCTTGCTCCGGTGTCATTCTTCAACTGCTTCCTAATTTCTACACCTCACTGCAAATCTCATGAGACAAATTATGACTTGACCTGACAATGTGCACGCCTACTTTGTGCCATGCAGTGAAGTAAAAACTCAGTTGGTTAATTAATTAAGAGTTTGATATACTGTGTATATGTATATATATATATATATATATATATATATATATATATATATATATATATATATCAAAAGATCATTATGTGTGTTTAGGGATAAGTATCATAATTTTACACCTGATTGATCTTTGGCCCCACCCCTATTTGATACAGTCCAGCTGGAGCCTATCCCAGCATCTTTGGGCGAGAGGCAGGGTACACCCTGGACAGATTACCAGTCCAAAACAGACAACTCTTCACACCTAAGGATAATTTTAGAATCCCCAGCTGATGCCACTTAACCTCACCTGCATGTCTTTGGCCTGTGGGAGGAAACCGGAGTACCTGGAGTAAACCCACACAGACACAGGAAGAACAGGCAAACTCCACACAGTCGAGTCACCGATGATCTGGGGGTGGGATTGAACCCACGATGGTCAGGGGTGGAATCAATCCCGTGACTTTCTTGCTGTGCTGCCACAGTGCTAACCACTGCCCCACCGTGCTGCCCTCCTTTCAACCAAACATTTATCATTTGAGAAAGTTAGAGTGCAAGGTAAAGCAGTTGCGTGGTGTTATGGTTAAGGTCAGTGCTTGTTATGCAGAAAGTCCCAGCATGGCTCTCTTGTGCATTTTAAAGCAACACTATGTAACAGTTTCACCTCAAAATAATGTTTGCAAAATTATTTTGGTGGTACACTGCGTTTGACCAAGTGAATGTCACTTCCTGTATTGCCTGAGTAGACCCATGTTGCATGCAACAGCTCATTTTTTAGTGTGATTACTAGGGGGACAGGAGGCTCTGGCCTTGATTCCATCAGTGTATCACAGGGCATGGTTTTTGCCACCAATAACAAAAAGCCCTGATGTTGCCTGTTGGGACTGGGGTCCTGGTCACCATGGTTATGGCCTTTTCAGTGTTCCTACAAAGAACAAGAGAGTTACATTGTGCTGCTTTAAAAACTAATGTTTAGCTGACCTTAAGATTTAAATGCTGTTGCTAATACCCCCTTTACTCAGGGGTGGAGATACAGTGGGGCAAAAAAGTATTTAGTCAGCCACCAATTGTGCAAGTTCTCCCACTTAAAAGATGAGAGAGGTCTCCAATTTTCATCATAGGTATACCTTAACTATGAGAGACAAAATGAGAAAAAAAAAAAAATCCAGAAAATCACATTGAAGGATTTTTAATGAATTAATTGGTAAATTCCTCAGTAAAATAAGTATTTGGTCAATAACAAAAGTTCATCTCAATACTTTGTTATATACCCTTTGTTGGCAATGACAGAGGTCAAACGTTTTCTGTAAGTCTTCACAAGGTTTTCACACACTTGCTGGTATTTTGGCCCATTCCTCCATGCAGATCTCCCCTAGAGCAGTGATTTTTTGGGGCTGTCGCTGGGCAACATGGACTTTCAACTCCCTCCAAAGATTTTCTATGGGGTTGATATCTGGAGACTGGCTAGGCCACTCCAGGACCTTGAAATGCTTCTTACGAAGCCACTCCTTCGTTGCCCAGGCGGTGTGTTTGGGATCATTGTCATGCTGAAAGACCCAGCCACGTTTCATCTTCAATGCCCTTGCTGATGGAAGGAGGTTTTCACTCAAAATCTCACGATACATGGCCCCATTCATTCTTTCCTTTACACGGATCAGTCGTCCTGGTTCCTTTGCAGAAAAACAGCCTCAAAGCATGATGTTTCCACCCCCATGCTTCACAGTAGGTATGGTGTTCTTTCTCCTCCAAACACGACAAGTTGAGTTTTTACAATAAAGTTCTATTTTGGTTTCATCTGACCATATGACATTCTCCCAATCCTCTTCTGGATCATCCAAATGCTCTCTAGCAAACTTCAGACGGGCCTGGACATGTACTGGCTTAAGCAGGGGGACACGTCTGGCACTGCAGGATTTGAGTCCCTGACGGCGTAGTGTGTTACTGATGGTAGCCTTTGTTACTTTGGTCCCAGCTCTCTGCAGGTCATTCACTAGGTCCCCCCGTGTGGTTCTGGAATTTTTGCTCACCATTCTCATGATCATTTTGACCCCACAGGGTGAGCTCTTGCGTGGAGCCCCAGATCGAGGGAGATTATCAGTGGTCTTGTATGTCTTCCATTTTCTAATAATTGCTCCCACAGTTGATTTCTTCACACCAAGCTGCTTACCTATTGCAGATTCAGTCTTCCCAGCCTGGTACAGGTCTACAATTTTGTTTCTGGTGTCCTTTGACAGCTCTTTGGTCTTGGCCATAGTGGAGTTTGGAGTCTGACTGTTTGAGGTTGTGGACAGGTGTCTTTTATACTGATAACAAGTTCAAACAGGTGCCATTAATACAGGTAACAAGTGGAGGACAGAGGAGCATCTTAAAGAAGAAGTTACAGGTCTGTGAGAGCCAGAAATCTTGCTTGTTTGTAGGTGACCAAATACTTATTTTACCGAGGAATTTACCAATTAATTCATTAAAAATCCTTCAATGTGATTTTCTGGATTTTTTTTCCTCATTTTGTCTCTCATAGTTGACGTATACCTATGATGAAAATTGGAGACCTCTCTCATCTTTTAAGTGGGAGAACTTGCATAATTGGTGGCTGACTAAATACTTTTTTGCCCCACTGTAACTGAGACATCATTGAGAGATCTGGGCAATTTTTGATCTATCAATGATCTTCAGTGATCTCCACAGTCATCATGGTCTCCTCAAAGTTTTGACTCAGTCCAAATAATATCTTCCTGCCTGCCTAAAGGACTACAGATGGAAATTAATGAGAACACAATAATCTGGTACAGAGCATCTTTATCCTGTGTTTAATGTTTTTTTTCTGTACATGGTCCCTGACAAATAAACCAATAGACTAAACTAAATCAATCAAGGATCTCCCAAATGATCCCAAGGATCAAAAATTGGCCAAATCGCTCAATGATCTCTGTGCTGTGTAAAGGGTCCCTAAGCAATAAAAGACCTTGAAGTCTACACATGCTTGGAACCCGATGATCACCACTTGCAGCTATATTTTTAATAGAATTTCTATAGAATACAAACACACTATTTTTGTTTAGCCTTTGGGACTTCTAAGATGATAATTCACTGTTGTAACACTGTAAATAATTCAGAAAAACTGAAGAAAAAAAAATTTATCAAGTGAAAAAAGTGAATTATAAACAGTAGAAATGGCAGCATCAGAGTCACATGACTCTCCTTTTTTGGGGGGAGGGGGTGTTAGCTATGTTAGTTTCTTGCAGTTATGTCTTCTTTTTTGTTTTATACTGTTGTAAAATAATTTGTCAGCAAAGAAAAAGAAAGTTATTGTCTCAACTATGAGTCAAGAGACCCACATCAACTACTTGCTTATACATAACTATCTAGATTTAGTAGCCATGTTTGTTTTGTCAACACAGTTCTGTTACATAGAGTAGCTGTGACTTTATTGTTAATGTGGAAAAACAAAACAGCTCTATTTGTTTTAATCGAATAACCGGTTAATTGACCGCTGCCAAGCAGGTACAGACATAGACAAATTTATTGTTATGTTCCATTAAAGAAAGAAAATACCACACTGGTCACTTAAATAATTTGAAACAAATTTTTCTGGAAATTAACTAATTAAATTCAGACATTGCTTTTGAACTTTGGTTTCACAGAATACTTTTTTAAAAAACAAACTGATGAAACTAAACTGGACAAAAATGATGATACCCTTAACTTAATATTTTGTTTCACAACCTTTTGATGCAATCACTGCAATCTAGCTATCAGAGACTTACCTGTTGACAGGTATTTTGGCCCACTCCTCATGAGCAAACTGCTCCAGTTGTCTCAGGTTTGAAGGGTGCCTTCTCCAGACGGCATGTTTCAGCTCCTTCCACAGATGTTCAATAGGATTTAAATCAGGGCTCATAGAAGGCCACTTCAAAATAATGTCCAATGTTTTGTTCTCAGCCATTCTTAGGTGTTTTTTAGCTGTGTTTTGGGTCATTATCCTGTTGGAGGACCCATGATCTGTGACTGAGCCCAAACTTTGTGGCACTGGGCAACACATTTCACTCCAGAATGCCTTGGTAGTCTTGAGATTTCATTGTACCCTACACCAGAATTTGCATTCTGTGCTAGAATCAGCAAAGCAGCTTAACAGAGCCTCCTCCATGTTTCACAGTAAGTACACTGTTCTTTTCTTTGTATGCTTCATTTTTCCTCCTGTCATGGTCCGTGTGCTGACTCTGTCTGCACTAGGGCTGTGCGGTAGTTCTCCGTTCTCCCCTCTGGCGCACCTCTAGGCTTCTATTATGACAGCGTCTCGGCGGGGCTTCCGGCTGTCAGAGTGGAGCCCCGCTGGATGGCCTGATTCCAATCAGCTGATGATCATCAGCTGATTAATCTGTTAAGCACTATTTAAGGGAGCAGCTCTGTTTGCTCGGGGCTGCGACCTCGTCTGCCTTCCAGTCTGGCTTCCCTGACCCCGAAGTCAGTTCTTCCCAGCGTTCAGGTTCCGTCCTCGCTGGTTATGTGTAAGTGTCTTGTCTTTATTTGTGTTTTGCCCCACGAGGCTCATTATTTTTTCATCCTGTCTTTATTTAATAAACGTACGAACTCAACGGCTGCCTGCAGCGTCTCATTGATGTCTCATGAGGGCCATCCATAACACCTTCTGTAAACACAGAGCTGATGTGACTGGTCGAAAAGCTCCAGTTTTGTCTCATCAGTCCAAAGGACAACCTCTCAGAAGTTTTAGGGCTTCTCAGCAAGCATGTTGGCTGACTTTTTTGTTTTTCTGTCAATAGTGGAGCCCTCCTGGTCTTCTTCCATGGAGTCCAGTATTGATCAAAATGCGACCCATGGTGCAGTTACAAAGCGTCATACCTTGACCTTGGAGTTCAGCATGAATGATTTTGGATGGTTTCCTAGGCTCTTTTTCTAAAATATGCACTATTCTGATCAATCTGTGGTTGCATTTCCTCTTGCATCCATGTCCTGGGAGGTTGGCTGCAGTCCCATGAGCCTTATAATATATATCATATTGGCATCTGTGGTCACAGGAGTATGAAGCCACTTAGAGATGGTCCAGTCTTTACCTTTAACATGCTTGTCTATAATTTTCTTTATAATCTCATGAGACAGCTCTCCCCTTAGCTTTCTGTGGTCCATGTACAGTGTGGTACACACCATATTACAAAACAGCAGAGTGACTACTTTTCACCCTTTAAATACATAAACTGACTGGTGACAAGTTTGAAGACACCTGTGATGGTAATTACAAGTTGCTCCTTAGTTTGACATTTCCCTGTGGTCAAATTATTTTCAATCTTTTCAAAGTGTACGTATCATCATGTTCAACCACGACAGTTTCATTAGTTTTTTTTTTTTAATTATTCTGTTGAACCAAAATTAAAAAGCAATGTCTGATTTTCAGAATTTTTTAAATTTATTATTACTTTTGTCACTTTCAAGTTATTTTAGTGACCATTTTGGGGTTTTCTTTGTAATGGAAAGTTATCAACAAATTTGTCCATGTCTCTATATTTTAAATGTGACATTTGAAGGTAATGTGCTTACCATGTGTATCCATCTAAGGTTTAAATTTCCCATATAGTTGGAGAGAAGTTAGTTGCAATCAGAGTGTCATGTCTTAAGATTTGTCACCTGAATTTGACTTTTGAGATGTGATGTGAAGTCATATCACTGTCTGCCATTTCACAACATGTTATTTAAACTTTTTTCTAGAAAATGTTCACTTTATTGTCAAAATTCCAAATTGAAGATAAAGTTATTTATCCTTACTGCCACCGTAAAGGGAGCTTTGAAGATGAGAGCTGGATTAAGGACAGGTTAGAATACGATAAATGTCAGATAAGAGGGATTAAGTGGATAAGGTTCTGGTCACGGTCAGGCTTAATTATTTAAACCCCCTGTACGTTGGTCCCTGACATTCCCTTTGATATTGATCATTACTTGATATCCCAGGACTCTCTCTTCCTGGATCATGGTCTATTTTTAGTGGTCATTGCGTGGAAAATGTGCAGCCATGCTCAAACATGCCAGCTGATAATACCTAGCAAAGTCTGCTGTGGTGATGCTCAACAAAATGCAGGGAGCAGTTCCACTGGGTTATTTTACAAATTAGAGGCAGTACACAGCTGGTCAGACTACTGCTCTTCATGGTCCAGCTCACTGGCTGCTTGGTTGTCCTGTTTCTACTCATCATTTCCTGTCTGGAGAGGCTTTGTCCACCAGTGTCTTGAGATCTGGGCCAGGAAAGACTGGGTCTCTGGGAGGGCTTACTGGGCCCCCGAGTGTTAAATCTCAGAGGGCCACAGCCTTTAACAGCTGTGCTTCTTGTTTAATTCTTCTTAAATTTATACTTTTGGGGTGGGAATCTTTAGGCACCTCACAATTTGAGCTGATTATGATTCAGGGGGCTCTGACGTGATTCTAAGACGATTCTTGATGCATTTTTTTTTTTTCTATTCAGGATATTTTTCCTCCCACTGTGTGAGAACTTGGTACTTTTAAAGCAAAAAAATGACCCATGAATTTACTTCCAATCTTTTAATAAAACAAGTGGAAGAGAAATGTGGCAAGTCACATGGAATGTTACATTGAAAACCAACATGAAAAGTATACTTCTAGCAGCATTTTTGTTGTAACAAGGGCTTCAGAGTCCCCTGAATTTTAACAAATAAGGAACTTCTAACAAACATTCTCCTGTTATGTGCAACAAGTTAACACAGTCCTTCAGTCAAAACTACTCAGAATTTCTAACATATTGATATTAGACCTCTAATGAAAATTAGAAGCAATCCTACCAGCTGTCTTCAGTGATTCCGTGACTTCAGTTTTGGTCTCAGAGTGTGTGGATCCCAGTGCCCGTGGGATGTCTCCATGGTGGGGCAGTGTGCCACAGCTCTGATATGGTGCACATCATGGCACAGGAGCCCTGGTTCTTGACGACATTGTGTGGGCACCCTTTGTGGAATGGATGGAGGCTTTGGCGTCACTTGCTCGGTGGTCTTCTGGTCAGCAGCAGCGGCCATTTTTCTCCTCTGGGTGTAGACGTGTGGTTTGGTTTGGTTTGGTTTGATTTGGATTGGTTTGGTGGGGCTTGCATGAAGTGTGGGCCTCGTCCAGGTCATTTTTGCCTTTCGTTTCATGGAGGCTGGAGTGCTGCCAATCCCTGCTCCGCTGTCACCATGGTCACGCATCTCTATTTTGTGTTGCGCCATAAAGTCTTCTGACAGTACAGACTCCGTGTTTCTGTCTGCTTTTTCAATTCCATCAAATTTAATTACATAATTAATTAATAGTTAAGACTGAAATTCTTGCCATTTCTGCATCGATTCAGAATCGTCTACGTCTGCATCACGATGTAATGAAAAAATGATCATTTCCCCCCACCCCTAGTATGCTATGTACACATCCTTGAATATTTCATGTTGATTTTGTTGACAGTACATTTAACAAAAGACCTTCAGCATCACTGCTTTCCTGAAGAGGAAACATAAACTTAGGTAACAAGACCAAGACAAGACCCAGACTTTAAGCTGTTGAGATGAGTCAAGACTCAAGACCAAGACCAAGGGTTTTTTTTGTTGTTTTTTTTTGGGGGGGGGGTAGGGGCTGAAAAGTTCATAGTGGTCAAATTTGACCAAATGTGGTTTATTTTTAAACCACAGGGATCCAAGCACCACAATACTGATGGAAGAAGTGTGTGGACCGAAGGGGAGACTATTTTGAAAAATAAACCCACATTTGGTCAATATGACCACTATGGACTTTTCAGTCCCCCCCCACCCCACCCACCACCACCACCTTGTATGTACTAATATGACTTGACTTTACATTTAGGTCTCAGCCTGGTCTTGGTGTGGTCACCAATTAACTTTCAATGCCCCTACTGAAAACATTCTAATACTATGCTTGGCATAGCAACAACACCAAACAAAACAATCTAACTTTGTCCATCCTTTCTGAGGACTACAGAGTTAAAAACATTTCTGGAAAAAATGCATTTCTAAGTCTGGCCACTATGAGAACCTTGGGGCAGAGGTAGTAAATTTTGGATTGAGCAAGTCAGACTCCAGGGACATATTCAGCCACTCACTAACCAAGTTTATTCTCGTAAGCACAGCTCTCAGAGGTGGAAGCAATGAGCTCATCTACCAGTGACGTGCAGTGAGGTTCATGGCTGGTGAGGTTATGATGCTTTCAGAGTCAGATTTACAAATAGGATTTTATAAATAATTTTAACAAAACAAGTGGTAAGGTATTTAATTGAATCACCTCTTAGTGGAATACGCAGAAAAGGCAGTAATAAAAGTCCATGTTTTCATTTTATAACTCTCCTTGTACATAGACAATGTGCAAAGACCATTGGTTACACAAGTATACTCACTGCCAATGAAAATGCAACACTCTAAAGCTTGATATTTTTACAAATTTTTATGGAAATGGTCAATCAAAAGATGCAAATTATTTTAGATATCTTCAAAACAATATAAGAGATTGACAAGTGAAAATCTGTGCATCAATAATTTTCAACATTGAACAAAACAGAAGCACTCTGACTTTCTGAAATCACAGCAGAACATGTGTCTAGAGGTCCCAGAGAGGGTCCATTTGGCCTTTTTACCTAGAAAACCCATAGGGGGACCATCAAGGGGCCACAAGAGGGCCAACTTCTGGGACTTCTAGTGTTAAAAACAAAGTTCAGTGTGGAATATGGCCTCCATTTGTGCACCATATAAAAAAATGGTACTTTCTGCCTTCTAGCTTGGTGCTCAGCAAAATAGAATGAGGAAAGGAAAGTTAACGCACAGAGCTAGCAGAAAGCCCCCCCCCCCCCCCCCCCCCCCCCCCGGTAGCTTTCACTACTTACAGTAGCTGTGTGGCCTAAGGTCAATGAAATGGAGATAGGCACTGCCCCAAACACCACATGTTGTGAAATGGGATCAACTTATTTGCGTTAATGCAGGCAGTAATACGCCTCCGCATGGACCTCACGAGCCATCTAATGCTCTCCTTGGGGATATTTAGCCACTCCTGCAATGCCATGACCAGTTCCTGTCTGTTCTCTGGTGCTGGCACTCTGGCTGAAACGTATCACTCAAGTGGATCCCACAAGTGTTCAGTGGAGGATAAATCTGGAGAATAAGAAGGCCAAGGAAGGACATCAAAGTTCTGTTGCTCCAGGTACTCTTTGGTGACTTGGGCGGCATGTGGACGAGCATTGTCCTGCTAGAACACAGCCACATCGTGGCATTGTGGAGATTTCACAACATAGTGCTATGCATTTTTGTTCCTGTTTATATAGAGAAGATGACCATTCCTTAAAATCACTTCTGAACACCCCAAACCAACAATGAGCTCAAAAAGACTAGAGTCAGGGCTCAAAGACTATCAAAGTTGTGATAGTGAGTACAACCACTTAAAAGGAGTTCTTGACATGTTTTGAGTCACACACACACTATTATTCAAGCTCAGATAGGATGGACTCAAAAATATAGAAAAACTGTGTTGCATTTTCGTTAGCAGTGAGTATGTATTAAGTTATTTTACAAACAAGTTTTTTGGGTACAAAATTCATTATACTTTGTTTTTGGCCAAGGAATAATGTAAATTATAGTGGCTCAGAGAGCTGCATCTCTCTCTGTGTTTCAGCTCCACAATTTACACTCATTATTACAAATTATTATGAGTATTTGCAACTACTATGAATGCATGGTCTTACCTTTAATTGTAAATGAAGTAAATTTGTCTATCCTTGTAGACAAACATCACTCTGACTTTGTTAAAGGGATCATTGAAAAATGGTGTTTGTAGGTTTTAACTGTCTGAAATGTGTCTATTGTGTGATGGTCTGGCGAGCATGCTCCTCCTCCCCTCCTTTTCCTGGTTTATGTTGCGGTCCATGCTGGAGTTCCCTGCCGGACTCCACTGCTCTGACTGTAAGTGTTCTTTCCTGTATTATTCTCCCAATCGGAGAATCTGTCCCTTATCGTCTCTGTCTGCTCTCTCCTGTAGACTACGTGCGCTCCGGGGGCTCCTGTCTTGGCTGAAATTTAAGTTGGCATTTCTGTGTTTTGCTTTTCCTTTAGTTTTTCTTTTTGGTTTTCTGTTTTTGTTCAATAAAATTGTGAAACTTTTTATTGGAGTCTGTGTGATCGTTCTGGCTGCTCTGCGTTTGAGTCTGATCCTGGTCTGAATCATGACAGAACGATCCAGCCAGAATCAAGGCTCAGTGAGCGCTTCGCTAGGCGAACACTCAGCACTCGAACGTTTGGGTGCCACGGAGCTCCAGGTCGCTTTCTTATCTGAGCAATTACAAACCATCACTCAGCAATTGGCAACTGTTACTGAGCACCTGTGTCGGCTTCCTGGTGTGGCGCCTTCTCCTGCAGCTGCTGCCTCGGCAGCTTCTGTTTTCCGCAGGAACATCTCCGTTTCCACACCTGCCCCCTATGGGGGGGAGATGGGGGATTGCAGGGGGTTCCTGCTCCAATGTCGGTTGTATCTTTGGCAGGTGGAGGGGGAGTATAGGAATTATACGGCCAAGATTCACTTTATGACCTTGTTGTTGCGGACCGGGCTCTCGAGTGGGCTCAGTCCATCTTGAGCAGCCTGGATGGACCGCTTTCTTTGCTCGAGCGATTTGTGCAGGAGTTCTCTGCGGCATTTGACCATACAGAGAGTGAGGGGAATATTGTTAGCCTGCTCATGGGGCTCCGGCAGGGGTGTCGGTCGGTGGCCGATTTCTCTACCGAGTTCTGGGTCGTTGCGGCAGACTCCGACTTTCTCTTGAGTCTGAATTTGCAGCTCCACGATGAGTTGGCTATCCGTGCGGCTCCCTCCTCTCTGGATGAGCTCATCTCGCAGGCCATGGCCCTCAGTAACCGGTTTAGGGAGCGAGCGAGAGAGTGGAGGGCAGCCGCCTCTCCGCTCGCCTCCCGGCCAGCCTCCCTGCCCCTTGGTGCTACTCCGCTGGCCTCCTCTGAGCCAGTGGCACTTGACAGGTCCCGTTTGACTCTGTAGAAGCGTCAATGTCGATAAAGGGAAAGGGCGTGTGTTTATTGCGGCGTCCCAGGTCATGTGATTTTGAAATGTCCCTTGAGGCCAAAAGACCTGACCCGTCAGTAACTGGGGGGAGTCTGGCGGGAGGGTCTTCGCAAAATCCTCCCAACTTGCGTTTTGAACTTTCGGCCCTGATCCAGTTACCAGGAGCCTAGTTCAAAGCCTCCGCCCTGATTGACTTGGGGGCGGAGCAAAATTTTATTAAACAGGCCTTAGTGCAGAAATTACAGCTACCCACCAGGAAAGTTCCGACACCTTTATCGGTCTCGGCAGTCTCAGGCAGCACCATCGCAGCGGTTACCGAGCAGACTGAGCCCATTTCGGTCATTCTGTCCGGTAACCACCGCAAGCCTGTTCAGTTTTACGTCTTGCCTCAGTCTAACACCCCCATGATCCTGGGGCATCCTTGGCGCCGTATTCATAATCTCATCATTAACTGGAGCCAGGACTCCATTTTGTTCTGGAGCCCTTTCTGTCTCGCGTTGTGTCTCCAGTTGGCCGCATGCTCTCCTTCGCTTCCGCTCTCCTCCCCTTCGGCTGAGCCGGTGGTTCTCAGCTCCGTGCCTGAGGTTTATCATGACTTAGGGGAGGTCTTTAGCAAGTCCAGAGCCCTGTCTTTACCACTTCACCGGGGCTACGACTGTGCTATCAACCTCCTCCCGGGCGCACGGCTGCCATCCAGCCGGCTCTACAGTTTATCTGGGCCAGAGAGGGAGGTGATGGAGACCTACATAGAAGACTCCCTGGGTGCCGGCATAATCTGTCCGTCGTCCGCTCCACTTGGCGCGGGGTTCTTTTTTGTTAGGAAAAAGGATGGGTCATTGTGGCCATGTATTGATTACTGCAAGCTTAATGCGATAACCTGGAAGGATAAGTATCCGCTCCCACTTATCAATTCGGCGTTTGATTTACTCCAACGGGCACGTTTTTTCACCAAGCTCAACCTCCCTAACGCATATCATTTAGTCCGTATTCGAGAGGGGGACAAGTGGAAGACGGCGTTTAAGACACCTTTGGACCATTTTGAATATCTGGTCATGCCATTCGGAGTGACCAACGCCCCTGCCGTCTTCCAGCAATTAATAAATGACATCCTTCGAGACATGGTGAACCAGTTTGTGTTTGTGTATTTGGATGATATTTTGATTTTTTCTTGCACCCTGGAGGAGCATGTAGTCCATGTCCGGTCTGTCCTGCAATGGTTGCTGGAGAACCAGCTTTTTGTAAAAGCTGAGAAGTGCGAATTTTCCACTCGCTCAACTTCGTTTCTGGGGTTCATCATCACCGAAGGCACAGTAAAGGCTGATCCGGCAAAAATTAAAGCGGTAGTAGAATGGCTTGCCCCCCAGTCCAGGAAGGATCTGCAGTGCTTCCTGGGCTTTGCTAACTTCTACTGCCGATTTATCCGGGATTACAGTAGGGTGGTGCAGCCGCTTACACAGCTGACATCAACCAAAAGCCCGTTCAAGTGGTCCAAAGCTGCTGAACGAGCTTTTGTGACCCTAAAAGGCCTATTCACCAATGCGCATGTCTTGGCGCAGGTGGATCCCGTGGCATAGTTTGTGGTCGAGGTGGATGCTTCTGATTCGGGGGTGGGCGCTGTCCTCTCCCAACGCTCCTCCTTTGATCAGAAGCTCCATCAGTGCGCGTATTTTTCTCGGGGGGTAATACCAGCTGAGAGGAGTTACGCTGTTGGGGACTGTGAACTGTTGGCCATTAAGCTGGCGTTGGAGGAGTGGAGACACTGGCTGGAGGGCGGTAGCCAACCAGTCATTGTCTGGACCGACCATAAAAATTTAGAATATCTTCGGTTCGCCAGACGGTTGAATTCGCGGCAGGCTCGGTGGGCCCTGTTCTTTAACAGATTCAATCTATCCATCTCGTACAGACCAGGGTCCCGTAATGCCAAGGCCGATGTTCACGTCAGTTTTCTCCTGACTCCTACTCCTCCACCTCCTCTTCTGCAGCTGCTGCGTCTCCTCTCGAGACCATTCTCCCCCCCTCCTGCTTTCTCAGGACATTCCAGTGGGAGATTGAGCAGAGGGTCCGGCAGGTACAGTCATCAGAACCTGTTCTGAAGTGAGGTCCTCCGGACCAGCTGTATGTCCCCACGGTGCTATGAGGAGAAGTTATCCAGTGGGGGCATATCAGCTTTTTTTTCCTGTCACCCCGGCATCTCTAGGACCATAGACCTGTTACGCAGAGTGTTTTGGTGGCCCACACTGTTGATGGATTTGCGGGAGTACGTTAAAGCCTGTCACATCTGCTCTGCAAATAAGTCCGACTCCTCCCCTCCTGCGGGTCTCCTCCATCTCCGCCCGGTGCCGGGTCGCCCTTGGTCTCACATTTCTTTGGACTTTCTCATGCGCCTCCTTCCATCCCAGGGGAATACCGTCATCCTCACCGTTGTCGACCGCTTCTCCAAGGCCATCCACCTCGTTCCCCTCCCCAAATTACCATCTGCCACAGAGACGGCCAACCTGCTGACTCAGCATGTCATCTGGTTGCACGGTATCCCCATCAACATCATCTCGGACCGGGGTCCCCAGTTCACATCCCAGGTATGGAAAACATTCTGTCGCTGTTTGGGTTCATCCGCCAGTCTGACGTCAGGATATCACCCACAGAGTAATGGTCAAGCTGAGCATGCTAATCAGTCCCTGGCGGCCACCCTACGGTATGTATGTAGCATCTTCCAACCCCGCCACCTGGAGTGCCCACTTGACTTGGGTGCAATACGCATTGAATTCGGTGATCTCCTCTTCCTCTGGGCTTACACCATTTGAGGTGTCGATGGGTTACACTCCACCATTGTTGCCCATGGCGGAGAGGGGCCTCGCCGTCCCATCCGTGGAGGCCCATGTGCGCCAGTGCTGCTGCCTTTGGAGGGCCACGAGGGTTGTCCCCTTCCGCTCCGCGGAGCACAACAGGCAGTACACTGATCACAGATGGGCACCGGCGCCGAAGTACATGGTGGGACAGAGGGTTTGGCTGTCCACTGAACAGATCCTGCTTAAGACTGAATCCAGAAAGTTGTCCCCCCACTTTCTGGGTCCCTTTGCCATGAAGTGGGTGATCAATGATGTCACCGTGTGGTTGGACTTGCCACCCTCTATGCGTATACATCCCAGATTCCATGTTTCACAGATTAAGCCCCTTTCTGCCAGTCTCTTCTGCCCTCCTCCGGACCCCCCCACCCGGATCGTCGACGGCCAGACTACATACACAGTGGAGATGATCCTGGACGTGCGCTGTTGGGGGCAGGAATGTCAATACCTCGTCCACTGGGAAGGATATGGTCAGGAGGAGAGGTCGTGGCTCCCGGGATCATACATCTTGGATAAGCGGATGATCTGGGCTTTTCATATCACCCATCGATGTCAGCCCAGTGGGACGCCGTCCCTTCAGGGGTGGGCACTGTGATGGTCTGGCGAGCGTGCTTCCCCTTCCCTCCTGTTCCTGGTTTTCCGCTCTGATGATGAGCACACCTGCATGATTATCCAACTGCTGCTCCTGATGAGCCGGCGTACAGTATTTAAGGCCCAGTGTGAGGGGAGCTCACCGCTGGATTGTCTGGGTTTGCAGCCTCAAGTTTGTCTAAAGTTTTCTCTTGTTATCTTTTCTCCCCCGTATTTACCTTCTGTGTGTCTCCTGTCCTCAGGTTGCTACCACCCGCAGGTGTGTCTCCCGGAGCTGATCACGCTCGCCTGACCAGGAAGATCATCACATCCACCCAGGTCTTTCTTTTCACCGGCCCCAGTCCATGCTGGAGTTCCCTGCCGGACTCCACTGCTCCGATTGTAAGTGTTCTTTCCAGCATTATTCTTCCATCGGAGAATCTTTCCCTTATCGTCTCTGTCTGCTCTCTCCTGTAGGCTACGTGCGCTCCAGGGGGCTCCTGTCTTGGCTGAAATTTAAGTTGGCATTTTTGTGTTTCGCTTTTCCTTTAGTTTTGCTTTTTGGTTTTCTGCTTTTGTTCAATAAAACTGTGAAACTTTTTATTGGAGTCTGCGTGATCATTCTGGTTGCTCTGTGTTTTGTCTGATCCCGGTCTGAATCATGACATATAGGTCATGTAATTATCCCAAAAATATCAAAACAGTCAATTCTCTTAAAAAACTCACACAGCCTTTATCTCGTTTTTCTCTCCCAGAAATGCAAGAAACGTTTTTGACTCTTCTGGGTAAATCGTATATGCTATAATTTGACAACACCAACCTACCACCGTCCTTGGGACCTGCCCACTGCTCTATTATTGGCCTGCCTAGCTGTCTGTCATGTAAATGGAAGGGGTGCTAAAGGTAGCCTATTATCCCCAGAGCTATTAGCCCTCCAGGACCGGCGCGCTGGTCGTGGCAACTAACCTTGCCCATTTGTAGGTGGTACTTACACCGGAACCCGAGGCTGCTGGCTCTCACAGCCAACTTCCCCACCACCCACTGGGGCTCTGCTCTCATGGGCAGCGTAGGGGAGCCGGCTCGTTACTCAGCGTGCCCCAGCTGGCCGTGGGAGCGGAGCGATGTCCCACAGAGTGAAACACTGCTCTTTGAGATCCCGTGGCTTTGCAGCTTGGCTCAGCCAGCAGCTTCAAGTCCCGGGCCAGGCCAGTTGCAACAATCGGAGCCCCCCCGGCATGATGCTAGCAATTTGTTGTGGAATCACGGCAAAATCATTGGAAGATGGGCCAGAGTGACGCGAGATACACCATCGACTGTGGATCAGTTAACCAGTGCCGCTCATCTGCGCTAGAAGGTGGCTAAAAGCTAAATCCTAGAGGCTTGTCAGCTAATGGCTAACTGATGTAAGAGGGAGGGCAGAGCTGAATAGGTGAAGGATGTTTCTTAAAATTATAGGCTTTAAATCAACCTGTTTCAAATAAACTTGGAAAAATTCAAAACAAATTTGCTTCGATAATTCAAGAATTAAAAAAAAAATGTGAACAAAATATGTCACAAACATTTAATTAAGACGTGTGTGAGCTGTTGAAATGTGAAAAAGGTGCAGTCAGTGACCCCTTTAAAAAATGCCCTGATCTCCTTTTTGCTCTACACCCCCTCAGGTTGGGGAAATGGTACCGCACAGCCTCTTATTATTATTCTCAGCCTCCCTTGACTACAAATCACTGTCATCTACCTGTAGAGCTGTACTTATCAGAATTAGCTGTGTTAGTGAGTGACTGGAACAAATATCTGACTGGACTCTGACTCACTGAAACCAGAATTCCACACCTCCGACTGGAGGAGAGGGAGGTGCTATTTAAAGTGTAGTATGCCTGCTTGTGACACTGCTACAGTGATGTCTGAATGGCACAGGTGGGGAAGCTGCTCCAGTACAGCTCTTCAGTTGGTGTGCTGTCACATTTCCTGTAATGGCATCTCAATTTTTTGGTTTCCACTTTACAAGTCTCACTGTGTATGGGTGCACAACAAAACTACCTACCTTGTTGAGGACATGACAAAGATGGCTACAACTCTGAAATACGAGTTAGGTTCAGTCAAAATAAAAGGAGCTACCTGTAAAGAAAAGTCATGTAGACAAGCAAGAAAATGGGACCAGAGATCACTACTACCCCAAAAACAAGTAAAAACATTGCAGCGTACGTATTAGAACAACTTACTATGGTGTCATTGTCACTTGTCATTGTGTGCTATTAATATAACTTCTGTTGGTTTATGTCTTTCTAAATCCTGTCGTCAGCATGGCAGTTAATTGTTTTGATTTGTCTCATACCTTTTTAAAATGCCAGTTGTCAGAATTACATTTTTTTTTTTTTTGTTACTTATTTGTACCCGTAGGTAGATTTGGTTTGCAGTCTGGTGACAAGCCACCGGCTGCTGGTCGCTGCGTGCGCGAGCGCCCTAAACCTACATGTTTTTGGTATGCGGGAGGAAACCGGAGAAATCCCGGAGTAAACCCGCGCAACACGGGGAGAACATGCAAACTCCACACAGCTCACTGTTGGTCGGGGGCTGGGATCGAACCCACGATCTCATGATCCCCGCGATCCCCCGGCCGAGGGTAAAACTGTGCTGCCACAGTGCTAAACCACTGCGCCACCGTGCAGCCGGGCAACATAATGCCCCTTTCAAGCAAGCCTGAATAATGCAGAACAATGCAAAAGAATCAACATACTCAAAAATACATGTGAAAGGTCAGCTTCAAATAAATGACCCAAATAACAGATATCACAATCTAGGTTAGGTTGCTGGCAGTCGTCTGCATTCAAGGAGAAGAGAGAAACAGCATATGTAGATTCCCATGCAGATGGGAGGGACTATAAGGAGTCTACTCAGGAGGCCATAGGCCAGGGGTCACCAACGCGGTGCCCGCGGGCACCATGTCGCCCGCAGGGACCACATGAGTCGCCCGCAGGCCTGTTCTAAAAATAGCACAACTCGCAAGTGAGCTGCGTCTAAGATGTAATTTTTTCTGCCGCTATTTTTTATTTTATATTTTTTATATTTTTTAAAATCACACTTGCATTTATATAGATTTTAAAATGACAATGTCTTAAAAATAAAAAAAATGTAAATATGTTTATTATACGTAAAGTTAAGGTGAACTCTGACCTAGTTCAAAGGTCAGTATTGTGCGCATGACAAAACCTTCATGCTTGTGGAGCGTAAGCTAGCGGGCAGTTAAGATGGTGGGCGCAGTGCGGTTTCCAAGCCCAAAAACATGGCAAAAAAAGACAGAAAATTTATCATTTTCAAAGTGAGCGGGAGGAAGAGTTCTTTTTTACTACCGTGAAAGGAAGCTGCGTGTATTTCATTTGCGGGGCGATGGCGAAGCGCCACTTCACTACCCACTCTTTTTTTTGGCGGGGGGGGACTTATCTTGTACCCGTAGGTAGATTTGTTCTGCAGTCCGGTGACAAGCCACCAGCCGCTGCGTGCGCAAGCGCCCCTTAACTCCCTAACCTGCATGTTTTTGCATGAAAAACGAGAACATGCACCACCAGAACATGCAAACTCCACACAGATCACTGTTGGCCGGGGGCAGGGATCGAACCCACGATCCCCGCGATCCCCCGGCCGAGGGTAAACTGCTGCCGCGGTGCTAACCACTGCTCCACCGTGCATATAAGCACTCTCAGCGCTGTTTAGCTTCTTCTCATGAAAGGACAGTGCTGGTTGCTCAAGCATGATTCTTGGCAAGAACTGTATGGATATAATTCCAGTGAAGAAGAACACACAAAAGTGTGTTTATTAAATGTAACAGATTTTGAGCAGAATTGCAGCAGATTTGTTCAGTTAAAAATGTGATAAGATTTATTTAATATGAAAGTTGATTTTTCTTAAATGTTGCATAACTTTTTCAAACATGGTTCAACATAGTTCATGAATTAAAAGGGTTTAGTTTTTTATGGTTAAAAGGGACTGGTGAAAACTGGACATTTTTTTATGAAATGTAGAAGTGATCATCTGAACAATTGCTGAGATTAATAAAAATAAAGTGTTGAATATTGATCTTGTCTGTTACCCACTCTAAGTTATTGATAATTATTTATTTATGTGTATATATAATATGTGTGTGTGTGTGTGTGTGTGTGTGTGTGTGTGTGTGTGTGTGTGTGTGTGTGTGTATATATATATACACACAATTTGTTATTTTAGAGGAGTGTGTCAAGCTGGTGCCCTTCACATGACTCGATACCCATGAAGTAGCTCTTGGTTTCAAAAAGGTTGGTGACCCCTGCCATAGGCCATCACAAGATAAACATTCATAATTAGCAATAGCATAAAATGTAAGAGAAAAAAACCACAAGCACAGCCAGTGCATGAGCTGTTAGAAATGTGTTTAAAAACGGTCATTACCCAAAGTTCATGACCACAGGTGAGGGTAGGAATGTAGATTGACCAGTAACTTGACAATTTTGATTTAGCTGTCAGTTTCCTCTTCACCACAACAGACAGGTACAATGTTTGCATCACTGCAGATGCTGCTCCATTCCGTCTGTCAATCTTCCATTCTCACTTGTGAATAAGACCCCGAAGATACTTGAACTTGAGTCACCGGACAGTTTGCCAGAATCTCTTTGAGGATGACCAAAAGTCTTCTTCCATGGCCTCGCTGAACTGCTCCCACACCTGAGTTTTTCCTTCAGCAACTGCCCAAGCTGCACACCTCTTGGCCTGGCGGTACACCTCAACTGCATCACGAGTCCCACAAGCAAACCAAGCTCCATAGGACTCCTTCAGTTTGATGAGCTGAAGAAGGAGTGTTAAAATATCTGAATAACTAAAAATAGAAAAGTGACCACAAAGATACAGTCACAAAAATGCAAAAATACAGAAAAAGAAGCATTACCATTACCACTCAGTTTGGGTTTGATGTTTAAGATAAGATAAGATAAGATAAGATAAGATAAGATAAGATAAGCCTTTATTAGTCCCACAACGGGGAAATTCCAGGATTGCAACAGCACAGGGATAGCAACACTCAGAGCAACAATCAGAAGGCAAGAAAAAAACAAGCAAGCAAGAGCAGCTAATATACATATGTACATATTACTATAAGATATATATATACACACACACACACAGACACACAGTGCAGAGCATTGTAGCTGGATGGAATAAATATATGAATATATGAACACACAGTGCAGAGCATTGTAGCTAGATGGAATAAATATGTAAATATATAAACACCCACAGTACGGAGCATTGCAGCTAGGTGGAATAAATATGCAAGTATATAAACACACAGTGCGGAGCAATGTAGCTAGATGGAATAATATGTAGATATATAAAAACACAGTGCGGAGCATTGTAGCTAGATGGAATAAATATATAGATATATAAATATAAACACACCCAGTGCTGAGCATTGTAGCTAGATGGAATAAATATGTAAATATATAAACACACACAGTGCAGAGCATTGTTGCTAGATGGGATGAAACAGCATAACCGACTACTTAGTTATCCTACATGGTATGATTATGTGCCCATACATATTCTCACCCTCCATAGCGACCGGTATGTTCCTAGTTGTATGCCGGAGAGGACCATTGTGTAAGTCTATTGCATCTTTTGCATTCAAAAAACTATTAGTTTGTTACGTCTTTTTGCTATCTCTGCGAGCAGCCCTGCTTAGGTTGTAAAGTCTGACAGCCGTTGGTAGGAAGGTCCTACGAAACCTCTCGGTTGTGCACCTGGGATGATGTAGTCTGCTGCTAAATGAGCTCCTCAGTGCATGCAGTATGTCCTGCATAGGGTGGAACTCGGACTCCAGCAGAGATGACAGTTTAGCCACCGTCCTTCTCTCTCTTATCTCCTCCATCGGATCAAGGCGCTGCCCCAGGACAGAGCTAGCTTTCTTAATCAGTTTGTTCAGTCTCTTCCTATCGGCTGCAGTAATGCCACTGCCCCAGCAGACCACTCCAAAAGTGATGGCTGATGCCACCACCGTGTCATAGAATGACTTCAGCAGCGCCCCTTGTACACCAAAAGACCTGAGTCTCCTCAGCAGGAACAGCCTGCGCTGTCCCTTCTTGTAGAGTGCGTCAGTATTGTGTGACCAGTCTAGTTTATTGTTCAGATGAACACCCAGGTACTTATAGGATGTCACCATCTCGATGTCTGTTCCCTGTATATTTACTGGTGCTGTGAGGGGCTGCCCATGCCTGCGGCAGTCCACCACCAGCTCCTTAGTTTTCCTCGCGTTGATCTGGAGGCAGTTCCGATGGCACCAGTCCACGAAGTCCTGGATAAGCCCTCTGTACTCAGCTTCATCTCCGTTGGAGATGAGACCAACGATCGCAGAGTCATCAGAGAACTTCTGTAGATGGCAGTGTGTTGTGTTGTGTGAGAAGTCCGCAGTATAAAGAGTGAACAGGAAGGGAGCCAGCACCGTTCCCTGGGGGGCCCCCGTGCTACTGATGATCGTGTCGGAAACACAGTCCCGGGTTCTCACAAACTGAGGCCGGTTCGTGAGGTAGTCCAGGATCCATGATGACAGGTGCTGGTCCACCCCTGCGCGCAGCAGCTTGTCCTTCAGGATCATCGGTTGGATGGTGTTGAAAGCACTGGAGAAGTCAAAGAACATGATCCTCACCATATTCCCGGGCTTCTCCAGGTGGGACAGAGAACGGTGAAGGAGGAAGATCACCGCATCCTCCACCCCAATGCCATGCTGGTAGGCGAACTGGAGTGGATCCATCGCTGGTTCCACCAGGGGGCGGAGATGAGCAAGGAGCAGTCTCTCCAGGGTCTTCATCAAGTGGGACGTCAAGGCCACCGGTCTGTAGCTGTTCAGGTCTTTGGGGTGGGAAGTTTTTGGTACAGGTACCACACAAGATGTTTTCCACAGCTGTGGTACCCTCCCCAGTTTCAGGCTCATGTTGAAGATATACGTCACAATCCCACACAGCTGGTCTGCACAGGACTTGAGGAGCTTTGCACTGATGCCGTCCGGTCCCGACGCCTTCCTCGCCTTGATCTTCCTCAGCTCCGTCCTCACCTGGGTCTTGGTCAGGGTCAGGATGGGGAGCTGTGTGTTGGGAGTGGGGGTGGTGTCGGTGGAGTGGGGAGTGGGCAGCAGGACTTGATTTCTTAGAGACAGCAGTGGTTGTTGTGCAGACAGGGGGGAGGGCGGTTTAGCTGGTCACCTCCAAAATATCAGGGTTAAAATGTGTACAAAATATCTGGTAATGTAAATTTTGTAACAATAGCATTTGTTTTTATATTTTAAAGGAAATAATTTGGACATGCGTATTGTAGAGGTTTCTGTTTGATCTTAGTTAAAAAATTCTCTCTTTTTTAGAAAATTATTGTTATCCACACTGATGACAAGGCAGCGTGGGTAGGGCGGTCTGTGCTGTCTGCAGTCACGCAGCCGGCTATGTCTGTGCTCTAACTTGACAGGGAATGAGTTGACCTTGGGAGTAGCACCTATGGCTATACTTTTGGGGTCAAACGGTCAAAGGTCAAGGTTAGAATGCCATATAAATGATAACAACAAAGACAGCTCGGGCCACCAAACTATGTCACAAGTTCACCTTGGGGTCCTGACCTTGAACTATGGATTTGGGGTCAAAGGTCAACATTTCCTTCAGTTGATAACTGTTTGGATGAGTTTACTCCAATTGACCTTTTAGAGTTAGATAAAATAATTTCCTCATCCAAGCCTTCAACTTGTCTTTTAGACCCTATTCCTACCAGGTTATTTAAAGAAGTCTTCCCATTTATTGGTTGCTCTATTCTTCAAATAATCAATTCTTCATTAACATTAGGCCATGTACTGCTGGCTTTTAAAACTGCTGTAATTAAACCCTTACTCAAAAAGCCAACGCTGGATCCAGGAGTTTTAGCTAACTATAGACCAATCTCTAATCCGCCTTTCATTTCAAAAATCTTAGAAAGAGTTGTTGCTACGCAATTATTTGACCACTTGCAGGGAAATGGTTTATTTGAAGAGTTTCAATCTGGGTTTAGAATCCATCATAGTACTGAAACAGCCTTAGTGAAGGTCACTAATGACCTCCTTATCGCATCTGATAATGGACTTGTTTCTGTACTTGTCCTTTTAGACCTTAGTGCAGCTTTTGATACTATCAATCATAATATTCTACTTGATAGATTAGAACACTATGTTGGACTTAATGGAACTTTGTTGCAGTGGTTTAGATCTTATTTATCTGATAGGTTCCAGTTTGTTCATGTCAATAATGAGTTTTCTTCCAACTCAAAGCTCAGTCATGGAGTTCCACAGGGATCTGTACTAGGCCCTATTCTTTTTAGTTTATATATCCTTTCGTTAGGCAACATTATTAGAAAGCACTGTATACATTTTCATTGTTTTGTAGATGACACACAGTTATACCTGTCAATGAAGTCAGATGATAGTAATCAATTAGCCAAGTTAGATGTCTGTCTTAAGGAAATCAAAGCTTGGATGACTTGTAATTTCCTGCTATTAAATTCAGATAAGACTGAAGTCATTCTAGTTGGTCCAAAAAACCTTAGAAATACCTTTCCAAATCTAACTCTTAGTTTGGATGTGGTTACTCTTTCTCTTAATAGTTCTCTGAGGAACCTTGGAGTTAATTTTGATCAAGATCTGTTTTTCAATTGACATATTAAATTTGTTTCTAAGACTGCCTTCTATCATTTGTGTAACATGCAGGTTAGGTTAATTGGACACTCTAAAGTGGCCCTAGGTGTGAATGCGTGTGTGAATGGTAAAGGGATAGCGCTGTACTGTGGCTGCTTCATCCATCCAGGTGGATGCCCTCAATTTCCCCTCTGGGGATCAATAAAGTATACAAAATCAAATCAAATATTGTCAAGATTAGGAGCATCTTGTCTCAGAGTGATGCTGAGACACTGATCCATGCTTTTGTTAGCTCTAGATTAGATTATTGTAACTCTTTATTGTCAGGTTGTCCTAAAACATCTCTAAAAAGTCTTCAGCTGATCCAAAATACTGCCGCAAGAGTTTTAACAGGTACTAGAAAGAGAGATCATATCTCTCGGGTTCTGGCCTCCCTTCATTGGCTTCCCATAGAGTTTAGAATTAAGTTTAAAATCCTTCTTCTTATTTACAAAGCTCTAAATAATCAGGCCCCTTTTTATTTAAAAGATCTGATACTACCCTATTGTCCAAACAGAGCACTACGCTCCCAAAATGCAGGATTAATACCTAGAATCTCCAAAAGTACAATGGGAGGCAGTGCCTTCAGCTATCAAGCTTCTCTCCTGTGGAACCAGCTGCCAATCTGGATTCTGGAGTCAGACTCGATCTCTGTTTTTAAGAATAGGATTAAAACCTTCCTTTTTGATATAGCCTATAATTACGGTGATTGTTGGGGTCTTTCTGCAATTGTGAGGGTTTCCCCTAAAGTTGAAAGTGCTATGAGATGACTGTTGTTGTGAAATGGCGCTATATAAATAAAGTTGAATTGAGTTGAATTGAATTTACATTCACTATGCTCTATTACTATAGAACAAGTAAAGCTAGGGTCACCAAACTTTTTACACAGGTTCACCCACAGGGATATAATAGGCTAGACTGCTTACATTTTGATGGCAAATTTAGCCACCATGTTGGTACTAGATATAGTTGTGTTGACAGCTCTTGCAGCATTGTGATAACGGGATATCCAAATAATGGTTTGCTGTATTTATTGTAATCATATAGTAAGCAAGCTATGCATAAAGGATATTATGAACACAAATTTTAATGAGAATATGTTCCGATTTAAGGTTAATTACCTCCGCCAATGAGGCTATGTTTTTACCGGGGTTTGTTTGTCTGTTACCAACATAACTCAAAAAGTTATGAACAGATTTTGACGAAATTTTCAGGACAAGTCCGAAATGGGACAAGGAAGAAATGATTATATTTTGGGAGTGATCCGGATCACCGTCTGGATCCAGGAATTTTTTAAAGGATTCTTTATCATTGCGAGATAGGGCCATTTTTAGCATATGTGTGTATAACTCCACAGTAAATGGTCAGGATGCTTGCCAAAAAAAAAAAAAAAAAAAATACAGGATAAGATCCCAATAGGTTCTACGAAATATCAAAGACTGATCCGGATCCTGCAAAAAATCCAGATACTGTGATCCACAACAGGAAATAATAGGGGATATTTGGAATTTGCATCACTGTAAGGTAACAAATTAAGATATAAACATACAACAAACACCAAAATATAGCCAAGACACTGAGGAATCAGTAGTGTGCCAATGGATTTGTTGTATCTTCAAAAGCTATGGAGCTATATCCAGAAGAAAACCGCCATTACCGAAAAAGTGATTTTTCTCAATAACTACTGAAGGAATAAAAATATCAATGTCAATCCAATTGCTAAAGGTATGTTTTGATGGTCAAGGAATCTGAAAATCTAGATAAAATAAAAATGTAGGACTATTATATTTGGGGAAAATCCCAATATTAGGGGGAACTGAGGTACTTGGCGGAGGTCTGCGCTCTCCGAGTGTTTTTCTAGTTTTATTCTTTTTTTTCTTTTTGTCGTGTCCAGCCGCAGAAGACTTCCTGATCAAAATGCTGTTCTGATTATTATGTGTGTTAAGTACATAACATGCAGATATGATTAACTTCCCTCACCGTGTTTGGAGACATTTCAGTCAGAATATACTGTATTGTGTTGTAGATGCTTAATAATGTATGTGAAGTTACACAGATAAAGCAGTGGACTGGTTTCTGCTGAATGTTAGCAGAACTGTACAGTATTGTGCTGTATGACTGTGATGAATGAATAAACATCACAATATAAAAGCATATGAACTGAAAATATTATTGTTAACCTCCCCATGAAGTTCTCAAATACTTCAGTATAATGTAGTAGTGTAGTGTAATGCAATGATGGCCTAATGGTTAGGGATGTGGACTGGTGAGCGGAGGGTCGTTGGTTCAATCCCAGGACCAGCAGGATCAGATCTGGGTGGGACAGATAACAGCAGTGTTTTCCCCAGCCTCCTTAACCCTACTGTGGTGCCCTTGAGCAAGGCCCTTAACCCCAATTGCTCCAGTGGAGCTGCTCAGTGGCCACAGGTCAGTCTGTGGTTGTACTGGACAGCTTCCTGGTGTGAATGTGAACAAGGCGGCCTTGAAAAGGAGAGGTTCCCTTTCAATGGAACTACCCTGTATAAATAAAGGTTAAATAAAAATAATATTGAAATATTGGTACTTTCAGTGAGCAAGATAATTATTGAGATAGAGAGTTTCCATCCATCTATCCATCTTCTTCTGCTTAATCCTTTTCGGGTCGTGGGGTGGGGGTGGTGGGGGTGGGGGGGCTGGAACCTATCCCAGCATCTTTGGGCGAGAGGCAGGGTACACCCTGGACAGATCGCCAGTCCATCGCAGGGCCAACACAGAGAGACAGACAACCATTCACTCTCACAGTCATTCCTAAGGACAATTTAGAATCCCCAGTTTTGATGCCAATTAACCTAACTTGCATGTTTTTGGCATGTGGGAGGAAACCGGAGAAATCCCAGAGTAAACCCACGCAGACACGGGGAGAACATGCAAACTCCACACAGATCACTGTTGGTCAGGGGCTGGGATCGAACCCAGGATCCCCCGGCCAAGGGTGAGTTTCTGTGCTGCCGCAGTGCTAACCACTTTGCCACCGTGCTGCCGAGATAGAGAGTTTCAATAGTTATTGTTTAAAACACTATAAGTGTCAGTCCAATATTTGTCTTTTTCTGTTGGCAAAGAATGAGAAAACAGAAAAACAAAAGAATCACTTACATATACAGGAGGCAATCTTGAAAAGTTGCTTTATTATTTGTTTTTATTATTATTATTGTTAGTAGTAGTAGTATTTCTTCTTATTCTTATTATTAGTATTTAACTTATTATTAGTAGTATTTGTTATTGTTATTAGTAGTATGATTAACTATTATTAATAGAAGCAGTACTAGTAGTAGTTGTTATCATTATGATAATTTTTGTTATCATTATCATTATTATTTGCTTTTAAATCACAGTGTAAAATCACTGGCGAGTCCGAGTTTGACTGTAACAAGCAGTCTTAGCAATCAAGGACTCTTCTCAGGATCCTTGCTGGTCCTAGCAGAACTGTCTTTTGAAATGTGCCTGGCCTAAGGCACACATGGATCTCCTTCAGATAATCATCAAGATTCTTTGTTATGCTACCAAGTGCCCCTATAACAACTGCAGTGACAGACACTTTTTTCATGTGCTACAGGGCCTTCATCTCTACTGCGAGGTCTCAGTACTTGTTTACCTTCTTCCTCTTTCGTAGGATCCTAAAAACCCCTGGGCAGTCAACATCAATGACCTTCCATACTCTCTTCTCCTTGTCAACTAGCACAATATCAGGTGTTATTTTGCAGAGCCTCTTGTCAGTCTGAATGGTGAAGTCCCATACGATCTTGCATTCTCATTTTCTACTACTGGGGTCAGACTATGTTCATACGTCTTCTCCCTGCACTCAATATTAAACTGTTTGCAGAGATCCTAGTATATTGCTTTAGCAACATTGTCATGTCGTCTCTTGTATTCAGACTGTGCTAATTTGGGACATTCACTCAGAAGGTGGTTGACAGTTTCATCAGTCTTTTTGCATAATCTGCAGAGCAAATCTTCCCGTGTCTTGTCAATTTTGGCCTTGATCGTCTTCATTCTAAGTGACTGACTCTTTGCTGCCAGTGTCATGCCTTCGGTTTGCTTCTTTAGATGGAACTTCTCAAGCCAACCCCAGCTTTTCTCACTTGCTGTCCCATTCATCTGTCTCAGAAACTGTCCATGGAGTTTCTTCTCTGTCACCTCCTTGATCCGTTCCTCCGTTCGTCTCTTCTTGAAATCATCGCAACTCTCTTTCAGGGTGCTCATTGCTCTCCGTGCTGCGGCAAGCAAGCAGCCTCTCTCCACTTCCATCTACGTAGCTAGCGAGTCCAATTGTGGCCTGATCCACACAATCTTCTATCGACAAAAGTAGCCTACCACCTTTTTTTTCTTGATAGGTATAATCGTGCCACACTATCCACGATTATACCTGGCCTTAATTTGTTCCTTATTATTATTATAAAGTTCTTCTAAAATTACCTACCATATCTGTTTGGACTTGCCATCCTCACAATTACATTTCTATGAATGAGCATCACTATAAAATAGCATATGAATATAAGAAGAAAAAAAAGCAAACAGAAATCAAAAAGTTGATACTTGGGTGCTGATAAATCCATTAATGACACTGTTAAAACTGAACCTTTTTTTTTTAAATTTTCTTAATTTTATGCCATGATCGGCCATTGTACATGACAAGTGCTGTTTATTTCTTATAATATTCAACTTCTTCAGCCAAAATGAAGAAAATGCAATACATATATATGTGGCTGTATGGCTTGTTTGTGTTTCTTATCAGCACCAATATGGTCATCTTTAACTAGCCTGGTGGCTAGCAATGAGTACTCAGCCTATTACAGTATATCTCTGTGGGTTCACCTTGGGATCCTGAACTTTGACTCTGGGTTTGGGGTCAGAAGGTTAAAGGAAAAGGTTTTCAATCTATAGGGCTGCAAAAGGCGGGGTTCTACATCAAGGTTGAGTGCATTCTAGTTACTTTTTTGTAATCAATTAGTTTTGAAAAGCACTAAGGCTGATTTGAGGTGGTTTTATTTCCAGATTGGAAGAGGCTGCTTGTATCCATATTTTAAACATTTACAGCTGCTTTTGGATTATTGTTGTTGTGTATTACTCACCTAGGACTCTAGATACACCGCTGCTTTATAATTAACCCACTGTGTTTGTGTTTTTCAGGGGGAAAATGATGAGCCTCATCTAACCAACAGTACATCCTGGCTACCATTGTCCCTGTTCTTCTTCATTGCTTTCTCTGATGAAGGTGAAATAAAACAAACTGAATTAATCTCTGACTCTCATAGGAGCCATGAGATGCCTTTTCAATACAGGAGGACACCCAGACTGACTTTTTTAAATGCACAGACCAACGCTACAATAAAAACTCCAAGCTATGAGGAAAGAGTTACTTGAATCATTCGCTACATGTATTTATTAGATGTCTGCTGGCTGGCAAAGACCTCCATATATAAGCACATAGGTTTTCTGTGGGAGCCTGCTCCTACTTACTGTAGAGAAAAAGAACTTGTTAAGTCCTGTCTGTGCATTGCATATCATATTCAAACCAAAACAAAACATATTATTGCATGCTTGGAAAGTAGAGCATGTGAATAGAAGAGTGCTTTGCTACACGGGAACATCAACAGCTCATCAATAGTCTAAAACAATTCTGTTCCACTGGTGAACTTAGTTGCTAAATCTCTATTTTTTAAAGTATCATATTGTATATGTTTTATATGGAGAAGAATTGGTTATTGGATTATTTTGTAGATTTTTAACATTTTTGCTAATATGTTTTGATTTTACTTTTATTAATTTTATTTAATTTTTGCCTTGGTAAAAACAAAAGCAGCTCCGATAAAGATGTCTGCCCCAATGAGAGGGAAGTTTGTGCTGGAAATTTCAATGAAAGATGGCTAAATCCATTTACTGAAGACATTTGACGTGATTTTTTTCTGAATGTTTCTGACTGTGTTTGGGTTTATGATCAGAATGCTGTATATCTGTTATATCAGTAACATCTACCTCAGTGTCCACCCATTAACCACAGAAGCTTTAATACTTGGATAACGCCACTGTTCTGCTGTTAACACGTGTTAGACGTGGAATTTTCTGGTGCAACTAAGTAAACGCAAATATACCCTACAAACAGCAACCTAAACATAGGAGGCAAAAGCAACGCATCAAGTAGAGCTGAATAGGTAGAAAGAAAGACAGAGTTAACAGTAACCATGGAATCAAATATCACATCTCTCCCAGTCTGAAACAAACCACTTGCAGCCTCCTGTTGCACATTTTGGTTATTTGTGAAGTGGGAAGGGTGTTTGAGTGAATGTGTACATATCTGAATTATTTGTTGAGTTAAAGGGCAATAATTCAACTGCAGAGTGGTTCAGTATCACTTTAAAATCTGCAAGCCTCAAATGGTTCACAAACATAAATCATTCAGTCCACCTTCACAGGAATCAATGGAGCACCAGCTGTTTTTTTTTTTTTTTAGGTAAATTTGATCTTTAAAAAATCTGGGCAAATTCTGAAATATGTATTAGGCTTTTCCCCAGAATCACATGAAAAAGCATAGCTTGCAATGGCTAATAGCCAGCATTTGCAAACATTTGCAAAATGAATTTTAGTTTCCATTAATGGAGCTAAAGCCCTATCTCAGGGAGCAGTGAATGCTGAGGAACTTTCATGAATGACTTCGGTTTCATCTGTAAAAGTTCACAAAACAGTCTGCAACCACTGTTCAAGGTTACCAACAGTCTTTTTATGCATTTTTCCACAAACATTTGCAAAATAGCTGTAAGCATCTGGAAATGGTTGTAGCACATGTCGCTGTTTGCAACCTTCAAAACTGTGTGAACTCTTCTGCAACATTTTACAAAGCCCAACAATTGCCAAATCTGTGAACTTTCTGCAGTATTCACCACGTTGTGAGATACTAGCTTGACTTTCGTAAACAAGAAAAGTTGGCAAATCCAAAAATTGCTACATTCGTCAGTACTCATCGCTCTGTGACATACTACCCGAAGGCTATATTTATTTTTATTTATTTATTCCACATTTAGCTGAGAAAAGCTAGTATTTTTTCTGTATGTATTGAACATGTCCTGGACACTTAAATGTCTTTAGAATATTTTAGGAATTATAACATTTTTAAAAACCTATTGATCATAAACATTGCTTTCACCTTTTAATTTTCTTCCACATTGAAAAATTTGCATATTCCGATACACAATGATATCCTCACCAGAATAGTGTAGAAATGCCAGTACTTATGTAGTCAAAACAGGAAGAGGATAGCAGTAGTGAGTTAAGTGAAACAGTCTGTTCTCTGAACTAGAGGAAGCATGACCCGATACAAAGTTCATATCAGTGGAAAAGGGGGGAAGAAGAAAACTTTATATTCATGCCTGAGTGTTAATGATGAGTTCTCAGAGCAATCTTAGTCATGTTCACCAATGCTAGGCTGAAAAAGAAAAATGCTGTGCTTGGTACCACTGCAAATAGCTTGGGCTGCTGGATCAGGAAAACTTACCTTGGTTGCCTTTAATCACTAAACGTTCTTCTCTTTTTTTCCTAATACTTAAAAAATCTCTTTTGTCATGAAGGCTCCCATTGCTTAAAGCCCCAGTAGCATATCATTCCCCAAAGCAAAAGAAAGCTAGATTTTGAGAGCATACAACCAAAAGAGATCAAAAGCTATGCCTCTACACACTTTGGACTAATAAACTAGCTGGCTACAGACAGTTGTACAGTAATGTAGACTGGCTTTAGAGCTTTCTCTCTAAAAGTTTCTTGCTCCTGTAGTTGTGCTTGATATTGATTTAGAAAGGGACAAGGATAAGGACCTGTACTTATAGTGCTTTTGCTGCTCACAAAGATCACTCAAAGCACTTAGTTAGTAGGTACACTTACCCTCTAGTCTAAGGGCCTAGAGACAGATACCCAAGATACATGCATGTTAGATAACCTAACATGCATGTCTTTGGATTGTGGGAGGAAACCGGAGCCCCAGAGTAAAACCACACAGCACAGGGAGAGCATGCAGACTCCACACAGAAAGGTTGCCACCCCTGCCAACCTGGGTATGTGGTTGCTCCTTCTCTGCCATTTTCATGGTGTCTGTTAGTGATGTAACATTCATGAACAGTTTGTTAGAATGTATGAGTACTTATGGGTGAACGTACTGTGCCGAATCACTTATGAAAATGCAGATCCAACAGCGTGCTGGAGCTGCAGCTTCTGAATCTCGTACTCTTCATTGATTGACAGCCCTCTTAGCCCATCTACAGCCTCCTACAGCCGCACAGACCTGGAGCTGCTTTTTATTGGATGACTCGTCTGCCAGAAAGCCTGCAGTGCAAGATGTTAAATCTTCTCCAATATTGTAAAAATGAAGCAGTGGAAAGTAATTCTAAAAACATTTGAGGTGAAAAATACATCATTTCATGACTGAATCAGATTTTATTTGACCCACACATTTGTTTGTTTAAAAGTTTTTACTTTGTTCACTCTGACAGGAGCCAAAAAAAAAAAAAAAATGCACCGCAACACCCACACGTGAAGTGCTCAGCATAGACAGTGAATGGCAATCGGACGTGTACTCCTAGGTACTAGTACACAGTGAAGTACTGCGCAGCGAACGAACCCCACCCGCTCTGTTCAGCCACAGAGTGATTCGGTGAACAGAGATTTCTGTCATGTATGCTGCGTAATTGCGCAGCACACAAATGAGTTAATGCGAGCCCAATATGCAGGTGAAGTGAACACGTTAACAAAAGGGAAAAAACATACAAAGTGTCCAATGAATACAGTTCAGGATGGGTAATGATTAGATGACCGGCTACGAACTCTGTTGGCAAGCCCCACGCGCTCCCAGACAGAACTGGGCAGCAGAGAGGAAGGGCTAATAATAATGAAAAGGAAGACTTACATGTAAGGCTGGAGCAATCTGGCTCTGGAAACAACAACTCCATACATAGTCCAAAAAAGAGGAGAAACCAACTTGGAGTGAGTCTGGACATCGAATGTAGACTAACACCGCCACCCTGAGTGCTCACACTGTCACCCATAAGTACACTGTGTACTTAATGAGTGACAAGTGGATGCAGGTGTGCGGCGGCAGTTGGTGCATGAATGCGTGTCAGCGTATGTGAGTAGGAATGAATGTGTGTGTGTGTGTGTGTGTGTGTGTGTGTGTGTGTGTGTGTGTGTGTGTGTGTGTGTATGTGTGTGTGTGTGAGTGGGTGAGAGTGCATGGACAAATGAAAATGACAGACAGCCGGTGGATGCCGGCGGAGGGAGAGGCGTGGCTGTAGGCTGGCAGGGAGCCAGGGCTCAGAGGCGCCAATGACCTGCCAGCTGGAACAACAATCAGGGAACTACAGCCACAAATCATGGAACGGGGTCTCAACCCGATTCATGACAATTTCAAACTAATCTTTTAAGTGAACAAACTGAACTAGTAGTTTTTAGTGGACTGTGAAAGCCATCACTACGATCTCTATGCCAGCTGTTAGTTGTTCTCACTTTCCCTGAAGCAGCTCTGTAGAATGAGGTGACAGGAAAAAAGCACAGGTGGGCTGGCAATAGGCAGGCCCTCCAATCATTGTACAGTGATCCCTCGCTACTTCGCGCTTCACCTTTCGCGCCCTCAGTGCATCGCGGATTTTTCAAAAATATTCATCAAAAATTCAAAATTGAGAAATAATGGGCGGGCGCTAGCAGAAGGCAGGGAGACTACATTAGACCATCAGGTGTCAACACGGAGAGCCGCACAACTCTCTGTTCGCTGTTCTCGTGTTGGCTCGGCTCGGAAATCTCACAAGCTGATTGGCCGAGACGTTTCACCCACCTCCTCTCCCTGCCGAGCACCCATGAAGGGAAGGAAGACCGCATTCATTGCTTTTTATCGCTCGTGTTACTTAGTCTCGCCGCGTGGAACTTTTTGCTGTTCTCCTGTGCCATTTTGTGCGAAATAGTCTTCCCGTCGAGCCACTACGCCGCCTCCTCCAGCTCTACCGGAAGCTGCCCTCGATGATCCTGCGCCTCTAGCACCTCACGATGAGGCGTCACCTGAGGAGCAGTAAAGCTCTCATTAACCTGTGCAGTAAATCATTTTCATCTTGAGTTACGTATCTTGTTATAAGAATAAAAGAGTTCTAAAAACATATTTATGTACACTTTGTTTACATCTACGTATGTATGTACACGTACACACACACACACGTGTGTGTGTGTACGTGTATGAGAGAGAGAGAGTGAGACAATAATAACGTACGTATTATTTATGGATGACGTCATTAGGGGCGACGCTACTTCGCGGTTTTTCACTTTTCGCGGCCGGTTCTGGAACCCATTAACCGCGATAAGTGAGGGATCACTGTATTCGATCTGAATACAATATATGTTAATTGCTGATAGCAGTTGGGATGTGAAGATAGATTTCAATACACTGGATAAAAAAGCATCAAGAGCAGCTAATTAACTGGGGCTTTTAAGCAAATTTTCATCTTAACTGGCCTGCTTCTGAAAGCCTGCAGAAGGGCGACAGCCATTGGTAGACACCTGAATGTCTGTTCTGCCACATAAAGGTTGAAACTGGTTGAAAAAAGAATTTAGTGCAGTTTGAATCTTTAGCTTTTGGCTTGCAGGTATTACTTTTAGAGAGCAAATTGATGAAGATAATTATGGTTCTCCCTCTCACTTTCATTGTTGAAGCTAATCTAATTGCTTCTCTTTGCTTAAAATCTTTTCTGTTTACACTGAATTCATTTTACACACCAATAAAGATAAAGATTAACTAGAATTTTAGGTGGCTGATTATTGCAGAGATGTACCCACTCTGCAGTTTTATCTTGTAATAACAATTCTGTATGGTTCAGCATAAAAAACAGCTGGGGGCTATTTTCTGTATGATGTGGGCACTGATGAGCTCTGCCCAGGCATTAGATCTGATGACTAATGTGTTCTGCGTACTGTATCTGCAATAATAACACAGCATTTCCCCCTTGTGGTACAGTAATATCCCTGTGACTAAAGACTGCAGAAAGTCCAGTTGGAGTTCCACATGTTAAGTGTCATTGAGAGTTCCCGCATGTAACATTGGTACTGTACTGTTTTGGAGGAAACATTCACGCCTCATTATCAGTGAAAGTTCAACCTTGTCAGGAATTATTTTCATGCAAATATAACATAAAGCAATAGTAATTCCTGTAATCTGGGACATTCAGTGTGGAAGCAAAATGCATTATGGTTTTGTTTCCTTTTTTCTGTTTTGATTTTATTTCCACTATATGATGCCATGTTTTGTTTTTAAAATCTTCACCTGTAATCTATTTTTGATAAAATAAATCTTTAATTCTGATTTTTCTCCATGTGTTGGCATCACGGCACATTTTCAGATGTGTCACCTTCTGTTTGCTTGTTTGTTTTTTGTGCCATTAACATCTCAACAGAGACAGCAAGGTTGGAATTTATACTTTGCCGAGTGTGCATGTTGATCTTCATCCATTGTGGAGTTTCATAGTGGGCTCTGAAGGACTTCAAACCTTATGAATATCAACCTGCTGTCAGCACCAGGCAGGATAAACACTGAGAGACAGCATGAAATCAAGCATTGCACTCTTTATAAATTCTACCATAATTCAGTCTGTTTTGGGGCAAATAATAATACTATTAATAATAATATGTTACATTACACTTACACTTTTCTAAATACTCAAACATTATGCAGAAAACAATAACAAAATAATAAGGCAAAATAAAAATACAAAATCATGGGGGATCAGCACAGATGTTAGTGGTTGTCAGCAATTTTGAAGAGGTGGGTTTTGAGAGAATTTTTAAAGACAGAAAGTGAGGGGGAGTCTCTAATGTGTTGTGGGAGAGAGTTCCAGAGAGTTGGGGCGGCAACTGCAAAGACCCTGTTGCCCAAGTCCGGTGGTTTGTCCTGGTGGTGGTGGTGGGGGAACTGGAGGTTGGCATTTGCAAACCACAGCTGGCGGGTGGGGCTATGGCGATGGAGGAGCTCACACAGGTAGTGTAGGTGGTAAGTGTGGAGGGCTTCATATATGATGAGGAGGAGCTTGAACTGAATCTATTGGGGAATGGGAAGCCAGTGGAGGTTCTGGAGGACAGGGGTGATGTGGTCTTAGGTACGGGATTGTGTGAGAAGACAGGCGGCACAGTTCTGGACATATTGCAGTTTTTTGAGCGATTTGGAGGGTAAACCATTGAAGAAGCTATTGCAGTAGTCGAGTCTGAGTGGATCAAATGAGTGGATGAGTGTCTCAGCAGCAGTGGAGGAGAGGGATGGTCAGAGGTGAGCGATGTTTTGGAGGTGAAAGAAGGCTGTTTTGGTGATGTGGTGTTCAAAGCAGAGTTTGATCAAAGATAACACCAAGGTTATGGATGTGAGAGGAAATGTGCACAGTGGAGCCATCAATGGTGAGGGAGAAATTGCTGGTTGATTTGATGAAGGACTGAGGACCAACAATGATACTTTCAGATTTATCACAGTTGAGTCTGATGAAGTTGTGTTGGAGCCAGTATTTTATTTCACAGATGGAATCAGTAGAGGTGGAGTGAGTGACAGGAGTGATGGCTGGATGACAGAGCTGAATGCCATCGGCAAAGCAGTGATAGTGAAGTCCATGGATTATTTGACCAAGGGGAGCCTGTAAAGGATGCACAGGAGTGGGATGAGGACTGAATCCTGGGGAACACCTTGTGAGAGGGGAGTAGTGGGGGATTTGCAATTATTTATGTGAATGAATGAAGTTTGATTGATTGAGGAACTGATGTCTGAGAGGTAGGATTTTAGCCAGGAGAGTGCAATGTCAGTGATATTGCAGAGTTTCCAGACGGGAAAGGAGGATGGAATGGTTGATGGTGTCAAAGACTGCGCTGGATAAACTGGCTAAAAGACTTTCTAAAGAATTATTACAGAAATAGTCATCAATCATTTCGACAGATGTTTGACAAATCAGAAAAAAATGAAAATGCACTCATGATCACATCTTGTGATTAAAAACAAAACTCTCAAACTAAATATAATTCTAATATCAGTTTTAATATTTGCTGCATTTCTATCCAACTTGGTTTTAAGTTTTTCTAATTATCTCATTCAAGAAAATACAAAATTACATCTGTTGCCATCAGCTAGTAGGTAATATGAATCATCACATTCTTCATAATGTTGGATTATACTCTGTAAACCAATAGTAGCAACAAAATATATGAAAATCTAAATGAGATGCTTGTTGTGGAGTGAATACTGGGAGGTCTTTAAGTTGCTGTCCATAACAAATTGAATAAGGAGGAGAGTGGTTTTCTTCTCTGTCTACAAGGATAGTATCATATTGTTTCTTTAGTGTTGTATCAGAGCAGAAACATATCTTTGGCATCATTGTTGATGGGAAAAAATTTTATCCATTAGCTTTATCAACTTTCTTTGTAAGTGAGTCATCTTAGTAAAAGCCAGTTTTATTTTCATTCACGCTATGCACAGCAGAAAGAAATCATGTTTCTCCTACAACAAAGCTGATCACATCCTAGAACTGGACAGGCCACTACCACAAGCACGTCTTTGTGTTTTGGAAGGAAACTGGAGCACCCGGTGGAAACCCACACAGCATGTGGAGAACACAGTTGGGCACATGATGGACGTGACTTGATGCGACTCTCTTGCTGTGAGGCAGCAGTGTTAACCACTGATCCACTGTGCTGTAAATCTGTCAAGTACATAGATTCTTAATGCAAAATTTGGAGTTAAAGCAATTATAATGTGTTTACATCAAGAATTTATTTTCTGCATATTTAAAATGAGCATAAATATAGTTGGATGAGAATGCAGTAAATGTGAGTGACTTCAGGATTTTTGTATTCTGCTATGATTCTGGTAAGTGACAATGATTAGTAATTTATGCAAATTAAAGATAAGTAAAATTTCAGTTTATATACAAAATCCTAGTAAGGTGCTGAATGTACATGTTGGTAAGTAACTCCTCAAATGTAGACTTACATAATAAAGCTATAGCTAAAAGAAAGAAGTATTCCTCAGTCAGTCTAGGGCTGAGGAAATTATGGGGGGGGGGGCTGCTGGAATATGTGCAATTTTGTGTGTTTTGTCTTTATTTCCCCAAAATATCGATAAATGACTATGTATACATCTGTACACATGTACAAACATACATATGTACATACATATGTGCATAGTAAGAGAAGCAAGAATTCAAGCAGCAGCAAGAACTGACTCCCAATTTTGTTGCTAATATGTCTACAGTAGACAAAGGATTGTTTGTCATGTAAAGTAAAAAAAAATCTAATTAAAAGCTGGAAATAGTTGCTAAAAGTCTCTTCTGAATCTCTTAAACCTTGCCAAAATTATTTAATTATTAAGAAAAATGATCATATGGGATTTAAGTCTTTTAGGTTTGTCTCCTTAGCATTGTTTCGATTAACACTTTCAGAGCTCTCAACCTGAAGATTGAAACATCACATTGCATTGAATCATTTCACTTCATTTAAAATCACGACAAATGTGAAAGTCTGTACTTGAATACAGTCATCCCTAAAAAAATGTCTATTTTCTTTTATCAAAGCTGTTTGATAATTTAACCAAAATAATCAGATTTTCTTGAGAGGTCAAGTGATGTGAAATGACAGAAAACCAGCAGATGTCAATGGGAAACATGCAGTAACAGCAGTTCTGAATGACTGAGCAATAATGCATGCAATAATGCATGCAAACTACAATATCATCAGCAAGTGTCCAGTTCCTCATATCTGTGCAGAAAAGATTTAGTAGTGCCTTAATCATACCCTGATTATTACCTTGCATCTGAAGTGTGATAGAAGAAGAAAGGTTGTTTTTATATTGGCAGTGTAAGAAAGCATCCATTCAGTAGCAACAACATAATGTAGGTAAATGTATTGAATGTACAGTAAGCAGTCTTCCTGCTCATTTTTTAGAGAGGGAAAATATGTAGAAAAAATCCAACACACTTACAGAAGATTAGAGAGGCCAAGACTGCTATTGGTTTTCATTTCACAGTGACTTTTGTCACCTTTCTATTAATTAAAATATATTAGAAAAATCTGGTGTTTTTAATAAAGAGACCAATATGTCATTATCCAGAAAATCAAAAAGTGTGACAATATGAAATTCAGAAGGAAAAAGCTATGCCCTCTTTGCACTTTTGCAGGTTTTTATTTGCTTATTTATTTATTTATTTATTGTAAACCACATTGTCACCTCATTAGAGAGGATTGATTCATTTTGATGGAATTACCTGCCAACATTTTTTTTAATTAAATGAAGAAAAAAAATACTATTTGTTTAAAAGTATTAAAATATAGTCCCCTATACCAATGTAGAAAATAAATTTGATATTTAATATTTCTGTTTAACTGTAGATTTTCAATTGATTAAACAAATTAATTTGATTAAGTTAAAACAAATAAATATGTTGTTTCTTTCCTAAAAGTTTTCTTTTATTCCAAATGAAAATTATCCCATATCGACAAAAGCCTTTCAACAACTTTCTGGTGGTCTTCTTTAACAGACAACGTTAGATTCACTCAAGCAATTTAATAAAGGGTGAAAATCCCATACTAAATAATTTCTACAAGCAGTATTTATCCCATCCAATCCTTTAATAATAATAACAGTGAAGGTTGTTTCATGGAGAGATCACAGCTGGGATACTATAATAATAATAATAATAAAGCACCAAGTTTGGTGTCAGCGGCTAAATGAGAAAGTATTTTACCACTGCTGAAAAAAAAAAATCAAACATTTTGTGTTTTGGAAGCCATTTCTTGAAGGTTGAAACACAAGGTCAGTCCAAGCCACACCTGTGCAACAAACAATCATGGCATTTAATCTTTGGGATATGCGACACCAGAGAGGCAGATGGGTTACCTTAACGAAGTAGAAGTGCTCTTTTTTTAACACTGCTGACACAAACATTGTCTGGTTTGGAATGTCCAATTTTGGAAAAAAGCTAATTTTGACCCATTTTGGCACAGGTGTAACAAATGCAATCTGTCTTCATTTGTTTGAGGTTGGTTGTGTATTCAGTCACTGAACTGTGTGTTGGTGTCATGGTGTTTTCCTGCTTTTGCATTGACTCCTGCTAATGCAACAGAAAAAAAAAATGACTGCAAAACCTCAGTGTGTGTCCTCGGTGTTTAAACAATCTAAAATGACAGACTTTTATTATTGGTAATTTGAGTATCTCTGTATGCGTATGTTTGTTTGCGTGTGTCAGTGTATGGAATTCATTATGTACATAAATAAGAGTAAAAAAGCCTTTCATAATGTAATATACTATATGTATGGCTTGGGATCATACATACTGTATGCACAACACAGTCATTCTGAATACTAGTTGTGAATAAGTTTTAATGTGGCCTTTTCTTGCTATTTCATGTATTGCAATGTTAAAGATTATTTGTATATTAAAACATAATGTTTATTAAAGTTAATGAGGCTTTAAGTTTCTACCACCAATGTTTAATAAACAAATGAATTGTGCTCAACTGTCAGTCCAGTCATTTTTAGACATGGTTCAAGTTAAGGCTTTTTTATACTCTACATGAGATATACTGTACATACAGTATCTCACAAAAGTGAGTACACCCCTCACATTTTTGTAAATATTTTATTTTATCTTTTCATGGGACAACACCGAAGACATGACACTTTGATACAATGTAAAGTAGTCAGTGTACAGCTTGTATAACAGTATAACTTTGCTGTCACCTCAAAATAACTCAGCACACAGCCATTAATGTCTAAACTGCTGGCAACAAAAGTGAGTACACCCCTAAGTGAAAATGTCCAAATTGTGCCCAATTAGCCATTTTCCCTCCCCGGTGTCATGTGACTCATTAGTGTTACAAGGTCTCAGGTGTGAATGGGGAGCAGGTGTGTTAAATTTGGTGTTATCGCTCTCACACTCTCTCATACTGGTCACTGGAAGTTCAACATGGCACCTCATGGCAAAGAACTCTGAGGATCTGAAAAAAAGAATTGTTGCTCTACATAAAGATGGCCTAGACTATAAGAAGATTGCCAACACCCTGAAACTGAGCTACAGTATGGTGTCCAAGACCATACAGTGGTTTAACAGGACAGGTTCCACTCAGAACAGGTCTCGCCATGGTCGACCAAACAAGTAGAGTGCATGTGCTTACGTCATATCCAGACGTTGTCTTTTGAAAATAGACATATGACTGCTGCCAGCATTGCTGCAGAGGTTGAAGGGGTGGGGGGTCAGCCTGTCAGTGCTCAGACCATACCCCGCACACTGCATCAAATTAGTCTGCATGGCTGTCATCCCAGAAGGATCCCCCTTTTAAAGATAATGCACAAGAAAGCTCGCAAACAGTTTGCTGAAGACAAGCAGATGAAGGACATGGATTACTGGAACCATGTCCTGTGGTCCGATGAGACCAAGATAAACTTATTTGGTTCAGATGGTATCAAGCGTGTGTGGCAGCAACCAGATAAGGAGTACAAAGACAAGTGTGTCTTGCCTACAGTCAAGCATGGTGGTGGGAGTGTCATGGTTTGGGGCTGCATGAGTGCTGCCGGCACTGGGGAGCTACAGTTCATTGAGGGAACCATGAATGCCAACATGTACTGTGACATACTGAAGCAGAGCATGATCCCCTCCCTTCGGAAACTGGGCCGCAGGGCAGTATTCCAACATGATAATGACCCCAAACACACCTCCAAGACAACCACTGCCTTGCTAAAGAAACTGAGGGTAAAGGCCATGCCAAGCATGTGTCCAGACCTAAACCCTATTGAGCATCTGTGAGGCATCCTCAAATGGAAGGTGGAGGAGCGCAAGGTTTCTAACATCCACCAGCTCCGTGATGTCATCATGGAGGAGCGGAAGAGGATTCCAGTGGCAACCTATGGAGGTCTAGTAAACTCCATGCCCAAGAAAGTTAAGGCAGTGCTGGAAAATTAATGTTGGCCACGCAAAATATTGACACTTTGGGCACAATTTGGACATTTTCACTTAGGGGTGTACTCACTTTTGTTGCCAGCGGTTTAGACACTAATGGCTTTGTGCTGAGTTATTTTGAGGGGACAGCCAATTTACACTGTTATACAAGCTGTACATTGACTACTTTACATTGTATCAAAGTGTCATATCTTCAGTGTTGTCCGATGAAGATATAATAAAATATTTACAAAAATGTGAGGAGCGTACTCACTTTTGTGAGATACTGTACATTATAAGGATGGAGCCTTCTTTCTATGCTCATTTCATTCATACTACCCCATGGTTTCTGTAAGCTTATTGATACAAGAAGGCCCTTGATACAGCCTGAAGTGATTAAAAAAATGTCAAAAATGACAGAAACTAAGCAGAATATTCTCCAGAAAAACCTCACAAGCACTTCAGAAACACTGCACGTACAACCAACTTGTTTTGCTCATAGCACTGGTGCTACAAAGGTTCATAGTCATGTAGCACAAGACAAAAAACTTGTAGCGTGATAAAAAACATCTGTTACTTCTCTATATCTGACTGCAAGTAAGATAAGAGACAGGGACCTGTGCTTATATAGCACTTTTCTAGTTGCAAAGAGCTTCAGTAGTATCAACCCTCTATTATTCAAAGGGCCTATCAGACAGAGATACCTAGGAACAATTTAGAATCACCAATTAACCTAACATGTATGTCTTTGGATTGTGGGAGAAAAACAGAGTAAAACAACACAGCACAGGGAGAATATGGAAACTCCACACAGAAAGATTCCTTCCCCTGCCAGCCTGGGGATTCAAACCTGGACCCTTCTAGCTGTTAGGCAACAGTGGACTGTACCACCGTGCAAGTAGTGCAGTTTAATTATTATAAATATAGTATTTCTGTAATGGTTCCAGAGCTGCACACTTTGTTTACATCTCCCATACTCTTTAATCAGCTTCTCACCTGCAGCTGTGCTCCCCACCTGGTGGCAATCAGGCAATGTCTTTATATTGAAGCTGCTCCCTCGATTCTGTCTGAGACCAAGAGGGGCACATCAAGCAGTGCAAATGATGTATATGCAGATGATGGGGCGATACGGATGAGCGTAAAAAAAAAAAAAAAGAAAAATTTGTGTTCAAAAACATCAGGAAAGCAATGGTGAAAGTGGAAAAGTGGTCATATGAGTGGGGATTTAAACAGTACAACCTGCTTATATGAGCTCACACACACACACACACACACAAAACCAGAACCGGCACAGAAAAACATTATATAATCAACTGATGGAAAAAGTGAGTGAGTTTAAATATCTTGGACTGTGGTTTAATAGTGCATACACATGGAGAGTTCATGTTAAAAATCAGGAGACAGTGCAAAAAAGTCAATCATGTAAAAGCTGTGGCTGGACTGGATTGGGGTGCAGATAAACAGGCATTAATTGACATTTACTGAGCTAATGAGGTTGACAATAGATTTATGGGTCAGCAGCAAAGACAACTCTGGAAACAATAGACAGAATACATATATGCATAGAACACTTCACTTGTACATTGGAGCTATCAAAACAACACCAAATAATGCAGTTTTAATAGAAGCAGCAGAGATGCCAATGGATTTGAGAAGAGATAAACTCGCCTCACACTATCATACTGTGTCAAGCTAAAGGAAAGTGAGGAAGAATTTCCTGGGACACAGGTTTGGGTGGATATTTGAAAGAAAAGATAGAATGTATGGACTAGACACTATTGATATAGCTAAAAGCACTCCAGTGAGTAATGCTCCCCCTTTGCTGTTTCCTGGAAAAGAGGTAGGCATCAGTACAATGATGAGGGGAAAAAAAAAAAAAGGATTGGCATATGAATGAAGTTGGGATTAAAATGAGCATTTACCTCAGGAATAATTACTATAACTATTTACAGCTCTATACTGACTCAATCATGCCATTAAGCCCAAACACAATCAGATGAGTTTGGCTTCTTTACTGTACTTAACTGAGTGCGCACAAGTTAAGCCAGTTCGTACAGGTAACTGGAGCTGAAACACAAACCTTTCGAGCACAAGGCACACATGCCGACTTACATGAGGGAAAACTAACTTGCAACTTAAGAATCTGCTGCGGCCCCCAGAACAGATGAGGGGACAACTGATGAGGCAAGGTTGAGCCTATAGAAATGGGAACATGTTGAGGAAGAAGCCCAGCCAGCGACTGCGCATACATTTTGCCTTTAACACCATCCAGCCACTGCTGCTGGGTGAGAAGCTGCGGGTGATGGGGGTTGACAGCTCTGTGATCTCCTGGATTACCGACTACCTGACAGGCAGACCACAGTTTGTCAGGCTGGGCAGTGTCTTGTCTGGAGTGGTGGCTAGTGATACGGGAGCACCACAGGGGACTGTGCTCTCTCCTTTTCTTTTTACCTTATACACCACGGACTTTCAGTACAACACTGAGTCATGCCACCTGCAAAAATTCTCTGATGACTCAGCTGTTGTTGGGTGTATAAGAGGAGGAGAGGAGGGAGAGTACAGGGCACTGGTAGACAGATTTGTGGAGTGGACGGAACAGAATCACCTGAGGTTGAATGTCAGCAAGACCAGAGAGATGGTGATTGACTTCAGAAAGAGGAAGGCTCCTTTTCAGCCACTGCAGATTAGGGGGGAGGATGTGGGAGTGGGTGAGGACTACAAATATCTGGGTGTCAGGATCAGCAGCGGGTTGGACAGGAGATCCAACACTGATGCTGCGCACAATAAGGGGATGAGCAGACTCTACTTCCTGAGAAAGCTGAGATCCTTCAACATGTGTAGCAGGATGCTGGAGCTTTTCTACCAGACTGTTGTTGCCAGTGTCATCTTCTTTGCTGCGGTCTGTTGGGGTAGCAGTATCAGGGCCAGAGATACCAACAGACTTGACAAGATTATCAAGAGGGCTGGCTATGTAATTGGTTTCAGACCAGAGACCTTTGAGACAGTGATGGAGAGGAGAACACTAAATAAACCGCGATCCATCATGGACAATCCTGATCACCCCCTCCACCACACACTAGATAGACAGCGAAGCACTTTCTCCAGTAGACTACTACAGCTTCATTGTCAAACGGCCAGGGACAGGAAATCTTTCCTGCCACATGCAATTTCACTGTACAATAACTCACTATGATGTTGTATTCTGGTCATAGCTCTGCTGCCACACTGCACCTTACAGACTAACTGGTACATCACTTTTCACTCTGCTCCTGATAGTCCTTCTTTGTGCAATGAGATGATTCATGTGTTTAAACGGGTCATCATATATTAAGCTATGATGTATATAGGTTTTATGGTTGTGTTAGTTTTTACTTTCCATGGGTAATCCCTTTGTCTGTTATGTGTGTGTTTCTGTTGTTTGGTTGTCAACTGTCATGCTGCTGTTACACTGTAATTCCCCAGTTTGGAATCAATAAAGTACATCTATCTATCTATCTATCTATCTATCTATCTATCTATCTATCTATCTATCTATCTATCTATCTATCTATCTATCTATCTATCTATCTATCTATCTAATAGTAGAAGTCTCAGCACAAATTTTTCCCAAATCCAGGACAGTTTGTTGCAATATAACACAAAGTTGTCTGCTTTTGCAGTTTCTGAGACTTGGCTAAACAATGACCAACTTCATACAGTGCAAATGAGAGGCTATGATTTATATACCACAAGCAGGTCAAAAAAAAGGGGTGGTGGTGTTTGCTTATATTTCAGGTCCTGCTACCAAAGTCAAGTTGTAGATAATATGTCTTTTGAAATGGAAAACATCATGGTGTGTAACTGTGGAATTAATTACAACTACAAAAAAACATCATAATAAGTTGCATTTATAGAGCACTGGGTACCGATATTGACATTTTCAAAGAAAAATTGTCTGAGCTTTTCAGTGCAGTAGGTAATAAGAAGCTGGTATTTATTTGTGGAGACTTCAATATTGACTTATTAAATCCAAATGACCATATCCAAATAAGTGAATTCATAAATTCCATGTTTTGTATGGGTTTCTACCCTTCAATAACATACCCCACTAGAATAGCAACACATTCAGCAATGCTTATTGACAACATTTTCACAAATGTCACTGAGGGGAGTGTAACTGCTGGTCTTATTATCAATGATGTGACAGACCATCTGCCTGTTTTTGTTTCTTCGGATGCTGGTGTCACACATAACGTTGAAATAGATAAAAGTTTTTAAACGACTTGTAACAGAAACCGCAATCAACAATCTTAGAAATGATCTAAAAATACAAGACTGGAGCAGTGTTTATGTTGACAACACTGACACAGCATATGAAGAATTTGTCTCCATTTTATCCCAACTATCTGTCCAGGGTGTACCCTGCCTCTCGCCCAAAGATGCTGGGATAGGCTCCAGCCCCCCACCCCCCCCCGTGACCCGAAAAGGATTAAGTGGAAGAAGATGGATGGATGGATTGATATATATTAAACATTGCCCTCTAGTGGTAAAAGAAACTAAAGTTAAATACAGAGATAAGCCTTGGATCACCAAGGGCCTGCAAAATGCTTGTAAAAAGAAAAACTTTCTATACAAAACGTTTCTGAAATTAAGAACTATGGAAGCAGAAAAGAAATACAAGACTTATAAAAATAAACTTATTAGTATCTTAAGATCCAGTAAAAACAACAAAAAAAAAAATACAGTAAATTATGGGAAAATAACAAATCTAATACATGTAATATATGGAAGATGTTAAATAATATAACAGAGGAAAACTAAATTCCAACCGCATCGCTTATTTAAATTCAGAAAATGGAATAATGAATGAAAATAGCTTGATCTCCAACACGTTTAATGAATATTTTGTTAATATAGGAAAAAAGATCGCTAACTCCACTGTATCATCAGCAAATACAAGTGGCGCTAACAATGTTGTCAACATAAATGCTTACTCAATGTTTATTAAAGAAACAGATGAAAAAGAAATTCTTCACATTGTTAACAAATTCAAAGACAAAAAAATCAACTGATTGTAATGATTTCAGTATGTTCTTGGTTAAATGTATTATTGATTGTATTGTTAAACTCTTCACTTACATATGCAACACGTCACTTACTGCTGGTAAATTTCTAAAGAAAATGAAAATGGCAAGAGTCGTTCCTCTGTGTAAGACTGGTGACAAACACTTATTGTCAAACTACAGACCCATCTCCTTGTTACCTCAGTTCTCCAAAATACTGGAAAAAATATTTGTTAAGAGACTAAATGATTTCATTGATAAGCACAATATACTCTGTGAACAACAGTATAGATTCAGGAAGGACCAGACCACCTCACTGGCACTCATGGACTTTGTTGAACTGATTACGGATGCAACAGTTTTTGACTGATTTTGACTGCCCCTCAGATTTTGACTGCCCCTCCCTGAGCCTGGTTCTGCTGGAGGGTTCTTCCTGTTAAAAGGGAGTTTTTCCTCTCCACCGTCGCCAAGTGCTTGCTCACATGGGATCGCCTGATTGCTGGGGTCTTTCTGCAACTGTGGGGGTTCCCCCTACAGTTGATAGTGCTATGAGATGACTGTTGTTGTGAAATGGCGCTATATAAATAAAGTTGAATTGAATTGAATTGAATTGAATTGAACAGATAGAAGAGAATACACAGTTGGAATATTTCTGGACTTACAAAAGGCATTTGATACAGTTGACCATAAGTTACTCCTCAGTAAATTACATAAGTATGGCATCAGAGGAATTGCTTTTGACTGATTACACAGCTATTTAGAAGACAGATATCAATATGTTCATGTGAATAATACAGACTCTGAGTTGCTGAAGATGATGTGTGGGGTACCACAGGGTTCTGTGCTTGGTCCATTGCTGTTTATTTTGTATATTAATGATTTACTGTATGTTCTGTGCCTAAATTGCTCAAATGTATTTTATTTGCAGATGAAACAATTTTTTGTAGTGAAGAAAATCTTAAGCAGCTTCTGGATTCAGAAGAAAATGAACTTAAACAAATCAATCAATGGTTCACTGCTAATAAATTATCTATTCCCCTTGGAAAAACAAAATGGTTAATATTTGGAAACTGCAAATTATATAATCACAGAAAAATTAAAACAATGTTGAAATTGACACAGTTTTGGAAACCAAGTTCCTAGGGGTCATTGTTGATAATAAACTAAACTGGAAATCACACATAAATTATGTCAAAACTAAAATGTCTAAATCCATTGCCGTACTGTATAAAGTTAAGAATCTCCTGTGTCAGAAAACTCTTTGCATTTTATATAATTCACTGATAGTTCCTTATATGACATACTGTGTGGAGAGCTTCTGGGGAAGCACATACAAAACAAACAATCTTTTTACTACAGAAAAAAAAATGTACGCGTTGTATCAAAGAAACCTTACCATGAACCAACAAATCCAATATTTATTCAATTACATACTCTTAAATTTAGAAATCTAGTAGATTACAATGTCATTCAAATCATGTACAAAGCAAATAATAACCAATTACCTGTTAATATTCAGAAACTGTTTAAAAAAAAGGGAAAGCAAATATGAACTAAGATGCAACTCTCTTTTTAATAAGCCAAAGGTTAGAACAAATGCAAAATACCATTGCACGTCTGTCACTGGAATTAAACTGTGGAGCTGTTGCTCTGAAAATATTAAAACATGTTCTACTCTGAAGAAATTCAAAAAATTGTACAAAGATGTGAAAATCTCCCAGTATCTCATTGTAAATGCCTTAAAGTTTTTTTTTTTTTTTTTTTTTTTTTTGTTATTTTGTCTACTTGTTCTATTTGATTTTCCTTGTTGATTTTGGGTATGACTTAAATTTTTATGTTATTGATTTTAAAATTGTAACGGGGTAACCACTATAAGCACTAGCTTCAGCCTACACTCTTTCGGTTGTTACCTCCGCCAAGGAGGTTATGTGATCATCGGCATTGGTTTGTCTGTCTGTCTGTCTGTCTGTTTGTTTGTTTGTTTGTTAGCAAGATAACTCAAAAACTTATGGACGGATTTTCATGAAACTTTCACAGATTGTCAGAAATGGGGTATCCTACAGATGATTACATTTTGGTGGTGATCTGGATCACCGTACAGAAGAAAACTGCCATTACGGAAAATGCCATTTTCGTGAATAACTGCTGAACCACTAATCCTATCATTGTCAATCCAATTGCTAGTCATATGTTTTCATGGTCAAGGAATCTGATAACGTACACACAATGTGATCATCGGCGTTGGTTTGTCTGTCTGTCTGTTTGTTTGTTTGTTTGTTTGTTAACAAGATAACTCAAAAACTTATGGACGGATTTTCATTAAATTTTCACAGATTGTCAGAAATGGGGTATCCTACAGATGATTATATTTTGGTGGTGATCCGGATCACCGTACAGAAGAAAACTGCCATTACGGAAAATGCAATTTTCGTGAATAACTACTGAACCACTAATCCTATCATTGTCAATCCAATTGCTAGTCATATGTTTACATGGTCAAGGAATCTGAAAACATACACACAAACACTGTATGGGGGGAACTGTGGCCGCCATTACGGAAAATGCCATTTTCGTGAATAACCACTGAACCACTAATCCTATCATTGTCAATCCAATTGCTAGTCATATGTTTTCATGGTCAAGGAATCTGAAAACGTACACACAAACACTGTATGGGGGGAACTGTGGCTGCCATTACAGAAAATGCCATTTTCGTGAATAACTACTGAACCACTAATCCTATCATTGTCAATCCAATTGCTAGTCATATGTTTTCGTGGTCAAGGAATCTGAAAACGTACACACAAACACTGTATGGGGGGAACTGTGTCTGCCATTATGGAAAATGTCATTTTCCTGAATAACTACTGAACCACTAATCCTATCATTGTGAATCCAATTGCTAGTCATATGTTTTCATGGTCAAGGAATCTGAAAACGTACACACAAACACTGTATGGGGGGAACTGTGGCGCTTGGCGGAGGTCTGCGCTCTCCGAGTGCTTTTCTAGTTAAACAATGTGGTTCTGACGACAGACCTCCTTTTTCCTGATCAAAAGCGGATTCTCATGCAATGCACCATAATAGTAATGTGCATTAGATTGTGCACCGCCACAACATAACTAACTGGGTATCAACTGTGATTGATGCCTTCCCTATTACCAAGCTATCACGTGCATTTTTGGCTCACACACACGGGCTTTGGTCAGCGCAAAACCCATCTTAAACTGTCATGATCACAGTTAACTTTAGATAATGCCATCATTTGCATTAAAGGGATGGGAAGGAGCGCTTTGGATTGGATTATCCAAAACACACCTCTGAATGATTAGACCAGCCTCTTTGCATCATATACCTGTAGAAGGTTCGTTTTTACAGCATTGTGATAAGGAAATGAACTTGGACACACCCATAAACGCATTCTGCGTCAGACAACTGACCATCCAACCCCGTCACTGTAATATGGCCCTAGATCACACAGGTTTAAATGGCACATTATTCATCATGGGGGAAAATCGATAGTAACAAATATAGAGAATGTGGAGTGGAAGAAATTGTAGAGCACATTTTATTGCACTGTCACAAGTATGGAAATGAATGGGAGAGAATGGAAAACAAAGTTAGAGAGGCAGGTAGTGAATGGGATTTTACTGGGATTCTGGGAACAGGAGGAGATGGAGAGATGACTGGGATCACTAGAAGGGATGTTCAATGCAATTACATCTTCATTATCAACACAAAACACTGTGACATTGAAATAAATGGGGCCTCTTTCACTTACGAATACTTAAAACAACTTACAAATTGTGACCATACATTTGTAGGTGTCACACTTACCAACGTTCCCTTGCCCTTGACTCTCACCCCCTTTTTCCTCCAGTCCAAGCCTGGCCAGCCTGACCCATCTCTCGTACCCAGTGTTATAAAGGGATTTATAACAGGTAGCGACGTGATGACGCAGCCGGCTGGTGACATCATCATGCTACCCTATAAGCAGGGAGAACCAGCCATCTTAGGTCTCTCTCCACCAACAGACACATAGGAGCTTAGTGCTCAGCCAGCTTTTATGGTATATTATATTACTGTGTGTAATAAAGCTCGTGGGTGTCTAAATGGGTTAAGATGTGCTGGGGTGGAATGCAGAAAAGAGCACCTACATTTCCACTGAAATACCCCACTCATAGCACAGTGTCTCTCCAATAGCCTCTCCTAACCAAATCCTACTGTCTGGCTTCTCGTGCCGACCCTGTTTTCACTAAATGACAGAGGGTGTCAGGAAGCCTCTGGCGCTATAACCAGGTTGCTCTGGGTAGGTGGGGCTCATCAGACTTGGGTGTCAGTCCACCTAGGAGAAGAACCACTCTGATTTCAAATCCAGGCAGGTGGTGCCCATTAGCCTTGGCCGACAAACTACCTAGGAGAAGGTAAACTCTGATTCCAAACCTCTGCTGCCTTGTGACTATACCTGATTACAGGAAAGGCTTCGGGAGTAAACCTCGAGGATAAATCCGGAGTGGAGCCCTAAGGTGGTTGGCAGATGCTCAGCACTACTTCCGGCAACTCCTGCAGTGGAACTGGTCCCAAACTGTATTGGATCATCCTTTCCTTTGGACTCAGCCAGTGACACAGAGAGGGGGACACTGATGTATGGGCAGCCCAGTGTCTCCATACTACCCTGCACAGGGTTTTTAGCGCAGACTGGAGAGGCCACTCCAGTGGCGTCGCAAGATTCCGGCACAACACGGGATGAGGCAGTTACCAGTTATAAGCTCCAACTGATTGGCGTAGGGAGGAGTGCCAGGGGTCTCGTCCGATGGTGGGAGAAGCCTTTGCAGCTTCATTGGGCAGCTACCGCCTGCCTCAAGCTGGGCAGCCCCCAGCCAGTAAGGTGCCACCCCGCCATGGCTTGCCTGCTCTACTGGGTGCATAGAGCTTAGGGGTCTCTCTTGACAAGCAAGCGTCAATCTGCACCAGGCAGTCAAAAGGAGAAACATACAAAGACTCCAGCTCTTTGATTTGCAAGCTGGAATGTTCGCACCATGTGCCCCGGACTTACCGCTGATCTCCAACAAATGGATGACTCTCGCAAGACTGCCATCATCAATAAGGAACTTGCACGACTTAACACCGATGTTGCCTGCCTTCAGGAAACCCACCTGGCCGACAGCGGCTCTCTTAGAGAATCAGACTACACCTCTTATTGACAGGGCCTGTCCCAGGACAAGTCCAGGCAGCATGGTGTAGGTTTTGCAGTGAGGAACTCACTGATTGCCACCACAGAAACCCCTACAGGAGGGTCTGAAAGAATCCTCGCCCTCCGCATGAAGACATCGTCGGGCTTTGTGAACATCCTTTCTGTGTATGCCCCGACCCTCACGTCCACTCCAGAAGCCAAAGATCAGTTCTACGAAGGTCTAGAGCAGTGATTCTCAACTGGTGGGTCGCGACCCAAAAGTGGGTCGTGGACCTGTTTTCAGTGGGTTGCGGGCCTTTGCCTGGGCAAATAAAATAGCAAGAAATAAATCAACATAGTGTCATTCACACTCCTTAACAGTAGATGGCAGTAGGTGGTGGGCGACACCATATTTCGCACCACAGAAGAAGACTCGCAACGTTTGTTTGTATATGCTAATTGAGCATGGCGAAACAGACTGGATATGCGATCCCTTTGGAATCGACATGGAAAGCGTTACGTTGCCAAGCAACGAAGAGAGTCAGCTGGTGGAGCTATCATGTGACCGCACACTGAAAAAGAGGTTCACGGAGGTAAGCCCCTCGCAGTTCTGGTGCAGCACTTTGATGAGCGAGTATCCTTCTCTTGCCATTCAAGCAGTAAAAACCCTCCTACCTTTCAGCCCTACCTATCTCTGTGAGTGTGGCTTCTCAGCTGTGGTTCAGTTGAAGACAAAACAAAGAAACAGACTGGACATTGAGCATGACCTCAGAGTCGCTTTGTCTAATATAACTCCAGACATTGAGGCTCTTGTCAAGAGCAAAAAACATCCCCAGTTCTCCCATTAATTCCTCCAGACTCAGGTCTATGATGTCACTGTTACAGGTTTTAGTGAGTGTTCCTTCATTTTCTTCAAAGCACATAACCTTATCAGTAGGTAAATACTGAAAAAACAATCAGAAGAAAAGTCAGTTTTGAGACTTGAATTCTTTTGAATTGCACTTTTTGGTTAATTTTTAATTTAAAATGCAGCTAATTCAACATTAAAGGGAATTGTTCCCTCTGTTGTATTGCCACTTACTGGTCATTTTGGTTAATCATTAAATTTGTTTTGTGTTTGTATACTGTAATATTCTGTTCTTCTACCTCAGGTTCAAAATGCACAATCTTTACATTCAATAAATTTGAGAATTTGAAAATCTTTGATTTGGGTTGCTGCTTGTCATTGAGGGGTGATGGTGGGTCCCAAAGCCAGACCAGTTGAGAACCACTGCTCTAGAGGAAGTGCTATCTAGAATCCCCTGCTCTGAAGGTTTATTTTTGCTAGGCGACTTCAACGCTCGCATTGGAGCAGACTGGAAACTGTGGTCATCCTGTCTTGGCCACTTTGGCATAGGCAGGATGAACGAGAGTGGACAGAGGCTGTTGGAATTCTGTTGTCATCATGGCCTCTGCATTACAAACTCCTACTTCAAGTGTAAAGAGCTGCAGAAAATGTCTTGGAGACACCCCCGGTCCCGTCACTGGCACCAGCTAGATCTTGTCATCACCAGAAGAGCGGACCTCAGCAGTGTTCTTCACACGAGGAGCTATTACAGCGTTGACTGTGATACAGATTATTCCCTTGTTGCCAGTAAGGTCAGACTGAAGTCAATGGAGATCCACCATGCCAAGACTAAGGGTCGCCCCCGCATCAACACCTGCGGAATTTCCGATCCGATCAAGGCTCAGACCTTCGCTGTCAGCTCTCAGAGGAAACTTGAAGCTCACCTCCAGTCCGATATCCCAGGCGACGTGGATGCCAAATGGAACCACCTTCGCGATGCCATCTATGACTCAGCCATGACCGCATTCGGAAAGAAAGAATGCAAAAATGCTGACTGGTTTGAGGCTCACTGGGATGAAATGCAGCCAGTCACAGAGGCCAAAAGAGAAGCACTGCTGGCTCACAAGCAGAACCCTTGCCCTGGCACACGCAACACCCTTCGAGCAGCAAGGAGCAAGGCACAGCAGATTGCCCGCTGTTGCACCAGTGAGTACTGGCTGGACCTGTGCACCAACATCCAAGTAGCTGCTGATTGCGGATATGCCAAAGGAATGTATGAGGGCATCAAAACAGCTATCGGCCCCACAAGCATCAAAACAGCACCACTCAAAGCCAAGACAGGCGAAGCCATCACCGACAAGAGCAAGCAACTTCAGCGCTGGGTCGAGCATTATCTTGAATTGTACTCGACCCAGAACATTGTGACAGATGTTGCCCTTGATGCCTTGCCTGGTCTACCAGTCACGGAAGAGCTTGGCAAAATGCCCACGCTGGAAGAGCTCAGCAAAGCCATAGACTACCTCACCTGTGGCAAGGCTCCAGGGAAAGACAGTATCCCTCCAGAAGTTCTGAAACATGGGAAAACAGCCATCTTACAACCACTATATGATCTCCTCTGCCTTTGCTAGGAGCAAGGTCACATTCCCCAAGATATGAGAGATACCAACATAGTCACGCTGTATAAGAACAAAGGCCACCACAGTCACTGCAACAATTACCGCAACATCTGTCTTCTGAGCATAGTTGGCAAAGTCTTCACCCGGGTCACCCTGTTCCGCCTGCAGAGCCTTGATTTGCGAGTTTATCCTGAGTCCCAGTGTGGCTTCAGAGCCAGAAGGTCCACAGTGGATATGATCTTCTCCCGCCGTCAGCTGCAAGAGAAGTGTCGAGAGCAGCAGCAGCCATTGTTCCTTGTGTTCGTGGACTTGACCAAAGCCTTTGACTTAGTTAGTCGAAGTGGGCTCTTCCAGATCCTGCGAAAGATTGGTTGTCCCCCAAAGCTCCTTGCAATCATCTCCTCCTTCCACATGGACATGCATGGTGCTGTTTGCTTTGATGGAGCCACCTCAGATACCTTCCCAATCAGCGGTGGAGTGAAGCAGGGTTGCGTTCTAGCACCAACTCTCTTTGGGATTTTTTTCTCAATGCCCCTCCACTACGCCTTCGGCGACTGTCCTGAAGGTGTCTACGTCTGCACGAGATCAGATGGAAAACTCCTCAACATTGCAAGACTTTGTGCTAAAACCAAAGTCTACGAGGTCCTCATACGTGAGCTGCTGTTTGCAGACGATGCTGCTCTAGCATCGCACAGTGAGGAGGGCCTGCAACACCTGGTCGACAAACTGTCCCATGCCTGCAAGGAGTTTGGGCTCATGATCAGCCTTAAGAAAACCAACATCATGGTGCAAGATGCTGTCTCCTCTCCTGTCATTACCATTGACAACACACAGCTGGAGGTTGTGGACACCCTCCAACTACCTAGGGTCCACTGTTTCAAACACGCTCTCGTTGGACACCGAGATCAGCTCCAGAATCACCAAAGCAGCTGCTGTCATGGCCAAACTAAACAAGCGTGTGCAACAATCTGCTGAGTTTGAAGACCAAGTTACTTGTATACCAAGCTTGCGTCCTGTCCACTCTCCTGTACTGTAGCGAGTCCTGGACAGCCTATGCCAGGCAGGAGAAGTGGTTAAACGGGTTCCACCTCCACTGTCTTTGGCGCCTTATGCACATCAAGGGGCAGGACAGAGTCCCCAACACCGAGGTCCTTGAGCGCGCTGACTTGCCAAGCATCCCTGCATTTATCAGCCAGAGATGACTCCGGTGGCTCAGCCACCTGCACCGCATGGAGCCTGACTGTCTGCCGAGAGAAATCCTTTGTGGAGAATTGCGGGTGGGCGTCCGCTGTGTAGGCCGACCGCTGTTGCGTTTTAAAGATGTCTGCAAACGCAGCATGCGGTGTGCGCAGATCAACACCAGTAACTGGGAGGTTATTGCCAAAGATTGAGCCACCTAGCACCACAGTGTCAAAGAAGGTGTTCTCAAGATGAAAGCGAACATGAGAGTCCAGATGGCGACGAAGCGTGCGGTGAGGTAAGAACGTGCAGCATCGGCACATGCACCATCAATCTTCATCTGCGCCAACTCCTCCAAAGACTGCCACTCAAGGATTGGGCTGTATAGTCATTCCATACACTGCTCCAACCCTTGACGCGCTAACCATCGCCTCTTCGAGACGAGGATGCCAGAGAGAGAGAGAATGAAGCTCGTGTTCAAAGAAAACACCACTGTCTGTGCATCATTCCGGGTTTCCAGACATAACATTTGGCAACGAAAGTAAAACCATGGAAGGGTGCTTGAGGCCACCACGACCATTTCTGGAAGACCCCGGTGAGTCATCTGTTCCTTGGCTGCACTGGTTTGATGCTTTCACCACCTACATATCAGCATTTGGCCTGGATAAGATAAACGACATACGGAAGACAGCTCTACTGACTCACTATCTGAACATGGAGGGCTCTCGTATTTACAGCGTGATAAGACCAACAGTACCGTGTGCCAAAGCAGTCAAGCAGCTATCTAGCCATCGTGCTTTACACTACGGCGACTACGATGGGTGTATTGGTTTGCTAACCAAACACTTCGATGTTCTAGAGAATGTGATGGCCCTGTGGTCCATGTTCTACCAGCGCAGACAGCGAGAGGGTGAGTTGTTCATACAGTACGTGGATGCCCTTCGCTGCTTGGCTAGCACGTGCAAGTTTGGACACGTGAAGGACAGATTGATAATGTTACAGTTCGAGTGCTTCACGGTGAGTTCAATGTTGTGAGCCATACTGGGGGAGCAGCTGGACGACCAGACAGTGGCAGACACAGTGAAGAAGCTGCAGGAGACGCTGCTGGAGTTCATGCACTACCTATCGGTGACAGAGCAATGGAATTGGCATTTCAGCTGGAGATGACGGCTCAGGTGGCACCGCAACTGGCGGGGCCGCACTCATGTTCCCCGCAAACAGTTTTGCTGGTGCAGATGGTTGCTCCGGTTGCTGAGCCCGCCAACTCCACACCATTTCAGGAGGGCCCCGAGTTACTCACTGCAGGACTGCAGGGCACCATGGAGCTAATCTGTGACAAGCTAATGGAAGAACACAGCACAGAGAGTGAACACAGTGCAAAGGGAGAATGCGGCATACAGAATGACCACAGCACAGAGGGTGAACACGAGGCAGAAAACAAACACAACACAGAGGGAGAGCAGCGACTGGATGCAAATCCATTCCTTGCCCAGCGTGAGTTTCAGAGAGTCACTGCGGAGCAGCAGGAGAAGGAACCCGTGTCTATCGGGAACGATGACGATGAGAGTACAGCCGTCCTGTGCGCACAGGAGGAACGCTGCCCAGAGGGGGGACAGCAACCGGACTCACCTCCATTCCTTGCCAGGCATGAGCTTCAGACAGCCACTGTGGAGTTGCAGGAAAGGGAGTTTGTGGAGAAAGGGGACCCCGGTGACCGAAGATGGCCCGGTGCGCGTCCCGTTACCAACAATAGCAACACATCACCCCAACCTCAACCAGCATCAGGTGAAAGAGAAAAGGAACCGGAATGCTTCTGAATCCATGGCCGGCATCAGCCTTCAGGAGCCACCGCTGAGAAGCAGGATGAAGAGTCCATGACCCAACAGAATGTAGCAGAAAAACAACAGCCTGGTGGTTGCCCAGCAGCAAACCACAACGCCGAATGCAGCCAAACAGAGTGCCACTCACAGTGATGAACTGGGTTCAGGCCCACGGAACCAAGCAACCAGGCTCACAGTCGGCCGTAACATTGCCACCACCACCGACACGTATGAAGATAGTGGCACAGCTGAGACCAGCCGCCGTTCAAATAGCAGATGGCTCGAGATGACAGGCTGGCCATTTGCGGGAGGTGAGAGCAGCTGCTGCAGATTGGGATGCGGCATTGGATCTGATTCAGCAGGTGTGGGATCCAGGCTGGGATACTGTTGATGATCGTGCTGTGACTCCAGAGGGATGGCACCCCGGGCCTGCTGAAACTGGAACCGCCAGGGGCGCATCCACCACAGGCCTGCTACAAGGCCCCTCCAGCAGGACTGCCTTCCCCATGGAAGACTGTCAGAAAAAAGACTGATTAGCTAGGAGCACGGCTGCCAGAATGAGTGACAGAATAATCCACTCAGCTGCATTGGGTTAAGCAGTGGTCCACCCGCTAACCCTAGTTATTGTTGTTAATGTTGTTTAGGCTAAATTGGGGAGGGTAACAATCTGTTGATGTGTTCTGTTTTTTCCAAGTGGCGGGGGGGTGAATGTTATCAAGGGATTTATAACAGGTAGCAGTGTGATGATGCAGCCGGCTGGGGATGTCATCAGGCCAGCCTATAAGTAGGGAGAACTGGCCATCTTTGGTCTCTCTCCACCGATAGACACATAGGAGCTTAATGCTCAGCCAACCTGTATGGTATATTATATTACTGTGTGTGATAAAGTTTGTGTTCAAAGAAGACACCATACTCTGTGCATCATTCCGGGTTTCCAGACATAACACCCAGAAGACCTCATCACGTCATCTCTCCACTGCTCCAATGCAGAGGATCAACTACCCGGACATCACCGCTACCGCAGCCATCAACACCTGTAAGATAAAAACAACAATTCATTATTTCTAGCCATCCCCTGTTCCTCATAGTCATCTATCTCCTCTGTCTTCCCCGCAGGGTTGCCAGATTCTCTGCGCACAAATCTCACCGCACAGTTCAATAAAATCATTGTTTACACTTGTCATTTTGGTCTCATCATTGTCTGCTTTTAGGCCTAATTACCAAACCATGTAAATTTCACTTTATGATAAAAACAGATGGACCGAAACAGTTTCTGATTGTTGCTCATGCTAGGAGGTGGTAACAAGAGCTAGCAGCCGGCTAGCAGTGTAAACATCATCATGGTCATCAAGGCAAAGTTTTGGAGGAAGCTGTCACAGTTATCCAGGTAAAAGCCTGGATAACGCTGTAAACTTAAACATGACAGCATTTTGGGAGTTTCCATGGCCGTGATCCAGCTTGTTTGACTTTGCAATATCTGTATGGTGCACTGAGCAGCTCCGGTACGGAATGCACCCAGGCTAAACTATCCCGTTTGCACTTACGATTAACCGTGATCAAAATATCTGTCGTTGTTAACGGGGGATTAACACAATAACGGCAAGGCCACCACTTCAGGGGTGGTGGATAAGGAAATCCTGTCATGTTTATATTAGCAATGTGAAGATGAACTGTTAGCGGTATATCATTTTTCTTTAGCTAGATAATGTATTTTAAAACTTTGAAGTTACATTTTTTGCTGTATTGGCATTTCTCAAGCGGGCACAAGCTTATTAGCTAAATCTCATGCTGTGGGTGACACACATTGTGGGCTCACGTTTCCACAGAGACAGGACTGCATGTGTATTGAGGGTGTCACGTCTGCAAGGACAAAGGACTCGAATCTGCAGAAGATAACAAGGAGGTGTGAGATTTGTCTCTTTGTCCCACAGAAGATGCCCCGGAGAGATTTCCGGTTCATCAGGAAATGAGAGACAATGGTGAAGATTCAAAGGGATGCTTTGTGACTGTATGTTTACTGAAAACACCATGTGACTTGAATTCTGATGCTGGAAACATATAAAAGGGTGATGAGATATGATTCTTTCTCTTTCCTGCTTTGAGAATGCTAGAAGCTGTGTTTTGTCAATAAAGCTGGTTTACGACTAAACTCAGCCTCATCATTTGAGCACATCTTCTACAATGCTACCATTTGGTGAATTTGAAGAACTTTATTATTCAAGTTAAATAAACATGCCCTTCATTAAGCTTTATTAAGAAAGTGCAGTAACAAAGTGAATTAAATTTTGGTGACATTTTTGTGCGAGAAAATGAAAGTTACAGTTAAATGCAATCTTTTACTTTTTGGCTTTTACCTGAACATAAATTGTACTTAAATGCTAAAATAACACATACTTTTCCTCAGATTGCAACAACATGTTGGTAATTTTAAACACATAAAGAAAGTTGTTGTCAAGAAATGTTGTGGGGAACCCACTCAGTGGTTACTCAGTAGTTTTCCCTCAGACTGAAGTGGCAGATCAAATGTGGGGAGTGGGGGAGTGATATGTTAATGCAGCACCCCAGGTAGCAGAGAAGTGATAGTGCTGTGATATAAAAGAGAGTGCCTGCAACCTGGGGGAAGTTTTCTGATTCTGGAGAATGTGAGAGAGAGTAGAATAAAGCGTCATCTGCTCGGAAAAGTTTGGCCTGGTTATTCTCTTCACACTGGCAACCCTTGATGCACAATGGAACGTGAGGCGAACACCCAGGAGACAACCCAGACGGGAAGTGCCAGCAAGGCGTGCACCATTTCGGTCAAACTCCCAGACTTTTGGCTACATGACCCGAAGTCTTGGTTCCTTCACACTGAGGCCCAGTTCGCGCTCCGGAGAATAACAGCAGATGACACCAGATATTACTATGTGGTCGCAGCGCTGGACGTACGCACAACTCAGCAGGTGGCGAGCCTGCTCCAACAGCCCCCAGCCCACGACAAATACGGTGCTCTCAAAACTGCGCTGACCCTGCGCTACACGGTCTCGGACTGTGAGAGAGCGGAGAGGCTCCTGACGCTCTCCGAGTTAGGAGACGGGTCGGCGGTCGAATTGATGGAGAAGATGTTTTCCTCCAGAACCTCCCAACAGCGGGCAGAGCGGTCCTACCCAATTCGCCGCTGCTGGCCGCGCGCAACTAGTGGGTGCTAGCCCAGGAGGCAGATCAGATTATCCTCACCACCAGAGCCCTCACAGTGAACACAGCGGCGTCGGAACCCAGAGAGACGGCCATCGGAGGCAAGGAGCCAGCAATGGTGGCTGCAGCGGAGGCCAAGAAGCACCCGAGAGACACACTCTGTTTCTACCACCGCAGTTTTGGAGAGGACGCACGCCAATGCGTGCCACTGTGCCAATTCAAGCGTTCGGGAAATGCCAGGACCGGCAGTCGGTAGCAGCTGCGACCGCCAGTGAAGCAAACAAGCTGCTCTATGTGACAGAGTCACGCTCGGGGAAACGGTTCCTCGTGGACTCCGGCTCCCAAAAGAGCCTCATCCTGCCATCCTACACTGACTGGCTGGTGGGAACTAGCGACCCCAAGCTCACGGCCGCAAATGGCTCAGACATTAAGACTTTTGGAGAGAGGACACTGACTGTATCCTTGCATGGCCGTACATACCAATGGACATTCGTCATAGCGGCATGTAACTTCCCCATTTTAGGCGCTGATTTTTTGTGTGCACACGGACTACCAATCGATTTTGCTAACAGATGCCTGATTAACGCAATGTCTTTTGATTCTCTCCCCTGTACAGCTAGAGGAGCCACGCCCACAACACTAGCCAACGTCACAACTCCAGCGGGTAAGTTCCACACACTACTCAACCAGTTCCCAGCACTCACGGTCCTGACTTTTTCTGCGACCGTCACTAAACACGGGGTGGAGCACATCATTACCACTACGGGGCTGCCCGTTTTTGCACGACCTCGGCGCCTGGACGCAGCTAAACTGGCCATAGCGCATGAGGAGTTTGCCAACTTGGAAAAGTTGGGCATCATCAGGCACTCAAACAGCCCATGGGCATCCCCGCTACATATGGCCGAGGGATCGTGGCGACTGTGCGGAGATTTCCGCAGATTGAACAACACCACAGCGCACGACCGCTACCCCATCCCTCATATTCAGGATTTTTCCATTCACTTCACCGGGGCATGCATTTTTTCCAAGATAGACCTGGTCCACGGTTACCACCAGGTCCCGGTGCGCACTGAGGACATACCTAAAATGGCAGTAATAGCCCCGTTTGGTCTGTTTGAGTTTTTACGTATGCCTTTCGGGCTAAAAGTCGCGGTGCAGACATTCCAATGCATGATGGATGTGGTGTTGTATGATCTGCTGTTTGTGTTTGTTTACCTGGATGACATCCTGGTAGCCAGCGCGTCCGAGGACGAACACGTAGCCCACCTCAGGACAGTTTTCCAAAGGTTGGAGTAGCACGGATTAATAATCAACCTGGCGAAGTGCCAGTTCGGGGTGATGGGGATCGAGTTTTTGGGCCACCGCATCTCACCAGAGGGTGCGATACCCTTACCGTACAAGGTGCGCGCTGTGGCGAATTTTCCCCGGCCTCAGACGGTCAGGGCGCTGCAGGAGTTTTTGGGGATGGTTAACTTGTACAATCGTTTCCTCCCCCGCGCTGCCCAGCTCATGCAGCCGTTGTACTTGTGCTTAAGTACAACGGGTGCTTGCGCTGTGCTTAAGAAACGGAAGCCGGCGGACAGAGTCGACTGGACTCCTGAGCGAGAGCAGGCATTTTCCGAGGTTAAAACAGCTCTGGCGAACGCCGCACTGTTGGAGCACCCGGACCCATCGGCTAGGATAGCGCCCACTACCGATGCATCAGACGTGGCCATAGGGGCAGTTGTGGAGCAGTGCGTCGCCGGTTCTTGGCAGCCACTCTCCTTTTTTAGCAGGTCTTTGCACGACAATGAGCGTAAATACAGTGCGTTCGACAGAGAGTTACTGGCTCTCCACCCGGCTATACGCCACTTCCAGTTCTGGCTGGAAGGGCGCACCTTCACTGCGTTCGTGGACCACAAGCCCCTTACGTACGTGATGGCCAAGGTTTCGAAACCATGGTCAGCCCGGCAGCAGAGACAGCTGGCCACAATCTCGGAGTTTACGACCGACATTCGACATGTGGCCGGTAAACTCAACGTGGTGGCTGACTGCCTCTCGCGCGCATTAGTGGCCCCAGTCTACGTGGGGATAGATTAAACGGCCATGGTCGCTGCGCAGATTGGCGATGCGGACATTTGCGCGCTCCAGTCTGGACCAACAGGGTTAAGGCTGGAGAGCAGAGTGCTGCAACACGGGGGGCCCCCCCTAGTCTGTGATGTCTCTACAGGCCGCCCGCGACCAGTGGTCCCATGCGCTTGGCGCCGCCACGTTTTTGAGTCGGTTCACTCCCTGGCGCACCCAGGAGTGCACGCGTCAGTCAAAATGGTGGGAACAAAGTTCGTCTGGCCGAGCCTGCGCAAGCAGGTGAAAGAGTGGGCTGCAGCCTGTGTAGCGTGCCAGCGAGCCAAAGTGCACGGGCACATGAAGGCCTCTTTGGAGCCGTTCCATATCCTGGCTAAGAGGTTTGATCACGTTCACGTGGACCTCATGGGCCCCCTCCCACCATCGCAGGGGTTCACGCACCTCCTGACAGTGGTGGACCGCACCACACGCTGGCTCAAAGCAGTCTCGCTAGCTTCCACCACGTCCGCAGATGTGGCACGCGCTTTTTTGACAACATGGGTGGCACGTTTCGGCACCTCTTTGGACATCATGTCTGATCGGGGCCCGCAGTTTGTTTCCAACCTCTGGTCCATAATGGCCAGGAGCCTGGGTGTCTCAATTCATCGCACGACAGCGTACAACCCACAAGCCAATGGGTTATGCAAGCGTTTCCATAGGTCATTTAAAGCAGCGCTCAGCGCTTCGCTTACGGATGCAAATTGGGTGGACCGGTTGCCGTGGGTTCTATTAGGGTTGAGTTCAGCACCAAAGGAGGATTTGGCAGCCTTCCCAGGAGAGCTGGTTTTTTCCCAGCCGCTGCGGCTCCCCGGGGAATTTTTGCCGGATAACCCCGCACCGAACACCGATCCATCCCCGCGTTCAAGACATAGCGCAGAGGCAGGGATGCTACCCGGCCCGGCCCACCACTGTTTTCCACGTGATTTTGTGCCAAAAACCTTGAAGGACGCGTCGTTTGTATTTGTCAGGCACAATGCCCACTGGACCCCATTGCGCCCACCTTACGATGGCCCGTTCAGAGTGCTGGAACCCGGGGACAAACATTTTGTGTTAGACTTGTGGGGTCACCGGGTGACAATCTGTATAGACAGGCTTAAGCCCACCTTTGTTTTAGCAGACAAATAGGTGGTGTTGGTCTGAGATCCTTGGCGCGGAAGACCCCCACGGAGAACTCCCCAGGTAAATGAATCGTCAGATCAGTCACACGAGCATGCTGAAGGTGTTTCCCTCCTCCCCATTGTCTCTCCACAGACGGTCACACCCCCAGGAACCCCCCACCGGCATAGCAGCGCCTTGGAGCCGAAGATCCCCCATTACAGCAGCTACGGGCGGAGGCTGAAGCCCAAAGGACATGGGGGTTAAGACTCAGTCTAAGATTCTGGGGAGGGGGGGGACCCACTCAGTAGTTACTCAGTAGTTTTCCCTCAGACTGAAGTGGCAGATCAAAGGTGGGGAGTGGGGGAGTGATATGTTAATGCAGCACCCCAGGTAGCAGAGAAGTGTTAGTGCTGTGATATAAAAGAGAGTGCCTGCAATCTGGGGGAAGTTTTCTGATTCTGGAGAATGTGAGAGAGAGTGGAATAACCACCATCAGGGTGTGAATGTGTGTGTGAATGGGTGGATAGCAGGATCTGTAAAGCGCTTTGGTCATCAAGAGATGAGAATAAAAGCGCTATATAAGTGAATGCCATTTACCATTTACCATTTTACCAATAAAGCTTCATCTGCTCGGAAAAGTTCGGCCTGGTTATTCTCTCCACAATGTAATTAAAATTCATAACCAGAACAATATCCACATTAATATGTCCAAACTAAATACCATAACAATTTATTTTATTTAAGTTAGTGTTTTTCAATTAGAGTATAAAACAAAATTTTAAAAATATACAGAAAAGTTTTAAGTAATTGTTTAAGTCTAAATAAACAGATGCCACATTTTTTTTAAATCCCTGTAATTGGTTTAATATTAAGATTTTTTTTCCTCCTTTTGCATCTCTGCAATGTGGACCATGGGACGTTTGATGTGATTTTATTTTCAGTCTGTTTGCAGATTTATGTTGATGCAGCAGATGACTTGCTCTTCTGCTACTCCAGCCGTCTAGAGCCTCATTCAAAAATAATAACTCACAGCTGCAGGGAAACTGATCCGTTACGTAACAAACATCTCTGAGACATGACAAATGTTAAAACTACCACTGGGGCACACGCTTGAGGCTGTTTTTTTTTTGTTTTTTTTTTTGATGGTTGAGGTCAATTTAATAAATTTTGCATTTGTATTTTTAACACATGGAGAATGTTGAGGCTTATTGTTATGCCCCTTGTGGTCCATCAGCAGTATTCTCTTCTGGCATAGAGATCAGCATGTTAGGAATGTATGTTTTTAGAATCTAAAAGTTATTTTTGATAACTTTTTTTTTTTTTTTTTTTTTTTTTTTTTTTTTTTTTCTCTCGGCGCCACACGAGTCGGCTGCCTTTTGCAACAGCGGCTCGATTCCGAGTCTTTTTCCCTTCCTCTCTCTTTTGATCCGTCTTTTTTTTTCACCCCACTTATATCACGGACACACAGATCGTCCTAAATGTCTCCTGAGCCGGTGGACGGAGCCACTGTCTATAGCAGGATACGATACAGCAGAGAACAGCTGCTAGCATTCAACCGCCACCCGGTCCCATTGGAAAAACTCGACATACCGAGAGAACTGAGGCGAAAACGCCGCGGCTGCCGGGCTGGAGTAAGGCGGAGGACAAAAAATATAAGGTACAGACCCTCCCTTCCATCTGTTGTCATGGGAAATGTACGGTCGATACTGGGAAAGTTAGATGAGCTAGCGGCTATCTCCCGTTATGATAGCACATACCGGGAGTGCTCTCTCCTTTTGTTTACTGAGACGTGGCTAACTGAACTAGCAGCAGATGCTAACATTGAGCTGGAGGGTTTTCACATGATACGAGCTGACCGAACACCAGACAGTGGCAAGGCTAGGGGCGGTGGAGTGATAATGTATGTTAACAACAACTGGTGCAGACCGGGACATATCACTGTTAAACAACGACACTGCAGCAAAGACATTGAGTTGCTAGCTGTTAGCATGAGGCCTACATATCTCCCGAGAGAACACTCACACGTGATCTGCATTGTTGTTTATGCAAATCCGACGGCGAACGCTGGGACAGCACGTGACGTCATCCATTCAGTAACCAGCAGGCTGCAGACAGATCACCCAGATGCTCTTCTCCTCATCTCAGGCGATTTCAACCATGTTTCACTGTCTCCCATTCTACCCACGTTCACCCAGTATGTCACATGCCACACTAGAGACAATAAAACACTGGATTTATTCTACGCAAACACTAAGGAGGCGTACACCTCATCACAACTCCCCCCACTCGGGAGATCGGATCACAACTTGGTTCATCTCCGGCCGGTGTACAAACCCCTAGTGCACAGACAACCTCCGGCCATGCACACTGTGGAGTTATGGTCTGAGGAGACAATGGACACCCTAAAGGGCTGTTTTGAAGCCACCGCCTGGAAGCAGCTCTGCGATCCACATGGTGAGGACATCGATGGCCTCATTCACACCTTCACGGGCTACCTCAGCTTCTGTGTGGACAAATCCGTTCCCACCAAGACCATACGGCGTCACTCAAACAACAAACCCTGGATCAACCCTGAGATAAAAACACTTCTGAGAGAGAAGAAGAGGATCTTCAGGTCAGGGAACAGGGAGATGCTGAAGTCCGTACAGAGGGAGCTGAGGAGAAAGATCAGAGAAGGCAAGGACAGCTTCAGGAAGAAGATGGAGGACAAGCTGCAACAGAGCGACATCAGCGGGGTCTGGAGAAACCTCAAAACCATCTCGGGGCTCCAGAATACCTCCCCCCAGGCCACAGGGGGCAGGGAGTGGGCGAACAACCTGAATCTGTTTTTCAATAGATTTGACCAACCGCCCTCCCCCCTGACTGCACAACAACCACTGCTGCCTCTAAAGAAATCAAGTCCTGCTGCCCACTCCCCACTCCACCAACACCCCCCCACTCCCAACACACAGCCCCCCATCCTGACCCTGACCAGGACCCAGGTGAGGACGGAGCTGAGGAAGATCAAGGCGAGGAAGGCGCCGGGACCGGACGGCATCAGCGCAAAGCTCCTCAAGTCCTGTGCAGACCAGCTGTGTGGGATTGTGACGTATATCTTCAACATGAGCCTGAAACTGGGGAGGGTACCACAGCTGTGGAAAACATCTTGTGTGGTACCTGTACCAAAAACTTCCCACCCCAAAGACCTGAACAGCTACAGACCGGTGGCCTTGACGTCCCACTTGATGAAGACCCTGGAGAGACTGCTCCTTGCTCACCTCCGCCCCCTGGTGGAACCAGCGATGGATCCACTCCAGTTCGCCTACCAGCATGGCATTGGGGTGGAGGATGCGGTGATCTTCCTCCTTCACCGTTCTCTGTCCCACCTGGAGAAGCCCGGGAATATGGTGAGGATCATGTTCTTTGACTTCTCCAGTGCTTTCAACACCATCCAACCGATGATCCTGAAGGACAAGCTGCTGCGCGCAGGGGTGGACCAGCACCTGTCATCATGGATCCTGGACTACCTCACGAACCGGCCTCAGTTTGTGAGAACCCGGGACTGTGTGTCCGACACGATCATCAGTAGCACGGGGGCCCCCCAGGGAACGGTGCTGGCTCCCTTCCTGTTCACTCTTTATACTGCGGACTTCTCACACAACACAACACACTGCCATCTACAGAAGTTCTCTGATGACTCTGCGATCGTTGGCCTCATCTCCAATGGAGATGAAGCTGAGTACAGAGGGCTTATCCAGGACTTCGTGGACTGGTGCCATCGGAACTGCCTCCAGATCAACGCGAGGAAAACTAAGGAGCTGGTGGTGGACTGCCGCAGGCATGGGCAGCCCCTCACAGTACCAGTAAATATACAGGGAACAGACATCGAGATGGTGACATCCTATAAGTACCTGGGTATTCATCTGAACAATAAACTAGACTGGTCACACAATACTGATGCACTCTACAAGAAGGGACAGCGCAGGCTGTTCCTGCTGAGGAGACTCAGGTCTTTTGGTGTACAAGGGGCGCTGCTGAAGTCATTCTATGACACGGTGGTGGCATCAGCCATCACTTTTGGAGTGGTCTGCTGGGGCAGTGGCATTACTGCAGCCGATAGGAAGAGACTGAACAAACTGATTAAGAAAGCTAGCTCTGTCCTGGGGCAGCGCCTTGATCCGATGGAGGAGATAGGAGAGAGAAGGACGGTGGCTAAACTGTCATCTCTGCTGGAGTCCGAGTTCCACCCTATGCAGGACATACTGAATGCACTGAGGAGCTCATTTAGCAGCAGACTACATCATCCCAGGTGCACAACCGAGAGGTTTCGTAGGTCCTTCCTACCAACGGCTGTCAGACTGTACAACCTAAGCAGGGCTGCTCGCAGAGATAGCAAAAAGACGTAACAAACTAATAGTTTTTTGAATGCAAAAGATGCAATAGACTTACACAATGGTCCCCTCCGGCATACAACTAGGAACATACCGGTCGCTATGGAGGGTGAGAATATGTATGGGCACATAATCATACCATGTAGGATAACTAAGTAGACGGTTATGCTGTTTCATTCCATCTAGCAACAATGCTCTGCACTGTGTGTGTTTATATATTTGCATATTTATTCCATCTAGCTACAATGCTCAGCACTGGGTGTGTTTATATATTTATATATCTACATATTATTCCATCTAGCTACATTGCTCCGCACTGTGTGTGTTTATATACTTGCATATTTATTCCACCTAGCTACAATGCTCTGCACTGTGTGTTCATATATTCATATATTTATTCCATCCAGCTACAATGCTCTGCACTGTGTGTCTGTGTGTGTGTGTATATATATATATTTTATAGTAATACGTACATATGTTTATTAGCTGCTCTTGCTTGCTTGTTTTTTTTTCTTGCCTTCTGATTGTTGCTCTGAGTGTTGCTATCCCTGTGCTGTTGCAATCCTGGAATTTCCCCGTTGTGGGACTAATAAAGGCTTATCTTATCTTATCTTATCTTATCTTAGATATGTGCATATTAGTCCATCTAAAAATAGAATATTGTGAAAAAAAGCTGTTCCTTTTAGTAAATCAATTTTTTAAAGTTAAACTTTGGCATTTTCTATATTTATCACTCACAGAGTGAGCTATATCAACCCTTTTTTTGCTTTAAATTTAGATTATTATGGCTTAGTTATGAAAGTCAAGTTAATGAATCATGATGTTCCAATTTTTTGAGATGTACTAGTATATGCATTTTATTCATTTTCTTTTTAATAAAATTTGTTATAAATTCAATTCAATTCAATTCAACTTTACTTATATAGCGCCATTTCACAACAACAGTCATCTCATAGCACTATCAACTGTAGGGGGAACCCCCACAGGTGCAGAAAGACCCCAGCAATCAGGCGATCCCCTGTGAGCAAGCACTTGGCGACGGTGGAGAGGAAAAACTCCCTTTTAACAGGAAGAAACCTCCAGCAGAACCAGGCTCAGGGAGGGGCAGTCATCTGCTGTGACTGGCTGGGGGGTGAGGGGATAGAGAAGATGAAAAGAACAGACATGTAGAGAGCAAACAGCACGATGGGGACTCAATCTATGGGAGAGAACAAACAAATGTTAATGACCAGCAAAAAAAATATTTCATTGAGAGTGAGGAAAGGAGTGAGGCCCAGTGCATTACTGGAGGTCCCCCGGCTGACTAAACCTATTAGCAGCATAACTATGGGAGGGTTCAGAAACACATGATCCCTCCCTAATTGTAGGCTATATCAAAAAGGTAGGTTTTAGCCCTATTCTTAAAAACAGAGATCGAGTCTGACTCCCGAATCCAGATTGGCAGCTGGTTCCACAGGAGAGGAGATTGATAACTGAAGGCTCTGCCTCCCATTGTACTTTTGGAGATTCTAGGTATTACAAGTAATTCTGCATTTTGGGAGCGTAGTGCTCTGTTAGGATAATACGGTAGTATCAGATCTTTTAAATAAAAAGGAGCCTGATTGTTTAGAGCTTTGTAAGTAAGAAGAAGGATTTTAAACTTAATTCTAAACTCTATGGGAAGCCAATGAAGGGAGGCCAGAACCGGAGAGATATGATCTCTCTTTCTAGTACCTGTTAAAACTCTTGCTGCAGCATTTTGGATCAGCTGAAGACTTTTTAAAGATGTTTTAGGACAGCCTGATAATAAAGAATTACAATAATCTAATCTCGAGCTAACAAAAGCGTGGATCAGTTTCTCAGCATCACTCTGAGACAAGATGCTCCTAATCTTGGCAATATTACGCAAATGATTGAAGGCAGTCTTAGAAACAAATTTAATATGTCAATTGAAGGACAGATCTTGATCAAAAATAATTCCAAGGTTCCTCACAGAGCTATTAAGAGAAAGATCAACCGCATCCAAACTGAAAGTTTGATTTGGAAAGGAATTTCTAAGGTTTTTTGGACCAACAAGAATGACTTCAGTCTTATCTGAATTTAATAGCAGGGAATTACAAGTCATCCAAGCTTTGATTTCCTTAAGACAGGCTTCTAACTTGGCTAATTGATTACTATCATCTGGTTTCATTGACAGGTATAATTGTGTGTCATCTGCATAACAATGAAAATGTATACAGTGCTTTCTAATAATGTTGCCTAACGGAAGCATATATAAACTAAAAAGAGTAGGGCCTAGCACAGATCCCTGTGGAACTCCATGACTAAGCTTTGAGTTGAAAGAAAACTCATTATTTACATGAACAAACTGGAACCTATCAGATAAATAAGATCTAAACCACTGCAACGAAGTTCCATTAAGTCCAACATAGTGTTCTAATCTATCAAGTAGAATATTATGATCGATAGTATCAAAAGCTGCACTAAGGTCTAAAAGGACAAGTACAGAAACCAGACCATTATCAGATGCGATGAGGAGGTCGTTAGTGACCTTCGCTAAGGCTGTTTCAGTACTATGATGGATTCTAAACCCAGACTGAAACTCTTCAAGTAAACCATTTCCCTGCAGGTGGTCAAATAATTGCGTAGCAACAACTCTTTCTAAGATTTTTTAAATGAAAGGGAGATTAGAGATTGGTCTATAGTTTGCTAAAGCTCCTGGATCTAGCGTTGGCTTTTTGAGTAAGGGTTTAATTACAGCCGTTTTAAAAGCCTGCGGTACATGGCCTAAAGTTAATGAAGAATTGATTATATGAAGAATAAAGCTACCAATAAGTGGGAAGACTTCTTTAAATAACCTGGTAGGAATAGGGTCTAAAAGACAAGTTGAAGGTTTGGATGAGGAAACTATTTTGTCTAACTCACAAAGGTCGATTGGAGTAAACTCGTCAAGACAGACATCAATAGAAGGAGTTGTAGTAGTTACAGTATTTAAGTTAACTGTGGGAAGAATCTGATTGATTTTATCTCTGATGGATGAAATTTTATTATTGAAAAAGTTCATAAAGTCCTGACTAGTAAGCTCTAAGGGTATGCTAGGATTGACAGAGTCCTGACTCTTTGTCAACCTGGCTACAATGCTGAAAAGAAACCTGGGATTATTCTTGTTCTCTTCTATTAATGCAGAGTAATAACTCGTTCTAGCTTTTCTAAGAGATTTTTTATAAATTAAAAGATGATTTCTCCAATCTAAATAGATTTCATCTAAATTAGTGGAGCGCCATTTTCTTTCTAATTGACGAGTCTTCTGTTTTAAGCTACGAGTTTCTGTGTTGAACCAAGGAGTTAGAAATCTCTGATTAGGTTGCCGGGAGGACTCATGGAGACGCGGGCAGTGAAGATGGCTGCTTAGGTGAGGAGCACTGCAGTGCAGTCAGCCTTTTTTTCTTCTACAAGGGCGTTTTTCTCTTGTTTCCTCAACTGAAACTATTACTACTACTACATTTTGCATTGAGACTGGATTTGTGGAGAACAGGATTAAAATGCCAACGCAACAACAGAAACTTAATCTTCGCTCCAAAGCCAGTGCTAGCAAGGAAAATCTGGCTAAAGCTGGTGATACCACAACGAGCCCTCCTCCCTCTCCGTCACCTTCAACAGGTGCAGGTGTTGCCAAAGACCAAATGGCGGAGGACATCTCTAAGATCTATGCACTGTTTAAAGAAATATGGGAGAGGCAAGACGCTAAACTTAACTCTATTGAGGCGTCAATGAGGGCGGTGGACACCAAGTTAACGGAGTTAGCCACCCGGCTGGGAGACGTGGAATCTCGCATCGCCTTTGAGGATGCCAATGTAGCTCTGGATGCTAATCCCCCCGCAACCCAGACGCAGGTGGAAGATTTACTTCTGAAGCTGGATGACTTGGAAAATAAATCACGCCGAAACAATCTACACTTTGTCGGCTTTCCAGAAAATTGTGAAAAATCAGATGCCCTTACCTTCATGCGCAAAGCTATCCCGGATCTGCTGAAAATGGAGTTCCCTGGAGGGCTGGAAATTGACCGTGCGCATCGGAGCCTCGCCAGACGCAGACCTGACGGCCAGCCACCCAGGGCTATCCTGATTCGACTTCTGCGCTTCCAGGATAGGGAGCGTATTGTGGAGGCAGCGCGCGGGTTGGGAAAGCTGGATTGGAATGGTCATCACATCATGATTTTCCCGGATTATTCCAGACGAGTATCCAAGATGAGAGCGGCGTTCAAGCAGTGTAAACACCTGCTGCACCAGAAGAAGACTGCATTCTCCCTCAGCTACCCTGCAGTTCTCGTTGTGAAGTTGGCAAGTGGTAAACAAGAGTTCACTGACCCTAAGAAAGCACTGAACCTGATTCTTTCACTACCGTGAGATATTGATGAACAATGGTATGAATATATGCTATATGTTTATTTGTTATATATTTTTGACGGAGGATTTGATGCAGTATTAATGTAAAGTTCCATTTTTTTTACTGCCCACGCTGTATTATCTGTAGTCATGAGGCTGCTGCGATGTTGCGGCTCTCCCTAAGTTTGTTGCACTGTTCACAGTCACGGTCCTAGAGTTTTTTATTTTCTTTTTTTTGGTTGGTGCTGTTTTTGTGCACCGATGGGTGACATTGGTTTTAGGTCACCATTTATGTTACTTTATGATTAAGTGGTTTTCGTTTCTTTTTTTTGTATTTTTAATTTTTATTGTGTTTGTCTTTTGCCCAGTGAGGGGGTTTTTGGTGGAGAATTGCTGGATTTTTTGGATGGTAATATGTACTGTTTATGATGTCGGCTAATTGTCAGAGCTTTCTTAACCTCATTACTTGGAATGTTAAAGGCCTTAACCACCCAATTAAGAGGAAAAAAATTCTGGCGTTTATTACATCAAAAAAAGTGGATGTAGCATTGCTTCAGGAGACCCTCCTCACTAAAACAGAATCTAAAAAACTCTGTCGGGACTGGGTGGGCCATGGGTTTGCGTCTTGCAGTAATAGCCAGAGCAGGGGGGTGGCAATCCTTTTTCATAAACATTTGCAGCTTAAGTGTCTAAAAGAGGTTAGTGATAATGATGGCCGACTCCTTATAATTCTTATAGAAATTCAGGGCCATAGGATGATACTCGTTAATGTTTATGCACCAAATATAGTTGATTGTGCATTTTTTGCACAACTGGAACATGAATTAAGCGAAATGGGTAATTATCCCATTTTAGTAGGTGGGGATTTTAATCAGGTCATGGACAACATTTTAGATCGGAGCACCCCCTCACAGCGTTCATCTAAATCTGGCTCTACATTGAAAGACATGTGCAATGCAATTGGTTTGGTAGACGTGTGGCGGCTTTTTAATCCATCCACAAGGGATTACACTTTTTATTCCACTGCTCATAATGTGTTTTCCAGGATTGATTACTTTTTAATGTCAAAATTCTCTGTTTCTTCTGTAAATTCGAGCTTTATTGGTAGCATAATACTATCAGATCATGCCCCTGTTTTTTTACATATGATCCCGCCTTGTCAGTTAAAAAAAAATTCTAGATGGAGGCTTAATTCAAGCTTTCTTCTTAATCCAGATTTTGTGTCCTCTTTGAAAGCAGAGATTTCCTTCTATCTTGAGACAAATTGGGATTCTGCTCCCTCTGCCAGTGTTGCTTGGGAGGCCTTTAAGGCATTTATTAGGGGACATATTATTCAATATGCATCTTTTAAAAAGAAAACTAACATTGCTAAACAGATTGATTTGGAGAGGAGAATAGCTATATTAGAGACTTCATTCAAACAAGACACAAATTTAGTAAATTTGTCACCCCTTCTGAAGCTTAAGTATGAGCTGAATTCAATCCTAACACAAAAAGTTGAATTTTCCCTATTTCGCCTTAGGCATAAACAATTTAAGGAGGGGGACAAAGCTGGCAAAATGCTGGCTAGATATATTAAAATGAAAGAAGCTCAGTGTACTATATCTGCTATTAGGACACAGGATGGTACTCTGGTGTCAGACTTAAATGAAATTAATGGTGCTTTCAGAGAATTTTACACTTCGCTTTATTCTTCTGAAATGGAGGCTGGATCTCAAGAGATCTATGCATTTTTGTCATCCCTGTCTTTGCCCTCCCTAACGAAGGAACAAATAGACTTACTTGACGCCCCAATTACTAAAGAGGAAATTGTGAAAGTTATTAAGAGCTTCCCGACTGGAAAGGCACCGGGCCCTGACGGATTCACTGTAGAATTTTACAAGGCCTGTGTTGATGAGCTTTCTCCTTTACTTTTAGAAATGTTTGCGGAATCTTTTGAACAAGGCCGTCTGCCCCCTTCTTTAACAGAGGCTTTCATTTCGCTTATTTTAAAAAGCAATAAAGATCCGTTAGAGTGTAAGAATTATAGAACAATTAGTCTTATAAACTGTGACTGTAAAATTCTCTCCAAAATTTTGGCATTAAGATTAGATAAAGTAATGATATCTCTTATAAATCCTGATCAGGTGGGTTTTATTCGTTCCAGGGGTGCGGCAGATAATATTAGGCGATTTATTGATATCATATGGTCAGTTCAAAATGATCCCTCACTTGCACACCTCTCTCCAGTAGCAGCCCTCTCCCTGGATGCTGAAAAAGCATTTGACAGGGTTGAGTGGCAGTATCTCTTTGCGACTCTAGAGACTTTTGGTTTTGGTTCAAAGTTTCTTTCTTGGATTAAATTACTATGTAATGAACCTAGAGCTTCAGTGATATCAAATCGAGTTACATCACAGCCTTTTAGACTTTATAGGGGTACGCGCCAGGGCTCCCCTTTAAGTCCCCTGCTTTTCGCTTTGGCATTAGAACCATTAGCTGTTGCTATCCGCAAAGACGGCAATTTTCCAGGTATTCAGGTCCATGGCAGTACCCATAAGATAATGTTATATGCTGATGATGCATTGGTACTGATTACACAACCTCAAAAATCAATTCCAGCTCTCCTTAAAATTATTAACCAATTTTCACGTTTGTCTGGTTATAGAGTTAACTGGATAAAATCAGAAATTCTCCCTCTAACATCTTATTGCCCTAAAACACTGTTTACATTTGGTCAAAATAGAGGCTTCTCTTGGCCAAAATTAGGAATTAAATATCTTGGCATCCTGTTTCCTCACACTTTATCGGATCTGATTCAGATTAATTTTGAGCCTTTGCTGGAAAAATTTAAAATAGACATAGAAAGGTGGTCACCTCTTTTTTTGTCTCTCTGGGGCAAGGTCAATGTTATTAAGATGATTTGTGCACCCCGATTTAATTACCTTCTGCAATCTCTTCCTCTTAGGATCCCAGTTGGTTATTTTCGACAATTTGATAGGTTGTGCAATAAGTTTTTATGGAATGGTAAGCGCCCTAGATTAAAGTTGAAAAGATTACAGAAGTCCACAGATTCAGGAGGTTCCCAAATTTAGTTTTATATCATTACGCTTTTAGTCTTAGACATTTGATTCATTGGGCTCTCCCCCCTGAGAGAGCTCCCCCTTGGTTTTATTTGGAGAGTTACCTGAGCAGCCCTCTTCCCCTAGTACATCTAATCACAATCAAGCTTTCTTCTGAATTTCAGTCGCATCCTATTGTATCCTTTTTACAATACGTTTGGAAGAGAGTTGCTTCTGTACTAGAGTTTAGCTCTCATCTTCATTCTATGGCTTCTATTTGGCTTAACCCAAGTCTCCATATTGGAAAATCCCCATTTATGTGGAAAATCTGGGTGAAAAAGGACATCTTGATGTTAAAAGATCTATATGAAGGGGGAGCTCTCAAATCATTTGATGTTCTACGGGCGCAGTATGGACTACCACAGAATCAGTTTTGGAAATATTTACAGCTTCGACATCTACTGTGTCAAGTCTTTGGATCTACAACTACCCCTCCTCCTGATGTAGATTGGCTCATCCAGGCTTTGAGTTCCTGTGGTAAAAGATCTAAGGCCTCAAATTTCTATTTAATGCTCCTTAAGAGCTCAAATAAAGATTCTTCATTCCTTAAACACGTATGGGAAAAAGATCTGAATTCACAATTTACTGATGTTGAATGGGCAAATATTTTAAAGAATGGGAAGAAAGTGTCTAGGGAATTGAAAACCAGACTTGTTCAATTTAAAATTTTGAATCGATTTTACTGGACACCTCGTAAAATGTTGAGAGCGAATCTCATTCACTCTTCAAGCTGCTGGAGATGTCTACAGGGGGAGGGGACATTAATCCATATGATCTGGAGTTGTCCGGTAATACAGGACTTTTGGTTGCAGATCCATAGACATATTATGACAATTGTTAAGCAAGAAGTGCCATTTACTCAGAGACTTTTTGTCCTTGGGGATCCATTAACGATTCAGGACCCAATCTCTGATGCCGAGTGGATTCAGACTGCTCTGATGGTGGGCCGAAAGTTGATCACTTCTTACTGGAAATCTTCCTCTGCCCCACCCATAGCTCAATGGCTCAGGGAGTTGGGCAAGCTTGCTGCACTAGAACGTCTTTCATATAAACTTCTGGACAGGATGGACAGCTTCTACAATAAGTGGGGATCCTATCTTACCTTTATAGGTGTAGTAGATTAAGCTAACCATCTTAAGAGTATTAGGGTGGAAATGGAATGTTTTATCCTCTCACTGGGTATATTTGTTTTGGGGTTTTTTTTGTTTGTTTGTTTGCTTTATTTTCTAAATTGAAAACCCAATAAAATTCAAATTACAAAAAGAAATCTCTGATTAGACTTTTTCTTTTTTAAGGGGGCCACCAAGTCTAGAGTCTGACGCAGAGAAGCTGTAACACTATCCACCATGTTATCAATTACAGAAGGAGCAAGCTGTCTATAGCTTATTTCCGTTGTGTTGACACATGGCATAGAGGAAACAATCTGCATAAATTTGGTAACAGCATCATCTGAGAGGCATCTACTGTAATAATATTTTTCTTTAGAAGCCAAATAGTCAGAAATAGTAAAATCAAAGGTTAACAGACAATGGTCTGACAGTACAGGGTTATGAGGAGACACTACAAGATTTTCTATTTCTATGCCATATGTCAGAACAAGGTCCAATGTATGGTGGAGGTAATGAGTAGAATTTCCTACTTTCTGAGAAAACCCAATCGAGTCTAATATTGAATTAAATGCCACATTAAGGCAGTCACTATCTACATCCACATGTATATTAAAGTCCCCTACTATAATTATTCCATCAGATTTCAGCACTAAATCAGCTAAGAAATCAGCAAATTCGGATAAAAATTCTGAGTAGGTTGATGGGGGACGATAAACTATGGCAAATAAAATTGGGTTTAACCTAAAATTGCTAAAGTGCCCAACACTGAGGACCAGGCCCTCAAAGTAATTATAACATGTTTTTTGCTTTACATTAACTAGTAATTTGGAATGGTAAATTGTTGCTACTCCCTCCTCCACGACCAGAACTTCTGGGATTTTGACAGTTTAAATAACCAGAGGGAGTTGATTCATTTAAACCAACATAATCTTCTTGCCCTAACCAAGTCTCTGTAAGGGAAATTAAATCAATCTGATGATCAATTAACAGATCATGGACTAACAGAGACTTGGGAGTTAGAGACCTAATATTTAATAAACCACATTTAATTTTTAAATTATGAGGAGGAACAGAGGCCAAATCATTCAGTTTAGAGGCTACATGTTTAATTTGAGTTTTACCAATATTTTGCTTAATCACTTTGGGATGCTTATATATTATATTTTTATTTACTTTGGAGGGAGCAGACAATGATTCTCTGATGGGGAAGACAGGGGCTAAGCTGGGCTAAGCTGGGATAAATAGAATCCCAATTCCAAAAAAGGTTGGGATACTGTATACAACCTCAAAGCAGAAAGCAATTTGCAAATCTCTTAAACTACTATTTTATTCACTACAGAGCATGATGCTGTGTGTGAGACGGGACTTCATCCTTCTAAATTATAAGTAATAAATTGTTATTGTTTTTTTTTTTTTTTTGTTACTTATTTGTACCCGTAGGTAGATTTGGTTTGCAGTCTGGTGACAAGCCACCGGCTGCTGGTCGCTGCGTGCGCGAGCGCCCTAAACCTACATGTTTTTGGTATGCGGGAGGAAACCGGAGAAATCCCGGAGTAAACCCATGCAACACGGGGAGAACATGCAAACTCCACACAGCTCACTGTTGGTCGGGGGCTGGGATCGAACCCACGATCTCATGATCCCCGCGATCCCCCAGCCGAGGGTAAACTGTGCTGCCACAGTGCTAAACCACTGCGCCACCGTGCAGCCAAAGCATACGTGTAAAGCATACGTGTTGACACGTATGCGTTAAAATGACGAGTCAAACAACATTTAATCAAACACTTTATTCCCTTATCCCCACTTTAACCCTTTATTGTCATTCAACCATACAACCAATCATGTACAGTAGAACGAAATTGTGTTTTTCCTATCTACAGTGTTAATCACACACACCCCATATGTAGAATCTGAGGGCTGCTGCCATACAAGGCGCCACCACAGATTTCCCTCCTCCATTCCACTATTTATGCCTGTAGTGGAACTGATGGGGAGAGTCTCACTCCTGTGTGGGTCAAAGTCCAACCACTTTTTGACCTCATTATAAAGAATTGTGATTATATAGACAACATAACTCAAATATGTACTAAATAACATGGCTGTATAGGTTTAATTTGTGACCCTCAGCTAGAGATCAGAAGGTCCAAACAACACTGTTATTGCAGCACTGATCTCCCCCAAAATATGATTCTTTTGCATTTAATGCCAGTTTTGAGGTTGTCACAAACACTACTTTACTATAACTTCTCTTAAAATAATGTCAATTTCTACTTTTAAGAAGGTTCTCTTTTGCCATCTTACGATCTGCCATGATGTAAATACTGGGGGTGAGGCAGGGGCATTGTATGTAGATGACAATCATTTCCATCTTTCAGATTTATCAATGACCGTAAATTAGCATCAAACTGGGGATTCTAAATTGTCCTTAGGTATGACTGTGAGAGTGAATGGTTGTCTGTCTCTCTGTGTTGGCCCTGCGATGGACTGGCAATCTGTCCAGGGTGTACCCTGCCTCTCGCCCAAAGATGCTGGGATAGGCTCCAGCCCCCCCACGACCCGAAAAGGATTAAGCGGAAGAAGATGGATGGATGGATGGATTGTAAAATGAAAGCACCAAGTTGCTGGTGCCTCAGTGCCAGGGCCATGGAGGAGGTATGCATTCTGGGATTATCACCAAAATGCTATGGGTTCCTCTCTAGCCCAAGGACCACCTCTGGTAAAAACATTTATCCAAGTCCATCCAATAGTTTTGGAGTACATGCATGTGCAGTGAAAAGAATCTGCAGTTCCCATGCCCGTACTGTTGGCGGCAGCCAAGAGCCACTAAACTGATTTGAACAGCTGCAATCCAAACACAGAAGAAGAGCATGGTAGCAGACATTTTAAATGGTGGAAGCAATCGAGGTACGTGAATACAGTGACAATCAAGACGAACAGGAGCTGTTGCTGTTTAGTGGCAGAAGAAGAAAACAGACGGGCAAAAAGACGGACATTTGTTCACCCAGTGTTGGCAGATTGTTCAGTACTTCCCTCTGGCGGAAGTTTCCAGGTGCATGCACAGTTCACTGCAACCAAGGAATGTTGGGACTTGGAGATTTTAGTGAATTTTTAATGAGTTATACCTCGTCCTTCCTCTGCAAAACTAAACAGCAAAACCAGTGTGAAAACAATCGATGTGATGAATAAATGGTGTAGTTGCTGAATAAGTGGGGTTTTTTTTTCAGTAACCGCTATTTTATAACAGTTCAGCTCCATGTACTTTAAAAACAAAACAAAACAAACAAACAAAAAAAACGTGCTGTGTTGTGTTGTAAAAAGTTACACTGTTTCCTCTAGAGGCCCGGTATAGTTATTACAATACCTTTTCTCCTGTCTTCACTGACGTTAAAAGTGAGTTAAATTTGTGTTTATTTTGAAAACAAAGCCTTATCTCAGAATTCTGGCAAATTAAAAGTCAAGAACATATGGCGATACAATGATACAAGCCTTTAGTTCCACTTAACTCTGACTGTTGTGTAATAATTAGCATCCTCAATTACAATAATCCAGGTACCTGTGAGAAGACAACATAAAGGTCAAGGCTAAAATGATTCAAAAATGTCATGCTGGGATGGAGTTATGGATGAATGTAGAACAGCTAACAATATGCTTCTTCTGAGGTCAACTCAGAGCCAACAAGCGTTTTGATAAAAGCCTAATGTGATGTCTAGCCAGCCTAGCTTAGATTAATGACCAGTGACCATTAGCCATGTTTAAATGGATAGGAATGTCCTTGGATTATTGGCTAATCCCAGATGAAATCTGAGAGATCAGAGAATTTTAACGGAATGATAATTCCCACTGAAGTAAAGATTAGTTTTCTGACATCAAAACATCCCACAGAGCACTTGGACTCTTCTCCTTGGTCAGCTGATTTTGAATGCATCAAAAAAATAAACATTACTCCATCTACCCGGGTGGTCCAGTGGGGAACAGGCAGGGGAGACCATGGCCGAGGCACCATCACTGTAGGCATCCCACCCAAGATGAACCCCTAGAAAGTAAGCCTCCGATCTCCAGACCAGCTATTTTTCTCAAGACCACACCGGGGAACATGCAAGATTCAGGATGTCTGACACCTTACAAGCTAGAAGCTGAACCCAGTGGGCCCGGTTGCTATAACTACTGATAATGGGCTAATATTGTGAAAGCAGTTCTTTTGGACAAATGTGGTGTTTTTAGCTGCAGACTTCACCTCTACATTGGTGAGTTGATGGCAGTATTGAACAAATTTATATGAAATAAGAAAAGAAATTACAAGGCCATAATGCTGAGTAAAATTTAGTTAAGAGTAAGAATAACTTACAGGGCTACAATCCTAATCCTGTCCACAAAATGAAACATCTAGAAATGTGTAGTCTTATACAGCAACTACTGCTGAAGCTAAAAGTTAGCTCCGTAAACTATCAGACCTATTATGTGTGTGTGCATGTGTGTTTGTGTGTGTGTGTGAGAGAGAGAGAGAGAGAGAGAGAGAGAGAGATTTTTGATTTTTCAACACACCTTTATTGTCACAAGTTCAACAGAAAAACACAACAATTAAAACAACTAAAAGAAGCAATGGAAAAGTAAAATGACTCACTGACAAGAAATCAAAGACATAAGTAACCAAACCAGGAAAACTAAAAAAAAAAAACTTGCTTCTTACATCAGGACCATACCATAGGTAATTTTCCCTTCCTTAACACAACACAGGATGTGCTTAAAGCACCACATAGCCTCAAAAGTTTCAACATTTTGCATCAGATGATAGTAATTGTAATCAATCACTATTCGAGCCTTGATCATGTCAACCAGCATGTCTTTTATATTACAATCCAGCATTTGTTCAATTTTTCTTTTCCTACTAACATAAATAGCCATTTTAGCCTGACCCAGGATGAAATTTAAGAGTTCACTCTTTTTCTTAGTCCTCTGTCTATATGGAAAGCCCAAGATAAAAATCTGCAGGGAAAAGACTTCTCCAAACAGATAAAACAGCTTCCCCAAAAAAACAAACAACAATTGCAGTCTGTTACAGTCCAGAAAACAATGGAACACAGTTTCTTTCTGAGGACAAAATGGACAAACCTCAACAACATTTGGGTTTAAAAGACAGATAAAAGCATTTACAGCCACAGCACCATGTAAAACTCGCCATTGTAGGTCTCCAACCTTCTTAGTTAATGGTGGTTTATAGAGTGCTCTCCAGGCAGGCCTCACCTCAGGACCCAGACCCAAGTGTTTCCTCCATGGTGTATCAGCTCGACCTTTTAACTTATTCACATTTAGAATTTTCACCAAAAGTCCATACATTTTTTTACCAGGAGAGTCACAAATGTTAATGTGCTCAGAGTTTAAAAACACACCAGTGCCATCTTTAAAATCAGGAGATAAAACACTAAAAGGAAAAGGTTCATCAGCAGTTTGCACAGAGTTTTCGCAGTGTAAAACAATAGCAGAGTGTTCTTCTGCGGACAGGCAGTCTCTCCAATCTTTCAACAAGTTCATTATAACTCTGACTGAAGAAACGCCAAGAGCCGAGCACAGGGCAACAGCATTGTCCAAGTTAGGACCACATAAATTCACCAAATGTCCCAGCGTTGTAACCTTTGCAGAAATGAACTTTTTTAAAACAGAAGGTCCTAAAACATTGCCCACATCAAAACGGGTCCCGAACACAAGTGGTTCCTTTAAAAGCCAGAAAGGCGACAAGGAAGCCTGGGGAGAGTTCTTTTTAAAAAGTCCCCAGATTTTAAAAGCACTTTGGTAAAACTGGGGAAGTTCTGGGAGTTTTTGGCCCCTTAAATCCATTAAAAGCAGCGACTCCTCTAGTCCAAGCCCTCCACAGCGAGCCAGGACAGCCCTGGCAATAGGTCTCCACACAAGGTCAAAGGGGCCACTCAGCAGTCGCTGAATGAACTGCAAGCGAAAGACAGCCCCCCTGCTGGCCAGATGGATGAGCCCTTGACCACCTTCTTCCCTCGGTAAAAACAGGATACTCTGTGGAACCCAGTGAAGACGGTCCCAGAAAAAGTCCACGACTATAGATTGCACTCTGGCCAGCAAATTGGGTGGAGGGTCCAGACAAGACAGTCGATGCCACAGCATTGAAGCAATCAAGTTGTTGATAATTAAAACACGACCTCTGAAGGACAAGTTTGGCAGAATCCATTTCCATTTTTTTAGTCTTCCTTCAGTTTTTTCTAAAAAACACTCCCAATTTTTCTCAGTAAAAGTCTGATTTCCTAAAAACACACCAAGATATTTAAAACCACCTTGTGTCCATGAAAGGCCACCAGGTAGGGCAATTTTTTGTGGTCTCCCCCCCACCACAACAGCTTCACTCTTACCCCAATTCACTCTCGCTGAGGAGCACTCACCAAAAAGATTAACAGTTCTTAAATGGTAGTCTACATCATTTTGATTTCTTGTAAAAACAACAACATCATCAGCATAGGCAGACACTTTAAAAACAGAGTCAGAGTTGGGGATTTTAAAACCAGTGAGGCCTTGCCTTAGTTTACAAAGAAGGGGCTCGATGGCAAGAGAGTACAGCATACCTGAGAGGGGGCAGCCCTGTCGGACACCCCTCTCAACTTTGAAAGGAGCACTCAAACCACCATTAATCTTAAGAATACTCTCAATGTCTCTATACAAAGCCTGGATCTTGGCGATGAACCCTAAGCTGAAACCAAAGGCCTCTAGTGTCTGCCAAAGGTATGGATGTTCAACTCGGTCAAACGCCTTTTCTTGGTCTATTGAAATAAGACCAAGTTCCTTGACCAATGAGCTGGAGAGGTCCAAAACATCACGAATTAAAAAAATGTTGTCTGTAACCAACCTACCAGGTACACAGTAGGTCTGGTCTACATGTATGACCTGCTCCATCACCTTCCTCAGCCTGGTAGCCAACACTTTGGAGAGAATTTTATAGTCAGTACAGAGGAGGGCCACCGGACGCCAGTTTTTAATGTCTTTCAAGTCGCCTTTCTTGGGAAGGAGGGTGAGGACTGCTCTCCTACAACTTAGGGGCAGGTGACCCTTCCGCAGACTGTCAGACAGTACTTCCAGCAAGTCCTCACAGATCTCAGACCAGAACGCCTTGTAGAACTCTGATGGTAGACCATCTATCCCTGGGGCTTTTCCACACTGAAGAGACTGGACAGCTACTGCTAGTTCCTGCAGAGTGATCCCACTCTCCAGCTCCGCATTCATGCTAGCCATCACTTTTGGCAAGTCCGTCAAAAAATGACTCAGCACGTGGATTCTCAACAAATTCTTTCTTAAAAAGATCTTTGTAGAAAGCAGCTGCAAAGCGACGGATCTCCGCAGACTCATGGATTAGCCGCCCGTCCTCGGAGCTGAGAGAGTGGATCATCCTCCTCTGACCATTCTTCCTCTCCAAACCAAAGAAAAAATGAGATGGAGCGTCCATTAGTGCGATGTTCTGGAACCTACTGCGTACTACAGCGCCCCTGGCGGCCACACCTAGTAGGTCAGTTAAAACAGACTTTTTGCCATTGAGGGCCTCAAAATGTCCTCTTTCTCCTGTGGAGCCTGCCAAAGACTGCAGCTCCACTACTTCTCCCTCCAGGTCCCTGACAGACCTGGCCAAGTCTCCAGAGACATTGCGAGTATACTGTAGGCACAGATTCTTTATTTGGCTCTTCCCTACATCCCACCACTGCTGCAAAGAACTAAAACTTGATTTTGTTAATTTAAAATTACTCCAAAAAAACATAAAAGCAGTTTTAAAACTGTTATCCGATAAAAGTGATGTGTTAAAATGCCAGTATGCACTACTGCACTTTATATTCTTGATAAAAACACAACACTGAACCAGAGAGTGATCTGTAAAGCCAACAGGGACTATAAAAGCACTTTTAAAAATGCTAAAATGGTGCTTAAAACTGTAAACCCTATCCAGTCTAGCTAAGGACAGAATATCGTCCTTTCTATGGCTCCACGTGTACTGTCTAGCCTTGCCATGAAAATCCCTCCACACATCACACAGATCATGAGCTTCTATGAGACCTTTTAAACTTTTCTTGGATGCAGCATGTGGCTCTGGGTGATTCCTATCCATAAGAGGATTTTCTGTGCAAATAAAATCACCACCCACAAATAAAAAGTCATCATTACTGCAATTTTTGATCGTGCCATCTAAAATATTTAAAAAGGCCAATCTTTCTGTGCCTACGGTTGGAGCATACACATTTATAAAAACAACTTTCACATTCTCAAAAACAGCTCGAACTTTTAAAATGTGGCCTGCAATTACCTCATCAATGTCATAAGAAAGTGGAATAAAATCTCGAGAAAATAAAATACCTACTCCACCACTACTGCTGCTTTTATGACTAAGAATAATTTCCCCTTGAAATTCCCTCCTCCAGTCAGCAGCATTGTCCTCAGAACTATGAGTCTCCTGAACAAACAGAACATTAATTTTCTTGCATTCTGCAAGAGTAAAAACACATGCTTGCTTGGACATTTCTCTTGCTCCATTGATGTTGAGTGTGCCAAAATTAAAACTGCACATGCATATAAAAGGGTAAAACCAACACAAAAACAGAAAAGAAAGAATGAGCGATAAAAGACTAATCATCCTGGGCAATTTGGTTATTAACTTTTAGCACAAGCTTTTTTAGTCTGCAGACCTCCTGATCAGTAAAACTTTCCTGCTCAAGCTCTCCCCTATTTTTCATGTAGGCCCGAGCAGAGTCAACAAAATGTTTTAGATCGGGGAAGAAATTTTCAACTTTAACCATTCTGGATCCCTTAGTGTCCTGCAAAAACTTCTGTATTTTTGTGAAGGGGTAACCGCCTCCACTGGCCACATCATCACTGCTTTCACCATCACTCTCTATCTCAGACCCAGCATAAGAATCTGGCTGAGATAGAGAAACCTCAGAACTGTCTTTGACAACCCTTTTTACTTTGCTCCTCTGCTGTTTGGTTTCCAAATTCTTCCGCTTGATTGAAATTTTACATAATTCTTCATCTATTTCAATGTCATCCTCGTCCTCCAACACTGACTCAGCCACCCTGGTAGCTGTCTCTTCCTGTCTTTCGCTCACCCTGTGCTGTGGTTTTTTATTCATTTTTCTAGTCCCACCATCTACCTGGGCCTCATTTGGCTCATCTGTCTGATCCTCAGCGTGATCCCTCTCGGTAATCTCACCCTTGTCCGCAATGTTGGTCTGTGCAGCAGCCCTGCGATGTGCTTTAACTTTTGCTGCGGTTTCATTTATGATCGACAGGCCAGCTGCGGAGGGCAGCGAAGCCGCCCCGCTGCCAGACGGCCTCGCGGCCTCGGCCGAAGCGCCGCCGCCAGACGGCCCCGTGGCCTTGGCTGAAGCGCCCGACGGCGCGGCAGCGCTGCCAGCCTCGGAGAGCGGCAAAGCCGCTCCGCCGCCAGACAGCCCCGAGGCCGCACTAGCGGCCTCCCCTGAGTGATCACCCCCCACTCCCTGAGGGCATGATCGAATCAAATGTCCCTCCATTCCGCAGCCGAAACACTTCATATTATCAGAGGTGACGTGGATGGTATAATCAAAGCCGTCAATCCGGTATTTAAATACGAGGTTGAGGCTTTCCTCGCTATTCTTTAAAATCATGAGCACCTGTCGCCTAAAAGACATGACATGCTTTAAACGCGGGGACTTACAACCGAGAGGGATGTGCTTAATGGGGGACAAAAGCTGCCCGTGTCTCGACAGCTCCTTCTCCAACAGCTCATTCTTTAAAAATGGTGGGACATTTGAGATCGTAATTCTCTTCGCGGGATTCACCAGAGACAGAACAGGAACCAGTGTGTCTTTAATCACAACCCCGCTCTCCACTACCTGGTTAACTTTTTCAACACTATCGAGGAAGATCACCACGGCACTATTCATTCTCGAAGCTGATCTAACGCTTTCATAACCGACCAGCTCCCCCACAGCCAGACTACATTCCTCCACTGAGCAGCTGACAGCCGGAGTCAGTTTGACAGCATGCCGGCGTGTCAGCTTCTCAAACCTGGAGCCTCGCTCCAAAACCATGCTGACCAGCAGAGCTGGCAGCAGAAACCCCCCTCCCAAAACGCCAACCCCACCCCAGCTACAGAAAACAACAAAAATTAAGATTATTTAACAAAAAAACACCTTAAACACAAAAAGATAGAGAAAAGTTTGAGATAAATCACTCACGCTGTCACACGCTCTCAGCTCGCACTCACGACCACACCCACTCAGAGAGAGAGAGAGAGAGAGAGAGAGAGAGAGAGAGAGAGAGACTTTGACTTTTAAAAAAAGCCTCTATTGCACAATTCAAAAAAATGTAAGCGCACCAATATCATTCCACCAAGTGTCTCACATTGGAAAAAGTGCAAACATAAGTCTTCCCTCCCCACACACAACACAGAGTATTCCTTGCAGTCCACCTATTCCACATTGGCAGTGGCAGTAGTGCGAGTCCTCCTCGTAGTCTGTGCAAAGACGAGCCAGAGGCCCCCAGTTCTTAAGCAAGGCCAAGTCCCCTTCCTCCGGCAGCAGAGATAGCGCTGTGTGGCCGCAGCCAGTTCCGTTGCACATCCCAGAGACAGTTTCCTCATCTCAGATGGATTGGAGTCCTTAGGCCATGCAGGATTTTCAAGCAAGTCATCTGTGCAGCAGGTTCGTCCAGAGTGTAGAAAGAAAACGGTGGGGCATCCATGCCCTGCAGGTAAAGATCCAGTTCCGTGACAGTCAATTACAGTCAATTTGAAACGTCATATAAAAGTCTGATCAAACAATATCCCAAAAATGTGTAAAACAGGCACAGGAACGACCGCCATTTATTCCTCCTGTCGGGCACGCTTGACCCCTGTTCTCCCTGCTGCTTTACGCAGGGCCGTCAGGTGTTTCTTGAGGCAAAAACATTTCCTTTCATCCAGGAGGTCAAGACCAACCTGCCTTCTTAGCACATCAACAGACTTTGAAAAACGAATTTATCAGTGTCACTGAAGTAGTCGGTGACTTTAATGGCTTTGTTATAGGTTTCATCCAGAAAAGCATTTATTTCTTCCAATGAATACAAACTTGTGTTTGTACTGCATTTTGCCTCAATAGACTGAGTATTAGACACAGTGTCGTTATCAGATTCCATTTCCTCGTCAGCACAACTCAGTTGACTGTTTGGTTCTCCTGGGCCAGTGGATTCATCATGGGCCACATTTTCCTGGACGCCACCCACAGCAGCTGACTGTCGCCGTTCCATCCCCTGCTGTGAAACGGTAGCAGCCTCTGGAAGCACAGCCGCTGATGTCACGCAGTGAGATTCTGACACACCATCAGGTCGGTGCTCCGTCTCCTGCTCCGAAACGGTAGCAACTTCCGGAGGCACAGCCGCTGACGTCACACAGCGAGATGATTGTGACGCACCATCAGTGACATTTTTGACGCCATCGCCATCAACACTCCCGGCCGTAAGCTGGGCCGCGGGTGCCACAGCCGGGCCGTCCACAGACACAGTGGCAGGCTCCAGAGCAGGGCTGGCGGAAGGCCCCGCAACGTCGTCCGCAGTAGCGGCGGGAGCGGAGGCCGCACCGCCGTCCGCAGCTGCAGCGTGAGCGGAGGGCTCGCCGCCGGCACCATCCGCGGCTCCATCAGGGCCCTCCGCCCGCTGCCTGTGTGGACAAGCGAACCGTTTATGGCCCACGTCTCCACATTCAAAACACTTCATCTGTCCTGAGCTCGCATACACCATATAGGAGCCTTCCCCGTGTTTGACCCGGAAGGACACTTCCAGAGTTTGAGTGGGCGAGTCAGAGAGAGAGAGAGAGAGAGTTTGAGTTTTAAAAAATCCCTTTATTGTACAATTCAAAAATGTAAGATCACCAATACCATCATCCATTTTCTCCGCCTATGCGGAGAAAATCCACGGACACCTCTGTGACATTAGGAACACCAAGCAGATGTGGCAGGGAGTTCGGACACTGACGGGCTATAAGTCTAGGCAGGGGTGGATGATGACGATGCTTTGCTTCCAGACAGGCTCAACGACACCTTTGCATGTTTTGAAGCATCAAACCCGACAACCAGAGGGAGGGCTGGCCCACCCCCACCATCGGTCGGACCAGCTTTTACCATCAACACAGCGGACACACGGAGGACCCTAACCAGAGTCAACCCACGTAAAGCTGCAGGTCCGGACAACATCCCGGGACATGTACTCCGAGACTGCGCGAGCGAGTTGGCGGATGTCCTGACTGACATTTATAAAATCTCCCTGAGTCAGGCCATTGTTCCCAGATGCTTCAAGACCTCTATCATTGTACCGGTGGCAAAGAAACCAGTTGTGTCCTGTTTGAATGACTATCGTCCTGTTGCACTGACACCAATTGTGATGAAGTGTTTTGAACGGCTTGACAAACCACACATTACAGCCTGCCTCCCTGCCTCACACAACCCGCTCCAGTTTGCATATCGTTCAAACCGCTCCACGGAGGATGCTATAGTCACCACCCTACACTCTGTCATCACCCACCTGGACCAGAAAGACACCTACGCCAGACTCCTGTACATTGATTTCAGCTCAGCATTCAACACCATTATTCCCCAGAGACTGATGGAGAAATTACTCCTTCTCGGTCTGAACACCGCCACATGTCTCTGGATCCTGGATTTCCTGACTGAGAGACCTCAGTCTGTCCGGGTTGGAAACAACATCTCCAACTCTATCACGCTGAGCACCGTATCCCCTCAAGGCTGCGTACTCAGTCCACTGTTGTTTACACTTCTAACACATGACTGTGTATCCAGACACGAGGGGAACCAGATTATTAAGTTTGCAGATGACACCACGGTGGTGGGACTTATTCAGAGGGATGAGGAATCAATGTACAGGGAAGAAGTGAGAGACCTGGAGGGCTGGTGCAGGGAGAACAATCTGGTGCTCAACGTGGACAAAACGAAGGAGATGATTATCGACTTCCGGCGGTCACAGCCTGAACACGTCCCCCTCAGCATCGGCGGCCGTTTAGTGGAGAGAGTGGAGAACATCAAGTTCCTCGGAGTGCAGATCTCGCAGGACCTGACCTGGAGCAAGAATTCCTTGGGGATCAGGAAGCGGGCTCAGCAGAGACTACACTTCTTGAGGAAACTCAAACAGGCCTCTCTCCCCATCTGCATCCTCAGGACCTTCTACAGAGGTGTGGTGGAGAGTGTTCTGACGTACTGCATTGCTACATGGTACTCCAGCTGCAGTATGTCAGACAAAAAAGCCCTGCAGAGGATAGTCAAGGGAGCAGAGAAGGTAATTTGAGTCTCCCTCCCCTCTGTCCAAGAACTTTTTCAGAACCGTTGTAGGAGCAGGGCACTGAACATTGTCAAAGACCGTTCTCACCCTCTGCATAAACACTTTGAACTTCTGCCATCTGGTAAACGATTCCGGAGCATCAGAGGCAGAACCACCAGACTGATCAACAGCTTCCTTCCACAAGCTGTCAGGATGCTGAACAGTTGACCTGGAATCTCTCATACACACTACTGCACCTACGGATATTATGTATATTATTTGTATATTATAGTTAGTTAGTTTTTCCCAAATATGTCTCAGGGATGTGTGAATGGATGGGGGGGTGGGGGGGGGGGTGGGGGTGAAGATATGTGTGAGTGTGTCTTAAATCATGCTGCTTCTATTTATATGGATGTCGAGAGAAACGCAATTTCATCTTGCCTGCACTACAGTTGTATGTACAGCAATATGACAATAAAGTTTGATTTGATTTGATCCCACCAAGTGTCTCACATTTCAAAAGTGCAAACATACACTACCGTTCAAAAGTTTGGGGTCATCCAGACAATTATTTTGTGTTTTCCATGAAAAGTCACACTTATTTACCACCATGAGTTGTAAAATGAATAGAAAATATAGTCAAGACATTGACAAGGTTAGAAATAATGATTTGTATTTGAAATAATAATTTTTTTCTTCAAACTTTGCTTTTGTCAAAGAATCCTCCATTTGCAGCAATTACAGCATTGCAGACCTAACATGATTTTACAAGGGTTTTCTAATCATCCATTAGCCTTCTGACGCAATGAGCAAACACATTGTACCATTAGAACACTGGAGTGATAGTTGCTGGAAATGGGCCTCTATACACCTATGTAGATATTGCACCAAAAACCAGACATTTGCAGCTAGAATAGTCATTTACCACATTAGCAATGTATAGAGTGTATTTCTGATTAGTTTAAAGTTATCTTCATTGAAAAAAAGTGCTTTTCTTTCAAAAATAAGGAAATTTCTAAGTGACCCCAAACTTTTCAATGGTAGTGTAACTCATCCCCCTCTCCCACAGAACACAAAATATTCCCTACAGTCCATCTAGTGGTGAATACCTCCAAATTGTCCACCATTTTATAGTAAGAGTACTAGAGAGAGAGACAGAGAGAGAGAGACAGCGAGAGAGATGTTTAAACTATCAGTATTATGGGTCGTCAATTGTCACAGGTGCAGGGTACATTTTTGGGCAAATCCATTTTACTATACAGCAGCACAAAAAATGAATTTTGCACCAGGCGCAAAGTGCAAAGAGCTTGTCCTCCATCCATCCATCCATCCATCCGTCGATTTTCTACCACTTTTCTGGAGGTCCGGGTTGTGGAGGCAGCAGCTCACGCAGAGAAGCCCAGACTTCCCTCTCCCTGGCCACCTGCTCCAGCTGTTCAGACAAGATATCAAGATGTGTGTCAACACAGCGGACACACGGAGGACCCTATCCAGAGTCAACCCATGTAAAGCTGCAGGTCCGGACAACATTCCGGGACGTGTGCTCCGAGACTGCACTAGCGAGTTGGCGGATGTCCTGACTGACATTTATAACATCTCCCTGAGTCAGGCCATCGTTCCCAGATGCTTCAAGACCTCTATCATTGTACCGGTGGCAAAGAAACCAGTGGTGTCCTGTTTGAATGACTATCGTCCTGTTGCACTGACACCAATTGTGATGAAGTGTTTTGAACGGCTTGTCAAACCACACATTACAGCCTGCCTCCCTGCATCACACGACCCGCTCCAGTTTGCATATCGTTCAAACCGCTCCACGGAGGATGCAATAGTCACCACCCTACACTCTGTCATCACCCACCTGGACCAGAAAGACACCTACGCCAGACTCCTGTACATTGATTTCAGTTCAGCATTCAACACCATTATTCCCCAGAGACTGATGGAGAAATTACTCCTTCTCGGTCTGAACACCGCCACATGTCTCTGGATCCTGGATTTCCTGACTGAGAGACCTCAGTCTGTCCGGGTTGGAAACAACATCTCCAACTCTATCACGCTGAGCACCGTATCCCCTCAAGGCTGCGTACTCAGTCCACTGTTGTTTACACTTCTAACACATGACTGTGTATCCAGACACGAGGGGAACCAGATTATTAAGTTTGCAGATGACACCATGGTGGTGGGACTTATTCAGAGGGATGAGGAATCAATGTACAGGGAAGAAGTGAGAGACCTGGAGGGCTGGTGCAGGGAGAACAATCTGGTGCTCAACGTGGACAAAACGAAGGAGATGATTATCGACTTCCGGCGGTCACAGCCTGAACACGTCCCCCTCAGCATCGGCGGCCATTTAGTGGAGAGAGTAGAGAACATCAAGTTCCTCGGAGTGCAGATCTTGCAGGACCTGACCTGGAGCAAGAATTCCTTGGAGATCAGGAAGCGGGCTCAGCAGAGACTACACTTCTTGAGGAAACTCAAACAGGCCTCTCTCCCCATCTGCATCCTCAGGACCTTCTACAGAGGTGTGGTGGAGAGTGTTCTGACGTACTGCATTGCTACATGGTACTCCAGCTGCAGTATGTCAGACAAAAAAGCCCTGCAGAGGATAGTCAAGGGGGCGGAGAGGGTAATTGGAGTCTCCCTCCCCTCTGTCCAAGAACTTTTTCAGAACCGTTGTAGGAGCAGGGCACTGAACATTGTCAAGGACCGTTCTCACCCTCTGCATAAACACTTTGAACTTCTTCCATCTGGTAAACGATTCCGGAGCATCAGAAGCAGAACCACCAGACTGATCAACAGCTTCCTCCCACAAGCTGTCAGGATGCTGAACAGCTGACCCAGAATCTCTCATACACACTACTGCACCTACGGACATTTTGTATATTATAGTTAGTTATTCTTTTTCCCCAAGTATGTCTCAGGGATGTGTGAATGGATGGGGGGGGTGGGGGTGGGGGGGTGGAGCTATGTGGGAGTGTGTCTTAATCATGCTGCTTCTTATATGGATGCCGAGAGAAATGCAATTTCATCTTGCCTGCACTACAGTTGTATGTACAGCAATATGACAATAAAGTTTGATTTGATTTGATTTGATTTGATTTGATTTGATGTCCCCAGGCCAGCTGGGAGACACAGTCTCTCCAGCATGTCCTGGGCCTACCCTTGGGTCTCCTCTCAGTGGGATGTGCCCAAAACACTTCAAGTGGGAGGCATCCAGGAGGCATTCTGATCAGATGTCCAAACCACCTCAACTGGCCCCTTTCAATGTGGAGGAGCAGCAGTTCTACTCTGAGTCTCTCCTGGATGACCGAGCTCTTCACCCTATCTCTAAGAGTGAGTCCAGCAATCCTATGGAGAAAGCTCATTTCAGCCATTTGTATCCGCAATCTCATTCTTTCGATCATTACCGAAAGCTCATGACCATAGGTAAGGGAAGATTGACCGTAGATTGACTGGCAAATAAACAGCTTTGCTTTAGAGCTCATCTCCCTCAACAGACTGGTACAAAGTTTGCATCACTGCAGATGCTGCTCTGATCTATCTGTCAATCTCTTGCTCCATTGTCCCATCAGCCAACGTCAGCGACCTCAGCCCTTGTGATGGGCGAATCGCTCCCCTTGTCCTCAAGTTCTGCTTCCTCTGTGGAAGGCATGTCAGTGGGATTGAGATCCTCAAAATATTTCTTCCACCACCTGACAATAACCCCAGTCGAAGTCAGCAGTGCCCCAGCAGCACCATACACTGTGTGGACAGGGAGCTGTTTCTGCCCCGAGTCACTGGACAGTTTGCCAGAATCTCTTCCAGTCTTTCAGGCTGACCGAAAGTCTTATTCCATGGTCTCACCAAACTTCTCCCACACCCAAGTGTTTGTGTCAGCAACCACTCGAGCTACAATCCACTTGGCCTGCCGGTACACCTCAGCTGCCTCGGGAGTCCCACAAGCCAACCAAGCTTGATAGGACTCCTTCATCTTGATGGCCCCCCTCACCACTAGTGTCCACCACTTGGTTCGGGGGTTGCCACTACAAGAAGCACCGACGACCTTGCGGTCACAGCTCTGGGCAACTGCTTCAACAATGGAAGTGGAGAACATGGCCCATTCAGACGCCATGTCTCCAGATACCCTCAGAAGAGGGTCAAAGTTCTTCCAGAGGTGGGAGTTGAAGACCTTCCAGACAAGGGCCTCAGCCAAATGTTCCAAGCACACCCTCACTATACGTTTGGGTCTACCAGGTCTGACTGGTGTTCTCCCCTGCCATCGGATCCAACTCATCACCAGGTGGTGATCAGTTCACAGCTCTTCTCTTCACTCATCAAAGACATGTGGTCAGAGGTCTGGTGACACAATGACAAAATCAATCATTGACCTGTGACCTAGGGTGTCTTGGTGCCAGGTGCACATATGGACACCCTTATGCTTGAACATGGTGTTTGTTATGGACAAACTGTGTTTAGCACAGAAGTCCAATAACTGAACACCACTCAGGTTCAGATCGGGTAGGCCGTTCCTCCTAATCACACCCCTTGAGGTTTCACTGCCATTCCCATGTGCACATTGAAGTCCCTCAGCAGGGCAATGGAGTTTCCAAGAGGAGCATTCTCCAGCACCCCAGTCAGAGACTCCAAAAAGGGTAGGTACTCTGAACCATCATTTAGTGCATAGGCACAAATGATCATAAGGACCCATTTCCCAACCTGAAGGTGCAGGGAAATAACCCTTTCATCCACCAGGGAAAACTCCAAAGTAGAGGTAGCAAGGTGGTGGATACAAGAATACTCACCCTTGCGTGCTGCCTCTCGCTCGGGGCAACTCCAGAGTAGGCCAAGCTCCAGCCCATCTCCAGGAGACTGGTTCCAGAACCAGAGTTGTGTGTTGAGGTGAGCCTGACAAATCAAGTCGGTATCTCTCAACCTCATGTACCAGCTCAGGCTCCTTTCCCACCAGAGGGGTGACATTCCATGTACCAAAAACCAGTTTAAGAAGTTGGGGATCAGACCGCCAAGGTCTCTGCCTTCGACCACCACCTGATCCGCATAGCACTGGACCCCCATGGTCCCTCCTGCAGGTGGTGAGCCCACTGGAGGGTGGACCCATGTAACTCCTTTGGGCTGAGCCCGGCCGGGTCCCATGGGCAAACACCCGGCCACCGGATGCTTGCCATCGAGCCCCTCCCCCAGGCCTGGTTCCGAGGTAGGGCTCTGGTAATCCTATACCAGGCAGGGTACATTGAATCCTCGCAGGCAGGAAAATGACTCCTTCAGGCTGGTAGGCCTTTAAGTGTGAAAAACTATTTATTAAACAAGCCAGATAACTGAATTCATTACGGGGGCTGAGAGCCAAAGGAGTGGATTTGGTCATAGGCACTCACAGACGATGAAGACAAAACCAGAGGGAAAGTTCTATAATAAAGCAACCAGGAGAAATGAAAACAGCGGGTATATATAGAGACCCAGAAATGAACTAACACAGGACAGCTGGGTACTGATTAGGGTCAAATGAAAACACACATGAGTGGCTGAAGGAATGGGAGGATGACGGGAGAGACTAGAAAACAATAACTGATCTAAGAAACTGAGGATAACCCAACAAACTAATGATAACAGAGTTGTGCAAACATTTCAAAAATAACAGAAGACATGGACAATATTGCAAGCTCATAACAGAGACATGATCATAATTACTCAGGAAACTCATCCGAACTTCTCTTTTAAACTGAGAAAGAGCAGGCTGTTCATCTCGGCTGAGATCTATTAATCTCCTCTGCTGAATACAAAATTGTTGTGTTTTAAAGATTCAAAGATTTTTATTTTTCAATACTTCTATACGTATAGGACATACAGGAGAACTGAAATGCTGTTTCTCTCTCTCTTAGTGGTGTGCGCAATATATAAGAAAAGTAGGACAACTTGAAAGAACTGTCAGGATGCTTTCATTTTTAATCTTTTTGTTAAAAGTATGACAGTGAATGAGGTTAAAAAATTGTAAAACAAAAAAAAAACTGTCATTAGATAACGATGAGTGTTGCTTCTTCTCCAGGGCCATGGCGACGGCTCTTTTCCCAGTCAGACTGGTCCCACTGTGGTCCCACTGTGTGTCCCACTGTGGTCCGGTAGTTAAATGCACAATTTTTTTGTCTGTGCAGTGAAAAGCTGTCTATTGTCTTTTCAAACAGTTTGTATATAACTGTCCTCATTTAAAACAAGAAACATTGAACATTAACGGACCTCAGGCCTGGGATCGGAGGAAGGAATGTCAACTCTTCTGTGCTTTCATGCAAGTGTTCAGCACCATGGGTGTCCTCAGCACAAAACATATTTGTTCCTCACATTTAAACACTGTCATATTAGAATCTCACCATGGCTCTCTCACCCCTGTTTATTAAAGGGAATAACAGCAAAGACAGTAATTGGCTTATTTCACATTATACCCCAAACACACTTCTGAATAATTAAGAACAATAGGACAGCGTCTTCCCGCTTTCCTCCTGATGCAAAATTCATTTTTGTGCAGCTGTAAGAGCAAAATGGATTTGAAATTGTCCATAAATGTGCTGTGCGACAAAGACAACTGACTGTTACTGTCAATTTTTTTTATATACTTGTTTACCTCTGCACCATGAAGAGTTGTTTTAAATTTCATTGTAAAGCTTGTATGTATAATGACAATAAAAGCCATTCTATTTTATTCTATTCAACAGTTAGTTCCGACTGAGCAATTTGATTGGACAATAGGGATTTCAGGAGTTACTAAAATCCCCGATAATTGCACTCCAATGTTTAACTGGGTATGTATCACGCCGGTGTTCTCCCCTTGTCTGCGTGGGTTTACTCCGGGATTTCTCCGGTTTCCTCCCACATGCCCAAAACATGCAAGTTAGGTTAATTGGCATCAACTGGGGATTCTAAATTGTCCTTAGGTATGACTGTGAGAGTGAATGGTTGTCTGTCTCTCTGTGTTGGCCCTGCAATGGACTGGTGATCTGTCCAGGGTGTACCCTGCCTCTCGCTCAAAGATACTGGGATAGGCTCCAGCCCCCCCCCCCCCCCAACCTGAAAAGGATTAAGCGGAAGAAGATGGATGGAAGATGGATGGATTGATGTATCACTCCGCTTAAAAGGTGTCCATGTAACCGTTAATTACTAACACTAATTTACTGTCAGCTAACTCTCAATGACAGTTGTAATACTGTGTTAAATATGTAACATATACTGTAGTCGATGGTCATTAAAAACATAACCTGCCAGGTTACAATGTTCTGTAAAACCAGGTGAAGAGTCACAGGTAGCAATCAAAGGAGAAACTTTAAAATGAGGATGTTTAAAGGAATTTTATTACAATAATATATGTACAACAAATGCCCACTTAAATAAAAAGGCTAGACTAAAACCTAAGAATTAAAGCTAAAATAGGTTAAGCTAAAATAGCCTAAGAAACTTAAGCTAAAAAAACTAAAAGTGGGGTAAAACAAACTATAAAAGTCCTTTAAAGCTGAAGACAAAGGCATAACTTTGTTTCATACATTGGGGGGGTTGAGATCTCTGCCCATATAAGGATTTAAAAAAAAATAAATCTTTTTGTTACAGGACTGTCAGGTCATCAGTATAGGCAGTTGTCTCCAATGTCGTCTTTTTCATTTTTAAAGGAAAATGATTTTTTAAGCAAAAAATGACAATGCACAGTATGTATCCTACTGTGGAGGAAGAGCTCAAAATGATTAACTTTGCTAAAAGGACAAGGCTTATTTACCCCTTTATTTAGGCATTCCCATATTAGTAGCAGTTGTAAAAATTATTTCCCTAATTTACCAAATCTACTGTATGTTCAGCCTTGCAATTGTATATGCCACTGTGAAGCAGCAGGCCTACTTAATACCCATTATGTGTTAAGTATTTCAGCACTGGCAGAAATCAAGTTTTGACTATTGTTACTTGGTCATGTGTGCCTCCTGTGCCTCTCTGGTTACCTTTATCTCCTTTCCTTCTTGGTTAACCCTGCTGCTGCCACATTCTTGCTCCTGATACAAAAAAGCTCAGTTAATGTTCACATCAAATGGTTTAAAAGAGGTACTTCATGGACAATTTTGGAGGATGTATTTCATGCTAAATTTTTGCCCTTCTTCCCTCTTAATAGCATCTTAACTGTCATGAACCTGGGTTTGGTGGTTCCAAACCCAGTTCTGACACTAGGGCTATTTTGTCTCTTCTTATTGGCTATTTTCCATCAGGCCCTTCAGGGAGCTCTTTGGGTCCTCCGTTCCCTGACAGCTCAGCCACACCCCCTCCTTCTGTCAGTGTCATCAGCTGTTTTTCATTGTTGGTGTTTCACACACATACACACACTCCTCATTCACTTCCATTCACATGCTCTGACACTCACTCATGCACACCTGGTTTCTTTCTTTCAAAGGTCTTTTTATTATTATTAATTGAAGTATCAATACAATACAAAGTATTAGAAATTGTCATTTTTGTTTCAACCAAACAGTGAAAAACTAGAACTTAAAGCCAACAAATGTAAATGCTTCAAAGCACAAAAACCTTTAAATAAACAATAATTAAAAAAAAAAATACAAAGAAAAATTGTGTGTGTGAAGTGGGGGTGGGGTAAAGGGGATATGAGCTACTCAGAAACTATAATCGTGGGTCTTTCAAAGAAATCAAGAAACGGGCGCCATAATTTATAGAATTTGTTTTCAGAGCCACAGACTGTATATCTGATTTTTTCTAAATCCAAACAGGACATTATATCGTTTATCCACTGTAAATGTGAAGGGGGCGAAGAGTCTTTCCACTTCAGTAATACAGCACGTCTGGCCAATAATAATGAAAATTTGAATACTTTTAATTTGGAACTTGGCAAGACAAGTTCTGGAGCCACACCAAAAATGGTGCATAATGGATCAGGTTTGATTTGATATTGCAGGTCTTCAGACATAGTGATAAAAACAGAATGCCAAAAATTCATCAATGCAGGGCAGGACCAATACATGTGAAGCAAAGTGCCAGGAGCGCTACCACACTTTTCACAAGTTGGGTCTATATCCGAGTAAATACGTGCTAACTTAACCTTGGACAGGTGCATCCGGTGTACAATCTTAAATTGAATAAGAGCGTGACGAGCACACATTGATACAGTGTGAACCTGGCCAAGAATAGAGTCCCACAGTTCATCAGTAAAAGTAAAATTAAGATCTTGTTCCCAGTTCAATTTGATAGCGGCCAGAGAAGAAGATTGTAAATTTGAAATTAAATTATATAAAACTGACATTACCCCCTTAGAAGTTGGTTTAACTAATAAAAAATCATCTAGAGGATTATCAGAGGGTTTTTGAGGGAATTGTTTTGTCATGGTTTGCACATAATGTCTGACCTGGAGGAAGCGGAAAAAATGTGTAGAAGTGATGTCGAATTTGGTGGAAAGTTGAGAAAAACTTGCAAATTGACCATCAAAATATAAATCCGCAAAAGATTTTAAACCTTTTCTGTGCCATATATGAAATGCACTATCAATAGTTGATGGGGTAAATAAATGATTTGCGGCAATTGGACTTCTAATGGAAAAAAACTGAAGACCGAAATTTTTCCTGAATTGAGACCAAATTCTAAGAGACTGACGAACTACTTTATTATTACCCAGTGTAGACAAAGCAAGGGGAAGTGGTGAACCTAAAATTGCCGGTAGGGAGGTTTGATTGTCCACATGTGACTCCATAAGGATCCAAATAGGTGATTTGGGTTCCAGATAAAAATGTTTCCAATATAACATGCACCTGATATTTGCTGCCCAGTAGTAATATTGAAAGTTAGGCAGAGCCATGCCACCTACTGATTTGGGTCTTTGAAGAAAAACTTTCCTCAATCTCGGATGTTTACCATTCCAAATAAATGAGGTAATCAGAGAGTCCAAAGACTTAAAAAAGGATTTAGGAATAAAAATGGGGAGACATTGAAACAAATATAAAAACTTTGGAAGTAACATCATTTTTACAGAATTGATTCTGCCAATTAAAGACAAGGATAATGGGGACCATTTGGAAAGTATTAGCTTGCACTGGTCAAGTAAGGGGAGAAAATTATTTTTAAACAAGTAATTAAATTGTTTAGTGACACATATCCCAAGATAATTAAAATGATCAATAACAACCTTGAAAGGAAAATTTTCAAAATCCTGAACTTGAATCTTTTCATTAATCAGAAAGAGTTCACTCTTATTAAGATTAATTTTATAACCAGAAAACCTACTAAAACTATCCAAAATATTGAGTATAGCGGGTAATGAAGTAAGTGGGTTGGAGAGAAATAATAAAAGATTGTCAGCATAGAGTGAAACCCTATGCTCAATGCCACCCCTACGAATGCCTAGAAAGTCCCAGCTCCCACGGATTGCAATAGCTAACGGCTCAACTGCCAAGGCAAAGAGCAATGGGCTCAAAGGACAGCCTTGCCTCGTACCACGGTAAAGTCTAAAATAGTCAGAATAGCGACAATTAGTTAACACTGAAGCTAAAGGACTAGCATAGAGAAGTTTAATCCAGGAACAGAAGGAAGGACCAAAACCGAACCTCTCCAAAGTAAAAAACAAATACTCCCACTCAACCCTATCGAATGCCTTTTCAGCGTCCAAACTAATAAGACATTCAGGTATGTTGTGGTGAGGAGTATAAATAATATTAAACAACCGCCGCAAGTTAAAAAAAGAATGGCGATTTTTAATGGAACCGGTTTGGTCCTGTGAAATTATAAAAGGAAGAATCTTTTCCAACCTTGAAGCTAACAACTTTGACAAAATTTTAACATCGGTATTCAACAGGATCCTTATCCTTTTTAAGCAACACAGTGATACAGGCCTGATAGCATGAAGGAGGAAGTGTACCAGAGTCAAGCGACTCTGTAAAAACTTGACAAAGGAAAGGGGCGAGGTCGTCAGAGAATTTTTTGAAAAAATCAGCGGAAAACCCATCAGGTCCTGGAGATTTTCTTGATTGCATGGATGATATTGCCAGCTGAATTTCTTCTTTTGTGATGGGAGCTTCTAAAATTTGCCGAGATTCTGAAGAAATCGAAGGAATATCAATAGAATCAAAAAAAATTTCCAAATCCTTTAAGTTTGTTGTATATTCTGAGGTATATAATTTGGAATAAAATGACCTGAAAATATCATTAATCACTTGTTGGTCAGATGTCACCTCTCCTTTATCTGTCCTAACTCCAGTAATAATTTGCTTAGCTCTAATACCACGTAGTTGATTAGCTAGAAGTTTACTGGTTTTTTCGCCATGTTCATAAAATTCACTCTTGTTCCTTATTAAACAACCTTCAATTTGTCGAGTAGAAAGTAAATTAAGTTTAGTTTGTAATGTCATACGTTCCTTGTACAGAGCGGGTGATGGAGATTGAGCATATTGTCTGTCAATGTCCAGGATTTGATCTAAAATAGCCTTCTGTTCCTGTATTAAGGATCGTCTTTTAAATGCTGCCAATGAAATAAATTCCCCCCTAAGAAATGCCTTCATGGCCTCCCATATCGTTTTATTTGACATACCAGGAGTTTTATTTTCTTTCAAAAAAAAATTAATTTTAGAAGAAATATTCGCAACCAATTTTTCATCTGTAAGTAATAATGGATCCAATCTCCAATGCTTTCTCATGGAGTCACATCCATGGAGGATCATTTTAAGTACAAGAGGGGCATGATCAGAAACCGAGATGCTATCATAACTGCAAGAGCAAAGGTTATTAATTAATAAATTGTCAACAAAAAAATAATCTATTCTGGTATAAGTATGGTGTACGTGAGAGAAAAAAGAATAGTCCCTGCCGTTAGGATGTAAAAAACGCCAAGGATCTGTAAGGCTATATTCCTCAAGAAAAGACTTAACATAAGTTGCAGATTTATTAAGACTAGCAGGTTTTGAAGATGAGCGATCTAAGATCGGATCCATATACAAATTAAAGTCACCCCCAAGAATTAGAGAATGAGTATTTAAATCTAGAAGTTGCGAAAAAAGGTTACGAAAAAAGTGCACATCATCAAAATTCGGTGCATACAGATTAGCCAAAGTGACATGTTTATCGCCAAGTTTACCTGATACTATTACAAATCGTCCATTTTTATCTGATACAACATTAGAGGGAATAAATGGGATATTTCGATCAATAAGAATAGCAGCGCCCCTGGCCTTAGCTTTAAAATTTGAATGAAAAAATTGTCCTGACCAACATTTTGACAAACGCAAGTGGTCGGAATCCTGCAAATGGGTTTCCTGCAAAAACAATATCCCAGGCTTAAACTGCTTTAGACGTGACATGACTCTCTTTCGTTTAATTGGATGGTTCAACCCCTTCACATTCCAGCTTACCAAAGTAAGATTACTATTCATTCAAAGAGTAAAATTTATATATTATGTTGTGTAGCCCAAAGAAGAGTAAAGTGAGGTACGAGTAAAAAAAAAAAAAGAAAAAAGGAGGGGGTAAGGGGGGTGTAAATAAAACCATAACAAAAAAACAAAACAAATAAAAAAAAATAAAAATAAAAATAAAAAAAAATAAAAATAAAAATAAAAAAAAATCCAACAACCAAACCTATAACAACACTCCAGCCGGTTGCAAAAAAACAGCAACCGCTCCATCTCCTGCTCTATTTTCATCCTAACAGAATGCTCCCATACAACTGGCTTCAATCCTGCATAATATGAACGTTTTACCCTAAAAAAAAAAAAAAAATAAGATAAAATTAAAAAAAGAATTAAGTAAACAACAACGTATAGGGAGCCAATTTTACCTTGTTTTTAAACATCTGAAAATGCATCAATGTCCAGTCAGTGCAGCTTCAATGAAGTAACAAGCAGCCCAGCGCGGCAGCTGGTCAACCCAGAAATGTCCAGTTCAAGGCGAAAATTGCTGGTTTCTCTCCATGGTTTGCATGAAGCAGGTGGCCTCCGAGACGGACGCCAGCCACTGGTTTTTGCCGTCTGGAAGAGTTATCCGGAGCCTGGCGGGGAAAAGAAGAGAAGGACGAAAACCTCTCTTGTACAACTCGGACATAACCTCCTTATATTCGGCTCGTTGCTTCTGAACGTCGGCGTTATAATCCTCGTAGAACTGAAGTTTATGCCCACGATATTCCAAAGTCCCACGGCGTCTCCGCGCTTCTCTCATCACCGAGTCTTTGGTCCGAAACCGGTGGAAACAAATAATGACAGCGCGCGGCTTCCCATTCGGACTCGGCTTGGGCATGAGGCTGCGGTGGGCTCTATCCAGCTCTGGGGGAGATGGCAAAGTTTGTGCGCCAAAGACGTCCACCAACAGCCGAGAAAAAAATTCAGATGGCCGTGGACCCACATCAAAGGACTCCGGCAGACCCACCAGACGAATATTCAGCCTCCTGCTTCTTCCCTCCAGGTCAGAAAGTTTGTTTTTCAAAAGTTTGTTCTCCTCCTGCATTGACTCACATGTAACTTCAAGCGCCGCTAGGCGCTGGCTGACGTCCTCCGCGTTGTTTTCAAGGTCGCCAATGCGTTGCTCCTGGTTCGCCACATCTGCTTGAATTTTGTCCAGCTTACCATTAATAAGTTCAAATGAAGCTTTGAAGTCAGCAGCTATGGACATTCTGTGTTGCTCAAGCAAGGCAACAAGTGCAGGGTTAAGGCTGATATTAGCATCCTCAGCTAAGCTGGTGTTAATATTGTTCCCTGCTGCCTCCTTTTCAGTCTGCTTTCTTGTTTTGGACATATTTCACAACTCATAACAGATTCTGCACGTATTAAATGTCCAAAACATTAACAGCTTACAGCAAAATAGGGTTTTAAAAAGTAAAGAAAAAAATATAGCAGGAGCCAGCAACGCACACACCTACTCCATTGCCAGCACACCTGAAGCCAAATCCACACCTGGTTTCAATTGATCTAGCTCACGCTCTTCCACACCAGTGGTCTCTGCCCTCATTAGTATAATTATTACTTGAATGAATGAATGAATGAATCTTTATTTATTTCGGATAGATTAAAAGTATAGATTAAAAAGAAACAGAATAATATAACAAAGGGGGAAAGAAAATCCAACAAGGTCAAATTAGACAATAACTCCTCTGATTATACAGTTCAACATAAGTTATCCGAAATGGGTGATGGCTGAAGCCGCAGCTTATATTGCCCACCCATTTTCCATCCAAGAATTCAAAAGAAAAACAAAACAAGAGCGATTACAATTCAGAACAAAGCTAAGACAAAAAACTAAGCTACAACACAACGCAGACTGGATATGACAATCCTTTCCGGTTCCGGTTCCGCCGGACCGGCGGCGCCACACGAGTCGGCTGCCTGTTGCAACAGCCTTTTTTTTATCTTCCTTCTTCTTTCTACACCTTTCACTCTGTATATATATCACGGACGCACGGATCGCCCCGGGGGTCTCCCGGGTCGGCGGACGGAGCCACGGTTTGCAGCGGGAGACGTTACAGTGGGGAGGAGCTAGTGCTAGCTAGCACTTGGCCGCCGCCCGGTGCTAATGGGAAACTCGACATACCGGGAGCTGTAGCAAAAACGAAGCGGGTGCCGGGCTGGAGTTTAGGCGGCGTGAAAGAAATATAAGACAGAATAATAAAGAGCGATGGCAAGAACCAAGCAGACCGCCCGTAAAATCTACTGGAGGAAGAAGCCCCCCAGGAGACAGCTAGCCACAGGGCTGCTCGGAGAGGCGCTCTGGCCACCGGCAGAGTGAAGAGGCCTCGCCGTCACAGGTCCGTGGCTCTGAGAGAGATCCGTCGCTACCAGAAATCCACGGAGCTGCTCATCCGTAAGCTGCCCGTCCAGCGCCTGGTGAGGGAGATCGCTCAGGACTTCAAGACCGTCCTGCGTTTCCTGAGTTTCGCCATCATGGCTCTGCAGGAGACCAGCGAGACCCACCTGGTGGTCTCTTCTTCGCTAAGGGGGTCACCATCATGCCCAAAGACTTCCAGCTGGCCCGCTGCATCCGCGGAGAGAGAGCTTAGACTTTCTGCTGCACATCCACCAGCCATAATGCTCTGCACTGTGTGTCTATATATATACATTTATAGTAATATGGACATATGTTTACTAGATGTTGTTTTTTCTTGCCTTCTGATTGTTGCTCTGAGTGTTGCTATCCCTATGCTGTTGCAATCCTGGAATTTCCCCATTGTGGGACTAATAAAGGCTTATCTTATCTTATCTTATGTGATTTTACATGTCATCTTGTATATATGTTTGGAGTATTTCTTCCTTCAGTTTTTGTTTAAATTGTCCAAGCGTTGTACATGATTTTAATTCAGGTCCAAAATCGTTCCATAATCTGACTCCTTGCACTGAAACACAGTGTTGCTTGGTGGTAGTTCTCACTGAAGGTTTTTGAAATATACATGTTCCTCTGAAATGATATTGTCTCTCCCTTATTTGGAACAACTTTTGGATATTTGCGGGCAGTGATAGATTCTTCACTTTAAACATTATTACTGCAGTTTTAAAGTCAACCAGATCTTTCAACTTGAGAGCTTTTAATTTAAGAAAAAGTGGGTTTGTTGGTTCCCTGTAAGCAGCTTTGTTTATTATTCTAATAGCTCTCTTCTGAAGCATAAAGACTGGATATATGTTTGTTTTATATGTATTTCCCCATACTTCAGTACAATATGTCATGTATGGGAGTATTAATGAGTGATACAAGGTATATAGTGTGGGTTGATTCAGCAAATATTTCACTCTGTGTAGTATTGCAATTGATTTGGATATTTTACCTTTAATATAATTAATATGTGACTTTCAACACAGTTTATTATCAATTATTACTCCAAGAAATTTAATTTCGGATACCATTTCAATCTCTACACCATTTACACTGAGTTTAGATACTAAGTTGTTGTGATGGTTGTTAAAAACTATAAATTTTGTCTTACTTAAATTGAGCGTTAGTTTGTTTGAATCAAAGCACAGTTTAAGCTTTCCTAATTCCTTTCCAAGTGTATCCAAAAGTTGTTCCAAATTGCTTCCACTGCATAATAAATTAGTGTCATCGGCAAACAATATTAAATCCATTTTTTCTGAAACTTTACATATATCATTTATATACATATTGAATAACAATGGTCCCAAAACTGAACCCTGTGGGACTCCACAAGTAACCTTCAGTAACTGAGTTTTTGTTACCAACGCATACATACTGATATCTATTCTTTAAGTAACTACTTAACCAGGACAGTGCTACCCCCCTAATACCACAATTTTGTAGTTTCTTTAATAATAAATTATGATCCACTGTATCAAATGCTTTTTTAAGATCCATGAATACCCCAACTGAATACTCTTTATTTTCAACGGCAGTTGATATTTTTTCTATAAATTCCATTAGAGCAAATGCAGTTGTCCTCTTGTGTCTGAACCCATATTGCTGCTCACACAATAAATTATTCTTCAGTATGAAGTTGTCAATTCTCTCATAGAATATTTTTTCAAGTATCTTTGAAAATTGCGGCAATAGTGAAATTGGTCTGTAGTTTGAGAATTCCCCTCTGTCTCCCGTCTTGTATATCGGAATTACTTTAGCTATTTTCATTGCAATATACCTGTTTGGAGAGACAGGTTACAGATATACGTCAGTGGTTTCACTAAGCATTCAATAATAGTTTTGACTATGTCAATACCATCACAGTCCGTAGATGTTTTACTTTTAAACGATTTAACAATTTCAATGACCTCTCTCTCGTCTGTGTTCTTCATGAAAATGGAGTCTTTTATAGCAGTGTTTTTGCTTATTGTATCACCTGTAGGCACCATAATGGGTATTTCTCGAGCCAAATTAGGATCAATGTTAACAAAAAAGTTATTAAATTCATCTGCAGGTGAAGCTGCATTCACACTCTGAGTTGTATTATTTTTTGAAAAATCGGTTGGGTAGCTTGTATTTCTGTTTTTATTTCCAAGAATATTGTTAAGTATTGTCCATGTATTTTTAATATTGCCTCTGTTTTTCTCCAGTTCTTTACTGTAATAGTCTCTTTTACTACATCTTATTATATATGTTAACTTATTTTTGTATGTTTTATACCGCTGCTCTGCTTCTTTTGTCCTTTTCTTTAGAAAAGCTTTATATAATAAATTTTTCTTTTTACACGCCTTTTGTAATCCTTTGGTTAACCATGACTTATCGGCAAATTTATGTTTAAGCTTTTTCTTTACTAATGGAAAAATTTTTTCATAAAGAGTGGTTACAATGTTTATAAATGTGCCATAGGCTTCATTTACATCTTATACATAGACTTTTGTCCAGTCTTGCTTCAGCAAGTCTTCTTTAAAAGAACTGATTGCATTTTGTGATTTGTATCTGAACGATTTAAAAAAAATTTTTCTGTATTGGCCCCCGTGTAGTAAAGCGGAACTTAAGCTCTGTTAGAGTAGGAAGAGATTGCCGGGCTGGCGAACACACTCTTTGTCGGCGGTTTTCGAACAGTGCTGAGACTTGAAAATTTTTTTTTGTCGGTTGGTTTGGCAAGGAGGTCGGGTGACGGGACTGGAGGTTGCGGACATGGGAAAATGAGGAGGAGAAGCTTGGTAAAGGAAGATGTGGCGGGTCGGCGCAGCGGCATTGTGAATGGGCCAGACTGGGGAGATTCTGATTTGTGGGATAGTGAAGACAGTATGGATACTGGGGAGGGAAGCGGGAAAGGGAGAGAGAAAAGGGAGAATAACTTTCCTGAAAATAATGCAAAGAAGGCTAGAAGTAGTGGAAGTGGTGGTGGTGCGGAGGGAGGAGGGCAGGAAGGAGCCGAATTCAAAATTATTGTAAGGTTCGAGGATGAAAAGGGGATATCCACAATGAGCCCAGTTAAACTGACAACAATATTGAAAAACCAGGTTGGAGATATACTCATGGCAAAGGTGCTGAGGGATGGAAATCTGCTGATTGTATGTAGGAATAAGGAGCAAAAGGCAAGAGCTGACAAAATGAGGGAGGTTGGGTGGTTCAAAGTGAAAAGTACAAGCTTTATTGATAACGGATCAAAGTGGAACAAAGGTGTAATTTGGGGGGTGCCAATAGGAGTCACAATGGAAGAAATTAAAGCTAATTTAAAAGGGGGGGGGGTAGTAAAAGCAGCTCGTAGACTACAAGCCACTCAGGAAGGACAGAGGAGAGACACTGAGGGTGTGGTGATTGAGTTGAAGGAGAAGTGCTCCCCAAAAGTGTAAATTTGGGCTTTTTGAGGTTGTTATAATTGCCAAAGATTTGGACACACAACTAATACTTGTAGATGGAGAAGAAGGTGTGCAAGGTGTGGGGGCAACCATCAGTATGGAGAATGTGATCAAGAAACGCCAAAGTGTTGTAATTGTGGTGGGAGTCATAGTGTGGCCTATGGAGGCTGTGAAAGAATAATGAGAGAAAGGGAAATTCAGCGAGTCAGAGTGCAGAATAAAGTTTCTTATGCCGAAGCAGTGAAAAGGATGGACCAGAGAGGAGGGAATGGGCAAAGGACTGGGGTTAAGCTGCCTGTAGGGGAAAGAGAACTGGTACGGAATGGGGAAATCCAGGTTGATCTGAAGAAACTGATTATTTTTATAGCAGGAGTTGTGAATGCCACAATGGAAGTCAAGTCTAAAACTGAAAGAATTCAAATAATAGTGAAAGCAGCAGTTAATCATCTTGGTTTCAGTGGTTTAACCTGGGAGGAGGTGAGGAGTGGGCTTAGTAACCAGACAAGTCAGGACCAAGCATCGACTGGATAGGAATTGTGAGAATGGTCATTTTGATTCAATGGAATGCAAGAAGTTTGTTGGCAAATGGACAGGAATTCAAAAGGTATAGTGAGGAACTTTCAGACAAACCAGATGTTATCTGTGTTCAGGAGATGTGGTTGAAACCCAGTCTGGATTTTAAAATAGTGGGATATGTTTCTATTCGGAATGATAGAAAGGAGGGAATGGGAGGTGGATGTGCAACATTTGTGAGGGAGGGAATTCAGTTTAGAGAGATAGGTAAAGGGGCTGAATTGGAGTATGTGGTAGTTGAAATTTGGACAAAAGAGGGGGAACTAGTAGTTGTTAATTTGTACAATCCTTGTAAGAGGTTGATATTGAGTCAATTATCTCAGATGGAGGGGATAGATGGGAGCAGGGTGGTAATTTGTGGGGACTTTAATGCCCATAATGTGTTATGGGGGGCAAATCATACAGACATAAATGGTGAGATTATTGAAGAACTCTTGGAAGAGAAGAATCTATTATGTTTAAACAATGGTAGAGCAACTAGAATTGATGTACATACGGGGAGTGGTTCAGTTCTTGACTTAACGTTGGTGACTAGTAATATTGCAAGTGTGTGTGAGTGGGAGGTTTTAGAGGAGTCCTCGGTGGGAAGTGATCATTTCCCAGTGTACTGTAATTTTTTCATTTCAGCGAATAGGGTAAGTGGTCACAAAAAAGGGAGGTGGGTTTTTAGCACTGCTAATTGGAAGTTATTTAAGTTTATTTGTGAGAGAGACCTTCCCCTAGTAGAGGTCAGTGAAGACATTGAAAGTATGGAGAAAAATATTAAAACTATTTTTCTGGAAGCAGCCAATCAGTCAATCTCTAAAAGTAAAGGGAAAAGGTTAAAGAAAGCAGTGCCTTGGTGGACAGAGGAGTGCACTAGAGCTATTAAAGAGAGGAATAAGATACTTAAGGTCCTAAGGAGAACTCATAATTGGCAAAACTTGATTAATTATAAGAGAGCACTAGCAAAAGCCAGGAAAACTATCCGGAGGGCCAAGAGAAAAAGCTGGCAGAGATACTGTAGCACTGTAGGTAGATCAACAGCCGTGGGGGATGTGTGGAGCATGATCAAGGCTATGAAGGGAGTCAGGAGGGAATGGCAGTATCCAGTACTAAAAAGTGGGGGAGTGATTGCAATAACTGATGAGGAAAAAGCAACAATGATAGCAAAGAGCCTGACTCAAATTCATAGCTCAAGCAATTTGACTGAAGAAGGTAAAAGAGGAAGAAGTAGGATGAGTTTAGCACATCCTGGGGTTTTGGAGGAAAGGTGTGACTTTAGTAGTTCTTTGGATTCCCTTTTCACTCTAGATGAAATGGAAAGAGCAGTAAACAAATCAGGATTAACATCCCCTGGGAAAGACAATGTCTGTTACATCATGGTGAAACACTTAGGGACTTTGGCAAGGAGGAAGCTATTGGAAGTCTACAACAAAGTGTGGGAAAAGGGAAAGCTCCCAACTGCATGGAAAGAGGCAGTGATTGTTCCTATAAGAAAACCTGGAAAGGATCCCTCAGACCCAGTGAGCTATGGGCCTATAGCTCTAACATCGTATTTGGGAAAAATAATGGAGAGAATGATTACAGATAGAATTGCTTTTTATCTTGAAAGTAGGGGAATTTTGTCACCACATCAGAGTGGATTTAGAAAAGGAAGGGGAACTATGGATCCTGTTGTGTGTTTGGAGACAGAGGTACGGAAGGCTCAAGTAAACAGAGAGTCGGTAATTGCAGTGTTCTTTGACTTGGAAAAGGCATATGACATGTTGTGGAAGGAGGGGCTAATGATAAAGCTAAGTATGATAGGAATCTCTGGGAGAACATTCAACTGGATAAAAGATTTTTTGTTTAATAGGCACATTCATGTTAGAGTGGGCAGAGCCTTGTCAGATAGGTACTTGGTGGAAAATGGCACCCCCCACGGTAGTGTTATAAGCCCAGTGTTTTTTTTTCTATTATGATAAATGATGTTTTTTCTGTTCTGAACAACGACATTGGCCGTTCTTTATTTGCTGATGATGGGGCATTATGGAAAAGAGGGAGTAATTTTAATTATATAAGAGGGAAAATACAAGAAGCAATAAGTGCAGTAGAGGGGTGGTCATATTCTTGGGGATTTAAATTCTCTGTTGAGAAAACAAAGGTTGTAGTATTCACAGGGAAAAGGGTAGCTGATGCCCAGGAATTAGAACAAGTCAAAGTTTTCAGGTTTCTGGGTGTCTGGTTTGATGTTAATCTAACTTGGATGGAGCATATTCAGAAGGTGTCAGTTAAGTGGAAAAAGGTATTGAATGTAATGAGGTGTTTGGCAGGGACTGAGTGGGTTGCTAGTAGAGTGGCTATGAAAAACATTTATGTTGCGTTAATTAGGTCTGTATTAGATTATGGGTGTACTGTATATGGATCTGCTTCCAAAACCATGTTGAGCAAGTTAGATGTCATCCAGGCCCAAGCACTGATGATCTGCTGTGGGGCATTTAAACAACTCCTGTTGCTGCACTCCAGGTGGAAATGGGGGAAATGCCATTAAATATCAGGCGTAAACAGATGATGATGAACTATTCGGTCAATCTGCAAGGGCACACTCAAGATAAACACCCTACAGTCAGAGTGTTGTTGCCTTGTTGGGAGGGGGAAAGAGTGAAAAGGGAGAGTTTTGCATTTTACGCTGGGAGAGTAGCCAGGGATATGAAACTATGTGATAGAACATATATTCCATCAGTTCCTTTGCCAGTCACTCCTCCATGGTTTTTCTATCCAGTGTCTGTTGATTTGTATTTTTTGGAAAAGATGTAAGGGGGTAGAGAATTTGGAAACATCGCAGTTTTAGTAGAGGATCGGTTGGGAACAATATATCACTCCCTTACCCCAGTATTCACGGATGGATCAAAGGATCCTGACACTGGCTGCACTGGGTTTGCTTTCCATATCCCTGCCTTGAAAATATCTGTTAATAGAAGAACATCTTCCCATCTGTCTGTATATAAAATCGAAATGTTGGCTTTGGTGACTGCATTGTAGAGGATTGAGGAGCTGACGATCAAGGATTTTGTCCTTTGTTCGGATTCCAGTGCAGCCTTGCTGTCAATAAAATCAGGGTCATCTGACAGCAGACAGGACTTGGTCTATGAGGTATATGAGACTTTGTATAGACTCAGAAACAAAGGGGTGGCTGTGGTGTTTATGTGGATTCCAGCTCACAGGGGGGTAAAGGGCAACGAGGCCGCAGATAAATTGGCTAAACAGGCTCTGGGGCACTGGAAGGTGTGGGATATTTCACTGAGTAAATCTGAGGCAAAAACACTGATTAAAGAGTATACTAGGCAGGAGTGGCAGCATAGGTGGGACACAGGGGGAGCAGGGCGACATTTGTATGCTATCCAGAGTGCGGTTAGAGTGAAGGGCAGGATGGGGACAAGAAATACAAAGGAAGAGAATATTTTATCTAGGCTAAGGATGGGGCACACTAGGTTAAACAAAACTTTGCATTTGGTAGGTAAGCACCCGACAGGGATGTGCGATTATTGTGAGAGAGGAAGAAAATGTGGAGCATGTCATTCTCCACTGCCAGAAGTATACCCAGGAGAGAGACAGATTAGTGGAGGGAATTAGAGAATTAGGGGTGGGTGATGCTAACTTAAGCATGATGGTGGGGGTTGGGGTAAGAAAGTTGTTTGTTTACCTCAAAGATACGAGTTTAATTAATAGGATATAGGTTTTTTTTTGTTTTGTTTTGTTTTTTGGGGGGGAGGGTGTTTGGGGTACAATGTCTGGTCCACACTCCAACGCTGGATGGCGGTAATGCGCCTGTAAGTTGGGTGCCCCTGCCAAAAATAGAAGAAGAAGAAGAAGAAGAAGAAGAAGAAGAAGAAGAAGAGATCGCCGGAGCATTGTGCCTTATTCACAGCAGCGTGTTCCTCTGTGTATGTTAGCCTTACGCTTACTTTCAGCCTGACTTTTAGTCTTCTCTAACGCTACCAAACTGTTGCTGGTTATTTGGTGTTAACGGCTGTTTCTGCTTCGCCCTCATCCACTGGACAGCACAAACCGCCCAGGATCGCTCCAGCCCGTAAGTCCATGTTTGCCTTTCTCGTTGTGCCAACAGCTGTTCAGTGGCACTAGGCATTCCCCTCCCTTGGGCTACTGAGCATCTGGGTGGTGCCCCTGTTTCTCTGGTGGCCTCCATTGCTATCATATCAACCTTTTTTTTTTTTTTTTTATTTTGATTTTGTATACTTTATTGATCCCCAGAGAGGAAATTGAGGGCATCTACCTGGATGGATGAAGCAGCCACGGTACGGCGCTATCCCTTAACCATTCACACACACATTCACACCTAGGGCCACTTTAGAGTCTCCAATTAACCTAACCTGCATGTTTTTGGCCTGTGGGAGGAAACCGGAGAAATCCCTGAGTAAACCCACGCAGATACTGGGAGAACATGCAAACTCCACACAGATCACTGTTGGTCAGGGGCTGGGATCGAACCAGGGATCCCATGGCCAAGGGTGAGTTGCTGTGCTGGCGCAGTGCTAACCACTGCGCCACCGCACAGTGGTTAGCACTTTCTGTTTCTTCTGTTTATTATGTGACTGTTCTGCTGATCAAAGTTTGGGGTTTTGTTTAATAAAGTGCACAAATCTACTCCTGCTCGTGGGTTTTCATTCCTCCCTCTGTGTGCTGCGTAATGGCACATGAGGGGTCATAACACTTAACAGTGCAGTATTAACTGAGGTTAATGTAGCTGCTGAATGAGGCTTAATCACCATTATTCTTAACTCATTTTATTTTGTTATTAATCAGTTGTGGTGATTGACACATTTATTCTGACAGGACGAATGTTTTTTCATTAATTTATGATGTCACCACTTGCCACCATGTGGCTACTTCTTACCAAGCAGATGAACTAAGTGAACTAATTATCCTGCCTGCAGAGGCATTATGAGCACAGCACGCCTTAGGTGTGCCGTTTCACTCAAGAAATAATAAGTCTTAGTAGATTTGTGACTAAATCATCCTGGTATTAAAAACTTACTCTGGATTCATTATCTAGACATTTGATTTTTTACAATGACATTCAGTTTTCAAATTTAGGATTCAGGAATTTGCACCACCACCCCCTCCCCCCGCCAAAAAAAAAGGTAAATGACAGATTTACCTTTACCAAATTTACCAGAAAAAAGTACGCAAATTTAGGAAAAAAATAGTATAAATTCACAGGAAGAAAGTAGGAACTTGATGATAGTCAAAAAAATTATTTTAAAAATTCAAAAATTTAGATGATTTTGCAAATATGTAAGGAAAAAGGCTTATTTTCCATGACAAAAAATGCAAATTTGAGAAAAATGCTACATTTTTATGAGAAATTGAATTTAGGTGGAAAACAACATGAGGGAACTCCATTTTTATACAAAAAGTAGGCAAATTTACAAGAAAAAAGTCTCTAATTTACAAGAAAATCTGTAAAACTATGACAAAAAAGTTGCACTCTCAAGAAAGTGACAGAAACGTCACAGTGCTACAAAAAACACTGAAATTTACTAAGGGAGAAAAAAGACTGGACAGAATATTTGGAGCCCCAAAAGTTGGTTGCGAGGATAGCTCTAACTTTAAATGGATTTACAATATGCTTTTATTTGACATATATATATATATATATATATATATATTGTATATATATATGTATATTCAGTACTGAAGTAACCATACAGGAAAAGCAACAGGCTGGAGGAGATGACAAATGCTGCAAGAAAAAAAAAATGCTGGAAGAAGCATTGCAACTTTTTATTTATCAAATTATGAATTTTTTGTTTTAGCGCTCCCTTTATTGCAAATGGACCCTTAAACACCACCAAACTCAAAAGGTATGGTGTTAAGGTGATGGATCTTGTTATACTAGGAGCTAAATCACTATACAGTGATGATAATAAGCCATCAATATCTCAGTGTTTGATCACTGCCTAATGCTGTCTCATGATTAAATAAAATGGGAATGGAAAACTAGAAATGTGAATTTAAGCTTAAACTGTATTTTTATTTAAGCTCAGTTAAATGCTAAATAAATCAGTGATGCTGTATTGCAGTGCTTTAGAACTCATTTTAACACATTATGCATATGGATATAATTTAGAGTGCTGTATTTTCCTTAAAAAGATATTTTAAAAAGTTTAGATCGATGAAATGCATCTATTCTTTCATTCATCTATTTCTTATATATTTGTTTGGATACTCTTTTGTGCAGTTGTGGTATTTTAACAGAAAATAGATCTGAAAATGATCTGCAGGGAAAATAATTTCTTTTAACGTGGATAGTTAAGAATAGCATTAAGAGTGACTTAGTCTATAATTGAAAGTGGTAAAACTTGCTTTTTAATTGAATTTTGTAATTATCAAAATCATGACATTATAAAAATACAGAACAGTTTAAGGTTAACTTGAATTTTGTGGGGATAAGCAATATTTAAAGGCATTTATATTTAAGGACAGTGGTATAGAGTTTGTTTGTCCTTGATAAATGTTCGGAGCTGCTAATATTTAAATGAGCATTGAAACATATGTAAATTTCACTCTAACAGCTGACAAACAAATCCATTCTGATCACACCTGACAGAGCAGAACCACCTGAGGCTGAATGTCAGCAAGACCAGAGAGATGTTGATTGACTTCAGGAAGAAGAGGAAGCCTTCTCAGTCATTGCAGATTGGGGGGGGGGGTGGATTTGGGGATGGTTGAGGACTACAAATATCTGGGTGTCAGGATCATCAACGAGCTGGACTGGAGATCCAACACCGATGCTGCGCACAAGAAAGGGATGAGCAGAATCTACTTCCTGAGGAAGCTGAGATCCTTCAACGTGTGCAGCAGGATGCTGGAGCTTTTCTACCAGACTGTTGTCGCCAGCGCCATCTTCTTTGTTGCTGGGGTAGCAGTATTAGAGCCAGTGACACCAACAGACTTGACAAAATTATTAAGAGGGCTGGCTCTGTAATTGATCTCAGGTCGGAGACCTTTGAGACAGTGGTGGAGAGGAGAACACTAAACTGTGATCCATCATGGACAATCCTGATCACCCCCTCCGCCACACACTGGACAGACAGCATAGCACTTTCTCCACTAGACTAATACAGCTTTGCTGTCGAATGGCCAGGTACAGGAAATCTTTTCTGCCGCATGCCATTTCACTCTACAATAAGATAAGATAAGATAAGATAAGCCTTTATTAGTCCCACAACGGGGAAATTCCAGGATTGCAACAGCACAGGGATAGCAACACTCAGAGCAACAATCAGAAGGCAAGAAAAAACAAGCAAGCAAGAGCAGCTAATATACATATGTACATATTACTATAAAATATATATATACACACACACACACACACAGACACACAGTGCAGAGCATTGTAGCTAGATGGAATAAATATGTAAATATATAAACACCCACAGTATGGAGCATTGCAGCTAGGTGGAATAAATATGCAAGTATATAAACACACACAGTGCGGAGCAATGTAGCTAGATGGAATAATATGTAGATATATAAAAACACAGTGCGGAGCATTGTAGCTAGATGGAATAAATATATAGATATATAAATATAAACACACCCAGTGCAGAGCATTGTAGCTAGATGGAATAAATATGTAAATATATAAACACACACAGTGCAGAGCATTGTTGCTAGGTGGGATGAAACAGCATAACCGTCTATTTAGTTATCCTACATGGTATGATTATGTGCCCATACATATTCTCACCCTCCATAGCGACCGGTATGTTCCTAGTTGTATGCCGGAGAGGACCATTGTGTAAGTCTATTGCATCTTTTGCATTCAAAAAAAAAAAAAAAAAAAAAAAAAAAAACTATTAGTTTGTTACGTCTTTTTGCTATCTCTGCGAGCAGCCCTGCTTAGGTTGTACAGTCTGACAGCCGTTGGTAGGAAGGACCTACGAAACCTCTCGGTTGTGCACCTGGGATGATGTAGTCTGCTGCTAAATGAGCTCCTCAGTGCATCCAGTATGTCCTGCATAGGGTGCATAACTCACTATGATGTTGTATTCTGGTCATAGCTATGCTGCCATACTGCACCTTACAGACTAACTGGTACCTCACATTTCACTCTGCTCTTGATAGTCCTTCATTGTGCAGAGGGTATGATTCATGTGTTTATACAGGTCACCATCTATTCAGCTATGATGTATATAGGTTTTTATAGTAGTGTTAGTTTTACTTTCCATGGGTAATCCCTTTGTCTGTCATGCGTGTGTTTCTGTCATTTGGTTGTCTGTCATGCTGCTGTTACACTGCAATTTCCCAGTTTGGGATCAACAAAGTAAATCTATCTTTCGATCTATTTCATGAATGATTAATACAATGTAAAGCCAAAATTTGAATGAGAAGAGCTAATTGTTTCTCAGATCAGTTAAATCCTATTAGGCAGCATTTATTCTGTGGTGTACTCCCATAGCTTTAACTCACATTAGCAAACTAGCAACCAGCTAACTTCAGACAACAGTTCACCAGCTAAATCAACAATATATTTACCTCCTTTTGGACAGAGGGGTTTGTTCTTTTATTTGACAACCAACAATTTAAAATGGTTTGTTGCCCTTGTGGAGCTCTTTTCCTTCTGTCTCACGTGTGAGCTGAATGCATTCTAGATATTGACGAGCGTCCTCACCTGCCACTGCTACAAATGAAGGCATGGACCGGTTGGGCAATACCAAGTCTTCAGGGAGAAGGGGAGGGGTACATTGTTTGATTATTAGAAATGTTACTTTTCTTTGCTTTCAAATGAAAAAAAACAAGTTGTTCCCTCACTTGTAGATATTTTTTTTTATTAATTATAATTATATGATTATTGGGGGGGGGGTTATATTGGAAGGATTTGATTTTTGGGGGGTTGGACCCCCCTCCAATAAATTACACCTATAGCTGAGGAGGAGGAACTACTCTTTCAGGTCAGGTTCCGTCTGCCACCACAACACCAACGCCCTCAGGAAACCTGTATAGGGGAAGACACTTGCCAGCAGTATATCCAGATTTCCATTGTCATAGAAGTCATCATCATCGTGGAGTGCTGCTATCTGGGAACCAGATACTTTCAGCCCAGGCAGAGCTCCTCACTCTGCCTCTTGCTGTCCTTTGCCTGCAGCACCACCAACTGCTCCACACAGAAGTGTCTCCCCCGCAAATGCCGGCATCATGATGGTCCTGGCCATTGCTGCTCCTCCTCCAGCCATCTTTCTGGGACCAGCAGCCTTCTCTCTTGTCCAACTAGTGACGTTATGCTCGACACCATCCACTCGACACTGACTCGAGCAATATAACGCAGAAGTGTTGTGGGCAGAGTGTCGAGCACTGTGTCAACATGCCCACAGTCAAATGACCGTAGCAAGCAAGGCCTTGTTATGTTGGTCACATCACGTGACTTGAGAGCTCGTGGGAAGCTTGAGAGGGAATTAGTTTTTTTTGTTTGTTTGTTTTGTATTGTTTGTTCCTGCCATTCAATTTTGAGTAGACCTCGGATGGTCAAATGCTCAAAAAAAAAAAAAAAAAATTATTGAGATTTTTTTCAGATTTTTCAACTCTGATGCAGTTCCAACAGTCAGTCACCAGATGGCAGTCTTTATTAGATGTCTCATAACACTGTGTCACTCATAAAGCAATTGTCTCAAAGTTGCTCATTGTTTCATGTGGCTTCACTATGTCCAACAAGCTCTCATCTGGCAGGCTGTCCTGGTAGGCCTCTCCTCCAGCCAGGGGCTCTCCTCCAAGCAGGCCCTCATGCAGCCGGGCCTTCCCTCAGGCAGGGCTCTTCCCTACTAGCAAAAAGCTTTCCTGTGGACTGCCGGAGCACCGATTAAAACTTGTGCAGCCACAGGTGCTGCACATCCCCAATCAGTACAGGTGCTGCTGATCATTAATTAGGGGAAGCAGGGTGGAAGCAAACAACATCTCCAGCTAAAAGCACACAGATTAAAATATAAAGACTGCAAAACATGGAAACATAAAACATGCAACAAATAATTTTAAAACTATATAAAATCCAAAAAGCACAAAATACTTCCACCCTGTGACAAATACCTTAATTTCCACGGTGAGGCGCTGTTTGAAAAGATTTCTTACCAGACCTGGAAGTAAATTGTAAATTGCTCTTTTTAAGGACAGTGCAGTTTGATGAATAAAATTCTGAATCTTGAATGAACATTGACATCAATCAATGTAAACTTACCAGGCTATAGCCAGTGGCTAATATCCATCTGTTGTCCATGGGTTACAACCCTTTTGAAGAAAGCTTTATTCAGCTTACATTCTGCCCTTGTATAAATATTGTGAAGCTATTTCACATCTGTTTAAAAAAAATAGGCAGTGCTAGAGTTGGATTTATTGTTTTGATTAACAAACCACAATATCTTTGTGGTGATGGACTCTTTGTTTCATTTGAAAATGTGAAGAAAAGTGTTAGTTGACAGTAAATTAGTGTTAGTAATTAATGGTCACATGAACACCTTTGAAGCGGACTGATACAGCACATATCAGTGAAACAGTGGAGTGCAGTTATAGTGGATTTTAGTAACTCCTGGAATCCCTATTGTCCAATCAAATTGCTCAATCGGAACTAACTGTTGTTTAATTGTCATTATATCATCTGCATACATTCTGAGTGTCTTCTACCAAACAGGAAGATCTGCTGTCCTCTGCACTTACTGGAACTTGAGGAAAAGAGCCACTTCATGCTATCATTCGAGACAATCAATTATTTAACAAAGAGTGGGGCAGAGTTTCACAAACACAAAAGCACCATGGTCTTGTCTCTCAACCATTTGTTTGTATGCTCAGGGAGCACGTATTAAATGATGGTGCCGTCATTATGTTAAACTGATAAGGTAGAATGTCACAGACAGGCAAAGGGTTCCAGAAACAGAAAGCTGACTTGAATCAGAGCAAGAAGGGAGAAATAACTAGTAGTAATAGTAACAGAAGCATTGATTAATGTACCTGCGGGAGTTTAGGGACGTGAGTAATGCATGAATAAAGTTTTGTTCTTTTCACTGATTTGATCGCTGTTGTACTTCCCACTTCTTCCAGTTTTCCAAAAAGGTGGGGTTGCTCCCATTCAACCAATATCATCTCCCTGCTCTTAAATGCTAATGCACTGATTTTTTTTTTTTTTTTAAGAAAGCAGTTTGTACATTTTTTTATGCTTTTGTTTTCTTATTCTAATTGCAATAGGTTTCAGAAACTTTACTGGCTTCATGTAAAACTAGTTTAATGCCAGTTTAATTTAGCATTAGCCTTTCCTCAGTTAATGTGCATACAGGGCTGCTCATCATGATATTTCAAGACAACTGGCAAGATGTAAGGCAAGTTTATATATACAGCACATTTCATGTACATGACAATTCAAAGTGCTTTACATAAATGGTTTTGGCAGCTTGATGGAACAGTGGTTAGCACTGTGGCAACACAATAAGAAGGTCACGAGTTCGTTTCCACCCCTGACCATCGGTGACCCTTCTGTGTGGAGTTTACATGTTCTCAATGTGTCTGTGTGGGTTTATCCCGGGTACTCTGGTAAATTACCAGCAACGTGTCTGCTGAGCCCTTCTTCTCATCAAGACTTCAGCATCTCTAGCTGAAGGTTGCAGTGATAGCTTTGTTGTGTTCTGGAACATGTGGAGTTATTTAAACAGAGTCAGAGGTTGTCAAAATCAAAGGTGGTGTAGTGGAGCTTGAAATAATGAGGCGATGTGATTCATAAACAAAAGTTTATTATCAGCTCCTCTAACAAGTCTCATCTAGGTGCAGCAGCAGAAGAAGGAAGAGAGCGAACACCTTCGGCTCTATGAACTTATACTCGCACATAACAAAAGACATGCATATCAAAAGCTGACATCCCTCACTATCTTAATCCCCTCTTTTGTCTCCGTACTCCTCCACCTGGCCCTGGGGGGTCAGGGCAACCCATCTGGTCTCCACCGCAGCGCCTCGGATGCTCTTTGATCTTCACTGGCGGTTGAGACCCTTTGTCCTGTTCTGAGGTGTGAAGTCGCTTTACATATGTAATCACCAAACATTATCACATGCTTAAACATATGTAGGTTATAGGATATATGATTCATATAGACCACAGCCCCCCCCCCCAAACGACTAAGAAAAGGACAATAGAAAAATTCACAGTTTAAGATAATTATTATGACATACTAACTGCTACACCTCTTGACACAGAAGAAACTTTCCAGCAGCCATGCTCCTAGGAGAGTTCAGTGGTAATCATAACAGCATAGTAATATCACAAGTCAGTCCTAAACTGTTACAGCACAATTAGTGAACAACTGTTGAGTAGTTTGCATCAGTCCCTGTGCTGTCTGGGTTTTAATCTTTTCCCCCCAATCTGCTGTGGGTCCGCTTGGGCGTCCTGGTGGGACCTTCCTGTAAGGAATCTGCAGCTTGGGGAGGAGAGTGGTTAATTGTTCCCTGCAGGGGGGCTGAGTCTTTTCTCTTGGGGGGTCTACCCCACCGAGGTGCTCTCGCCAACCGTGCAGGCTCGTCTCTCAACAAGAAGGCAGGTTTAAGTCTGTCAATGCTGACTGTTTCTTTTCTATCCCCAAAATCAAGCACAAAATGTTTATCACCAGGTTCCAGCACTCTGAATGGTCCATCGTATGATGGGCGGAAGGTTGGTTTTAAAGCTTCATGCCTAACAAAAACGAATTCAGCGTTTTTTAAAGCTTGAGGGACAAAAACCCGTGGAAAAGAGTGATGTGCCGGTCCGGGGAGAGAGTCCGGTCCGTTGCTGCCTAAAAACCTCGGGGCTGGAAGATGCCCTGGCTCTGGGTTCTCTGGTAAAAATTCACCAGGGAGCCTGAGAGGTTGTGCAAAAACTAATTCTGCTGGGGAGGCGTCTAGATCCTCTTTGGGCGCAGCACGCAACCCCAATAAAACCCAGGGAAGTTTATTTACCCAATTTGTATCCGTTAGTGAGGCTCTGAGGGCGGCCTTTAAAGATCTGTGAAAACGCTCGCATAACCCATTAGCCTGAGGGTGATAAGCGGTGGTGCGGTGAATTGTCGCCCCTAAGCTGCTGGACATGGCTGACCAAAGCTCCGAGACAAATTGAGGCCCCCTATCGGACGTGATATCCGATGGGACGCCGAAACGTGCCACCCAGTTTGTCAGAAAAACGCGAGCGACTTCCTTCGCTGTGGTTGACGCCAGAGGGACTGCCTCTGGCTAGCGCGTGGTGCGGTCTATCATTGTTAACAGATGTGTGAAACCTTGGGAGGAAGGTAGCGGCCCCACGAGGTCGACATGAACGTGGTCGAACCTTCTAGCAGGGATTCGAAAAGGCTCCAGAGGGGCTTTTGTGTGTTTGTGAACTTTGGCGCGCTGACAAGAAATGCAAGTCTTTGCCCATTCTTTTACGTTTTTGCGCAGGCCAGGCCACACAAACTTTTCGGCGACCATTTTAACTGAAGTGCGCACACCTGGGTGCGCGAGGGAGTGAATCGAGTCGAAAATACGGCGGCGCCATGCAGCTGGAACTAACGGGCAAGGTCGGCCGGTTGAGATGTCGCATATTAGGGGGGGCACACCGTCGCGTAAACCCCTTTTCTCCAGCCTTAACCCTGTTGGTCCAGACAGGAGTACGCGCACGTCCGCGTCACTACTTTGCTCCTCTGCCATGGCTGCAAAATCTATCCCTGCGTGGATTGGTGCTGCGTATGTGTCCACGTTGGCGAAGAGTTCTGCGGCTGAGGTAGTATAATCTGTCTCCTCGCGCTCTGGCGATGTCACAGCGCGAGAGAGGCAGTCTGCTACCACGTTAAGTTTGTCTGCCACATGTCGAATGTCTGTGGTGAACTCTGAAATCGCAGCTAGCTGTCTTTGTTGCCTGCCTCACCACGGTTCGGAAATTTTAGCCATAGCAAAGGTGAGCGGTTTGTGGTCTACAAAAGCCGTAAAACGCCGCCCTTCTAACCAGAACTGGAAGTGGCGGATGGATAAATGGAGCGCTAGCAGCTCTCTGTCAAAAGTGCTGTATTTATGCTCAGTTTGGTTTAGCGATTTGCTGAAGAATGCCAAAGGTTGCCAGATTCCGCCGACGTGTTGTTCTACAACTGCTCCTATGGCCAGGTCTGAAGCGTCTGTGGTTAGCGCAATGCGGGCCGAGGGATCGGGGTGAACCAACAATGTGGCATTAGCTAGGGCGCTTTTTACTTCCACGAAGGCGCGTTCGCGCTCCGGGGTCCATTCGACCGCGTTGGAAGGTTTTTGTTTTCTGAGCGCGTCATATAGGGGCTGCATGAGCTGAGCTGCGTGGGGGAGGAAACGGTTGTAAAAATTAACCATGCCCAAAAATTCCTGCAGCGATTTGACCGTTTGTGGCCGTGGGAAACTTTTTACTGCGTGAATTTTGTCTGGCAGTGGGACTGCCCCCTTCGGAGAAACTCTGTGTCCTAAAAAATCAATTTGTGACACGCCGAATTTGCATTTGGCTGGATTGATTATTAACCCGTGCTCTTCTAGTCTCTGAAAAACCATAGTGAGATGCCGCTCGTGTTCCTCCTCAGACGAGCTGGCTACCAGCATATCGTCGAGGTAGACGAACACGAAAGGGAGGTCGCGTAATACTGCGTCCATCATCCGCTGAAAAGTTTGAGCAGCGCCTTTGAGGCCGAAAGGCATCCGCAAAAATTCAAAAAGACCGAAGGGGGTTATTACCGCTGTTTTAGGAATGTCCTCTGCTCGAACTGGGACTTGATGATAGCCGCGGACCAGGTCTATTTTTGAAAAAATGCGCGCACCCGCCAGATGTAGAGAAAAGTCTTGAATGTGAGGAATTGGGTAGCGGTCATGCGCTGTTGCATTGTTTAATCTGTGGTAATCGCCGCACGGTCTCCAAGAACCGTCGGATTTCGGGACCATGTGAAGTGGTGACGCCCAGGGGCTTTTCGAGCGTCTGACAATGCCTAATTTTTCAAGGGTGGTAAACTCGTCCCGAGCTATGGCGAGCTTGGTCGCGTCTAAGCGCCGAGCTTTGGCGAATACGGGTGGGCCCGTTGTGGGAATAAAGTGTTCGACCCCGTGTTTAGCCACTGTGGCTGAGAATTTGGGAATTGTGAGTGCTGGAAATTGGGTGAGGAGTTGATCAAACTTACCTCCTGCTGTAGTGACGCTGGCCTGCACAGGTGGTGGAGAAACTCGGGCTGAGCAGGGAATAGAAGCAAAGGACAGTGCATTAACCAAGCGTCTGTTCGCTAGATCGACTAATAACCCATGTGCACACAAAAAATCTGCGCCCAACAAGTTAAAACTCACGGCCACTACAACAAATGTCCATCTGTAGTTGCGGCCATGGATGCAGAGGGGCAGGCTCTTTTCGCCAAAAGTGTCGATGATGGAGCCGTTGGCTGCCACCGCTCCATTGCCCCGGGGGCCCATGGCCCGGTCTGCTTGGGAGGGCATGACAAAACTTAGTTGAGCTCCCGTGTCGATAAGGAACTGCTTGCCGGTGTGTCCGTCCGTCACATATAAAAGCTTGCTTTTTTCGCCGAGAACCACCGCTGTTAACGGCTCTCGGCTTCGACGTTTTCCCGAAATCGTGAATTTGCAGGGGGGAAGGCATTTGTAAGCCTTCTCGGCGAAGCGGTGGTGGTAATAACAAACGTCGCTCCGTCTGTTGCGTCCTGGCCGTGTCGCTGTCACCGCGGGCTGATTCTGCTCGGTGATTTGTGGCTCCTCGTGGCTCCGGACATCAGCGTTGAGGTCTGCGGATGCTGCTGTGGGTGTCTGCTCCTTGCAGACGTTGACGAGCCGTTGAGTTTCGTGAGCCAGTGTGCGGAAGTCTTGCTGGGTGCCGCATCGCATGTTGGCAAGCGTCCCTCTCATGTGTGGCGGCAGCATACTGAGGAATATGAATTGGAAGAGGAAGTTGTCATTGTCCTCTTCTTTAAGTTGCAGCAAGTCCTCCATGAGGGCCTTGGGTCTGCATCCTCTGTGGCCGTAGACCGCCAGGATCCTCTCAGCTCTCTCCTCGGCTGAGGGGACGTAATTTGCCACGATGGTCGCTTTCAGTTCTTTATATTTGTCCTGGGCCGGCGGCCGCTGGATTATGCTCCGCGCACATCTCGAAGTGGCGGCGTTGAGTTTGGCGACGATGTGATAGAACTTTGTATCGTCAGCCGTGATGCCCGCAAGTGCAAACTGGGCTTCAGCTTGCTGAAACCACGAGGCGGGGTCTTCCTGCCAGAAGTCCGGCAGCTTGACGGTGACGGCATTTGTGTGGACCGTCACTGATGTGTCCGCAGGGCGAGAGTGCCTTGCTTCGGCTCTCTCCACAGCGCTGGTGCTCGGTTGAGCCCTCTCTATCACTTCTGCCGTGAGGGAACGTCGTCCATCTGTTCCCCTGTCTGCATGGGCGCCGGCGTCTGCCTGGGTCGCCACAGATGAGTCGATCGCGGGGGAACGCCTCTGGTCCATTCTCGCGTCAGGGTCACCAGTGTAGTGGAGCTTGAAATAACGAGGCAATGTGATTCATAAACCAAAGTTTATTATCAGCTCCTCTAACAAGTCTCATCTAGGTGCAGCAGCAGAAGAAGGAAGAGAGCGAACACCTTCGGCTCTACGAACTTATACTCGCACATAACAAAAGACATGCATATCAAAAGCTGACATCCCTCACTATCTTAATCCCCTCTTTTGTCTCCGTACTCCTCCACCTGGCCCTGGGGGGTCAGGGCGACCCATCTGGTCTCCACCGCAGCGCCTCGGATGCTCTTTGATCTTCACTGGCGGTTGAGACCCTTTGTCCTGTTCTGAGGTGTGAAGTCGCTTTACATATGTAATCACCAAACATTATCACATGCTTAAACATATGTAGGTTATGGGATATATGATTCATATAGACCACAGGTGGGATGTTAAATGTTATTATGCCCCACAAGTTTGAGGTCACATAGAAAAGAAAGAAGAACTCTGGATTGATGGATTGTTCTCAGGGGGGAGAGTGGTGACTGGAGCAGACTTTTTTTTGGCATGTAGGTGAAGAGAACAGAGGTGATGAGATATTGGGTACATATGGTCTTAAGGACAGAAACATGGAAGGACAGATTGTTGTGGATTTTGCTAAATGGATGGAAATAGCTATATTAAACACATACTCTATTTCAAATAGAGAGAGGAACATAGAGTGACTTACAAGAGTGGAGAAAGGTGCACATGTGGACTATATCTTATGCAGAAGGAGTGATCTAAAAGAAATAGGAGACTACAAGGTAGTGTCAAGGGAGAATGTCACTAGGCAGCATTGAATAGTGGTCTGCAGGATGACTTTGCAAAGCAAGAAAAGGAACAGAGTGAAGGCAAATCCAAGGATTAAATGGGGGAAGTTAAAGAAGGAAGACGGTTGCACTGAGTTAAGGAATTTGTTGATACGGGCTGTGAGTGGTAGGGAAGAATTACCAGATGACTGGGAAAATACAGCAAAAGTATTGAGGGAAGCGGGTAGAAAGGAATGTGTAGAGGATCCTCTGGACAGAGGAAAGAAGACAAGGAGACGCGGTGGTGGAAAGAGGAGGTGCAGGAAATTTTTAAAAGAAAGAAGTTGGCAAAGAAAAAGTGTGATAGTCAGGGAGATGAAGAAGTGTACCATAATTTTTGCAGATGACACTGTGATCTGTAGTGCGAGTAGGGAACAGGTGGAAGAGAACCTGGAGAGAAGTGGAATGAAAGTCTGTAGAAGCAAGACAGAATACATGTGTATGAATGAGAAGGAGGCAGGTGTAACGGTGAAGATGCAAGATCTAACATGTGGTCAGGCTTCACAAAAAATGGTCCACAAAAATCAAACATCTGCTTAAGCAGCAGCTGTAAATTACTGTTTGCAGTAGAAACAATTGCAATCAGTGGTATTGTTAAAGGGTTTTTTTTTCAATTGGTGTGCATTTGTTCTCACAAACTAATGTGCTGATCTGAATCTTCTTTTTTTTTCCACAATATCTTTATTGAACCTTTTTTTTTTTAACAAACATGATACAAACAATCAAACACTAACACTAAAGTACTACAAAAAAAAAAAAATGCACTAAAAACACCAACAACCACCAACAAAATCAAGTCTTCAACAATGCTCCTCTGTTTAGTCTAGACAATCCAATACATAAGTATACATATTATGTTCACCAGTTTGGAATTTACAAGGTCCACACACATCATTCACCTTCTTCTTCAAGAGTTATGTTTAAATTTTTTACATAATCAATAAAAGGTCTCCATATATTCTCAAACACAATTTCCTTTGATTTTAGTATATATGTTATTCTTTCTAATGGAAGGTTTGTTAACATCTGTCTTAACCACTGAGTCACATCTGGTCTATGAGTCTTTTTCCATAATAGTGCAATACATTTTTTGGCATTAAGCAAACTGAGGTCTATGAATGTTCTTTCACTTTTATTAAAATTATGCTTTTCTGGGTACAGACCCAACAAAAACAGTTTAGGATTCAATATAATTTGTTTTGAGATTATTTTTTCAATTGTTACCCTCACCTCTTCCCAAAACATTCTTATTAATCTACATTCCCATAAACAATGAAATAGGGTTCCTTTACTTTCCATGCATTTTGTGCATGTATCTGGTATATTTTTGTTATATCTATTTAACTCCTCCGGTGTAACATACATCCGCATTAACCATTTGAAATGTATCAATTTAAGGCGTGCATTTATTGATTTGGTTTGAGCTTCTGTACAAGCCAATTCCCATTGTTCCTCTGAAATTTCAATTTGCAGATCTTCTTTCCAGTAGTTTAATCTTTTCAGTGAATTTTCACTTGAAGATAGTGTCAATGAGTTATAAAACTCTGAAATAATACCCTTTCTTTTACTATCTTTCATCATCATTTTTTCCAAGGATGAATAAATAGGTCGAGTGAGAGCTTTATTTTGATTTGATCGAATAAAGTTTCTAAGTTGAAGATATTTAAAAAAATGTGTTCTATTGAGATTAAATTTGATCCTCAGCTCTTCAAAAGACATTATGTTGTCTGCACATGGCAAATATAAATCCTGAATCTTTTGTATCCCTTTTAAATTCCATACTTTAAATACAGCGTCCGCTCTCCCTGGTTTAAAATATTGATTACCCCATATTGGACTAAATTGTGACAATAACTGTGGTTCTTTTAAATAGTTTTTAGCTTCACACCATATTTTGATCATATGCTTTACAAATGGATTTTTAACTTGTTTTTGTAATTTTTTTGCCGAATCTGAGTATATGAATATGGGAAGAGGTAAAGGTAAATTGTATGATTCCATTTCAGTCCAGTGAGGGAGATCATTTGATGAAAAATAATATGTCATAGACCTCAGTTGTGCCGACCAATAATACAACATAAAATTTGGACATTTCAGACCTCCACGATCAAATGGTAAATATAATAAAGACAAACGTAATCTAGCCCTCCTGTTGTTCCATATAAATTCCACTAACTTTTTTTTTTATTCTTGAGAATAGATCTAAAGGTGGTGATAAGGGAATGTATTGAAATAAATAAAGTATTTTAGGTAAAATATTACTTTTAAGTATATTGATTCTCCCGATCATCGACATTGGTAGTGACATCCATCTCTGAGTTAACTCACTGATATCTGACATTAAGGCTTCATAGTTGACACTGGCGACTGATTCTAGCTTAGGCATAATTTGGATTCCTAAATATTTAAACTGATTTACAACATTGAATTGATTTACCTCAGGGGCTGGGTAATTTCTCTGGGTCTCATTTAGCATCAATATTGAAGATTTAGTTTTATTTATTTTATATCCTGATATTTCCCCAAAATTCTTTATTAAATTCAACAAGGTTGGAATTGATTTTTTTAGATTCGACATAAACAAAATTATATCATCGGCGTACAGGGAGATTTTATGTTCTGTTGGTCCAACTTTAATTCCATATATTTGTGAATGTAAACGTATCGCTATCGCTAAAGGTTCAATTGCCATAGTAAACAGTAAAGGTGAAAGTGGACAGCCTTGTCGACATCCTCTATTGATTTTTATTGGTTTTGAAATATTGTTATTTGTTAGGATTTCTGCTGTAGCATTATTGTATATTATTTGAACCCATTTTATGAAATTATTTCCAAGTCCAAACCTTTGTAGGACTTCAAAAAGAAAGGGCCATTCAACTCTATCAAAGGCCTTTTCGGCGTCCAATGATAGGAGAGCTGTATCCGGTGCTTCTTTATTAAAATAAATAATATTAAATAGTCTTCTTACATTATGGAAGCCTTGTCTACCCTTTATAAAGCCATTCTGATCTCGATTAATAATATTTGGTAAAATTTCTTGTATTCGTCTTGCTAAAATTTTACAGATTATCTTAAGGTCGGCGTTTAATAGGCTTATTGGTCTCATATTTTCACATTTATTAGAGGGCTTACCTGGTTTTGGCAGCAGTATAATTAAGGCATTATTTATGTATGATGGTAAATTATTATTTTGAAATGCTTCTAAAACCATTTCCAAAAAAGGTTTTATTAATTTATTCTTAAATTTTTTATAAAGGTCAACTGGAAGACCATCTGGTCCTGCACTTTTTCCTGATTTCATATTATCAATGGCTAGCCCAACTTCTTCTTGACTAATTTTAGACTCCAATATCTCCCTGTTTTCATTTGGAATACACGGTATAGATAGTTCGTTCAAAAACCCATTTAGTTTTGTTAAATCAGGTTCATTTTTGGTATCATATAATTTTTCATAGTAATCTCTAAAGGCTCTATTAATTTCTAAAGGATCTATAACTACCTGTCCATTACTTATAATACTGGTAATTGGTGTTTTAATTTCCAATTGTTTAATCTGCCATGCTAATAATTTTCCTGATTTTTCACCTTGTTCATAAAAAGATTGTTTCAATCTTAGAAGACTCGAGGCAGCTCTATTCGCTGATTTTTTGTCGTATTCAGCTCTCAAAATCAGTAATTCATTCTCCAACCTTGGGTCACTTCCTGCATACACTTTTTCCTGAAGATTTTTTATTTTATGTTCCAATTTAGCTCTCTCCTCTCGAGTCTTCTTAGATTTTGATCCTGTATAACTAATAATATGTCCCCTAATAAAAGCTTTGAAAGCCTCCCACTTTACACATGCTGATGTTTGTGTAGTATTGATGTCAAAGAACTCGTCTATCTGTTTTTCTATATACTTGACAAATTCCTCATCCTGAAGCCATTTATGCTGAAATTGCCATCTACCTGATTCCTTTGTCAATTTTTTATCTACATATATTAGACAACAGGGTGCATGATCAGAGATCACGATGTTATCATAAAAGCAGTTTTGAATCTTGGACCTTAATTCTGTGGAAATCAAAAAATAATCAATACGTGAGAATGTCTTGTAGGTACTGGAATAACAAGAATAGGCTTTAACTTGTGGTTTCATTTCTCTCCATATATCTAACAATCTCAATTCTTTCATAAAATGATTAATAGTCATCCTACATCCAATGTGCGTACAATCCAGTCCTGTTGATCTATCCACACCTGGATTCAATGTACAATTAAAATCCCCTGCTATTATATGTTGCCCTGTAAGTGATGATAAGATGAGAAATAAATTAGCAAAGAACTTCTGATCATCTATATTGGGACCATATAAGTTCACAAGATTTATATTTTCTAATAGCAAAGAACCTTGAATGATTACATATCTTCCAAATTTGTCTCCAATTACATTTTTCACTTGAAAAGGAACTGATTTATGTATGAGAGTCATAACTCCCCTGGCTCGGGATGAAAATGAAGAGGTGAATACACTTCCCTGCCATCTACTCCTAATTCTTTTAACATCCTCCTCTATCAGATGAGTTTCTTGTAAAAACACAATTCTTGAACCCATGTCCTTTATTTTATTCATAACTTGTTTAAGTTTTTTTAAATTTTGTAGACCTCTGCAATTCCATGAAGTTAAATTAAGATTAACACTTTGGTCCATGATCAATAGAGAGTTTGGGATTACCTTGCAGTGTAAACATGCTCATACAGAGAAGCAAAAACATGAGTGGTTGAACATTCATCCTACAAACTACACACAAACAAATTTCCCCTTCCCACACTTGTGGCAAACCCCCCAAAATCAAAAGAAAAATTCTGTCTCCCGATATAGCCATCGACCGTTCCACACCCACGGGGAACAGCCTAAGCCACTCCTTCTTCATCCTCCCAATCACCCTAACTCTACTGCTTTTAATGACGTAACATTAACTCTCCTCTGTAGTTTTCCAACTTAACTCCAAAATTTTTAACAACTTTGTACATCATAGTTTTTTTTTTGTTTGTTTTGTTTTTGTTTTGTTTTTTTAATATATAATACAATCTATATTTTGTAAACTTACTATTTACTTCAAGTCAGTCAGATGCCTGTGCAATTGCTTAATTATTCTACCTTATATTTTGTTCATGCTTAGCTCCCACCAGTCTCTTCTTCTTCTTTGATCTTCTTGATGAACTCCTGCGCCTCCTCTGGGGTCTTGAAGATGTGGGTTCTGCCCTCATACGTGGTCAACAGTCTCGCAGGATAGATTACACCATGACGAATCCCAAGGTTGCGCAGCTCCTTACGTACGGGATCAAACTGCTTCCTCAATTGCTGGATTCCTGTGGCCAAATCTGGGTAGAACCGCACCTGCTGGTCCTGGTATTTAATCTCTCCTTTAGCACGTGCAGCGTTGAAGATCTTCATCCTGTCTCTGTTGCTAAGAAACTTCATAATTAAGGTCCTCGGCGGTCCCTTATCTCTCCGTGGGCCAATACGATGTGCTTTTTCCAGAACCACTGCTGATTGCAACTCCTCGCTGCCCAGCACCTCCGGAATCCACTTTTCCAGAAAGGAACATACGTCCCGACCTTCTGATTCCTCTGGAAGACCCACCAGCCTCAAATTATTCTGTCTCGACCGAGATTCCAAATCCAAAATATTATCTTCCAGAGATTTATTTTTTTTTCCAAAGTGCGCACCTTTAATTGAAGACGGGTGACGTCATCTTCAGCACTAGCGAGACGGAGCTCCATCTGCGCCGTTCGTTCTACACAGTCACCCAATTCCTTTCTTATTCCTTCCAACGCTGTCATAATCCCATCAAATCTAGAGGAAAAGTCCGCTCTCATTGAACTCATGGCAGCCATCAGCGCATCTGCGCCATTCCCCGCAGAAATCGCACCGTTGCCAGCCTCCTCCGCCATATATGGAGTTTTGTTTGCTGCGTCACAGACCTGAAAGTCCGTTAATTTGGACTGTTTCGGCGGCTCGCTTTTTCCTTTTCCTGGTTTTCCAGCCTTAGGCTTCGCCGACATATCCTCGCCCAAATGCTGGGATACGTTCTGTCCCAAATGAGAGAGTTATTTGCCGATTTTTTTCTCCAGGAGCAGAGCAGAGCGAGACACGTCCGTCCTACGTGGCAGCCATAACCGGAAGGATCTGAATCTTCTTTAATCTAGAAATGTGTTTCTACCCTGAGGTCATAGGTACAGAAGTGTGAAATGTTGGACTTCAAGACTCAAGAACTCTTTCTTTCCCACTGCCATCAGACTCCTAAACAACTGATAGGAGTCTGTAATCATATGACTACCTCATGCAACTGCATTCAACTGTTAACGGTTTACTTTTGTCACTTTGCATATGTACAACTGCACTCATTGCTGAAACAGTTTACATTCACTGCTGTCAGTGCACATAAGCTGATGTTGCACTAATTTGCACAATGTATATAGTTTTTGCAGCTCCATTTCGATAGTTTCGATAGTTTTTACTGTTTATATTTTTACTCCTCACTGTGTATTGTGTATTTTATCATTTACCTTATTCGCTGACTTATATTTTATATTGTGTGGCATTTGCAGTTGAAAGCAAAGGAACATTTTCATTGTACAGGGAAACATGTTTCCTTTCTGTGCATATGACAATAAACTTGATTTGATTCATTTAACACCTGGTTCTGTAATTATAGGTTATATGATCGGTAACTTAAATAAAGCATTAGGGCCTCATGCACCAAGCAAGGCATTTTTGATCGCTGTGTGAAGCAAGACATGCATACATTTTAAAGCAATATAATTTTCAGATCACATCAAATCTGTTTTTAACTGCCCAGTTCATGCCATCAGTAATCTTAAAGCACTTTGAAATGTACCTTAAAATGACACTACTTTCACCATAATTATGTTGTGTTTAGTCATCTTATCAAAGTAAAGGAAAAATAGTCTGTACCTTCTGTTAATGTAGTTATCAAAGTTATGTCATATTTACTTCATAATTTCATTGTACTTACACCATAATTACAGTGTAATTATTCTATAGTTACAGCCCAGTTACATCACACTTACACAGTAATTAAATTATACATACATCATAGATAATTTACATTATACACAATATTCTTACACTATATATCAGATTATAATTTTGTACAGCTGAGGTTTTGAAAAAAAATACATGGCTCTCATGTGGTAGCTATATGATAATTATATTTTATTTACACTGTAATTATATTGTACTTACACCATTATTACTGTATAACCAACAGCAGGTTTTACTGTATTCTAGACAGTGTTAGTATATTTCCCCCTCCTCTGATGACCCTTTTCCCTGCCTTTGATCCTCTGGGTATGTTCAACTTCTTGATGACATAGATCAGCTGTCAAACCTGCCATGACATCTCTCATTCACCCTGAACAAGGCATCAATTTGTCACTCCACTTACTGGCAACCTGTCACCTCGAATGTTCACATCAGTTCACTCAGTGGCACCATCCTTCATTCGGGTCAGTGGTACAATGATGGCCATGTCGTTTGGACACAGATGGGATCAGGTTCAAATTATTATAAACCATTACAGTCAGTTTCTTGATAGGTCTTTACTTTTTTTTTAATATGACCTTTATTTTACCAGGTAAAATGTTTGAGAACTAATTCTCATTTACAAACATGACCTTGATTGGTGTACGATAGGTCAGCAGAGATGCTAATGGCTTGTAAATGTAAATGTGGTCCAATTTAATGAGTCCAATATCACTGCAGGTAGCCGCATTGTACTGTAAGCACAGTAGTTAGCTGAGGTTAATAGTACTTTGTGTTACAAGTTTTCTTCTTTTGGGTAAAAGTGTGTAATAAAAAATGTATACATGACATGATCGCAGTTAACAGACCCAAAAGCAGACAGCAAGGAGACCAGAGTGACTGTGCAAAACAATGTTTTTATTGAATAATTGTTGAATGAGTACGCAGAGAGTCTGGCAACCCTGTAAGAGGGGAGAGGAGAAAAGAGGGAAGCATTGGTAACAATGGAATTTGGCAGGTGTGAGTTATATTGTCTCTCTTACAGGTTTGACTGGATAACCTAGCAGTGGCAGGCTTCTCTGGCAATTCTTCAGCGTGGAGGATGCCGTCCAGCAATAGTGAGTAGGAACATTGGGTGAGGATTGGTGCTTGAAGGAATAAGCAGGAAAAAGGGGTTACGTGCACATTGGCAAGTCGACTTACTTGGGGGGTTGAGAAGGAGAGTGGAGATCCGGGTACACGACTCCCCCAAATAGGCGGTCCAACTCCGCCAAGAGGGTCTTGGAAGATATATTAGGAGAAAGAAAGGGTAGTGTGGATAAAGTGCTTACAAGAAGCATGAGGAGAGGAAGGCGTTCAGGCTTTAGGCTGCACAAAGGGAGAACTGGTCCCGAAGGTGGCAGGAAGAATCTGATGAGCTCCTGAAGGTTGAAGAGAGTTGCTCCTATTTGAAGAGTGGAGCTGATTTCTGGCAGGTGGTGAACTCAGCTGTGGGAAATGAACAATCAGGGGGCGAAAGAGAGAACAGTGTGCAGCCAGAATCACAACAATATATGGGTCAATCACTGAAAGATGATATAAGCTGCAACATTGCACAATTGCAGGTCAGCACAACAAATAGTGATGTAGTGCTGTAGTCTTTGTTGTTGCAATTTACCATATTGTTCATTATATTTTATTTTATTTTATTTTTCTGGATCAGATTCTGTCGCTAACATTTATTGTAGGGTTCCTGGTGTTGTAGAAAATCTTGCTATTGTAGAATTTTCCTTGTTTTCTGGCTAATCTATTTTAAATTAAATACTGAATATTGCCTAACTAGGCTACAAATAATTGAGATGATTACTACAGAAAAAAAAGTGTTTCTTCACAGAGCTCTGTAGATCTTCAGAGAACAATCACTTAATAAAGAACCTCGTTACTTTAGAGGATAGTTCTTTGCATGTAATAAGGTTCTTCAAAGAAAGTTTTTAATTTCTGTTGAAGTTGTATGGAGCACAATACTGGACATTTCAGAAAAAGGTTACTTGAAAATCCCCTTCTTAAGGGTTCTTTATAGGACTCAAAATGGTTCTTCTATAGTAGGGTTTTCAAACTCATATTCATCTCAGGCTACATGAGCCTTCCGGTTCCGGCGCCACACGAGTTGGCTGCCTTTTGCAACAGCGGCTCAATTCTGAGTCTTTTTATCTTCCTTTTTCTTTCTGATCCGGTGATAACTTTCTGATCCGGCACACCTTTCACTCTATATATATCACAGACACACAGATCGCCCCAAAGGTCTCCCAAGTTGGCGGACGGAGCCTCTGTTTACAGCAGGAGACGATACAGCAGGGAATAGCTAGCTAGCACTCAACCGCCACCCGGTGCTAACGGAGAAACTCGACATACTGGGAGAACTGAAGCGAAAACGACGCGGGTGCCGGGCTGGAGTTTAGGAGGCGTGCAAGAAATATAAGACAGAATAATAAAGAGCGATGGCAAGAACCAAGCAGACCGCCCGTAAATCTACTGGAGGAAAAAGCCCCCAGGAAGCAGCTGGCCACCAAGGCTGCTCGAAAAAGCGCTCCGGCCACCGGCGGAGTGAAGAAGCCTCACCGTTACAGGCCCGGTACCGTGGCTCTGAGAGAGATCCGTCGCTACCAGAAATCCACGGAGCTGCCATCCGTAAGCTGCCCTTCCAGGTGAGGGAGATCGCTCAGGACTTCAAGACCGACTTGCGCTTCCAGAGCTCCACCGTCATGGCTCTGCAGGAGGCCAGCAAGGCCTACCTGGTGGGTCTCTTCGAGGACACCAACCTGTGCGCCATCCACGCCAAGAGGGTCACCATCATGCCCAAAGACATCCAGCTGGCCCGCCGCATCCGCGGAGAGAGAGCCTAGACTTTCTGCTGCACATCCACCAACCACAATGCTCCGCATATATATATATATATATATATATATATTTATATATATATATATATATATATATATATATATATATATATATATATATATATATATATATATATATATATATATATATATATATATATATATATATATATATATATATATATATATATATATATTTATATTAATATGTACATATGTATACTAGCTGCTCTTGTTTTTTTCTTGCCTTCTGATTGTTGTTCTGAGTGTTGCTATCCCTGTGTTGTTGCAATCCTGGAATTTCCCCATTGTGGGACTAATAAAGGCTTATCTTATCTTATCTTATCTTATATGGTTGCTCTCAAAAAACCATCTGTAACTAGACTACATATACCCCCCTCCATATGCACACATACTTTTTAAACAGTACAAGCATGGTGTATTATCCAGTTCTACACTTGAAATTACTTCAGCTGACATATCAATTCTAGATCCAGAAAGTTGAGCATATATACAATAAAAAATCATACAAAACATGGAAATATGACTAATTCACAAGTCTTGAATTGCAGAAAATATATAATACAAAAACACAAAAGACACAGAAAGTTAAAAATATATACAGTGGTGTGAAAAACTGTTTTCCTCTTCCTGATTTCTAATTTTTTTGTATGTTTGTCACACTTAAATATTTCAGATCAAACAAAATTTAAATATTAGACAAAGATAAAGAAAGTAAACACAAAATGCAGTTTTTAAATGACGGTGTTAATTTTTAATAGGGAAAAAAATCCACACCTACATGGCCCTGTATTAAAAAGTGATTGCCCCCTAAACCTAACAGCTGGTTGGGACACCCTGAGCAACAACTGCAATCAAGCGTTTGCGATAACTGACAATGAGTCTTTTACAGCGCTGTGGAGGAATTTTGGCCCACTCATCTTTGCAGAATTGTTGTAATTCAGCCACATTGGAGGGCTTTTGAGGATGAATTGCCCTTTTAAGGTCATGCCACAGCATCTCAATTGGATTTAGGTCAGGACTTTGACTAGGTCACTCCAGTCTTCATTTTGTTTTTCTTAAGCCATACAGAGGTGGGCTTGCTGGTGTGTTTTGGATCATTGTCCTGCTGCAGAACCCAAGTGCACTTCAGCTTGAGGTCATGAACAGATTGCCGGACATTCTCTTTCAGGATTTTTTGGTAGACAGCAGAATTCATGGTTCCATTTACCACAGCAAGTCTTTCAGGTCCTGAAGCAGCAAAACAGCCCCATACCATCACACTACCACCACCATATTTTACTGTTGGTATGATGTTCCTTTTCTGAAATGCTGTGTTACTTTTATGCCGGATGTAATGGGACACAGACCCTCCAAAAACTTCAACTTTTGTCTCATCAGTCCACAGAGTATTTTCCCAAAAGTCTTGGTGCTCATCAAGATGTTTTCTGACAAAACTGAAACAAGCCTTTATGCTGTTTTTGCTCAGCAGTGGTTTTTGTCTTGGAACTCTGCCACGCAGACCATTTTTGCCCAATCTCTTTCTTATGGTGGAGTCATGAACACTGACCTTAACTGAGGCAAGTGAGGCCTGCAGTTCTTTGGATGTTGTTGTGGGGTCTTTTGTGACCTCTTGGATGAGTCGTCGCTGCGCTCTTGGGGTAATTTTGATCTGCCGGCCACTCCTGGGAAGGTTCACCACTGTTCCATGTTTTTGCCATTTGTGGATGATGGCTCTCACTGTGGTTCACTGGAGTCCCAAGACTTTGGATATGGCTTTATAAATTTTCCAGACTGATAGATCTCCATTACTTTGTTTCTCATTTGTTCCTGAATTTCTTTGGATCGCAGCATGATGTCTAGCTTTTGAGGATCTTTTGGTCTACTTCACTTCGTCAGCCAGGTCCTATTTAAGTGATTTCTTGATTGAGAACAGGTGTGGCAGTAATCAGGCCTGGGTGTAGCTAGAGAAATTGAACTCAGCTTTCCAAATATGTGATAAACCACTGCTAACTTCTGTTTTAACAAGTGGGGATCACTTTTTCACACAGGGCCATGTAAGTTTGGATTTGTTTTACCCTTAATAATGAACACGTTCACTTAAAACTACATTTTGTGTTTACTTGTGTTATCTTTGTCTAATATTTAAATTTGTTTGATGATGTTTTTTTTAAGGCATCGTGAGGAGAGGCAGCCATATCAGTAGCAATTCTCTCATGTCTTTGTGTTTTTATCTGCTTATTCTTGTATATAGTGTGTCTTTTTTTCACCAGGGCTCAGTAGAAAGACTCGGATTAACAACTGGGCCAAGTATTTTCTATTTTAGCCCTGGTCTTTCTCTTATTTTTTTCTGTTTCTCGGGGCAATTGAGAACAACAGAGGTGGGGGCAGACACATTGTTTACACAAGCGACCCACTGATCACGCTGAGGAGGCCGGCGCAACTGCCGGGAGTGAAGCCCGGAGTGAAGCCCCTCATCCCACATGAGCTCAGGAGGAAACGTCGTGGAAGAACGGCTGGAGCTAAAGTGAGGATGAGATGAAGGAAACATGAACCGGCTGTATGGATGTTCATCACTGGGAACATGCGGTCAATGGGAAATAAAGCAGATGAGCTCACAGCACTGGTCAGGATGCAAAAGGAATATCGTGAGTGTAGTATCATGTGTTTTACAGAGACGTGGTTACACCCACAGATTCTGGATGTTAACGCAGCGACACCTGGCATTAAGACTATCCGGTGGGACAGGGATATTATAAGTAGCGGGAAGAAGAGGGGAGGAGGACTGGCACTTCTTGTGAATGAAAGGTGGTGTTATCCTGGACGCATTTACAGTGGTGTGAAAAAGTGTTTGCCCCCTTCCTGAGTTCTCATTTTTTTGTGTTTGTCACACTTAAATGTTTCAGATCATCAAACAAATTTATATATCAGACAAAGATAACACAAGTAAACACAAAATGCAGTTTTTAAATGAAGGTGTTTATTATTAAGGGTAAAAAAAAATCCAAATCTACATGGCCCTGTGTGAAAAAGTGATTGTCCCCCTGTTAAAAGATAAATTAACTGTGGTTTATCACATCTATGGAAAGCTGAATTCAATTTTCTAGCCATTTCTAAAGCTTTGGGACTCCAGCAAACCACAGTGAGAGCCATTATCCACAAATGGCAAAAACATGAATCTGAATCTGTTTTTCAATAGATTTGACCAACCGCCCTCCCCCCTGACTGCACAACAACCACTGCTGCCTCTAAAGAAATCAAGTCCTGCTGCCCACTCCCCACTCCACCAACACCCCCCCACTCCCAACACACAGCCCCCCATCCTGACCCTGACCAGGACCCAGGTGAGGACGGAGCTGAGGAAGATCAAGGCGAGGAAGGCGCCGGGACCGGACGGCATCAGCGCAAAGCTCCTCAAGTCCTGTGCAGACCAGCTGTGTGGGATTGTGACGTATATCTTCAACATGAGCCTGAAACTGGGGAGGGTACCACAGCTGTGGAAAACATCTTGTGTGGTACCTGTACCAAAAACTTCCCACCCCAAAGACCTGAACAGCTACAGACCGGTGGCCTTGACGTCCCACTTGATGAAGACCCTGGAGAGACTGCTCCTTGCTCACCTCCGCCCCCTGGTGGAACCAGCGATGGATCCACTCCAGTTCGCCTACCAGCATGGCATTGGGGTGGAGGATGCGGTGATCTTCCTCCTTCACCGTTCTCTGTCCCACCTGGAGAAGCCCGGGAATATGGTGAGGATCATGTTCTTTGACTTCTCCAGTGCTTTCAACACCATCCAACCGATGATCCTGAAGGACAAGCTGCTGCGCGCAGGGGTGGACCAGCACCTGTCATCATGGATCCTGGACTACCTCACGAACCGGCCTCAGTTTGTGAGAACCCGGGACTGTGTGTCCGACACGATCATCAGTAGCACGGGGGCCCCCCAGGGAACGGTGCTGGCTCCCTTCCTGTTCACTCTTTATACTGCGGACTTCTCACACAACACAACACACTGCCATCTACAGAAGTTCTCTGATGACTCTGCGATCGTTGGCCTCATCTCCAATGGAGATGAAGCTGAGTACAGAGGGCTTATCCAGGACTTCGTGGACTGGTGCCATCGGAACTGCCTCCAGATCAACGCGAGGAAAACTAAGGAGCTGGTGGTGGACTGCCGCAGGCATGGGCAGCCCCTCACAGTACCAGTAAATATACAGGGAACAGACATCGAGATGGTGACATCCTATAAGTACCTGGGTATTCATCTGAACAATAAACTAGACTGGTCACACAATACTGATGCACTCTACAAGAAGGGACAGCGCAGGCTGTTCCTGCTGAGGAGACTCAGGTCTTTTGGTGTACAAGGGGCGCTGCTGAAGTCATTCTATGACACGGTGGTGGCATCAGCCATCACTTTTGGAGTGGTCTGCTGGGGCAGTGGCATTACTGCAGCCGATAGGAAGAGACTGAACAAACTGATTAAGAAAGCTAGCTCTGTCCTGGGGCAGCGCCTTGATCCGATGGAGGAGATAGGAGAGAGAAGGACGGTGGCTAAACTGTCATCTCTGCTGGAGTCCGAGTTCCACCCTATGCAGGACATACTGAATGCACTGAGGAGCTCATTTAGCAGCAGACTACATCATCCCAGGTGCACAACCGAGAGGTTTCGTAGGTCCTTCCTACCAACGGCTGTCAGACTGTACAACCTAAGCAGGGCTGCTCGCAGAGATAGCAAAAAGACGTAACAAACTAATAGTTTTTTGAATGCAAAAGATGCAATAGACTTACACAATGGTCCCCTCCGGCATACAACTAGGAACATACCGGTCGCTATGGAGGGTGAGAATATGTATGGGCACATAATCATACCATGTAGGATAACTAAGTAGACGGTTATGCTGTTTCATTCCATCTAGCAACAATGCTCTGCACTGTGTGTGTTTATATATTTGCATATTTATTCCATCTAGCTACAATGCTCAGCACTGGGTGTGTTTATATATTTATATATCTACATATTATTCCATCTAGCTACATTGCTCCGCACTGTGTGTGTTTATATACTTGCATATTTATTCCACCTAGCTACAATGCTCTGCACTGTGTGTTCATATATTCATATATTTATTCCATCCAGCTACAATGCTCTGCACTGTGTGTCTGTGTGTGTGTGTATATATATATATTTTATAGTAATACGTACATATGTTTATTAGCTGCTCTTGCTTGCTTGTTTTTTTTTCTTGCCTTCTGATTGTTGCTCTGAGTGTTGCTATCCCTGTGCTGTTGCAATCCTGGAATTTCCCCGTTGTGGGACTAATAAAGGCTTATCTTATCTTAACATGGAACAGTAGTGGACCTTCCCAGGAGTGGCCGGCTGACCAAAATTACCCCAAGAGTGCAGCAACAACTCATCCAACTTTTGGGAAAATACTCTGTGGACTGACGAGACAAAAGTTGAACCTTCTGGAAGGTGTGTGTCCCATTACATCTGGCATAAAAGTAACACGGCATTTCAGAAAAGGAACATCATACCAACAGTAAAATATGGTGGTGGTAGTGTGATGGTCTGGGGCTGTTTTGCTGATTCAGGACCTGGAAGACTTGCTGTGGTAAATGGAACCATGAATTCTGCTGTCTACCAAAAAATCCTGAAGGAGAATGTCCGGCAATCTGTTCATGACCTCAAGCTGAAGTGAACTTGGATTCTGCAGCAGGACAATGATCCAAAACGCAAGTCCAACACCTTCATTTAAAAACTGCATTTTGTGTTTACTTGTGTTATCTTTGTCTAATATTTAAATTTGTTTGATGATCTGAAATATTTAAGATAAGATAAGATAAGATAAGATAAGCCTTTATTAGTCCCACAATGGGGAAATTCCAGGATTGCAACAGCACAGGGATAGCAACACTCAGAGCAACAATCAGAAGGCAAGAAAAAACAAGAACAGCTAGTAAACATACAGTATGAACATATTACTATATATTAGTGCTGTCCAGCGATTAAAATATTTAATCATAATTAATCACACGATCTCATAGTTAACTCATGATTAATCACATTTTAGTTGCGTATTTTTGTCTCATGAAAAACCATTGTAATTCTCTTAACAGCACAAAAAGTGAGTGGGCTTGCTTTGTACAAATGTTTTTTATTATTATTATCATTGCAAAGCATCCATATCTTCCGTATTAGACCGAGAAAACAAAACAGGACATATTACTCTGAAAATAAAAAAATGTTTTCTTTTTTTCCTTTTCATTAGTTTAGTAACCCTGCCACTGATATCTGCGATAAAAAAAGATACATACAAATAAAAAATATATAGGCACAAAAGCAGCCCCTTAAATACAAAATGAAAACAAGAGGAGAGTGTCCCCTGAGAGGAGTAGTACAGTCTAATGACTGTATAGTAGCCCAACTGCTGCAGTTTTAAACTTACCAACACAGCCTCTTGAACATGAACATAATGTAACTGCTAGCACGTAACAGGTGAGTCAACCTAAAAGCCTACTTTCTGTCTTTGAGCCAGTTGCTCAAACAGACAAGCCTATTGACATTTTCAGACAACAGGGAAGATCGTTTTTTCTGAACGACATGTACAGACAGTGAAAACAATCGTTCACATGGTACTGACGTGGCAGGCGTTGCTAAGTATTTGCATGCAAGGGAGGCCATCTCACTATGTGACGCTTTATGTGTGGACCACCATTCCTGTGGAGAGTCTTCAATGCCAATCATAGGTTCTGCCTTGTAGCGCTCAATGCAGCGTTCCACGGTGTCCTCCTCTTCATCTGAGGAAGATTCTTGTGCAAACATGAGAGCTGGCTTCTTCTTCTCTGGCTCAGGCATGCTTTGGTCATCCAGTGCTGCTGGTCTCCCCTTCTCCTGCTGCTGGAGTAAGGCACGGATAGAATCCCACACGACAACCCGGTCAGGTTTGCTCAGACACTTGAGGTCCTTAAACCTTGAAATGAAATAATAAAAAATATCAACGTTATTGCCATACAAGCAAAGGCACTAGTAAAACAAAACATTGACCTAATCTCTATTCCAGATTCAGAAGAAAAAAATGGATATTGAAGAGAACCAACCCACAAAACAAAGTGGTGCTTAAGACAAACAAAATACTGAGAAGAATGTAGAATGAATATCTTACCTTGGGTCGAGTGCTATAGCAACCCTGAGCCATGCGATGTTCAACTTCTCTTTGCGACCTTCCATATCCGCTGAAAAGGTTTCCTTGAACTTGATCAAGTACGCTGGGTCGTCCTCAGTGACTTCCATTACTCGGGACAGGTGGCATAATGCTGGCATCACCACAGAGCAAGAAACAAACTTCTCTCCACCCAGAAGATCTGTCACATATCTGCAACAATATACAAAAGCTCTTTCACAAAACTCTGTCACACACATACGGACACCTGATAGATAACCTACAGTTACAGTGATGGGAGGGGATATGAGGAATCACATGTGTTCCTGCGCGCACACACACACACACACACACATTACCCATTTACAGTGCTGTGCGGGACAAACACACACAGTTGAAGGGAGAGAGGTGATACCGACAGACAGACATTAGGGCCTGTGTCCACCAAATGCGTTTTTAGGGCGGAAAGTGCTGAAAACCTAGCCTCTTGGGCGCTTCCTGGCCTTCTCTGTTGTTAAGTTACACAGGGAATCATAGCTATTGAAACAGTCACTGATTATGTCAAAATACAGAAAAAATATACAGATAATCACGAGCTACACTTTGAGTAAAATGAAGCAAATAAACAGTCTACACATAGAGATGGCCCATCTAAAACATGCCACAGGGTGGCATTTTACGTTGGGTGAGACAGGTGCTAATGTTTCTGTCTTGACACAGATCTACTTTAATTGTTAAAGAATCAGATATAGGCTACAAGACATAATTAGGCCTACCTGCAATGCTCCAACGCAGCTTCGAGCTTCTTTGTTTTCTCCAGCTCCGTTGCTGTTGGCATGGTGACTTTGGTTGAGTGTAGGGCCAGGGCAGCTGTCAGAGGTTCAATATTCCGGTTGACACGCTTTATCATTTCAAGGGTACTATTCCATCTTGTTGCTACCTCCTGCGTGAGCGCTTCTTCTTTCTGGTTGTGTGCGATTTGCTGCCGCTCGAGTTCCAGGGCATTCGTTGGGCTGTGTTTAAAGTGTCCCACAAGTTTTCTGCATTTTGCCAATGCGCTGTCGAATGGGCTATTGTGCAGAGAAACCGTGACTGCTCGGTGCACGCTGTGTGCGATGCACGGCAAGTGTTCAAAGGGGAGCTCTCTGGCTGCAGCCATCATATTGCGTGCACTATCCGTGGTCAGTGAAACAACTTTCTTTTCGATGCCCCACTCTCTGGCTACATTCATGAAGTGCTCTGCAACATTATCAGCGAAGTGCCTCTCTTCTGTCTTCATAACAGTCAAAGCATGGGACTGAAGTTTCCACTGTGGGGTGAAATAATGTGCTGTGACCCCGAGGTAGTTGTCATTGCCAAGTGACGTCCAGTAATCTCCCGTTAGCGCGACTATTTCTGTCTGCCCCAATGCCTGTTGTAACTGGGACTTCTCCGTTTCAAACAACGTTTCTATCCGGCGTGTGATAGTAGCTCTGGAAGGAGTTTCGTAGGTCCAGTCGTTGGATGCGATGCGAATTATATCGGCCAGACCTTCATCCTCCACAATACTAACGGGCCTGCATGCCGTAGCCACCCACTTAGCTATGGCAGCTGTTAGCTTCATTTTAGTAGCAGCATCCATGGGCCGCTGTCGGAAGCCATCCAAACTTGTTTGGTTCTGACGCGGAGGAGGCGAAGCTACATCACTGGTGTGTTTGGCCATTAAATGGTATTTTAAACTGGATGTGCTTCGATGGTAGCTAAGTTCACATCGACAATAAGTGCAAATAACTTTAGTTTTATCGATCGAACCATCCTTTCCTATTTTAAATGTAAACTTTCCGTTCAGAAGTGTCCCTGGTGCGTCCATTACTGTGGCTGACTAGTGCCGCCAGTGCCGCGCGCTTTAGTCGTTGGGTTCTTCTTTGTTTGATATTTGAAATCGTATCCTTCGTTCCGCCACCATGTGTACATGCGTGGTATTACAGCCAGTACACTGTGCTTATGAAAAACTACGGTCACAGCATTAATCTCGCGTTAAAAAAAATCTCGCCATTAAAAAGGCGCTTGAGTTAACGCGATAATAATGCAATATTTTGACAGCACTACTATATATATATATATATATATATATATATATATATATATATATATATATATATATATAGACACACAGTGCGGAGCATTATGGTTGGTGAATGTGCAGCAGAAAGTCTAAGCTCTCTCTCCGCGGATGCGACGGGCCAGCTGGAAGTCTTTGGGCATGATGGTGACCCTCTTAGCGAAGAAGAGACCCATCAGGTAGGCCTCGCTGGCCTCCTGCAGAGCCATGACGGTGAAGCTTAGGAAGCGCAGGTCGGTCTTGAAGTCCTAAGCGATCTCCCTCACCAGGCGCTGGATGGCCAGCTTACGGATGAGCAGCTCCATGGATTTCTGGTAGCGACGGATCTCTCTCAGAGCCACGGGCCTGTAACGGTGAGGCTTCTTCACTCCGCCGGTGGCCGGAGCGCTTTACCGAGCAGCCTTGGTGGCTAGCTGCTTCCTGGGGGGCTTTTTCAAGTGCGACCAACATCCAAAAATGACAAATCAGGAAGGGGGCAAACACTTATTCACACTACTATATGTGAAGGAAAAGTGCTGCAGCCCGGACATTGAACTGCTGGCTGTGAGGATGAGACCCTATTATATGCCGCGAGAATTGATATGTGCCTTGGTAATTATCATCTACGTCCCTCCGCCAGCTGACGCAGCGGTGGCCTGTGACATCATCAGCTCCACTACTGCCACATAACTGGAGAAGCACCCTGACACATTTACGGCCATCATGGGTGATTTGAATCATGTCTCACTGGGAAAAACATGACCAAACTTTCACCAATTTATTGACTGTCCCACCAGAGAAAATAAAACACTGGATTTACTGTATGCCAACGTCAGAGATGCATATAGTGCCACAGTTCTCCCCCATTGGCAAATAGGATCACTGCATGGTCATGTTATTAACCAAGTACATTCCCCTTGTGCAAAGGCAGCCTGCTTATACACGGACTGTGAGGAGGTGGACACGGGAGGCTGCTGATGCACGACAGGTCTGCTTCGAGACAACGGACTGGAGTGTACTCTGTGAACCACATGGGGTATACATAGACAATATGACTGACTGCATTACAGAATACATTAGATTCTTTGATGACATAACCATGCCAGCTAAGACCATTCACTGTTTCCCCAACAACAAACCATGGGTCACCCGGGACCTGAAAGCACTTCTGAACAAGAAAAAGAGAGCTTTTAGGTCTGGAGGCAAGGAGAAACTGAGGAGAGTGTAGCACAAACTGAGAGAGATGCTGAGGAAGTGTAAAGACAATTACAGGAGGAAGTTGGAGGACAAACTCAGGTAAAACAATACCAAGGATGTGTGGTTGGGAATGAAACAAATAACTGGGTGCAAGGGGAGAGTCACATAGACATCTGGGAGCCTTGAGACTGCTGATGAGCTGAATCTGTTTTTTAATAGGTTCAACTCACCGTCTGCTATCCCCACAACACAGCCAGACCCCCCCACACCCCTCCCCCTTCCCCTCCTATCACCCCCACAACACAGCCAGACCCCCACACACCCCTCCCCCCACCCTCCTGTGCAGCACCTCTCTCCATCCCCCCCCCTCACTCCTCTCCCCCTCCTTGGGGAACACCACCCCCCCCCCCCACACACACACACACAGACACATCACTGTGACTACTGACCAGGTTAAGAAACAGCTGGAGAGACTCCGTCAACGGAAGTCGGCGGGCCCTGATGGCATCTCCCCCAGGATCCTGAGGACCTGTGCCACTCAGCTAGCTTTGGTACTGAAACATCTGTACAACCTGAGCCTGAGTCTGGAGAGAGTACCGGTGCTGTGGAAGATGTCCTGCCTGGTTCCTGTCCCCAAGAAGTCATCTCCTTCTGACCTGAATGACTATCGACCAGCTGCCCTCACATCTCATGCGGGGTAATCATAAGCCCTGGATGACTGCAGAGGTGCGCTCGCTACTCACAGCCAGAGATGCAACCTTCAGAGCGAAGGACAGGATCGCCCTCCGCTCAGCCAGGTCTGCGCTTCCTAAGGGAATTAAGGCGGCAAAGCGCGCCTATGCGGAGAAAATCGAGGGACACCTCTGTGACACTAGGAACACCAAGCAGATGTGGCAGGGAGTTCGGACACTGACGGGCTTTAAGCCTAGGCAGGGGGTCGATGATGACGACGCTTCGCTTCCAGACAGGCTTAACGACTTCTTTGCACGTTTTGAAGCATCAAACTCGACAATCAGAGGGAGGGCTGGCCCTCCCCCACCATCGGTCGGACCAGCTTTTACCATCAACACAGCGGACACACGGAGGACCCTAACCAGAGTCAACCCACGCAAAGCTGCAGGTCCAGACAATATTCCGGGACGTGTGCTCCGAGACTGCGCGAGCGAGTTGGCGGATGTCCTGACTGACATTTATAACATCTCCCTGAGTCAGGCCATCATTCCCAGATGCTTCAAGACCTCTATCATTGTACCGGTGGCAAAGAAACCAGTGGTGTCCTGTTTGAATGACTATTGTCCTGTTGCACTGACACCAATTGTGATGAAGTGTTTTGAGCGGCTTGTCAAACCACACATTACAGCCTGCCTCCCTGCATCACACGACCCGCTCCAGTTTGCATATCGTTCAAACCGCTCCACGGAGGATGCTATAGTCACCACCCTACACTCTGTCATCACCCACCTGGACCAGAAAGACACCTACGCCAGACTCCTGTACATTGATTTCAGTTCAGCATTCAACACCATTATTCCCCAGAGACTGATAGAGAAATTACTCCTTCAGTACTCCTCAGTTTGTGAGAACCCGGGACTGTGTTTCCGACACGATCATCAGTAGCACGGGGGCCCCCCAGGGAACGGTGCTGGCTCCCTTCTTGTTCACTCTTTATACTGCGGACTTCTCACACAACACAACACATTGCCATCTACAGAAGTTCTCTGATGACTCTGCGATCGTTGGTCTCATCTCCAGCGGAGATGAAGCTGAGTACAGAGGGCTTATCCAGGACTTTGTGGACTGGTGCCATCGGAACTGCCTCCAGATCAACGCGAGGAAAACTAAGGAGCTGGTGGTGGACTGCCGCAGGCATGGGCAGCCCCTCACAGCACCAGTAAATATACAGGGAACAGACATCGAGATGGTGACATCCTACAAGTACCTGGGTATTCATCTGAACAATAAACTAGACTGGTCACACAATACTGACGCACTCTACAAGAAGGGACAGCGCAGGCTGTTCCTGCTGAGGAGACTCAGGTCTTTTGGTGTACAAGGGGCGCTGCTGAAGTCATTCTATGACACGGTGGTGGCATCAGCCATCACTTTTGGAGTGGTCTGCTGGGGCAGTGGCATTACTGCAGCCGATAGGAAGAGACTGAACAAACTGATTAAGAAAGCTAGCTCTGTCCTGGGGCAACGCCTTGATCCAATGGAGGAGATAGGAGAGAGAAGGACGGTGGCTAAACTGTCATCTCTGCTGGAGTCCGAGTTCCACCCTATGCAGGACATACTGGATGCACTGAGGAGCTCATTTAGCAGCAGACTACATCATCCCAGGTGCACAACCGAGAGGTTTCGTAGGTCCTTCCTACCAACGGCTGTCAGACTGTACAACCTAAGCAGGGCTGCTCGCAGAGATAGCAAAAAGACGTAACAAACTAATAGTTTTTTTTTTTTTTTTTTTTTTTTTTTTTTGAATGCAAAAGATGCAATAGACTTACACAATGGTCCTCTCCGGCATACAACTAGGAACATACCGGTCGCTATGGAGGGTGAGAATATGTATGGGCACATAATCATACCATGTAGGATAACTAAATAGACGGTTATGCTGTTTCATCCCACCTAGCAACAATGCTCTGCACTGTGTGTGTTTATATATTTACATATTTATTCCATCTAGCTACAATGCTCTGCACTGGGTGTGTTTATATTTATATATCTATATATTTATTCCATCTAGCTACAATGCTCCGCACTGTGTTTTTATATATCTACATATTATTCCATCTAGCTACATTGCTCCGCACTGTGTGTGTTTATATACTTGCATATTTATTCCACCTAGCTGCAATGCTCCATACTGTGGGTGTTTATATATTTACATATTTATTCCATCTAGCTACAATGCTCTGCACTGTGTGTTCATATATTCATATATTTATTCCATCCAGCTACAATGCTCTGCACTGTGTGTCTGTGTGTGTGTGTGTGTGTATATATATATTTTATAGTAATATGTACATATGTATATTAGCTGCTCTTGCTTGCTTGTTTTTACTTGCCTTCTGATTGTTGCTCTGAGTGTTGCTATCCCTGTGCTGTTGCAATCCTGGAATTTCCCCGTTGTGGGACTAATAAAGGCTTATCTTATCTTATCTTATCTTATCTTCTCGGTCTGAACACCGCCACATGTCTCTGGATCCTGGATTTTCTGACTGAGAGACCTCAGTCTGTCCGGGTTGGAAACAACATCTCCAACTCTGTCACGCTGAGTACCGGATCCCCTCAAGGCTGTGTACTCAGTCCACTGTTGTTTACACTTCTAACACATGACTGTGTATCCAGACAAGAGGGGAACCAGATTATTAAGTTTGCAGATGACACCACGGTGGTGGGACTTATCCAGAGGGATGAGGAATCAATGTACAGGGAAGAAGTGAGAGACCTGGAGGGCTGGTGCAGGGAGAACAATCTGGTGCTCAACGTGGACAAAACGAAGGAGATGATTATCGACTTCCGGTGGTCGCAGCCTGAGCACGCCCCCCTCAGCATCGGCGGCCGTTTAGTGGAGAGAGTAGAGAACATCAAGTTCCTCGGAGTGCAGATCTCGCAGGACCTGACCTGGAGCAAGAATTCCTTGGAGATCAGGAAGCGGGCTCAGCAGAGACTGCACTTCTTGAGGAAACTCAAACAGGCCTCTCTCCCCATCTGCATCCTCAGGACCTTCTACAGAGGTGTGGTGGAGAGTGTTCTGACATACTGCATTGCTACATGGTACTCCAGCTGCAGTATGTCAGACAAAAAAGCCCTGCAGAGGATAGTCAAGGGGGCGGAGAGGGTAATTGGAGTCTCCCTCCCCTCTGTCCAAGAACTTTTTCAGAACCGTTGTAGGAGCAGGGCACTAAACATTGTCAAGGACCGTTCTCACCCTCTGCTTAAACACTTTGAACTTCTTCCATCTGGTAAACGATTCCGGAGCATCAGAGACAGAACCACCAGACTGATCAACAGCTTCCTTCCACAAGCTGTCAGGATGCTGAACAGTTGACCCGGAATCTCTCATACACACTACTGCACCTACGGACATTTTGTATATTATAGTTAGTTATTCTTTTTTTTTCCCCAAGTATGTCTCAGGGATGTGTGAATGGATGGGGGGTGGGGGTGGGGTGGGAGCTATGTGGGAATGTGTCTTAAATCATGCTGCTTCTTATATGGATGCCGAGAGAAACGCAATTTCATCTTGCCTGCACTACAGTTGTATGTACAGCAATAAGACAGTAAAGTTTGATTTGATTTGATGTGATGAAGGTCCTGGAGAGACTGGTCTTAGCCCACCTGAGGCTGCAGGTGAAGACGTGGCTGGACACTCTGCAGTTTGCATATCAGCCCCATGTAGGAGTTGAAGACCCTGTCATCTACCTGCTGCAATGAGCCCATCTGCACCTGGATGGCGGAGGAGACACTGTGAGAATCACATTCTTTTATTTCTCCGGTGCATTTAACACCACCCAGCCACTGCTGCTGGGTGAGAAGCTGCAGGTGATGGGGGTCGACAGCTCTGTAATCTTCTGGATTACTGACTACCTGACAGGCAGGCCACAGTTTGTCCGGCTGGGCATTGTCTCGTCTGACGTGGTGGTTAGTGAGACGGGAGCTCCACAGGGGACTGTGCGCTCTCCTTTTCTCTTCATCTTATACACCACTGACTTTCAGTACAACACTGAATCATGCAACCTGCAGAAATTCTCTGACGACTTAGCTGTTGTGGGGTGTATAAGAGGGGGAGAGGAGGGGAGTACAGGGGACTGGTAGACAGATTTGTGGAGTGGACAGAGCAGAATCACCTGAGGCTGAATGTCAGCAAGACCAGAGAGATGGTGATTGACTTCAGGAAGAGGAGGGCGCCTTCTCAGCTTTTGCAGATTGGGGGGGTGGTGGAGGTGGCTGAGGACTACAAATACCTGGGAGTCATGATCAGCATCAGGGTGGACTGGAGATCCAACACCAATGCTGCACATAAGAAGGGGATGAGCACACTCTATTTCCCGAGAACGCTGAGATCCTTCAACATGTGCAGCAGGATGCTGGAGCTTTTCTACCAGACCTTTGTCGCCAGCGCCATCTTCTTTGCGACACCAACAGACTTGACAAGATTATCAAGAGGGCTGGCTCTGTAATTGGTCTCAGGCTGGAGACCTTTGAGACTGTGGTGCAGAGGAGGACACTAAATAAACTGTGATCATGGACAATCCAGATCATCCTCTCCACCACATACTGTACAGACAGTGGAGAACTTTCTCCAGTAGACTGCTAGAGTTTTGCTGTCGAATGCTTTGGTACAGGAAGTCTTTCCTGCCACATGCCATTTCACTGTACAATAATTCACTCTGATGTTGTACTCTGATCATAGCTATGCTGCCATACTTCACCTTACAGTCTTATTGGTACCTCACATCTCAATATGCTCCTGATAGTCCTGCATTGTACAGTGGGTATGATTTGTGTGTCTAAACGGGTCACCATCTATTCATCTATGATGTAGATAGGCTTTCTTTTAGTAATTTTACTTTCCATAGGTAATACCTTTGTCTGTTATGCTGTGTGTGTTTCTGTCGTTTGGTTGTCTACTGGCAGCATGGTGGCGCAGTGGTTAGCATTAGCACAGTGGCAGTACAGCAAGAAGGTCATGGGATCGATTCCACCCTTGACCATCGTGGGTTCAATCCCACCCCAGACCATCGGTGACCCTTCTGTGTGGAGTTTGCATGTTCTCCCCGTGTCTGCGTGGGTTTACTCTGGGTACTCCGGTTTCCTCCCACATGCCAAAGACATGCAGGTTAGGTTAATTGGCATCAACTGGGGATTCTAAATTGTCCTTAGGTGTGGATGTGAGAGTGAATGGTTGTCTGTCTCTCTGTGTTGGCCCTGTGATGGACTGGCGATCTGTCCAGGGTGTACCCTGGCTCTCGCCCATAGATGCTGGGATAGGCTCCAGCCCCCCCCGCGACCCGAAAAGATTAAGTGGCAGAAGATGGATGGATGGATGGATGGATGGATGGATGGTTGTCTACTGTCATGCTGCTGTTACACTGCAACTTCCCAGTTTGGGATTAATAAAGTACATCTATCTGTCTATCTATCTGAAACATTTAAGTGTGACAAACATACAAAAAAATGAGAAATCAGGAATGGGGCAAACACTTTTTCATACACTGTAGACACACACACACACACACACACACACACACACACACACACACACACACATATATACAGTATATATACTGTATATATATATATATACTGTATATATATATTCAAAAACTAATTATACAACAGTTAGCTCCAACCAAACAATTTCATTGGACAATAGGGATTCCAGGAGTTACTTTAATCCGTGATAATTGCCTCCAATTTCACTGGATATGTATCACTCCGCTTCAAAGGTGTTCTAGTAACATTAATTACTAACAGTATTTTTCTGTCAACCCTGACAACTGCAGTACTGTTTTGGATACTTTAATTTCCACAGTGAAGCACTGTTTTGACAAGAAGAAATTATACATCTGTGACCCAGAAGTCCCACCCTTTTGCAAAGGTCTACTTGTGTCCCGGAACGATTTCACGTCTGTTTAAAAAAAATGGCAGTACTAGAGTTTGCTTATTGTCTCGATTAACAAACCACAATACCTTTGTGGTGATGGATTTTTGGTTTCATCTGAAAATGCAAAGAAAAGCCAGCAAAATGTGCTAAATCGGTAGCATGTACTAAATTGCTAGAATGTTAACTACACTGGAATCTACCTTATTCCTGAGGGTGCTGCTGTAGGAATGATTGTGGGCGGAGCTTCTGGTTTCAGCTGACGTAGTGTTAAATCAGTCAGTAAGAGTGGAGTAACAGGGGCATTTAAAATAGCGTTTTTAAAAGTTTTTCAAATTCATTTTAATTTATAGTCCACATACGTGTTTTGCACTCAAGTGGCAGCTAATTTCAGCTCTTCTAGTTTTTGTATTTTTTGAATGTGTTGGCGTAGTTCTGGTACTTGCTGGTGTTCGTGGTTGTGCCAGTGGACTGGATACATGGAGGTTTCTCACCACACAGTGACAGACAACATCCAAGCACTGTGTTGTGGCGTACATCTGCTCGAAGGTAAATTTGATTATGTCCAACGTATTTTAACAAAATGCAGCCGACTTTATTGCGATGGAGACATGCTGGTCTGAATGCGCACCGCTTCATTATGAGTACAGGCAACGAGAAGTCATAAATCATGACTCTTTCTTTGTTTGGTAGTGGCAAAGTCCCGGGAAAACCCTCATGAGTGCCTGGTATCATTGGAAAGCTTAGAAATCGTACTTTCTAAAAATACCTATGTTTTTTGCGGAAGACGTAACTCCTGACCAATTGAACACGAGTTTTCAACTTAGCTAAAATATACAATCGTGTTTTCTGGGTCAGTTTTTGCACACTTCCTACAAATTAAATATCATTTTGAAGGTCTTTCAATACAGAAGATGGAAATAATGTTACATCAGGTTTGAAAATGTCCTCTAAGTGACTCATTTTGCCAGCATGGGTCATTTCTTTTACAGCATTAGCATATTAGCAGCAGAGCTAAAAAATGGAGTTACAGTCTGCAAGGCCACTTTTTAAGGTCATCTTCCCATCCCTCGATAGTTGTGGGAAGTGGTATGATTATATTACTGTTTTGAGGTGCAAGAGGCCGTGTTCCCGCATTTCTGATGCAGAAGTCATTGTTTTTGAACAACGAAAAGTGTCCCGTTTCAGTGACAACCATATGTTCTAAACTAGTACTGGAAGTTGCAACCATAATTCACGCAAGGCATCATGGGGCATAGGAATAAGGTGGATTAGATATGTTTTGATCTGGGATTTTCTGAAGTATCGATTTAACAGGTATGTTTTATAAGCACTTATTACTTTTGCACTTGACAATGTTTAATTTGTTTACATGTGTGTGTGAAATGACAATGTCATGTTTGCCCCTTTCAGGGAATAAATGAGGCACCGGATGCCAACAGAGAGTTTGTATATTTACTAAAGTAAAGTGATAAAATAATAAGCCACGAGGGGCAAAACACAGACAACTAAACATGCAACCCAGGAGACAGACACAAAAATGCCTAAACAGCAAAATACAGGAGAACCCCCCCCACACACACACACAAAGATCAAGTGATAACCAACAAAGGCTCAGTCACAAAATAGTGCGGCTAATACTTGCATTACAAGTACAAATGAAAAGTGGCGAAATACCAACCACAGCACAAAGTGAGACGTCCTTCTTACAGAAATGTCCAAATAACCAATTAGAGTCTAAGAATACCCCCCCCCCCAAAAAAAAATAAATAAATAAAAAAATTACAGAAATGTTCAAGTCCAGATAATTAGGCAAAAACAAAAATAAATATGAACAAATTAGAGTCTGAGGATACCCACCCAAAAAAACCCACAAATACATTGCAACAAGGCGAAAACAAATATATATGCACACGAGGACAAAATTGTTGGTACCCCTCTGTTAATGAAAGAAAAACCCACAATGGTCACAGAAATAACTTGAATCTGACAAAAGTGGTAATAAATAAAAATTCTATGAAAATTAATCAATGAAAATCAGACAATGCTTTTGAATTGTGGTTCAACAGAATTATTTTAAAAAACAAACTCATGAAACAGGCCTGGACAAAAATGATGGTACCCTTAACTTAATATTTTGTTGCACAACCTTTTGAGGCAATCACTGCAATCAAACCATTTCTGTAACTGTCAATGAGACTTCTGCACCTCTCAGCAGGTATTTTGGCCCACTTCTCATGAGCAAACTGCTCCAATTGTCTCAGGTTTGAAGGGCACCTTCTCCAAACGGCATGTTTCAGCTCCTCCCACAGATGTTCAATAGGATTTCGATCAGGGCTCATAGAAGGCCACTTTAGAATAGTCCAATGTTTTGCTCTTAGCCATTCTTGGGTGTTTTTAGCTGTGTTTTGGGTCATTATCCTGTTGCAAGACCCATGACCTGCAACTGAGACCAAGCTGTCTGACACTGGGCAGCACATTTCTCTCTAGAATACCTTGATAGTGTTGAGATTTCATTGTACCCTGCACAGATTCAACACACCCTGTGCCAAATGCAGCAAAGCAGCCCCACAACATAACAGAACCTCCTCCATGTTTCACAGTACGGACAGTGTTCTTTTCTTGGTATGCTTCATTTTTGTGTCTGTGAACATAGAGCTGATGTGCCTTGCCAAAAAGTTGCAGTTTTGTCTCGTCTGTCCATAGGACATTCTCCCAGAAGCTTTGTGGCTTGTCAGCATGCAGTTTGGCAAATTCCAGTCTGGCTTTTGTTTTCAACAGTGGTGTCCTCCTTGGTCGTCTCCCATGTGCCAAATGCAGCAAAGCAGCCCCACAACATAACAGAACCTCCTCCATGTTTCACAGTACGGACAGTGTTCTTTTCTTGGTATGCTTCATTTTTGCATCTGTGAACATAAGCTCCAGTTTTGTCTTATCTGTCCATAGGACATTCTCCCAGAAGCTTTGTGGCTTGTCAACATGTATTTTGGCAAATTCCAGTCTGGCTTTTTTATGACTTGTTTTCAACAGTGGTGTCCTCCTTCGTCATCTCCCTTGAAGTCCACTTTGGCTCAAACAATGACAGATGGTGCGATCTGACACTGATGTACCTTGACCTAGGAGTTCACCATGAATGTGTTTAGAGGTTGTTCTGGGCTCTTTTGTTACCATTCGTATTATCCGTCTCTTCCATTATTCATCAAGTTTCCTCCTGCGGCCACGTCCAGGGAGGTTGGCTACAGTCCCGTGGATCTTAAATTTCTGAATAATATGTGCAGCTGTAGTCACAGGAACATTAAGCTGTTTGGAGATGGTCTTATAGCCTTTACCTTTAACATGCTTGTCTATAATTTTCTTTCTAATCTCCGGAGACAACTATCTCCTTTGCTTCCTCTGGTCCATGTTCAGTGTGGTACACACCATGTCACCAAACAGCACAGTGACTACTTGTCACCCTTTAAATAGGTCGACTGACTGATTACAAGTTTGGAGACACCTGTGATGTTAATTAGAGGACACATCTTGATTGAACAGTCCCTATGGTCACATCATTTTCAATCTTTTCTAGGGGTACCATCATTTTTGTCCAGGCCTGTTTCATGAGTTTGTTTTTTAAAGTAATTTTGTTGAACCACAATTCAAAAGCACTGTCTGATTTTCATTGGTTAATTTTCATAGAATTTTTATTTATTACCACTTTTGTCAAATTCAAGTTATTTCTGTGACCACAAATGCACCAATATAGCGAATACCGGCAGGGAGAGAAAAAAGGCAGTTCAGGTGGCCTACCAGTATCCAGGTTCCACATTAAAGAAAAAGGTTTTGGCGGCCAAATCAAGTCCCAGCACCAGCAAAATGGTCCTTCCGGCAGCCAATCAAAGTCGCAGAACCAGCGCAACCATTCCTCAGACGGCCGCCCAAAGTCTTTAGACCACCCGGACCAGAGGGGTGAGCTCGGAGACAGCTTCCCAACCAAAAGCTTCAACAAAAGGGAGCCGAACCATAAGGGAGGGATCCCAGCGGCGTCCGGTGGTGGAGAATGGTGGGTGGGGGGGTTAAGGGAACCAGTCTGGTGTCCAGCAGTGGATGATCTGCAGCTCCTTCACCATCCTCGAACTGGGCCCATGCAGCAACCACGGTGGGCCCCCACCCGGACCAGCACAGCACCCACTGTGGGCTCCTACCGGACCAGTGCAGCACCCATGGTGGACCCCGACTGGGCCAGCACAGCACCCATGGTGGCCTCCACAGCCGACATGATGGTCTCCACAGTCCGGGAACCCCCTGGCGCTGAAACCCACGCCGATTGCTCACTCAGCATGGCGGCAGGGGATCCATGGCCTGCTGGAACTGACTGCTGCTCCACAGAGACCCAGGGACGCTTTATCGTTGGTGAAAGCTCCAAACGACAGTCAGCCTCGTCCTCTGCCCATGACATGGCTGAGGGGCTGAAACAAGGTTCTCCGGGGCCGCAGGTTCCTCCTCCATCCGGCGGTCTACTCCTGGCACAGGGGGACACTCAGGGTGTAAAGGAGAAAGCACAGAGGTAGCAGGAACAATTTCAATGGCTGCAGCAAGTGGTGAAAGCTTGGTGGCTGTGAACCCAGAGCTCCACCCCCAAGAATCAGACAAGGTAATTCATCAAACTGAGATTTAGAATGGAAAAAAAACACTTGCCTGCTTTCCCGGGGAACAATGGTGACTGCTGCAGCGGGCTTGATTCTTCCCTCTCCCATAGGGATGGTGACAGAAGGCCCCTCGGGAAGACAAAGAGGAGCCGCCCCAACAGAATCGGTGACGAGCGTAGCCAGACAAGGAACCACAGGGCTCACAGCAGCTGAGGAGAATGCCGAGGAGGAGGGAGGAGCAGCCGGAGCAGTCCGGGGAAGGGAAGCTGACAGAACAGCAGAAAAAGATGACCCAGAGGCTGAGGCTGCTGTCTTCACTTTCCGCCGTGGTGCGGGAAAAACAGCTGGCTGGGAGGCAGCGTCCTTAGGCGGCCCGGGGCAGACACTGGAGCTGGGACCTTAACAGCGGCCTGATGATGGGCCGAGGGGCGAGGATTCTTCGCCGCAGGGTCCGATTTAGGCTTCCTGGCCGGTTTCTCCATCAGTTTCCAGTTCTTCTGTCCTAGAGCCTATAACGCCAACATCCTCTCCCTGCCCTCTGCATGTGTGGCCAGGCGAGGATGGCGCTTTACTGCCCTCTCTGCGATGTCCAGGTACCAATGAGCAGTTTCGGAGGGGGTGAACAAACAAGCATTGGACAGGAGGTCATCAATCTCCATCAGAGCCTGGACAAACTCAAAGCCCAGGCTCATAGGATAGCAAGTCTCTGATGACGCCATACCTCCAAACAAAACTGGCACCCGGAAAAAAGGAAAATCAAGCCCAAAACACAAACTCACTGAGGCTGGCACCTCGCTTAGCTGCGACCTACTGTCATGTTTGCCCCTTTCAGGGCATTAATGAGGCGCCAGATGCCGACAGAGAGTTTGTGCATATTTATTAAAGGAAGGTAACAAAATAATAAGCGACGAGGGGCAAAACACAAACAACTAAACATGCAACCCAGGAGGGTAAAATAAAGAGAGAAATGGGAAGTCCCAATGAACACTTACAGTACATATACAGAGCGAGGGCAGAACCTGACGCTGTAGAGTAAACACAACTGAATGAAGCGAGGGCGAAACTTAACACTGAAGTGAGACTGGGGCCGGACGTAGGGACTCCAGTCATGGTTGACGAGGTCGCAGCGAGGAGTGAGCCTCAGCTGTTCCCCTAAATACTAAACCCCAAAAGACTAAGGTCCAAACAGGTGAAGAGAAAACGCAATCATGGAATCACACTCAGCTGTGACAGGGCCGGCTCGAACTGACAGCCGGAAGTCCGGCCGCAGCGCTGTCACAGTAAAAGCCCTAGAGAGACAAGTAATAACAGGGCTAGAAATATAAGGGAAAAAGAGAAAATACTGAGTGACTCGAGCGCGGATTAGCTCAGCGCTCGGATCACCACAGACAATAGATGTCTTTATGCTGACTGAGATGTTTCGCAGCAGTTAGTGGCTAGTGGCTACACTCAGAAGGGACTTTTTTTGTCAGCTGCACAAAATAACTGGTTAAACAAACAAATCATAATATTTTGTCCAGTATTGCTTTCACTTAATAAATTTTGCTTGCCGGAATTGTTGTGTAAAAGCAATATTACACTCGAGTTTGTTACAGTATCATGGATATACTAACTCCAGCAGGGTGCCCACTCACGCTCTGCTAGAGTTTGTATATTCATGATACTGAACTCCCTTTCGTGTAATATTGCTTAAATATAAAAGTACAATTATACTATAGTATAAGTACAAGTTTGAAGGGTAGGACTTGAAAAGCTTTTGCTTCTTTGTACTCTTTTTTGGACCCCCACCCCCCCACCCCCAAAAAAAGGTATTAGTATAATAGTAATAGTAAGTAATTATTATTACTTACTATTACTACACAGTAACTATTATTGTAATTAGTAAGTATACAAAACAATTTTAAAAAAGCTTCAGACGGTTGAAAATATACAGTATGCATAACATTTTGAAATATCTATCTGTGTGATTAGATTTGCTGCTAATTCCTTCAGTCGATCAGAAATAGTGTTTCTTGACAGGATGACATTATTAAAAAGTCAGTTTGGGATCAGGGTACACCTGCTCACCTGTTTAAGGGCTGACATAAATTGTATCCCTGAACACTGCCTCTGTCACAAGCTACCTCCGGTAGAACAGGAATAATGAACTCTGTAGTGCAAGTAGAACTCTATTGGAACATGATTTATTAACAAAAGACACGGGAATAACAAAACACAGCACGAGTGCTGAAAACAACTACAGACACGATTGATAAAACACACTTGCTAGCAGTAGCGGCTCATGGGTAATCCCACCGAGGAGGCAAATTAATCATGAACAGACACACGCCTATATTTATGAGGACCCTGAGTCTTTAGCTCCACAGATATTAAATGCAACTCTTTCAAAGCCCAAGAAAACATCACTGGACACAACACCAGCCTCACTCAGCATGATAAAATCTGACCAAGAAAAGACGAGGACACATCTTCACCCTAGCATCAACAACAAACGGGACCAGGCGGGACACACACACAAAAAAAAGCCAAAATACTGACATCAAATTAAAAGGAATGCATTGCAAATATTTATAAAAGTGTCACAAGTATTTGTAAAAGTGTCCCGTTTGTTGACTTGATATTACTTGGTCCTGTTTTATATGATTTAATGTGTTATTTAAAAGTTGTGTGTCTCATTAGTTACTACAAGAATGGCCATTTGTTGTTAAATATTAACATAAAAATGATTTGATTTTTTGGGAGCGCTAGGTGGGCTTTTGGTGTCCCATAACAATTACTTTATTCATTGGTCCCAGTAGTCAAACTGAGCACCAATGAAAAATATTTCCCACAATCATTTAAAGGGTTGAAAATAAAACAGCATACAGGAGAGAAACAGATTTTAACTCACCGGTTATTGTGTCTTTACATGGATCTGGCTAAATCTTCCCGTCATCAAATCTAGTTTTAAATAGTGGTTGCAAAATGCTAAGCCTGTGGTGTTGTAAAAACCACAAAGGGTTAACTGACACCGGCGTGATGACATAGCCGTGCGGTGACATCATCATGCTGAGCTGTAACAAGGAGGGTCGGCCATCTTATGGCCTCTTTCTTCGTTGGCTTAGTATATAGCAGTAGACCTGTAATGTAAGTCAATATAGTTTGTTGTAATAAAGTTTGTGTTCCAAGCCAACACCACAGTCTATCCAGTTTTACAGACATAACATTTGGCGATGAGAGTTAAACCATGGAAGCGTGCTTGGGGTCACCACGACTATTTCTGGAAACCCCAGGTGAGCCGCCCCTCCCGTGGCACCGTGGTTTGACACGTTTAAAGCTTATGTTGACGCAGCTGACCTGAATGGCGCTGCTCTGTACTCTGGGTCAAGTGGACTGATTCGGCAAATGCATGATTCTGATAGAGACATTTCTACGGCTGGGCCAACGTTACGGCCCGAAGAATCGCTTTCTTCAACCGCGAACAAAAGGCGGGTGAGTCAATTTGGCATTATGCCTTGGAGGTTCGAGTCTTAGCGAGCATGCGCCTTTGGGCCCTTAAGAGACGAGCTAATCAGTGTCAAGCTTAGAGGGAGAATACAGCATAGGGAATGACCACAGCATAGAGGGAGAGCAGCAACTTTGTGGTGTTGTAAAACCACAAAGGGTTAACTGGCACTGGCGTGATGACGCAGCCGTGTGGTGACGTCATCACGCCGAGCCGTTATAAGGAGGGGTCATCCATCTTACGGCCTCTTTCTCCATTGGCTTAGTATATAGCAGCAGCCCTGTACTCTAAGTCATATAGCTTGTTGTAATAAAGTTTGTGTTCCAAGCCAACACCACTCTCTGTGAGTCTCTCCAATTTTACAGACATAACAAAGCCAATGCTAGCAGAACATTGCTAAATGAGTTAGCTCCACTTCTCCATGTCTCCTGAGAGCCCTTCTGCTGCATCCTGACTTCTTTATAGTGTCCAGTTTAGGGGAACGCCTCGGACTGTTTTTTATCCGAAACTGGTGTTCAAATTGTAGTTTAATAAAGTTGTTAAAAAAGTAAATAGCACTGCTGAATATGAACATCTGTTGTATTCAGCACATTGAAAACATCATATGGGGATGTTGTCAAAAGACGGACTGTGACTGGTTAGAGGGTAGCCTCCTTCTGCTTTGTTTTTCCCAATGCAAAGAGATAGTGAATTTGCCATAGCAACAAATATAAACTGATTTCTGATTGGCAAAATAGTTTCAGAAAGGATTCTCGCCTCCTTAGTTACAAAAACAAAGTAATTTCTGATTGGCTAATTAATGTTTCCACAGTGGCAAGCCTGTTTTTAACTCCTGCAGACTTCTGACAGGATTCTGACTATATGTTACACTCTATATATATATATATATATATATATATATACGTATATATATACGTATATATATATATATAACATAAGATAAGCCTTTATTAGTCCCACAATGGGGAAATTCCAGGATTGCAACTGCACAGGGATAGCAACACTCAGAGCAACAATCAGAAGGCAAGAAAAAACAAGAGCAGCTAGTATACATATGTACATATTAATATAAATATATATATATATATATATATATATATATAGAGAGAGAGAGAGAGAGACACACACACAGTGCGGAGCATTGTGGTTGGTGGATGTGCAGCAGAAAGTCTAAGCTCTCTCTCCACGGGTGCGGCGGGCCAGCTGGACGTCTTTGGGCATGATGGTGACCCTCTTGGCGTGGATGGCGCACAGGTTGGTGTCCTCGAAGAGACCCACCAGGTAAGCCTCGCAGAGCCATGACCGCGGAGCTCTGGAAGCGCGGGTCGGTCTTGAAGTCCTGAGCGATCTCCCTCACCAGGCGCTGGAAGGGCAGCTTACGGATGAGCAGCTCCATGGATTTCTGGTAGCGACGGATCTCTCTCTCATCTCTCACTCATCAAAAAAGCCCAGCAGAGGATGTTCTTCCTGCGGCAGCTGAGGAAGCTCAAGCTACTCACCAAGATGTTAGTGCAGTTCTACACAGCCATCATCGAGTCCATCCTCACCACCTCCATAACCGTGTGGTACGCAGGAGCCACTGCCAGGGACAGACTAAGGCTGCAGCGCGTCGTGCGCACTGCTGAGAAGGTGATCGGCTGCAAGCTCCCATCTCTCCAGGATCTGTACATCTCCAGGACCCGGAGGCGTGCTGGCCGGATCATAGCCGATCCCTCACACCCTGGTCACGTACTGTTTGCCCCCCTCCCCTCTGGTAGAAGACTTCGGTCCATCCAGACTAAAACCTCCCGTCACATGAACAGCTTCTTCCCCTCTGCCATTAGACTGCTGAACACTAAGTGACTCTCGTGCACCATGTACAGCAGCTCAACCAGACTCATGTCAATCATCACTGTTTTCTTCCTGCATTACCGACTGCACTATATAGTTCTCCACAGTATCTGCTGCTGGCTAATATATATTTTAACTGTTGACCAGTATCACTTAATCTTATCCTACACTTTATTACATGTATAGTTTATTTCTCTTATCTTATCATGTTTAATGTTGCAGCATTGTACCGAGACAAATTCCTAGTTTGTGTACTACATGAACAATGGCAATAAACCTGATTCTGATTCTGATTCTGATTCTGATTCTGATTCTCTCAGAGCCACGGTACCGGGCCTGTAATGGTGAGGCTTCTTCACTCCGCCGGTGGCTGGAGCGCTTTTCCGAGCAGCCTGGTGGCCAGCTGCTTCCTGGGGGCTTTTCCTCCAGTAGATTTACGGGCGGTCTGCTTGGTTCTTGCCATCGCTCTTTATTATTCTGTCTTATATTTCTTGCACGCCGCCTAAACTCCAGACCGGCACCCGCGTCGTTTTCACTTCAGTTCTCCCGGTATGTCGAGTTTCTCCATTAGCACCGGGTGGCGGTTGAGTGCTTGCTAGCTCTTCCCTGCTGTATCGTCTCCTGCTGTAAACAGAGGCTCCGTCCGCCGACTTGGGAAACCTTTGGGGCGATCTGTGTGTCCGTGATATATATAGAGTGAAAGGTGTGCTGGATCAGAAAGTTATCACCGGATCAGAAAGAAGAAGGAAGATAAAAAGACTCAGAATTGAGCCGCTGTTGCAAAAGGCAGCCAACTCGTGTGGCGCCAGAACCGGAAGAACCGGATATACAGTATATATATATATATATATATATATATATATATATATATATATGGACAAAATTGACGTGGACAAAATTGTTGGTACCCCTCTGTTAATGAAAGAAAAACCCACAATGGTCACAGAAATAACTTGAATCTGACAAAAGTGGTAATAAATAAAAAAATCTATGAAAATCAGACAATGCTTTTGAACTGTGGTTCAACAGGATTATTTTAAAAAACAAACTCATGAAACAGGCCTGGACAAAAATGATGGTACCCCTAGAAAAGATTGAACATAATGTGACCATAGGGACATGTTCAACCAAGATGTGTCCTCTAATTAACATCACAGGTGTCTACAAACTTGTAATCAATCAGTCAGCCTATTTAAAGGGTGACAAGTAGTCACTGTGCTGTTTGGTGACATGGTGTGTACCACACTAAACATGGACCAGAGGAAACAAAGGAGAGAGTTGTCTCAGGAGATTAGAAAGAAAATTATAGACAAGCATGTTAAAAGTAAAGGCTATAAGACCATCTCCAAACAGCTTAATGTTCCTGTGACTACAGTTGCACATATGATGCAGAAATTTAAGATCCACAGGACTGTAGCCAACCTCCCTGGACGTGGCCGCAGGAGGAGACAGATAATACGAATGGTAACAAAAGAGCACAGAACAACCTCTAAACACATTCATGGTGAACTCCAAGGTCAAGGTACGGTGGCACAGTGGTTAGCACTGTGGCAGCACAGTTTTACCCTCGGCCGGGGGATCGCCGGGACCGTGAGATCGTGGGTTCGATCCCTGCCCCCGGCCAACAGTGATCTGTGTGGAGTTTGCATGTTCTCCCCGTGTTTGCGTGGGTTTACTCCGGGATTTCTCCGGTTTCCTCCCACATGCCAAAAACATGCAGGTTAGGGAGTTAAGGGGTGCTTGCACACGCAGCGACCGGCAGCTGGTGGTTTGTCACCAGACTGCAAAACAAATCTACCTACGGGTACAAAATAATAATAATAAAAAAAAAAAAAAAAAAAGGTACTGTACATCAGTGTCAGATCGCGCCATCCATCGTTGTTTGAGCCAAAGTGGACTTCATGGGAGACGACCAAGGAGGACACCACTGTTGAAAACAAAAGCCAGACTGGAATTTGCCAAACTGCATGCTGACAAGCCACAAAGCTTCTGGGAGAATGTCCTATGGACAGACGAGACAAAACTGCAACTTTTTGGCAAGGCACATCAGCTCTATGTTCACAGACACAAAAATGAAGCATACCAAGAAAAGAACACTGTCCGTACTGTGAAACATGGAGGAGGTTCTGTTATGTTGTGGGGCTGCTTTGCTGCATTTGGCACAGGGTGTGTTGAATCTGTGCAGGGTACAATGAAATCTCAACACTATCAAGGTATTCTAGAGAGAAATGTGCTGCCCAGTGTCAGACAGCTTGGTCTCAGTTGCAGGTCATGGGTCTTGCAACAGGATAATGACCCAAAACACAGCTAAAAACACCCAAGAATGGCTAAGAGCAAAACATTGGACTATTCTAAAGTGGCCTTCTATGAGCCCTGATCGAAATCCTATTGAACATCTGTGGGAGGAGCTGAAACATGCCGTTTGGAGAAGGTGCCCTTCAAACCTGAGACAATTGGAGCAGTTTGCTCATGAGAAGTGGGCCAAAATACCTGCTGAGAGGTGCAGAAGTCTCATTGACAGTTACAGAAATGGTTTGATTGCAGTGATTGCCTCAAAAGGTTGTGCAACAAAATATTAAGTTAAGGGTACCATCATTTTTGTCCAGGCCTGTTTCATGAGTTTGTTTTTTAAAATAATTCTGTTGAACCACAATTCAAAAGCATTGTCTGATTTTCACTGGTTAATTTTCATAGATTTTTTATTTATTACCACTTTTGTCAGATTCAAGTTATTTCTGTGACTATTGTGGGTTTTTCTTTCATTAACAGAGGGGTACCAACAATTTTGTCCACGTCTGTATATATATATATATATATATATATATATATATATATATATATATATATATATATATATATATATACCAAAAGCCAGTTTAGAAAGCTTGGGATCAGTCCGCCAAGGTCTCCGCCTTTGACTGCCACCTAATCCACATAGCACCGGACCCCCATGATCCCTCTTGCAGGTGGTGAGCCCACTGGAGGGCGGACCCATGTAACTCCTTCGGGCTGAGTCCGGCCGGGTCCCATGGGTGGAAACCCGGCCACCAGATGCTAGCCTTCGAGCCCCTCCCCCAGGCCTGGCTCCAGGGTGGGGCCCTGGTAACCACATACCGGGTGGGGTACACTGAATCCTTGATATAGAATTTATCATGAGAGTCTGTTGGATCGTTCTTAGTCTGGCCCTTCACCCAGGACCAGTTTGTCTTGGGTGACCCTATCAGAGGCCAATTGCCCCGGACAACATAGCTCCTGGGATCACTGGGGCACGCAAACCCCTCCACCACGATAAGGTGATGATCCATGAGGGGGCCTGGTAGACCCAAACGTATAGTGAGGGTGTGCTGGGAACATCTGGCTGAGGCCCCTGTCCGGGAGGTCTTCAACTCTCACCTCCGGAAGAACTTCAACCACATTCCGAGGGAGTCTGGAGACATGGAATCTGAATGGGCCATGTTCTCCACCTCTGTTGTTGAAGCGGTGGCCCAGAGCTGCAGCCGCAAGGTGGTCGGTGCATCTCGTGGTGGCAACCCCCGAACCAAGTGGTGGACACCACTGGTGAGGGGGGCCATTAAGCTGAATAAGGAGTCCTATCAAGCTTGGTTGGCTTGTGGGACTCCCGAAGCAGCAGAGGTGTACCGGCAGGCCAAGCGGAGTGCAGCTCGGGTGGTTGCTGAAGCAAAAACCCGGGTATGGGAGGATTTCGGTGAGGCCATGGAACAAGACTTTTGGTCGGTCTCGAAGAGATTCTGGCAGACTGTCCGGCGACTCAGGAGGGGAAAGCAGCTCCCTGTCCACACTGTGTATGGTGCGGATGGGGCACTGTTGACTTTGACTGGGGATATCGTCGGGCGGTGGAAGGAATACTTCGAGGATCTCCTCAATCCCACTGATACGCCTTCCGCAGAGGAAGCAGGGTTTGGGGACGAGGGGGATGACTCGCCTATCACAGGGGCTGAGGTCGCCAAGGTGATTAAAAATCTCCTTGGTGGCCGGGCCCCGGGGGTGGACAAGATTCTATCTGAGTACCTCAAGGCCCTGGAAGTTGTTGGGCTGTCATGGTTGACACGCCTCTGCAACATTGCGTGGAGGTCGGGGGCAGTGCCTTTGGCATGGCAAACCCGGGTGGTGGTTCCTCTCTTCAAAAAAGGGGACCGGAGGGTGTGCTCCAACTTTAGAGGGGTCACACTCCTCAGCCTCCCTGGGAAGGTCTATGCCAAGGTACTGGAGAGGAGAGTCCGGCCGTTGGTCAAACCTCGGATTCAGGAGGAGCAATGTGGTTTTCGTCCTGGCCGTGGTACATCGGACCAGCTCTTTACCCTCCTGAGAATTCTTGAGGGTTCGTGGGAGTTTACCCAACCAGTTTACATGTGTTTTGTGGACTTGGAGAAGGCATTTGACCGCGTCCCTCGTGGTTTTTTGTGGGGGGTGCTTCGGGAGTATGGGGTATCGGGCTTGTTGTTACGAGCTATTCGGTCTCTGTACGACCGTTGTGAGAGTTTGGTTCGTATTGCCTCACACTCGGTCAGACTCATTCCCAGTGAGAGTTGGACTCCGCCAGGGCTGCCCTTTGTCACCGATCCTGTTCATAATTTTTATGGACAGGATTTCTAGGTGCAGCCAGGGAACAGAGGGTGTCATGCTTGGTGACCACAGGATCTCATCTCTGTTGTTTGCAGATGATGTTGTCCTGTTGGCTTCATCCAGCAATGACCTCCAGCTCTTGCTAGGATGGTTTGCCACTGAGTGTGAAGCAGCTGGGATGAGAATCAGCACCTCCAAGTCCGAGTCCATAGTCCTCAGCCGGAAAAAGGTGGATTGTCCTCTCTGGGTTGGGGACAGGCTCCTGCCCCAAGTGGAGGAGTTTAAGTATCTTGGGGTCTTGTTCACGAGTAAGTGGAAAATGGAGTGAGAGATTGACAGATGGATCGGAGCAGCATCTGCAGTGATGTGGATGTTGTACCGGTCTGTTGTGGTGAAGAGGGAGCTTAGTTGTAAGGCAAAGCTGTCGATTTACCAGTCAATCTACGTTCCTACTCTCACCTATGGTCACGAGCTTTGGGTAATGACCGAAAGAACCTGACATGAGCTTTCTCCGTAGGATTGCTGGACTCACCCTCAGAGATAGGGTGAGGAGCTCGGTCATCCGGGAGAGGCTCAGAGTAGAACCGCTGCTCCTCCACATTGAAAGGAGTCAGTTGAGGTGGTATGGGCATCTGATCAGGATGCCTCCTGGACGCCTCCCACTTGAGGTGTTTCAGGCACGTCCCACTGGGAGGAGACCCCGGGGCAGACCCAGGACTCAGTGGAGAGACTATGTCTCCCAGCTGGTCTGGGAATGCCTTGGTATCCTCTCTGAAGAGCTGGAGCAGGTGGCTGGGGAGAGGGAAGTCTGGGCTTCTCTGCTTGAACTGCTGCCTCTGTGACCCGGACCTCTGGAAAAGCGGTAGAAGATGGATGGATGGATGGATATTTATATATATATATATCACGGGACATATCACTGTTAAACAACAACACTGCAGCAAAGACATTGAGTTGCTAGCTGTTAGCATGCGGCCTACATATCTCCCGAGGGAATACTCACACGGGATCTGCATTGTTGTTTATGCAAATCCAACGGCAAACGCTGGGACAGCGTGTGACGTCATCCATTCAGTAACTGGCAAGCTGCAGACAGAACACCCAGATGCTCTTCTCCTCATCTCAGGTGATTTCAACCATGTTTCACTGTCTCCCATTCTACCCACGTTTACCCAGTATGTCACATGCCACACTAGAGACAATAAAACACTGGACTTATTCTACGCAAACACTAAGGAGGCGTACACCTCATCACAACTCCCCCCACTCGGGAGATCAGATCACAACTTGGTTCATCTCCGGCCGGTGTACAAACCCCTACTGCACAGACAACCTCCGGCCATGCGCACAGTGAAGTTATGGTCTGAGGAGGCAATGGACACTCTAAAGCAGGGGTCACCAACCTTTTTGAAACCAAGAGCTACCTCATGGGTATCGAGTCATGTGAAGGGCACCAGCTTGACACACTCCTCTAAAATAACAAATTTATATATATATATATATACAGTATATATATATATATATATATATATATATATATATATATATATATATATATATATATATATATATATATATATATATATATATATATATATATATATATATATATACTGTATATATACACACACATAAATAATTACCTCTGCCAGGCCGAAAAGGCCAGGAGGAGGTTATGTTTTTGCCGGGGTTTGTCTGTGTGTTTGTCTGTTTGTCTGTCTGTCTGTCTGTTGGTTAGCAAGATAACTCAAAAAGTCTTGGATGGAGTTCCATGAAACTTTCAGGCGTTGTTGGAAATGGTACAAGGAAGAACTGATTAAATTTTGGGGGTGATCCGGTTCACCGTCTGGATACAGGAATTTTTTAAAGCATTTTTCAACACTGTGACATATGGCCATTTTCAACATGTGTGCAGGCGCAATGGAGGGCGCTGCTCGTCGTGTCTGCAACACAAACTCCGCGTTCTTCAACGTTTTACGCACAAAAGCACGCGGAAAACACTGCTGGCCTGGGCCCGCCAGCGTGCCTGTGTTTGCGCGCAACTGCAAAACCTCACACGGCCAGCTGTCCGCCGACGGATTCTTTGGCAGAAATTCCCCGGCCAGCCATAGGAGCTGCGCATTTGGCAGAAATTCACCGGCCAGCCATAGGCGCTGCGCAAAAACGAGCTCTCTGCCGGCGAAGCTTCTAAATTCTCGTTTGCCGCGGAGCGCAACCCCAAAATAATATAATATAAAACCCACGGCAACCTGTCTACCCAGTTTGCATCCGTCAGTGGAGGAGATGGACACAACAACACTTCAGTTTATTACCTCCGCCAAGGAGGCAATGCTTTTACTACTGAACCACTAATCCTATCACTATCAGATTGATTGTCATTGATTAATTGTGTGTTTATTGCACTGTCCCTGTCAAATAAACAAATAATCATTGTGAATCCAATTGCTAGTCATATGTTTACATGCTCAAGGAATCTGAAAACGTACACACAAACACTGTATGGGGGGAATTCTGGCGCTTGGCGGAGGTCTGCGCTCTCTGAGTGCTTTTCTAGTTATCAATAACTTAGAGTGGGTAACAGACAAGATCAATATTCAACACTTTATTTTTATTAATCTCAGCAATTGTTCAGATGATCACTTCTACATTTCATTAAAAAAATGTCCAGTTTTCACCAGTCCCTTTTAACCATAAAAAACTAAACCCTTTTAATTCATGAACTATGTTGAACCATGTTTGAAAAAGTTATTATATGGCGCACATTTAGGGTGCATATATGGTATGCATGTATGGTATGCATTTTCCCTCACATATATTTAGTAGGCATGACGGTGCATACTCTGGAGGCTTCAAGTCTAAACGTCCAAGAGGACCTGACCCGGTAGAGACCTCGGGAGGTGTGAAGTGGTTTCTTGAGAGACGGGAAGTCAGAGAGAATGTCCCAGCAGAAGCCCCCGAGGCTGAGGAGTTGAGAGACAATGGAGACGCCAAGGAGCCTCGGAGGCTATATGTTTACTGAAGGACTGTGGGTTGGGGATGTGATATTTGATGTTGGGGGTTTTGTGTCTCTGGAGAGTATAAGAGCTGTGAAGAATGATTGTTCTGCCTCTTTGCTGAGATACTTTGCTTGTTAGAGGATGTAGACTCACAATAAACCTTTCCTGAGAAATAAACTCAGTCTCGTTTGTGAAAGTCATCCTCTACACTGGTGACCTACGACAAACCATGGCCGGTGACGGCGAGCTTTCCGCGCCGGGCTCTTCAGGGGCCAACCGGGTTAACGCAGCTACCACACTACAGCTGCCCGATTTCTGGCAACATAACCCGCGCTCCTGGTTTACCACTGTGGAGGCGCAGTTCCACCTTCGGGGAATCTCAGTGGACGCAACGAGGTTCTACCATGTCGTCGCGAAGCTGGACAGCCTCACAGTGCAGCGGGTGGAGAGCCTGACCAACCACCCGCCCCAAGACGACAAGTATGGTGCACTGAAAGCCGCCCTCATTCGAGCCTTCACTCCCTCGCTGGGAGAGCGAGCGGAGAAGCTCCTGGCGCTGACAGAAGGGGAAGCAGACAGGCCGGCAGACCTGATGGCGAAGATGATGAGCCTGAGAGGCGAGGATGACGACAGCTTTATCTTCGCCCACCTGTTCCTCAGAACGCTACCGCCAGCAGTGAGAGTCACCCTGGCCAGCTCACAGCTACTCAACAACCGTGACTACCACGAGCTGGGCCAGGAGGCGCAGCGGCTCGTCGATGCCCATAGACGGCACGCAGCCACGACGGCAGCGGCAGAGCTGAACGCACCCCCGCGAGACGAGGGGAGACCAGAGGCTGCAGCACCGGATCCACTGACGTCGGCAGCGGCAGAAGTCAGGAGAAGCGGAGCTGACAACACCCTCTGTTTCTACCATTGACGCTTCGCCGAGAGGGCGCGCAGATGCGCCCCACCATGCCGATACCAGCGCCAGGGAAACGCCAAGACCGAGAGCCGGTAGCAGCTGCGACTCTCGGCACGAAGAACAAGCTGCTTTTCGTGACAGACGCAAATTCAGGGAAAGAATTCCTGGTGGACACAGGCTCCCAGCTAAGTTTTGTCAAGCCTGCCTACGCGGACATGCTGACGCCTGCCAGCGGACCCCTGGTGTTAGCAGCGAACGGCTCCACGATCAAAACCTATGGGGAGAAGACGCTCCTCCTATCCCTCCATGGCCGCACCTTCGAGTGGACCTTCGTCGTAGCCGCAGTTAGCAACAACATGCTAGGTGCTGACTTTTTATGCTCAAACAGTTTGTTAGTTGATCTTGCTAATAGACATATTGTAAATGCACTGTCTTTCTACTCTTATCTCCTGCACAGCTCGGGTGGCCCTGCCTTCTGCACATCCCAATGTCACAGCTGCAGGTGGTAAGTTTCATGCACTACTCAATCAGTTTCAAGCACTCACGGTCCCAACATTTTCAGCGTCAGTTGCCAAACACGGGGTCGAGCATTTCATAACTACCTCTGGCCCCCCTGTTTTTGCAAAAGCTCAGCGCTTGGACCCAGCTAAACTGGCCATCGCGCGCGAGGAATTCGCCAACTTGGAAAAACTGGGCATTGTTAGACGCTCGAACAGCTCTTGGTCGTCACCCCTGCACATGGTACCCAAGGCTGACGGCTCGTGGCGCCCTTGCAGTGATTTCCGCAGATTAAATAATGCTTCAGCACACGACCGCTACCCGATTCCACACATCCAGGATTTTTCGGCACATTTGGCGGGGGCGCGCATCTTTTCCAAAATAGATTTGGTGCGCGGTTATCACCAAGTCCCAGTCCGCACGCAAGACATACCCAAAACGGCAGTTATAACCCCTTTCGGGCTTTTCGAGTTTTTGCGCATGCCTTTCGGCCTCAAAGGCGCCGCACAGACGTTCCAACGCATGATGGATGCAGTGCTGCACGGCCTCCCTTTCGTGTTCGCTTATTTGGATGATATTTTGGTAGCCAGTGCATCCGAAGTCGAACACGAACGCCACCTCACAGCCATTTTTCAGAGGCTGACAGAACACGGGCTGATAATTAACCCAGCGAAATGCCAATTCGGGGTAGCGCAAATCAATTTTTTGGGGCACCGCGTGTCTCCAGAAGGCGCGATCCCGCTGCCTGATAAAGTGCGCGCAATAACGGATTTCTCCCAACCGCAGACAGTTAAGGCACTGCAAGAATTTTTGGGGATGGTCAGTTTTTATAACCGCTTCCTCCCCAACGCGGCACGGCTCATGCACCCATTGTACGCGGCACTAAAGAAGCAAAAACCTGCAACTAAGGTCGAGTGGTCCCCGGACCGGGAGCGCGCTTTCTCACAAGTCAAATCGGCCCTCGCGAACGCTGCGTTATTGGCACACCCGGTGCCAGCAGCTCGCATGGTGCTAACCACGGACGCTTCTGACGTGGCAGTGGGGGCAGGGGTCGAGCAACTGGTAGCAGGGAGCTGGCAACCACTTGCGTTTTTCAGCAAAACATTGCGAGATAACGATCGTAAATACAGCGCGTTTGATAGGGAGCTTTTAGCCCTGCATTTGGCCATCCGCCACTTCCAGTTCTGGCTGGAAGGGCGCCGTTTCACCGCGTTTGTAGACCACAAACCATTAACATTTGCAATGGCTAAAATTTCAGAGCCTTGGTCGGGCCGACAAGAGACAGCTGGCCGCGATTTCGGAGTTTACCACCGACATTCAACACGTGGCGGGCAAACACAATGTAGTGGCAGATTGCCTCTCGCGCGCAGTTGCACTGCCAGGCCCCCAGGGGGCAGACTCGGCGGCTGTAGACTCGGGCCAGGCTTGCGGCGCGGAAGCGCTCACAGCCCCGGTCTGCGTTGGGTTAGATTATGCAGCCATGGCCGCCGAGCAGGTTAACGATGCGGACGTGCGCGCGCTCCAGTCTGGGCCAACAGGGCTAAGGCTGGAGCACAGGGTGCATCAAAGAGGTATGCCCCCCCCTAATCTGCGATATCTCCACGGGGCGCCCCCGCCCCGTGGTCCCAGCTGCGTGGCGTCGCCACGTTTTTGACTTAATACATTCGCTGGCACATCCGGGCGTTCGCGCGTCGATCAAAATGGTGGGAGAGAAGTTTGTTTGGCCGGGGCTGCGTAAACAGGTCAAAGAATGGGCCGCAGCCTGCGCAGCGTGTCAAAGAGCAAAGGTACACAAGCACACACGGGCCCCTCTAGAACCTTTTCACATCCCAGCCAAACGCTTCGACCACGTGCATGTCGACTTGGTGGGACCCCTCCCGCTGTCACAGGGGTTCACACACCTTCTAACTATGGTGGACCGCACTACGCGCTGGCCAGAGGCGATTCCCCTGGCGTCAACCACAGCAGCAGACGTTGCACGTGCTTTTTTAACAGCTTGGGTCGCGTGCTTTGGAGTCCCGTCAGACATAACGTCTGACAGAGGACCCCAATTTGTTTCCGAGCTCTGGTCATCCATGGCACTCAGCCTGGGGGTGAAAATTCATCGCACAACTGCGTATAACCCCCAGGCCAACGGTTTGTGCGAACGCTTTCACCGGTCATTGAAAGCAGCCCTCAGAGCGGCTCTCACGGACACAAATTGGGTTGATAAGCTTCCATGGGTTTTATTAGGGTTGCGTTCAGCACCTAAGGAAGATTTGCAAGCCTCTCCGGCCGAGCTAGTCTTCGCCCAACCTCTCCGGTTACCGGGAGAATTCCTTCCTGAGAACCCCGCACCAGATCGCCCCCCCGCTCAGCTGCTGCAGAGCGACGCGGGATCAAACACCCTCCCCGGCCCAGTTCATCACAGTTTCCCACGCGTTTTTGTGCCTAAAGCCTTAAGGAATGCAGAATTCGTCTTTGTTAGACACGACGCACAGAGGTTAGGTTTAAGACCACCTTATGATGGACCGTTCAGAGTGTTAGAAACCGGGGAAAAGCATTTTTTGCTCGATTTGGGAGACAGGAGGGAATTAGTCTGCATTAACAGACTCAAGCCCGCTTTTATGTTAGCTGATGAACAAGTTCAGTTGGCCAGGGCCCCCCGCCGCGACAGGCCGCTGGGGAGACACAGCAGATATGGCAGGAACTTGAAGCCCAGGCAGTTGGATGTGTGATATGTTGTGCCAATTTTTTTTTTCGTTCTGTGTGGATATGTCATGATTCTATGCATCTGGGGTGTAAGTTGTCCTTATTTAGACGTTTGGGGGGGGTTATATGGAGCGCATTTAGGGCGCATATATTGTATGCATGTATGGTATGCATTTTCCCTCACATATATTTAGTAGGCATGACGGTGCATACTCTGGAGGCTTCACGTCTAAACGTCCAAGAGGACCTGACCCGGCAGAGACCTCGGGAGGTGTGAAGTGGTTTCTTGAGAGACGGGAAGTCAGAGAGAATGTCCCAGCAGGAGCCCCCGAGGCTGAGGAGTTGAGAGACAATGGAGACACCAAGGAGCCTCAGAGGCTATATGTTTACTGAAGGACTGTGGGTTGGGGATGTGATATTTGATGTTGGGGGTTTTGTGTCTCTGGAGAGTATAAGAGCTGTGAAGAATGATTGTTCTGCCTCTTTGCTGAGATACTTTGCTTGTTAGAGGATGTAGACTCACAATAAACCTTTCCTGAGAAATAAACTCAGTCTCGTTTGTGAAAGTCATCCTCTACAATGCAACATTTAAGAAAAATCAACTTTCATATTAAATAAATCTTATCACATTTTTAACAGAACAAATCTGCTGCAATTCTGCTCAAAATCTGTTACATTTAATAAACACACTTTTGTGTGTTCTTCTTCACTGGAATTATATCCATACAGTTCTTGCCAAGAATCATGCTTGAGTAATAACCAGCACTGTCCTTTCATGAGAAGAAACTAAATAAGCACTGAGTGCTTATATGCACGGTGGAGCAGTGGTTAGCACCGTGGCAGCAGCTTACCCTCGGCCGGGGGATCGCGGGGATCGTGGTTTCGATCCCTGCCCCCGGCCAACAGTGATCTGTGTGGAGTGTGCATATTCTGGTTTTTCATGCAAAAACACGCAGGTTAGGGAGTTAAGGGGCACTTGCGCACGCAGCGGCTGGTGGCTTGTCACCGGACTGCAGAACAAATCCACCTACAAGTACAAGATAAGTCCAAAAAAAAAAAAAAGAGTGGGTAGTGAAGTGGCGCTTCGCCGTCGCCCCGCAAATGAAACACACGCAGCTTCCTGTCACGGTAGTAAAAAAGAACTCTTCCTCCCGCGCACTTTGAAAATGATAAATTTTCTGTCTTTTTTTGCCATGTTTTTGGCCTAGGAAACTGCACTCCGCTCACCATCTTCACTGCCCGTGAACTAACTTACGCTCCACAAGCGCGAAGGTTTTGTCATGCGCACAATACTGACCTTTGAACTAGGTCAGAGTTCACCTTAACTTTATGTATAATAAACATATTTACATTTTTTTTATTTTTAAGACATTGTCATTTTAAAATCTATACAAATGCAAGTGTGATTTTAAAAAATAGCGGCAGAAAAAATTACATCTTAGACGCAGCTCACTTGCGAGTTGTGCTATTTTTAGAACAGGCCTGCGGGCGAGTCATGTGGTCCCTGCGGGCGACATGGTGCCCGCGGGCACCGCGTTGGTGACCCCTGCTCTAAAGGGCTGTTTTGAAACCACCGCCTGGGAGCAGCTCTGCGATCCACATGGTGAGGACATCGATGGCCTCACTCACACCATCACGGACTACATCAGCTTCTGTGTGGACAACACCATTCCCACCAAGACCATACGGTGTTGCTCAAACAACAAACCCTGGATCAACCCTGAGATAAAAACACTTCTGAGAGAGAAGAAGAGGATCTTCATGTCGGGGGACAGGGAGATGCTGAAGTCCGTACAGAGGGAGCTGAGGAGAAAGATCAGAGAAGGCAAGGACAGCTTCAGGAAGAAGATGGAGGACAAGCTGCAACAGTGCGACATCAGCGGGGTCTGGAGAAACCTTAAAACCATCTCTGGGCTCCAGAATACCTCCCCCCAGGCCACGGGGGGCAGGGAGTGGGCGAACAATCTGAATCTGTTTTTCAATAGGTTTGACCAACCGCCCTCCCCCCTGACTGCACAACAACCACTGCTGCCTCTAAAGACATCAAGTCCTGCTGCCTACTCCCCACTCCACCAACACCCCCCCACTCCCAACACACAGCCCCCCAACATGACCCTCACTAAGACCCAGGTGAGGACGGAGCTGAGGAAGATCAAGGCGAGGAAGGCGTCGGGACCGGACGGCATCAGCGCAAAGCTCCTCAAGTCCTGTGCAGACCAGCTGTGTGGGATTGTGGAGTACATCTTCAGTCTGAGCCTGAAGCTGGGAAGGGTACCACAGCTGTGGAAAACATCTTGTGTGGTACCTGTACCAAAGACTTCCCACCCCAAAGATCTGAATAGCTACAGACCAGTGGCCTTGACGTCCCACATGATGAAGACCCTGGAGAGACTGCTCCTTGCTCACCTCCGCCCCCTGGTGGGACCAGCGATGGATCCACTCCAGTTCGCCTACCAGCATGGCATTGGGGTGGAGGATGCAGTGATCTTCCTCCTTCACCGTTCTCTGTCCCACCTGGAGAAGCCCGGGAATGCGGTGAGGATCATGTTCTTTGACTTCTCCAGTGCTTTCAACACCATCCAACCGATGATCCTGAAGGACAAGCTGCTATGCGCAGGGGTGGACCAGCACCTGTCATCATGGATCCTGGACTACCTCACAAACCGGCTTCAGTTTGTGAGAACCCGGGACTGTGTGTCCGACACGATCATCGGTAGCAGGGGAGCCCCCCAGGGAACCATTTTGGCTCCCTTCCTGTTCACCCTTTATACTGCGGACTTCTCACACAACACAACACACTGCCATCTACAGAAGTTCTCTGACGACTCTGCGATCGTTGGCCTCATCTCCAACGAAGATGAAGCTGAGTACAGAGGGCTTATCCAGGACTTCGTGGACTGGTGCCATCGGAACTGTCTCCAGATCAACGCGAGGAAAACTAAGGAGCTGGTGGTGGACTGCCGCAGGAAAGGACAACCCCTCACAGCACCAGTAAATATACAGGGAACAGACATCGAGATGGTGACATCCTATAAGTACCTGGGTGTTCATCTGAACAATAAACTAAACTGGTCACACAATACTGACACACTCTACAAGAAGGGACAGCGCAGGCTGTTCCTACTGAGGAGACTCAGGTCTTTTGGTGTACAAGGGGTGCTGCTGAAGACATTCTATGACACGGTGGTGGCATCAGCCATCACTTTTGGAGTGGTCTGCTGGGGCAGTGGCATTACAGCAGCTGATAGGAAGAGACTGAACCAACTGATCAAGAAAGCTAGCTCTGTCCTGGGGCAGCGCCTTGACCCAGTGGAGGAGGTGGGAGAGAGAAGGATGGTGGCTAAACTGTCACCTCTGCTGGAGTCCGAGTTCCACCCTATGCAGGACATACTGAATGCACTGAGGAGCTCATTTAGCAGCAGACTACATTATCCTAGGTGCACAACCGAGAGGTTTCGCAGGTCCTTCCTACCTACGGCTGTCAGACTGTACAACCTAAGCAGGGCTGCTCGCAGAGATAGCAAAAAGACGTGACAACCGAATAGTATTGAATGCAAAAGACGCAATAGACTTACACAATGGTCCCCTCCGGTATACAACTAGGAAAATACCGGTCGCTATGGAGGGGGAGAATATGTATGGGTACATAATCATACCATGTAGGATAACTAAGTAGACGGTTGTGCTGTTTCATTCCATCTAGCTACAATGCTCCGCACTGTGTGTGTTTATATATTTACCTCCGCCAAAGGGGGAGGTTATGTGATCATCGGCGTTGGTTTGTCTGTTTGTCTGTTTGTTTGTCTGTTTGTCTGTTTGTTAGCAAGATAACTCAAAAAGTTATGGACGGATTTTCATGAAATTTTCACAGATTGTCAGAAATCGGGTATCCTACAGATGATTAGATTTTGGTGGTGATCCGGATCACCGTCCACAAGAAAACCACCATTACGCAAAATGCCATTTTCGTGAATAACTACTAAACCACTAATCCTATCATTGTCTATCCAATTGTTGTGAATGCAATTGCTAGTCATATGTTTTCATGGTCAAGGAATCTGAAAACGTACACACAAACACTGTATGGGGGGAACTGTGGCGCTAAACCGCCATTATGGAAAATGCCATTTTCATCAATAACTACTGAACCACTAATCCTATCATTGTGAATCCAATTGCTTGTCATATGTTTTCATGATCAAGGAATCTGAAAACGTACACACAAACACTGTATGGGGGGAACTGTGGCCGCCATTACGGAAAAGGCCATTTTCAAGAATAACTACTGAACCATTAATCCTATCATTGTCAATCCAATTGCTAGTCATATGTTTTCATGGTCAAGGAATCTGAAAACATACACACAAACACTGTATGGGGGAAACTGTAGCGTTAAATCGCCATTACGGAAAATGCCATTTTCGTCAATAACTACTGAACCACTAATCCTATCATTGTGAATCCAATTGCTTGTCATATGTTTTCATGGTCAAGGAATCTGAAAACGTACACACAAACACTGTATGGGGGGAACTGTGGCCGCCATTACGGAAAATGCCATTTTCGTGAATAACTACTGAACCACTAATCCTATCATTGTCAATCCAATTGCTAGGCATATGTTTTCATGGTCAAGGAATCTGAAAGCGTACACACAAACACTGTATGGGAGGAACTGTGGCCGCCATTACGGAAAATGCCATTTTCGTGAATAACTACTGAACCACTGCTTGTCATACGTTTTCATGATCAAGGAATCTGAAGACTGTATGGGGGGAAGTGTGGCGCTTGGCGGAGGTCTGCGCTCTCCGAGTGCTTTTCTAGTTTTATCTGTTGGAGTTGCTGCTGTCCTGCTTTTGTCCAAACCCCAGCTGTGCTGACACAGACCATCAAAGTCTAACTTAGCAGTCAGGGTCAGCAGTTACCAGTAAACTAGCAGCTGGTTGTCACTTGTGATTGGCCTTACTGGGTTTCTCTAATAAAAAACCTTTGGCCTATCAGATAAGCAGCTCCTGAATGGTTATGAGCAGCAAGAAAACAGAGTGTTTGGAAATGAGGGATGCAGAAGTAATTTTTACCTCTGCCAAGGAGGTTATGTGATCATCGGCGTTGGTTTGTCTGTCTGTTTGTTTGTCTGTCTGTTTGTTTGTTAACAAGATAACTCAAAATGTTACGGATGGATTTTCATGAAATTTTCACAGATTGTCAGAAATGAGGTATCCTACAGATGATTACATTTTGGTGGTGATCCGGATCACTGTCCAGAAGAAAACCGCTATTACGGAAAATGCCATTTTCGTGAATAACTAC